>CM061142.1:46970619-47588156 GCA_030789695.1 Scilla litardierei
TGAGACTAAGATTAGTGAACTTGAGAATGAAAATCAAAATCTTAGCTTGACATTAAAGAAATTCACAAATAGCCAAGAAAGCTTTAATAAGATGATAAATGGGCTTAATGAACAAACTAGTAAACATGGTCTTGTCTTTCAGAAAAAACAACCTAAGAAAAAAACTAGGAAGATTATTGAAAAGAATTTTGCAAGAGACATGAGCTTTGAAAATTGCATGCACAAAAATCATATGTCATCTACTAATAAGCATTTCAATGTTACATGTTTTTATTGCAACAAAAATGGGCATGTTATGTATGATTGCTTGGCCAGATATTATCATGCATATTTCATATGGGTTCCAAAGCATCGTACTAACAATTGTGGATCCAAAATTTGGTTACCAAAGGGTGCATCTTCTTTTGCAGGTGCATCTTCAAGTGGAAAATGACAGCATTTGGTACCTTGATAGCGGTTGCTCGAATCACATGACGGGCAACGAATCCCTCTTCACAACGCTATCAAGGAAAGATGGAGGGACGGTTATTCTTGGAGATGGAAAGAAGTGCAAAATCTTGGGTAAAGGTAACATTGGTAAGCATCCTCTTGTGGTCATTGAAAATGTTAATCTTGTTGATGGTTTAGCACATAACTTGTTAAGTGTGAGTCAGCTATGCTCTATAGGCCTTAAGGTTCATTTCGAAAATGACAAAGTATATATCTTAAAAGGTGATGATATTCTTTTCAAGGGTACATCTTATAATAACATCTATACTATCAAACTTAGTGATTCAAATAATCTAAAATGTTTAGTTGCATCACATGAGATTAGTTGGCTTTGGCATCGAAGATTAGGCCATGCCGGTATGGACCTAATCTCAAAGCTTGCTCGAAAGAAACTAGTGAGAGGTTTACCTCAAATTAGCTTTGATCGGGACAAGCTTTGTGATGCATGTCAACTAGGTAAACAACATAAAAGTAGTTTCAATCCTAAAAACGTTGTAACTACTTCTAAGCCATTGCAACTGATACATTTGGATTTATTTGGACCCACAAAGGTTGCTAGTTTAGGTGGTATGCATTATTGCTTTGTTATTGTCGATGACTTTTCACGTTTCACCTGGGTTTATTTTTTTGACACACAAACATGAAACTTTTGATGTTTTCAAAATGTTTTGTAAAAAGGTTGAAAATGAAAAAGGTTTTTCAATTGTCAAAGTTAGAAGTGATCATGGAGGAGAATTTGTTAATACTAGCTTTGATGATTTTTGCATTTCAAAAGGTTATTCACATAATTTTTCCGCCACGAGGACACCACAACAAAATGGGGTGGTTGAGAGGAAAAACCGTACTTTGCAAGAAATGGCTAGGACCATGATTCATGATTACAAATTGCCTTTATATTTTTGGTCTGAAGCTATACATACTTCTTGCTATATTTTAAATCGTGTGTTGATTAGACCAATTTTGAAGAAAACACCTTATGAGCTTTATAGAGAGTTGACTCCTAACTTATCACATTTAAAACCATTTGGATGCAACTTCTATATTCTGAAAGTTGGCGAAAATCAGGATAAATTTGATGCTAAATCCGATGAGGGTATTTTTGTTGGCTACTCACCACATAGCAAATCTTATCGAGTATTTAACAAAAGAACTCTTACTATTCAAGAAACTGTGCATGTGAAATTTGACGAGAAAAGTGCTATTAATGAGTCTTCTAGTGCTGCAGAATCTACAGATATTACAGGTGGCTTGGATGGACTGGAGATAAACACTAGCAATTCCAATGATCAAGAGAATAACAATGATGGTGTACCAAAAGAAGCAGAAGCTACTACGTCATCACAAGATCTCCCTAAGGATTGGCGCTTTAAGAAGGATCATCCAAAGAATCAAATCCTTGGAGACACGACGGAAGGTATACGTACTAGAAGTAGCTTTAATTTGATGGTTAACTTTGCATTTATATCCATTTTGGAGCCTAAAAATGTTGATAGTGCTTTAGAAGATTCCTATTGGATTATGGCAATGCATGAGGAATTGTCACAATTTGATAGGAATCAAGTTTGGGAACTTGTTCCTAAACCAAAAAATCAAACAATTATAGGCACTAAATGGGTATTTAGAAACAAACTTGACGAAATGGGACATGTTGTGCGCAATAAAGCAAGATTAGTTGCACAAGGTTATAACCAAGAGGAAGGGATTGATTTTGATGAAACATTTGCTCCCGTCGCAAGATTGGAAGCAATTAGGATGCTTTTAGCATTTGCTAGTTTCATGAAATTCAAACTCTTTCAAATGGACGTCAAGAGTGCCTTTTTGAATGGAGTTTTATCTGAGGAAGTCTATGTCAAACAACCTCCTGGGTTTGAAGACTCCATCCACCCGGACTATGTTTTCAAGCTTAAACGTGCTTTATATGGGCTCAAACAAGCTCCTAGAGCTTGGTATGAGCGACTTAGTAAATTTTTGCTTGAAAATAATTTTTCCATGGGAAAGGCGGATAAAACTCTATTTGTTAAGCATCAAAATAAAGATCTACTTGTAGTACAAATATATGTTGATGATATCGTTTTTGGTGCTACTAACAATCTATTGTGTGAGGAATTTGCTTCATGTATGTCTAGGGAATTTGAGATGAGCCTGATGGGTGAACTTACATTCATGCTTGGTTTGCAAATCAACAATGTGAGGACGGAATTTTCATTAATCAAGCAAAATATGCAAAGGAGTTAGTGAAGAAGTTTGGACTTGAAAATGCTAAGGAATGCTCTACTCCCATGGCAACGACGGCAACGATGGATAAAGACGAAAAGGGAAAGAATGTGGATGAACGCTTGTACCGAGGTATGATTGGTAGCCTATTATACTTGACAGCTAGTAGGCCTGATATAATGTTATGTGTATGTTTATGTGCAAGGTTTCAATCTTGTCCAAAAGAGTCCCATCTTTCTTATGTTAAACGAATAATTCGATATGTTAAAGGAACCTTAGATTTTGGTTTATGGTATCCTTGTTCCACATCATTTGAGCTTGTAGGATATTGTGATGCGGATTTTGCGGGAAGTAAGACTGATCGTAAGAGTACCACGTGCACTTGCCAACTACTAGGTATGTCTCTTGTTTTTTGGTTCTCCAAGAAGCAAAACTCCATAGCATTAAGTACAATCGAAGCCGAATATGTTTCAGCAGGTTGTTGTGCTCAAATTCTATGGATGAGACAAACCCTCAGAGACTACGATCTTACTTTCCAACCCACAACCATTTGGTGTGACAACAAGAGTGCTATAAATCTATCTAAAAATCCTATTCTACACTCTAGGACAAAACATATTGACATTCGTCACCACTTCCTTAGAGATCATGTTGATAAGAAAGATATCTCTTTAGGATATATTGATACAGAAAAACAATTAGCGGACATTTTCACCAAACCCTTAAACCAAAAATAATTTTGCTTCATTCGAAGGGAGTTGGGGATTATGTCACTAATTGAGCATTAGCATGCATATCCATGCACATACACATGCTTACTTATTGTACCTAAGCCACACACTATTTCATCTTCATGTGGGTTTGGTCATTCTTGGTATGTGCATGCATGATCGTCATCACTATTATTGATTTTGGTTGAAATTTGATATGAACCTTGTTAGACATCTTAGAAACATTAAAATGTTTTTGATGATGATGCACCATATTATTGTAAAATCCCCATGCTTGAATTATTAATAAAAAGGTGACACTTGTAAGCATGCCAAATTGTACGAATCAAATAGATTGATTGAGTCTTATAAACTATGGAGACAATTGAATGTGCTTAGATTCTAAAGTTTCTGAATTTATATTCTATCTTTACAATTTTGTGCGCTTAAATCTCTATGGAAAATTATTTAGTAGGAGTCGAGTAGGTGATGCCTTCATGCGTCACTAGTCTGAGACACCAACATTGTAATAATAATTAAAAAAATGCTATGCGCATTAAAAAAATTAGTAAAAGAAAAAGGGAATAGCAAAACATCTTCAAATATACTACATTTGATACCGGTGGCTAGTAACCGGATTTCGGGGGGTTGTTGAGCAATGCGTATGAAATATGGTAGATGAAGCAACCACTTAGCGCACCTCAATTCCAAAGGACCCGAAATTTAACACCATGGTATGCCTTGATTGGTGTCTCCCTACACATTACTTATTGATTATTCCATAGCAACGAAGGCTCACAAAATGTATTAGATAATTTTATATTTTCCTCTCTTAAGTTTCTAAGCACCCCTCATATTGTCAAAGTGTTTCATAATACAACATCTTCTTGTTAGATTTCTTACAACGATCGTATGCTTTCAATGCTCATGATATTTGTTATACTTTAAGTTCGTGGGGAATAAGCATTAATATGAGCATCGTCATCAATTTCTTGTTTCTTCGATTTGTAAACTTGTTTCATGTCTCATTCTTAACCTCTTCAATTTGTGTGATCTTTTCGATTAATGGCAAAAGGGGGAGAAGAAGAAAAAATAGCAGAAAAATAATGGGATGGGGAAGATATGCACATTTTAAGGGGGAGCTTGTCACTACTTTTCATGAGAACACATCGATAGGGGTAGCCTTGTATGATGTCTATAATCATGTGCACTATATTGCTTGCTCTTTATTATAATTTCTCAATTTTTCCATGCTTGTTTGCCATCATCAAAAAGGGGGAGATTGTTGGCCTAGTTAGTCTACTAACTAGGTCGTATGGTATAATTTTGATGATGACAAACAAACCGTGTGACTAACATTTTTCATTAAGTGATTTCAGGGAGCAAAATGCAAAATAAATTTCGTTTGCAAGAGAAAGCGCGAATGTGGACATTGGTGCAAAAAGGAAATTCAAATGATTCTACATTATCTATATTCAGATTCAAATGGAGACTTGAATTGGTCAAGTAATTGATTAGATACTCAAGAGTTCTCTACTTGATTTCAAACTCAATGTTCTCTTCCAAAACACAACGTAATTGGTCTCCTATTCAATCTCATCCCATTATCACGCAAGATAGGATAGAAGCAAAACAAAAATCATGCTCTCTTCAAAAAGAAAACTACCGAATTTTCGAGTCTGTTTGTTTTTGATGCCATCCAATTATCAAAGTCCATGCCCTCTTCAAAAAGAAAAATAAGCCGGATGTCTTCAAATCAAATACCCTCAGACTGCCGCAATATCGCATTCAAAATATTCAGTTATCTGCCACATAATCTCCAATATCATAATCCTGGCCGAATTATTTTTTTGATCTTATCACTCCACTTACTTGAATAAACAGAAGTGGAACACATTTAAGGGTGTGCTCTTGGCCATTCTCCAAAGGGGTTTTTCAAATGATATTTCTGTGCTCTTCCTAAAAGAAAAATTGCACGCACTGAAAATTCCTTTGAGTTCTCCTTTGTATGCGTGACCATTCCTTTTGAGAATCAATGATTTTCGTGCTCTCCTTTTAATTTTCGGCCTGAAACCTTTTGATATTAATTGAGTGCGGTTCTTAAACTATTTCTTGCGACTCGTCATTGATTTTGTGAAGTGCAGCTCTTCATAATTTATTTTGTTAGTGCGGCTTCATCCTGCAAAGATCCGAAGTTAGGGGCGGCAGCTTCTAGTTTTTTTTCTGAGAACCGTAACTTGAAGAACAGACAGAAGGCCGCAACAATGAAGCACCTTGAAGAACTTGCGCAACATCCATGTGAAGAAGAACAAGTGCTCATCTTCTTCTTGTGGTGTTGAAGAGAATCTCGTGACAGAGGCGTGTGACC
The DNA here is from genome assembly GCA_030789695.1 of Scilla litardierei. Lineage (NCBI taxonomy): Eukaryota > Viridiplantae > Streptophyta > Magnoliopsida > Asparagales > Asparagaceae > Scilla > Scilla litardierei. The sequence continues at coordinate 46,976,401 of CM061142.1, forward strand.
ATAAGCGACATCCTCCAGCGACTGGTGGCCACAGATTCCCATCTCCAAACTCACGGTTTGTCCAAGGGCAGATTTCAAGTGCTGATTCCAGTTTTGCGCATTCAACTTCGTACGCTCATATCTCTTGATCCAGACGTCGGATCGACTTGTCGTTTACGCCCACGCGACCACATCTTCATCCTATTCGCAACGGTGATAGTATCCTTTGCTCAGTTTACAGAATCATACACAGTTCGAGCGTTTTTCTACAGATCAGCCACTGCAGAATTCAGATTCGTGCAGTCATCTTCCGAAGACCATATCTTCCAATCCAGACATCGGATCAGCGAATCGTTTGCGCCCACGCGATCACGATCTCACAAAATTTATCACGGTGATATCTCTCTGATTTTTCACCTCAGTATTAATGCTATTTGAATCTGTTTTAGTTGTGAGATTGTATTGTGAATATCTTTACTCTAAAGCTATCTCTGCGCTTTAACTCTTGAACTATATTTGTACGGTGAGATCACTACCCGTAAGTGTGATCAGGTTTATTGAGTGAAATCCTCATAGGGCTTGGGGTCGGAGTTTTGGCGGGGAGCCACTCCATTAAAAAATATCTGTGTCTGATTATCTCTGTGTTTGTGATTATTTTTAAATTTGTGCCACACACACACACCCTATTCACCCCCCTCTAGGGTGTTTTTCACTTCCTTCCCGGAAAATGTCCTCGGCTGAATCTCATTGAACTGCTTCACTCCTGGAGCAGCTCGAGGGGCAGGCGGAGGTGGTGGTGCAACTGGGGGAGCCTGGGCAGCACGTTGGGACTGCTGGACCAACTGATGCTGCACATCCAGCATCTCTCTCATCACGCCCAGAAACTGACGGAACACTCCGCCCTGGTCTTCCGGAACTCCATCTCCTGAGCTCCCCGATCGGGTAGTACGTCGTCCTGCCATCCTATTGATAGAAAGACATAGATTAGACTCGTACGATTACTGGATGATAATAAAATGAAGTTCAATACTTTGATTGTTCCGAATTTGCAGAAAGGGTGGGACCTGCATGGGCCACCACTAAAACCTGTCACGCCCCGCTTCCCAAAAGTGCGGAGGCGAAGCGTGACTAAGGCCCGCTTAGGCCGAAGCTAAGAGCTCAGACCCAATAAGCGTCTGTGGTATTTCAAAACGAAGGAACAGGTCCCTGCAAGTTAGTACGGAACAATAAGAGTACTGAAAGGAAAAGCATATCATTTTATTCCAAAAATATTCATCCAAAGTACTGAGAGTCTAAAACGCCCAAAGGGCTACAACTGCAGAAAAGAAAACTACTGGTGCAAGCACCCAACCTAGACAGGAAAACAAAGGTGCTATGCACCCAATCTAAACTGGAACAAAAACTCCAGAACAGCAACGAGAGGGCCTCTAACTCTGGTCCTCCTCTGGATTGTACTCTGGATCAGTATCCTCCGGCTCCACGTCTGTTGACAAGTCTGCCTCGTCGACGTACTCTGGCTCAACACCTGACGTACAGCACCAAAAGAAGGAACTGTACGTCAGGTAAGGTCTACAAAAGGGGGTCAGACCAAACTGCAAGTGTACCGACTTTTTAACAATGGTTTACTGGTTGATTAGCATGCTGAGGTTATAACAGATGAACAAAAGAAAGTAAACACAGCAGGAAAGTAAAACGTGACAAGTAGTAGTCGTAGCGTGTGCTACCAACTACGGGACTAACCTAACAGGTGTCAAGACAAGTCGGGACATGGCGGGACAAGACAAGACAAGTGTGACACGAAAGGGTCACGCCTTATGGTTCGAGGGGGATCAGACCCTCTTCCCGTGCGCACGCTCAACCCTACCCCAACCCCGAGTATTCAAGACATGACAAGACAAGACAAGACAAGGGATCACTCGCTCTAGCTTGGCGAGTGCCCTATTGCCCTCTGGGCTGTGTATCACGACAAGGGATCACTCGGAGAGTGCCCTATTGCCCTCTGGGCTGAGTATAACGACAAGGGATAACTCGGAGGGTGCCCTATTGCCCTCTGGGTTGTGCAAGACGGAACAGGACGTGACAAGACAGGAAAGGTTATTCTAGGGTGTCCACACACACGCACACACAAGATAGTCCTACGATGTCAAAAGTTGCTGTTAGGCTCAGACTTCGTCGTCAAGTCTGAGCCGTCAAGGGACGTCCCGGACGCTATCATTTCACGTCCGGTTCTCTTTGTTCACAGTTAACAGTTCTAACAAACTAAGGCCTAAGCACAGCCAAAAGTGCAAGTGAATACACTTACCTGCGGTGGCGAGTGTGTCGTCCTCCCGGAGCGTCTCGTCCAAGCGTCTCGTCAACGGTAGTCCGTCTGAAAGAGTGTCACGTCGACGGTGTCAGGTCTCGTTTTCAGTAATTCCTATTAGGGTTCGTGTCTAGGTTATCGGGACTATCCTATTCGTCAGAAATCACATTTTTGATGTTCAGCCTAATTCGACGATCTATCCTATGTGCACAGTCATCAAGTCCATTCGTCGATTTTCCTACGTTTGCACAACGTTTTAAAAGAGCGAAAAGGAAAATTTAATTAAAGTTGTCGACTTTTAGTTTAGGGTCTAATTATAGCTACGGTGGGGGTTGCTACGAGTTCAGGGAACCAACCTTTTCCGGAGTCTGGAGTAGAATGGATGTAGGGGCGAAAAACTCCTCGTCGTCAAATCTGAATGGCGAACAACATTCCAAAAGCTAGATCTTGCGACGAAGGGCTACGACGTGTCGTAACGTCGTAGTCGACAAATCCACGAAGAAGAACACCAAAGTGGGGCCCACAGCAATGCTAGGGGTCAATGGGGGACCCACAATACTTCTGGAGAACTTGGGGGGCCCACGGTGGTAAGCGTTGCGAAGGTTGCGACGTTGCGACGAACGTCGCTCGGTCAGACCGGGCCGCTGTGGGGGATTCCCTCGGTCAGACACTGCGCACAGCGGTCGCAGCGCTGTGGAGCTGCGGTCGGTCGGTCACAGTGGGCCGCTGCGAGGAGATCAGTCGGTCAGACACTGCGGGGCGGGGGTTGCAACGAGCGGGGGTTGCAACGAAGCGGCGGTGCGGGGGAGCGGGTTGGTCAGACCGATGGGAGCTATCGGTCGGGCGCTGCGGGCTACAGCGGAGCGGAGCGGGGTGCAGAGCGGGGGATCCCTTCGGTCGTAGTGGGCGGATGCGGAGGGATCTGTCGGTCGTAGCAGGGGCGGCTGCGGGCTGCAACGTTGCAGCTTGCAACGCTGCGGAGCAGGGCGGATGCGGAGCGGGGCCTCGGTCAGACCAAGGGAACGCGGGGGTTTCCGTCGGTCGTGCGGGGCGGCTGCGGACTGAAGGGGGTGCGAAACTTTGGGTTGGGTTTTTGACGACTAGAGTTTGTGTGTTGCGAAAATAGTTTAACCTAGGGCTTATTTAAATAGGAAAGGGGGTTAGGGAAGGTCTAGGGTTTAGGAAATTATTTAAATTAATTAAAATAATTAAGATACTTAAAATAGCTCTCCCTCACCCTCTCTCACGCATGGAGATGCGGCTAAGGCTAGGGCTTGGGTCAAAATTTATTTTGGGAAGTTATAATGAAATAGTAATTTTATTAGGATTAAAATACTTATAAAAGTAGGATTTAAAAATATTATAAACTTAGTCAAAAATGGAAAATGGGTCAAATGAAGCCCAAAAATTGCAAAATAAATATGGGGTGCTCGGGACGACGAAAGAAAGAGGACTAAGAAGACGGATCTAAATTTCGACGTCGAGGGACGAAACTAAAAATAGAAACGTCTCACGTCAAAACTGAAAATCGTGACGTCACTTCAAATATGACCAAATCGTGGAAGAACGACTGCCTCGTCTCAAATGATGTGAGAACTACTCCCAAGCGCAGGAGATCGTACAAGTAATATCCTGGTGAGTCCAGGTATCGAATCCACGGGACAACTGACCTGCAAAACTACGAACGTCAATCTGTAAAGAGTAATAATACGATGATAACCTACCACCTATCAAACACAAAGATATAGGATCAAGAGTTTCAAATAGCAAAAGAAAATCCTACGGTATTTACGGTGACTTCGGTAGAGGTACAAATATGGGGAGTATGTGTTGGGTTTGATTTCGTTAGGGTGTGTGCAATCAATGATTATCAATACCTTTTCTATAACTCAACGTTTCGTCCGGTAAGGGCACGAGAACGTCGGAAAGTATGGCGATCAAGCGAATAAAAACGTGCCAAAGGATTAATCACATGCAACGTCAACTTCATAAGGAAAATAAACACGCATCACGAATAAGTCCGCAAAGATCAGATTCGTCTCAAGCATGCACACGTCTCCGTATAACATACCCAAACAATAAATGACTAGGAATTGACGAAGCACGCGACTATACAATTAAAATAGGGCGAAAAGATATAGAAATCAACAATCACGACACCCTAACTACGTCAACACCAACACATATGAGATGGATGTGCTACGGTTGTGAGTTCATTAGGAGTTTATAATCGCTGAAATATCATGTCTTTCATATATCTCAACGCTTCACCCGGTCAAGGCGTGAAGACGTCGGAAGATGAATCGATAAAAACTAGTCAAAATAGCCGTATACGTATCACTAGCAACATTGATTTCATTAAACGATAAACGCAACAATAAGTTCAGATTAGTGAACATGAGTTAGCTAACCTTGTCAGGGCCTAGCCATATGGGATGTAAACAATATCGACAATAAGCAAATACCCAACAAATACGTTGTAGAAATCAATGTTACAAGCAATTTTGACATGATAATAGGGCTAAAGACATGAAATTTAGCGAATAAATACTCCTAACTACATCACAACCATAGCACAAGGAGATTAGCCACGCATGGTGTAAAGAAAATCAGATTTCATAGCCAAATACATCGTTTTAATAGCCAAAATACAATGAAATACACCAAATACGAGGTATAAGTTCAAGAATTTATCACCAGATCTCCACTTTAGAACCCAAAACTCCCTTAGAATAGGAAGAATAGCCTCTGGAATTTTTCAGAATTTTCCACTGGAGAAATACGCACAGTAGCCGCTCCAAAAGTCCCAAAATACGCCTGAATACCCCCTAAAAACCCTAGAATACGCTTAAATAATAGGCATTGCGGGTCTGGGGGCTTAACGGGTTCAAAACCCGCATCCATTTGCGCCTAAACCCGAACCGCTCAGTCGCTTGAAATCCTGGCCGTCCGATCGCCGCGGGATTTCACCACGGCTTGACACGTGGCCAAGCGGGTTGCGAAGTTCGCCCGCTTCGTTTAAATTCGAACGCAGCTCGAATTGATTTGGGCCGTAGGGTCTTGATCCTATGGCTGCAAGCTCGCTCCGCTGAACGATCTGACTTATCCTCGGAATACATCTGGACCGTCCGATCAAAAGATCGAACGGCTGCGATCTCGCCCGCTCCGCTCCACTGAGATACGCGTCGGATAAAATATCTGCCGTTGGATCATCATCCAGCGGCTCTTCGTTCGCCGCGTCACCGCATTGCTGTGAGCTGCTCCTGGCCGTCGGATTCGAATCCGACGGTGTAAACGACGCCGCGTCGTCCGGTATCAAAGCACAGCTTCGATTTCAATTTCGTTCGTTCGATCGTGATCGGGCGATCACAATGTCGCCACGTCTCCCCATCTTCAGCAGCGTCTGGGCGAAGATGCAATCCGTCGGATCGTGATCCAACGGTCGCTAAAAATCGCGTCGGCACGCTCGTCTTGGCCGTAGGATGAAGGCGGGAGTCGTTCTGATGCTAACATGTGTGCGCTCGTGCGGCCGAATTTTCTTTTTATTTCTTCATTTTAAATTGTATTTTGCATTCAAAAATTCATAGTAATTAGCACAGATCTCAGAAAAATACAAATAAATGGTCGTTGGAATCGTGAGATTGAGACCTTGCCATGAAAAATATAAAAAATGCAGAAATACTCAATAGAATTCATGTTTTGTGCACAAATCAAGTAATTTCTCTAATAATTGATGATATTAAAAATACGAACGTATTAGAGACCAATTAAGCATCATATGAACACAAAATAGGACTAAATGGGGGGTTTAATATGCAATATTCAATCCGAATCACACCCCCCCAACTAGCGTTTTGCTAGTCCCTAGCAAAAAGAGTGATGAATACGGATGATTAGTAAAATAATAATTCTATCAATTGCTTATGGCATGGTTCAATAATACGCTTTCCAACATGATTTATACCATCAATATACATAATCCATGCACAAGATCAATCACATGAAATTTTCTCTAATTTAATTTGAATAAAGAACATGCAAGCATCGTTTTGCGCAAGCGAAAGTATAACATGACGTTATGTACTAGTCTTCTCATTTCCAAGGAGTTGGCATCTCAAAAAGATCGTTCAAATCATGGGTATTGAAGTTGCTCAGTGTATTCACCATTTCTTTTCTTTATTGGTTATGCGTAACGCGCATCAAGCAACATTCGCGGAAAATGTATAACTTGGATCGCTCCATCAAATGAGTGAGGTTCCGGTCAATGGCTCCCAAATCAGACGATAATATGGCATTAGGCCAAAAAGGACCCCTCGGACTGTACTACTTGAGCCAACCAAGTTATTTATTTATTGGCACACTTATTCAATTCATTCATTTTAAATTTTAGCCAAGTTTTTTTTTCTTTCTTTTTTTTTCGTAAGCAACTCAACACCCATAAATCGAACATAAACATCAATAACGAATGCCAAATTTCCTCTTCAACTTGAAGACTTTTCTAATAAATCGTGTATACTTAAGCTTTTTCATCACATTATCATGCCTGAAATAAACTCAAACTATTTTGAGATATCAATCATGGCAATTGAAAATTTTCATGAATAGCATATTAACGAGCAATTCCATGAAGAAAAAAATTAATATTTCAGGCCATAAGCAATGTTTAGAACTCAATTAACGCATAATTACCCGCATTTGAGGAACAAAAGGGAGGTATAAATGATGAGAATTGGTGGTTCATTCTTTCCTTATGCCATGCTTTTGAAAAAAAAATCCTAAGATCTCATACACACCCCCCAACTAAAGATGGACATTGTCCTCAATGTCGAAAGGGGTACGAGTTTATTCAAGCAAGCATCCTAGAAAGCATATAAAATTCTACGCTACTGGAAAGAACACACCGTGTTCAAATGGCGGATCCTGAATCTTTAATGGTGGAGGAAGTTGTTCAATTTGATCCTTGCGCTCCTCGGCGAGTAATCTTCCTTCTGTAGCTAAATTGGACTCCAGCAACACAACTCCAATCATCTCTATAAGCTGTTTACCAATGTCTTGCAAGAGATGAGTTATGTCAGTCCAAATTATTTTAAAATTCTTCGCCATAAACATATTCCAAATATAGTCATCAAAATAGGTGAAGTATGGTGATGACAACTCCCTGAAAAATGTGCACTACGCTCGGTATGATGCGCAGTCAATGTGGAGAGTGGTAAATGATCTTGGGAAAAAACTGGGGAAGGGAATGGTTCGGGCTCCATAGAGATATTCTTTAAACCAATGTCCCTAGTCGTCTCCTCTTCCTGTTCATCCAAAATTGCTCGCTCATCCTCTACTTTGCACACACTTCCTGCCATGTCAATGTTTTCATTCGTGACTTCATCGTGACATGGCTCGCTCGGTATACCTGCAATAGAAGATAAACTCACATTAGATTCTGGAAATTGAATTTCAAAAGATTTATTTTCTTCTAAGCAAGTGGAAATCAGCTTAAGATTTTCAATAGATTGCTGAATCTGCCGACTCCGAGCAAGGAATTTCTCTTGGAATTGATGGGACGTGGCCTCCTGTGTCTGAATAAGCAGTTGAACTTCCTCTTTCAAGTGTTGCAAAGGTACGTCTATGCTTTGCTCTCCTTGATCAAGGCTCGAAGGCTCCGTTGAATCGCACTCTGAAGTCTCTTTCATGATTTCTTCGTTCTCTTGTAAAGACTCCATGTACTTCCACGCCTTTGTCAGCGTCATGGCTCCCAAGAATTCCTGCAGCTGTGATCGTAGTCCACCTAGGAAGGACTCCATAAGCTCTTTCTTTGTAAACCTATGCTGTGGATAGCTCGATATTATGTCTGTGAACCTCCTCCAGGCCTGAAAGAAAGTTTCACAATCAGTCTGATTAAAACCAACGATCTTGAGCTTCTCCTTCATATGTTTGTGTGCAATTTCATACTCTGCATCATACGAACTGTTTGTACGATAAAAATTCATGTGTTCCAAATATTCCATTTTTAAAAGAAAACAAAAAAATAATTAAAAAATCCTAGACTATAAGTGGAAGGATCTCACCGAATGTTCCTCTAAACGAACTGAAATCGTAGATCGCAAGTACTGTTGTCCCCGGCAACGGCGCCAAAAACTTGCCTCGTCTCAAATGATGTGAGAACTACTCCCAAGCGCAGGAGATCGTGCAAGTAATATCCTGGTGAGTCCAGGTATCGAATCCACGGGACAACTGACCTGCAAAACTACGAACGTCAATCTGTAAAGAGTAATAATACGATGATAACCTACCACTTATCAAACACAAAGATATAGGATCAAGAGTTTCAAATAGCAAAAGAAAATCCTACGGTATTTACGGTGACTTCGGTAGAGGTACAAATATGGGGAGTATGTGTTGGGTTTGATTTCGTTAGGGTGTGTGCAATCAATGATTATCAATACCTTTTTTATAACTGAACGTTTTGTCCGGTCAGGGCACGAGAACGTCGAAAAGTATGGCGATCAAGCGAATAAAAACGTGCCAAAGGATTAATCACATGCAACGTCAACTTCATAAGGAAAATAAACACGCATCACAAATAAGTCCGCAAAGATCAGATTCGTCTCAAGCATGCACACGTCTCCGTATAACATACCCAAACAATAAATGACTAGGAATTGACGAAGCACGCGACTATACAATTAAAATAGGGCGAAAAGATATAGAAATCAACAATCACGACACCCTAACTACGTCAACACCAACACATATGAGATGGATGTGCTACGGTTGTGAGTTCATTAGGAGTTTATAATCGCTGAAATATCATGTCTTTCATATATCTCAACGCTTCACCCGGTCAAGGCGTGAAGACGTCGGAAGATGAATCGATAAAAACTAGTCAAAATAGCCGTATACGTATCACTAGCAACACTGATTTCATTAAACGATAAACGCAACAATAAGTTCAGATTAGTGAACATGAGTTGGCTAGCCTTGTCAGGGCCTAGCCATATGGGATGTAAACAATATCGACAATAAGCAAATACCCAACAAATACGTTGTAGAAATCAATGTTACGAGCAATTTTGACATGATAATAGGGCTAAAGACATGAAATTTAGCGAATAAATACTCCTAACTACATCACAACCATAGCACAAGGAGATTAGCCACGCATGGTGTAAAGAAAATCAGATTTCATAGCCAAATACATTGTTTTAATAGCCAAAATACAATGAAATACACCAAATACGGGGTATAAGTTCAAGAATTTATCACCAAATCTCCACTTTAGAACCCAAAACTCCCTTAGAATAGGAAGAATAGCCTCTGGAATTTTTCAGAATTTTCCCCTGGAGAAATACGCACAGTAGCCGCTCCAAAAGTCCCAAAATACGCCAGAATACCCCCAAAAACCCTAGAATACGCTTAAATAATAGGCATTGAGGGTCTGGGGGCTTAACGGGTTCAAAACCCGCATCCATTTGCGCCTAAACCCGAACCACTCAGCCGCTTGAAATCCTGGCCGTCCGATCGCCGCGGGATTTTACCACGGCTTGACACGTGGCCAAGCGGGTTGCGAAGTTCGCCCACTTCGTTTAAATTCGAACGTAGCTCGAATTAATTTGGGCCGTTGTATCTTGATCCTATGGCTGCAAGCTCGCTCCGTTGAACGCTCCGACTTATCCTCGGATTACATCTGGACCGTCCGATCAAAAGATCGAACGGCTACGATCTCGCCCGCTCCGCTCCACTGAGATACGTGTCGAATAAAATATCCGCCGTTGGATCATCATCCAGCGGCTCTTCGTTCGCCGCGTCACCGCATTGCTGTGAGCTGCTCCTGGCCGTCGGATTCGAATCCGACGGTGTAAACGACGCCGCGTCGCCCGCTATCAAAGCACAGCTTCGATTTCTATTTTGTTCGTTCGATCGTGATCGGGCGATCACAACGTCGCCACGTCTCCCCATCTTCAGCAGCGTCTGGGCGAAGATGCAATCCGTCGGATCGTGATCCGACGGTCGTTAAAAATCGCGTCGGCCCGCTCGTCTTGGCCGTAGGATGAAGGCGGGAGTCGTTCTGATGCTGACACGTGTGCGCCAAGATTCGTGCGGCCGAATTTTCTTTTTATTTCTTCATTTTAAATTGTATTCTGCATTCAAAAATTTCATAGTAATTAGCACAGATCTCAGAAAAATACAAATAAATAGTCGTTGGAATCGTGAGATTGAGACCTTGCCATGAAAAATATAAAAAATGCAGAAATACTCAATAGAATTCATGTTTTGTGCACAAATCAAGTAATTTCTCTAATAATTGATGATATTAAAAATACGAACGTATTAGAGACCAATTAAGCATCATATGAACACAAAATAGGACTAAATGGGGGGTTTAATATGCAATATTCAACCCGAATCACACCCCCCAACTAGCGTTTTGCTAGTCCCTAGCAAAAAGAGTGATGAATACGGATGATTAGTAAAATAATAATTTTATCAATTGCTTATGGCATGGTTCAATAATACGCTTTCCAACATGATTTATACCATCAATATACATAATCCATGCACAAGATCACCCCCTCAGAAGAAGAGCTTTGGCTGATTGGGAGGGAGATCGAGAGCTTGACCCATCAACATGTGCACTCGACCTTTCGGCACAGGCGCTCGTCCTTTTAGCGCTTCTTTTTCTCTTCCGTTGCTCCCTCCAGACTCGATCCATTCCAGAATCACCACTCCGTCAGTTTCCGTTAGTCATATCTACAGACCACGGATATAATTATCGCGAGTGGCAAAGATAAAGACATAGGGTCAAAATACAGTACCCATGCTCCACAAAAGGGTCGTCAACGTATGATTATCCAACAGATACGGAGTCGACCTCTCTTGCCTCGATCGACCCAGAAGAAGCTTCACCGCCTCAGCCTCGCCCGGCGACAACCTGGCTCTGACCTCCTCCGATGATAACATAGACTCTTCCGCAAGCTCAGGATTCAGAGAACTCCAACTATTGAGCAACAGTCCCAGGTCGGAAAGGACGACAAACACAAAGGTGTCCTTCCACCCAGGGTCGAAAATCGGAAGGTCGTATATGAGCCTCACTCTCGAGCGAGCAGCGAAATGGTACCACACTCGGTAAGGGTCGGATATTATCCAAAAGAAGTACCTGAATAGTCCAAGGGATGGTCGAACCCCACAGAGCTCACATAGCACGATGAAGCCAACTGAGGGGGGAAAAGCTTGGGGAGCGAGCCTACAAATGGAAAGCTCCGAAGAGCACAGAACCTCTACGATGAAGGGATGAAGAGGAAACCGGAGTCTTAAGCGAAAATCTTTAAGATACACCCCAACCTCACTCTTCCGTGGAAAACACACTCTCTCATCCGAATCAGGCACTCTAACCCTAAAAAATGACAGAAACAACCTCGCCAGACCTCAGCAGTCAGATCAAGGAAAAACCTAGGGGCCATCTCTAAGATGACTTCAGGAACCTTCAAGCTCTGATCCCTCCGGTGAATGGCAAGGTCTGGTTCAATCCAAACTCCTTTTCCCTTTCCAGGAACTTTCTCGCATCGAGGGGGCCGAAGGTGTTGGATCCTGCCAAAACAGAGTTAGGATCGATAAATGAAGTTGAGACTTACGCTTGCGTATGCGGCACGGTAGTCTACGAACTTCGCCTTCGGATTCGCCACGACGGATCGAGTCTTCTCACAAACGGAGTAAGGCTACTAAATCCACAATCTAAATCTCTACTTTTAGATTAAGAACTTGGATAAAGGGAGAGGAAGTATTTCGGCAGAGCTTCGCTAGAATGAAAATGCATGCAAGAATGCCATGCAAAAGTGTAAGGAAATGGCTAACCCTTGGGTCTTATTTATAGCCCCCAAGGTAGTTATTTTAGGAGTAATTGTTCCTTTGGAACAATTTAACTAAGGTGTACCATCGTACATGGCATATTATAAGCTTAAGTTGTACCATATGCATGGTACAATATAAGCTTAAGATATTACCCCTTTATTAGCCATATGTCGCATGCACTTATGCACATATAATGCGACTTTCCCATCAATCTAGAGATCCTCTCCGCAAGGGAACATATTCCCTTTGCACACGACTTCGTGTACGCGACGTTCGAGGTCCGTATTCCCTCATACATCCCCTACAAGGGTGTACTAACGGCTTCCATATCCAACATCTCCCACTCACACTTGAGGGGATTGTAAGAGAACGTCTTTCTCTTAGTTCTTTCATCTATCATACCAAGAAATAGCCCGTGCGACCGTCATACGCGTAGAGTCTGTTGTTGTGCACTTGTTAGAGATACACAACAACCTTGAAGGTGCAAAGTTGAGTAGTTCAACGCATGCTTTACCCTAGATTATTTCTTCACATTTCTTATACTTTATATTCAACAATTGAATCCCATCTGGATTACAATTGGCTGGCCAGCTTTGAATCATTAAAGTCCAAATGTGAATATGAAATCAATCTTCCTCTTCTTGCGAACCTTCTGATCTTGACTAGACTCGCTTTTCTAAAGTTCCCCGCCGAGCCGAATTATGATAGCTCATAAGTAACACTCTAAGATAGCGATCATCTCGTCAAATCTAAAGGAACCAATTGGAGTCCTTGAGGGTAAGAGTTAAGGCCCATATGGCCTTTGAGTCTCACATAATAGCAAATACTATTGCTACTAACTCAGTGGTCGAAAAACATACGTGGTATGAACACGTATTACAACATCGCACCTTTCCCAGGGAGTGTATGTCTCAATGATGTTGTAAGGATGATGATCAGGCACCACATTGTCTAACTTTGAGTCCCTTATTCTACTTAAATAGTCCTTTGGACTCACATCCCGCATTTAGACAGATAGGATTTCCAAAAAATCCTCTTAGATCTTTTGTAAGCATCCATATGATGCAGATCTTTCATGCGACCATTTTGTTTAAGTCATGACTCTTAAATCATCCGTCTGATGATTTTGACTTCAAACAGGTCTCATCTCTATTCCATCCGTCTGATAGAATAAGGCGGTTGCTCATGTGAGAGAGCCAACCTCAATCTGTCCGACATACTAGAATTCAGCTGAGATTTCAAAAATGTACACAAACATTTCTTAAGAAATTCATATGCAATGTTTGAAAAAGAACTTATTCTTTTATTAATTTTTGATCATTTACAGACATGGGAATTTACATTGGTACAACTCAGCTCTTACGCAATCCTTGAGATGATAAGTGTTTGTAAAACACATTTCTGGGGATCGCTTTCGTAAGCTGATCCTCTATCATCTCATGCGTAGATATGTACCATATGTCTACCTTCTTGGTTTTATCATAGTCTTTTGCAAATTCGTATCGGATATCAATGTGTTTGATCTTACAAGACACATTATCCTCTTTAACCGCTTTCCAGTGTACTTGCCCTGTATTGGATTGGTAACAGCTTACCATTTCCAACGGCAAAAACAGATGTCCGGTCTCGTACACACCATAGCGTACATAAGACTATCAACTGCACTGGAATATGGAACTTTTTCCATAATTTCCTTTTCCTTTTGGTTCTTTGGACACGATTCCAGATATAAATTATCGCATATGCTTATATGAATATCAATGGACTTGCAGTCATGCATATTAAATCGTTCTAGAACCTTCTTTATATAAGTCTCCTGTGAAAGAGAAAGAAGTTTCTTCGAACGATTCCTTGAAATCTTAACTCCAAGGATATATAGGGATTGTCCTATGCCTTTCATCTCAAATACTGATGAAAGCCAAGCCTTGATACTCATCACAAAGCCCTTGTCATTTCTGGTTATTAAAATGTCATCTACATATAGAGACATGATAATATACTTGCTTTTAATCCTCTTGATATGTACTCAGTTATCTTCATCAAGCATGGTAAAATCCATTTGATAAGACAACTTCTTGAAATCGTATATACCATTGCCTCGAGGATTATTTAAGACCATATATGGACTTACGAAGTTTACAAACCTTATGTTCGTTTCCTTCTTTTACAAACCATGTTGGTTGTTCCATACAGATCTCCTCGTCCAATTCTCCATTGAGAAAGGCAGTCTTTACATCCATCTGATGTAATTCGAGGTTTAAGCAAGCTACCATTGCCAGAATCAGGCGAATCGAGGTAAAACGCACAACAGGTGAGAAGGTCTCTTCGTAGTCTATCCCTTCCTGTTGCGTAAAACCTTTCGCGACAAGGCGAGCTTTATATCTATTTATAGAGCCATCAGCCTTATGCTTGATCTTGAGAACCCATTTGTTCCCAATTGCTCTATATCCTCTGGGTAAGTTAACTAAGTCCCAGACTTGGTTAACTTTCATGGATTTCAATTCCTCCTTCATCGCTTCCATCCATTTGTCTTTTGCAGGGCATGATACGGCCTGTTTGAAAGTAGCAGGCTCGTCATCATCTTGTAGTAAAGTCATAAAGGTTTGCGGAAATTCATCCTAAAATCTTAGAGGAGCCAACCTTGTACGACTACTACGTCGTATTTGAGATTCTTCAAGTCCTTGTTGACTCGAATTTAGATCAATTCTAATATCACTCCCACTTGGAATGTCGTTAGAATTGCTCCCACTTGGATCATTATTCCCGTATGGAATAGGATATCGTCATTCGTATAATCCATTGGTGAAGGTTGAAACGTATTTTCGTTTTCACCAAGCATTCTCACACTCGAATGAGGTAATCCTTCTTGATCATAAATCTCAAATAGAGATAAGTCCTGACTTATCTCACCCTGTCTTGGAAACTCGTTTTCCAAGAAAGTGACATCCCTCGACTCAAACTCAATTAGCCCACCATTGTCTTCCTGACTAACAAAAACATAACCTTTGGAGTTTTCTGCGTATCGTATAAAGATACATTTCCTTCCCCTTGGCCCAAGTTTGCCATACTTATGGGAGGAAATACGTGCGTAGAATGCACAACCCCAAGGTTTCAAAATGTTTTAAGTCAGGGAACCTTTGGTTCTACAACTAACAAGGAGTGGAGCTAACTGATTTCGAGGGTACGCGGTTTAAAATGAAAGCGGCCGTTAATAATGCATCACCCCAAAAGGTGATTGGCAAGTTAGCTTGCACCATCATTGAACGGACCATTTCCATTAAAGTCCTATTTCTCCTTTCTGCAACACCGTTTTGTTGAGGAGTATAAGGCATAGTTACCTGATGTACTATGCCTTTTTCATCACAAAGTTTCTTAAAACTTGTTGATTGATATTCACCGCCCCTATCGGTTCGCAAGATCTTAACCTTGCGATCTAATTGATTCTCCACTAAACTCATATAGTTTTTAAAGCAAGCCAAAGCTTCACTTTTGTGGGATATCAAATAGATATGTCCGAATCAGGTGAAATCATCAATAAAAGTGATGAAATAGGACTTTCCGCGTCTTGTCTTGACATTCATCGGACCTCATATGTCCGAATGGATAAGCTGTAATGGAACCTCGGCCCTTGTGCCGGTTCCAAACGGCTTGCGACAAGATTTCCCCACAAGGCAATGTACGCAGGTCAACATTTCAACCTTTGAAACATTTGATAGAAGGCCACGTTTGGCAAATCTATCTATACGCGTTGGTCCAATATGACCAAGCCTTGTGTGCCAACAAATTATATTAGACTCATTAGTCAAAGAATTTGTCACAAGGAAATATTCATTACATGAGGAATCATACTTTGTACTTATTACAATAAATCCTTTGAAATACAAACCCAGTACCAATAAAGGAATTATTACAAAATAGGTCCATATTACAATCATGAAGGAACCAACTATAACCAAGACCCATTAAATTGACCACAGTTTTAATATTCATTTGAATATATGGAATGAAGAGAATATCATGAAGTAGGAGAGTGCGGCCGTTGTCCAAGACTAGCTTGCGAGTCCCAACGCCTTTCACTTCAACACGTGTGTTGTTTCCTACATTGATCCACTTCATTCCTTGGGGTATCCGTTGATACTCCACGAAGGACCGTCTGTCCTTTGCTATGTGGTCGGTGGCACCTGAATCAATTATCCCAAAATGGATTAGATTCCACAAGAAATATTGAACTAGAAACACATATGTAACTAGTATTACAAGTTACCTCGTCACTTCCACTCGTACACGAACGAGCATAGTGACTGAGCTTGTTGCATTTGAAGCACTTGATCGTTTTCAAGTCTTTCTTCTTGTGCCATTTCTTGTGCCCACCCTTATGTTTGGGTTCCTTGGTAGACTCAGGTTGCTTATTACGTTCATTAGAAGACTTCGAACGATCTTTACGTTTCTTTCCCCTGTGTGAGGAACTAGCAACCATGTGCACTTCTGCACTTGGCTTGGCAGCCGCAAGCCGATCTTCCTCTAATTCGAGGTGCTTGGAAACATCGTTGAAGGTATTGATGCTCTCATTATGAGTGAGATGCATCTTCATCTGATCCCACCCATTTGGTAGGGAACGTATGACTGCTTGGATTTGTTGCTCATCTGTGAGCACATGACCTGCATCCTTTAACTCCGAGATAAGGTTCGCCATATGTCGCAGATGTTTCCCCATGGAATGATCTGGACGTTTCTTATATGTATCGAACCTTATAGTTAAGGCGCGAAGTTTGGACACCGATGTGCCACCGAACTTCTCCTCTAGCTTGGACCATATGTCCATGGCTAGGTCATGTTCTCGGAAGATGCGCATTATGTCATCAGCCATACTGCTTAATAACGTAATGCGCGCTATCTTGTTCTTCCGAGACCAAGCATCAAAAGCTTCCTTGTCTCGTCGGTGTTGGGCCGTAGTGCCCAACTCGGGTTCAATCATAACGTTCTTTAGAGTTTCGAGCACTTCTTGCTCCTCTAGAACGTATTGTATCTTGATGGACCAAAGTTTGTAATTATCGCCGTTGAGTTTTTCACCTCTGTTTAACTCAGCGACGATATTCTTTGAAGCGGAAGACATTTTACTTTTAAAATGCTGCAAAAGACACAAAACCGAAAGTTTGATCAAAACATTGCATAAAAATTCTTAAAATATAACTCCCACTTGAAATGATAATAGAATATCCCATTTGGATAGTTCTAAAAATTCAAATCCCACTTGGAATTATATTATATTTGATAAGTTACTTTCGAAAAATATTGAAGATGTTGTTCTAGAATCGAAAAGGTCTCTATGATTCCAATCACCATCTAGAACAACCTTCAATATTCCCCCATCACTTATCAAACAATCGTACTCTTATAGTACTTCGCAGCGGAAAATTACTTTTGAAAAAAAAACATATCTTTCAAAATGGAATAGGTGAGAGTTTGCGCAAATAATTTTAGCGCAACAATTGCCAAGCCACGAGACCTGTTCTACACACCCATGGGTTAGATAACCATGGCCGGATCGTGGTAGGACTTGGAATTCTAAATTGCGCTATCCCGATTAAGGACGGGACATAACCTATTTGAAAACATCTTTTTCAAAAAAAATTTAAAATACATTGGCTAATCTCCGTAGAGTAGAGCACAACGTCATAAGTACATTGGCTAATCTCCGTAGAGTAGAGCACAATGACATGGCTAATCTCGCATGAAGTAGAGCACTATGGCTAATCTTCAAGGAGTAGAGCCCAAGGAAAAACTTCATTAAAATGTTAGCCCCGTATGGGCTAGTCGGCACTGTGGTTAGCCCCGTATGGGCTAATCGTCACATTCGAGTTTGACCAAGGCCTTTTGTCACCCCGTATGGGTCAGTCGGCAAGTTTGCGATCGACCAAGACCTTCTGCCGGATTGGTCGACCAAAACAACCAAATTGGTCGACCAATTATTTGGTCTGCAACTTCTCCCGGCCAGGGCCTCTGCCCTGGCCGGCCAGGGGCCCTGGCCCCCTCGGCCAGGGCCTCTTCCCTGGCCGAGGCCGGCCAGGGCGCCAGCCCTGGCCTCTGCCAGGGCCGGCCAGGCCGGCCCCTGGCCTTGGCCGGGGCCGGCCACTGCCGGCCTGGCCATGGCCGGCCATGGCTTGGCCATGGCCGGTCATGGCCATTGCCATTTTTGCCTTGGCCGGCCATGGCCCTTTGGCCATGGCCGGCCTCCCCTTGTGTGGGGTGGCCGTACACCCCCGCCGGTGGGGGTTTCCGCGGTGGTTATTGGCCGTAGCCAACCCCCTCCGCATGGGGAGGGGTGTGCATGGCCTTCATAGCCCATTTGGCCATGGTGCACATGCACTAAAATTCATCTTCCCCGATGGGAATAACCACCACCTTCTTCCTCGATGAAGCACCCGTTCGTCGATGAAGCACCCGTTCGTCGAGAAAGTGGTTATTTTCTAATGGCCGTGTGCCAAAGATGAAAAATAACATACTACGTGAATGGTCGGTTCTTCCCGTCACGGAGAGTTCCTACCATATCCGTAATGATAAGAGACCCTAACGTGAAAAGAACAACCGCTGCGTTCTCTCCGTCACGAAGCGTTCCTACCATATCCGTAATGGTAGGATACCCATTCGTGAAAAAGACAACGACTCGTTCATAGTTTCGACGGGGCGGCGGTTTGACCGGGGCGAACCCGTATGGCTTTGATACCAATGTTGGATCCTGCCAAAACAGAGTTAGGATCGATAAATGAAGTTGAGACTTACGCTTGCGTATGCGGCACGGTAGTCTACGAACTTCGCCTTCGGATTCGCCACGACGGATCGAGTCTTCTCACGAACGGAGTAAGGCTACTAAATCCACAATCTAAATCTCTACTTTTAGATTAAGAACTTGGATAAAGGGAGAGGAAGTATTTCGGCAGAGCTTCGCTAGAATGAAAATGCATGCAAGAATGCCATGCAAAAGTGCCCTTGGGTCTTATTTATAGCCCCCAAGGTAGTTATTTTAGGAGTAATTGTTCCTTTGGAACAATTTAACTAAGGTGTACCATCGTACATGGCATATTATAAGCTTAAGTTGTACCATATGCATGGTACAATATAAGCTTAAGATATTGCCCCTTTATTAGCCATATGTCGCATGCACTTATGCACATATAATGCGACTTTCCCATCAATCTTGAGATCCTCTCCGCAAGGGAACATATTCCCTTTGCACACGACTTCGTGTACGCGACGTTCGAGGTCCGTATTCCCTCATACATCCCCTACAAGGGTGTACTAACGTCTTCCATATCCAACAGAAGGTGTGCCATGAGCTCCTCGTAGGTCAGCTCCTTCATTATGACTGGGGCGAACATACCTGACGGATCTAAAGAGAGTCAAAGTTGGTCAGGGGGAATACCTTAGGAAAAGCAAGCGATCTCCAGGAAGGCAGCGCTGGAAGCAAGCTTTTGAAACAAGGAAGAAGGCGAAGCGAAAAAATCTCTTCTTCTTCCTCGCCTTTCTTTTTATACGAAGGAATTCAACCGACTGACGGTTGATGAACGGCACGTGTCCGAAGCTAGCCATAAGAAGCGTTGGAGATCAATTCAAAGACAAAAGGGTTTTGGAGGCACAAATCAAATCAAATGTTTGGAAAACCGTGCGCATTTAAGGGGATTACACATCATTCGGTCTCAATCAGCATAGTTTCTAAGGCACAAATGAGGGGGGCCATTGTTAGTGTACGGGTACGGACCCTGCTGGAGTATCCACGTACCCGACCCATTTGGCACTCTCAACCCGATACCCGTCGCTCAAAGCGGGGTATTGCTGAGTCAGACAAACATATCGTTCGATCGTTAGGCTTGCGCTAATATTCGGGGGGAGGTTAATGAGGCTGAGTAAATGGGCAGCCGTTATACCGAATCCCGGAGGAGATCGTTCCCAAATCAATGAGGGACGGTTACACACAATCAAAGAGAAACAACCTATAAATGGACAAATGGACAAAGGTAAAGTGGTTCCAATTCTAAGGTACGAGATCTAAGACATAGAACTCTACTTTCTCAGCTGATATTTTTTACACTCTTGAGCTTGCGCTGCCAGATCTGAGACGAACCTCCGTGGGTTGATCTCAGCTGCACCAACCTCCCTCTCTTCCTTAAGTTCACATCCTAATGTAAGCATCAGAGGGGATGTGGGTCGGAACCCAGATCCGACTCCCCTAACGTGTATCTGTGGTGTAGATCGACGAGTCTCCATCTCCTGTAAAGGTCGTTCCCGAGCTTCCCAACCTCGAGCGGACGACGTACAAGCTTATCGAGGGTTGATCGAGCACCGCATCATCGTCTACCATCGTCACTCGACCCAGGTTCTTCCAACCTAGGGTCCCACTTCATCTACTAACGAGGCTCCGACTGAGTACGAAGAACCTACGTCAGCCTGGCAACTGTCTCGGTCAATTTTGGCCTTAATAGGCGCCTAAGAGATCTGAAGGTCCGAGTGCTTGTACAGATCAGGGGGAGTTAGAGGATGTTTGTACTCCTTTTCCTTAGCTATGTTTTTCCCACATGGTTTTACATAGCCAAAGGTTTTACCGACGCAAATCCCATCAACTCTGGATCCTGAAGTATCCACCCCTTGTGAGACTCATAAGACACTCAAAATCCCGAAGTATTCATGAGCAGAGTCCACACTTATGGCTGGATAAGGGGGAGTGCTGTAAACAGATAATGATGAGAGTTTGTATTGGGGATTATATCTTATCCATACGATACGATCATATCTATTGTACCTCTATCCATATACGTTTTCCCCTGTAATAAATTAAGATCTAGAGTCTTCCCCAGATTTGATGCTTCACAACAAATTTGATTATTTTAATTTTCTTTCTATTTCCATTATTTAATAATAATGCTGACACTGTATTTTAAACGACCCTTCTTTTGTTTGTTGTGCCTATGTTTTTAAGGAAATGAAATTAAGAAGAACGGTAAAAGGGAGGGTGGGATGAGTACCTGGGAGGATGTTTGATAGTGATTTCCACACCTTCTTTGAACCCTCCTTTCAAGGATGAGTACCTGGGGGGATGTTTGATGAGTGATTTCGACACCTTCTTTGAACCCTCCTTTCAAACATTCATACACACAAACACCAATCATCAACTTGAATTGAAAAGGTGTAAATCAAAAGATACGACTGCTTGATTAAATTCCAAATCACAACACAAACACAATCCCCGCACAAATTGTAGAGAGACAAGAAGCAACTACAACAAGAGCCTCTGTACAGCAACGGCAATAACAAGCAAACAACGAACATACACTAGAGCTCCAGACATCGTTGATTAAGCCCATACAAAGACAAAATAATTGAAACGGAAAGACACAATCATTGACGATGACGACGGCGGTTTGCGATCCCCTCGATCTCAATTATTGCATTTGCGCCCCTGTACACGGATCGCATCCAATCATGCGGCAGCCGTGGAGTGGCCGGTGTCGGACGCGGCCCACACGATGTCCTTCAGCGCCGGCCTGAGCTCGTTGCTGCAGAAGCTCCGGTACTCCATCGTGTCCCCGCGCTCCTTCCTCACCGCCACCACCAGCACCGACGGCGCGACGGCGAAGATTTCGGCGGCCACCGACAGCTTGCCCTTCCGGCCCCTGGTCTCCTCCCCTTCGAGCCGGACTCCCGCAGCCGAACACTTGGTCACCTTCATCCTGCCCTCCGCTCGCCTGGCCACTCCCTCCAGCCTCGATATAACCCCGCTCGCCGGCTCTTTCGTCGCGAACCTTATGTCCTCCTCCCGCTTCTTGCCGTCCTCGAAGAGCGGGGAGAGGTCGAACCCCTGCGAGAGCGATATCAGATGGAACGCGTTCAGTTTCTCGGGCTCGTCGCCTTCCTTCTTCAGCGGCGGTGTTGCCGCCGGAGGAGGAGGAGGCGGCGGCGGCAAGTTTTGCGCGGGGGTCTTCTTGAACCACGGCGACTCGATGATCTTCGCGACCGAGATCCGGGTGGCGGGGTTCGGGTCGAGGAGTTTGGTGACGAGCCGGCGGGCGTCCGACGAGAACCACGGCGGGCATTTGAAGTCACCCTTGTGGATCTTTCGGTACATTGCCACGAGGTTGTCCTCCTGTAATAATCAAATCTATGTTTAGACTTCAAATTTTCTACACATCAAAGTTCCATCATTACGGACAAATTGCTGGCAATCAGTAGTGAACAAGAACAAAATAGCTCATGTTATTCTATGATTATGTCAGAAAAATATCATGCATAAGGTCAAAAAAACCTTTGATTTTTAAAATCCCCAATAGTGAATAAACAGGATCATTAGATTGATTGTTTTTTTAAAATAAAAGGTCGGCCATGTGATCCAGCCTCTCAAACCCACCCCCTCGGAAGATTGGATTGGAATATTTTCGTCACATTGGGTGAGAATCCGAGAAAGCTTCAATCGGTATCCCCAACAATGAATTAAAAAATGAGTATGAACGTTTTGTTACCTGAAATGGCAAGAACCCAGCTAGAAGAACATACAAGATGACTCCACAAGACCAAAGATCTGATTTCGCCCCATCATATCCCTTCTTCGTGATGACTTCAGGGGCAACGTAGGCCGGAGTTCCGCACGTTGTGTGTAGCAGGCCGTCGGGGCCGGCGAAAGCGCTGAGCCCAAAGTCGGCTATCTTCAAGTTGCCTGTAAATCGAATGTCGAACTATTTTAATAAAACGAAATAAACTAATTTTATTTGTTCTTAGGATTCAAAATCGTCAGATCTTCGACTCGCCTTGGTCGTCGAGCAAGAGGTTCTCGGGCTTGAGGTCGCGGTGGTAGACGCCGCGGCTGTGGCAGAAGTCGATGGCGGAGACGAGCTGGCGGAAGTAATGGCGGGCGCAGTCCTCCTTGAGGCGGCCGTGGCGGGCGATGCGGGAGAAGAGCTCGCCGCCCTTGACGAGCTCCATGGCGAAGAAGATCTTGGACTTGGTGGCCATGACCTCGTGGAGCTCGACGATGTTGGGGTGGGAGACCATCTTCATGACCGAGATCTCCCGCTTCACCTGCTCCATCATGTTCACCCTTATCACCTTCTCCTTCGCCACCACCTTCATCGCCACGTTCTGCCCCGTCCGGATGTTGCGCGCGACGTAGACCTTCGCGAAGGTTCCGTGGCCGAGCACGCGGCCTAGCTCGTACCGGCCGTGGAGGATGTTGCTGTTTGTGCTCCTGGGGTCGGGGGTTGTGGGGGTAATTTCTTCCATTTCCGGGGGGTTTTATGCAAATAAGTTTCTAGAGAGACAGAGAGAGAGAGAGAGAGATTTCAGAGGGGGGAGAGAGGATGAGGGAGGGCCGGATGACTACCCGTCCTCGACGTGCTTGCGGTGGCACGTGCGGCAGGCGGGCTTCTTCCGCCGCTTACCGCCGAGATCAGGATCCGATCTCCTCATCTTGCGGCATTCCCTGGTGAGAGAAAGAGAGTAAGAGGGTGGGGAGAGAGAGAATGCAAAAGAGGAGAGAGGAGAGAGAGGGATGGCGGAGGAGAAAGAAAGAGAGGGGAATGATTGGTAGGGATCTGAACGGTGGTTCTTACTGCTTGGGGGGTTTATATAGAAAGGAACGTCAAATGCAATGGCGATTGGATCCTGCTTTTGGATGACAAATTACGATATTGCCTCGCCTGCTGGCAGAGGAGCGTGATAATTGTGGGTTGTTGGGTCTGCTTATTCGAGGAACCGGCTTATTTAGAAAGGTTCTGGGGGCTTTTACATTTAGGCTCATGATAATCATTCCATAGTGAAACGGCTCGTCAGATGTAACTAATATTTTGTCATTTTTTTTGCTTTCCTACTTGTTGCAATGATTATACATTTTTGTTTTCTTGCCCATTGAACGGTTCATGCATTAATCATGATTGTGATTCGGGTAACTTCCGCTAAGGGCTTGTTCTTTTCGGGTTAAATGTGAGGGAATCCCGATATTTACACTGTTCCTCGCACTGTAGCGCGAGAAAGTGGGGTAAAAAAACCCTTGGGCGTTCGTTTGCTGAAGCGTGAGAAAGCAATTCTCTCGCCCCGCTGGCAGCTGAAATTGGCGATTCTCAAATCCCTTCGAAACGAAGGGATTTCTGACGAGCCCTCGTCCTCTCGTGGGTCCCGCCGCCTACTCTCACCTCCCCTCGCTCCGTTTTCGCCTCGCTTGCTCCTACGTCAAACCCTAGCGACGGGGATCTGAGGGCAGCGGCGCTGTCTCCGTTCCTGTTTGGCCGCGGTTGCTCCGTTCTCAAACCCTAGCTCCTGCAGCGGCAAGCTCCATTGTTCCTTGCTGCCATACCCTATATGCTCATTGCTTTGTGCTGTTTTATATGTGCAAGTTTAAGTTGATATCCATGTGAATCTGAATTTTTTTTCTCCCCTTGGTCCTGTCTTCCATACCCTATATGCTCATTGCTTTGTGCTGTTTTATATGTGCAAGTTTAAGTTGATATCCATGTGAATCTGAATTTTTTTTCTCCCCTTGGTCCTGTCTTCCATACCCTATATGCTCATTTCTCTGTGAAAGTTGATATGTGCAAGTTTACTTTGATATCCATATGAAACCGAATTTTTTTCTCCCCTTTCTCCTGGCTGCCTGACCCTATATGCTCATTGTTCATGCCATGTTGATATGTGCATGGTTCAGTTGATATTCATATGAATCTGATTTTTTTCCTCCCCTTGGTCCTGGCTGCCATACCCTATATGCTCTTTGTTTTGTGTTGTTTGATATGTTCAAGTTTAATTTGATATCCATGGGGGGGGGTTAAATTAGCTTATTCTCACCTCTCCCTACCACATACCACAATTTCATTTCTCATTCCCAACTTTCCCAACATCAAAAGAACACAAAAAAGTTTACTGGGACCCACATAACTTTTCCCCTACAAATTCCTCTCAACTTCTCCCCCCCCCCAAAAGAACACAAAACCCCATTTTTCTCTCTCCAAAATTCCTTTTCTTCCCAACTTTCCCTCCCCTACTTCCACTCAAAAGAACAAGCCCTAACACCCCTTATATTATCACCGATATAGTACTAAACATCCTTGAACCATACATTGGCAGAAAACACCATTGGATATGGGCGGAGGTGGCTCTAAGCTAATGCAACAGGATGGTTCCAGAGACGAGAACTCAGCACTCATCTACAAAGACGGCCTTACTTTCTGAGGTCGGCCTTTCCAGTCTCATGACCTGAGCACCAGCATGCTAGCCCAACTCAGCCCACGTCTTCCACGTGGCGCAATCTAAGGCAATCGATCAGCCCTCTTTCGGGGCCGTTACCTATGGACGATCAGTTACTGCATAAAGGACCTACTCATCTGCATACACAATCCATTAGCTCATGTCATATCCACGAACACGCCTGATTTGTACTAGCCGATTATGTCAAGAAATCTTCAGTCTGCACGTCCGTTCGACGTGGCATACCCCCCTCGGCATCTATATAAGTGGTAGGACTTTGCCTCCGCCGAATAAGGCTGACTAGGTACGCAAAAACCATAACTCAAATCCTACCGGCCATGGGCACACCCACGATCAACCCATATGCCACCATCTCAAACGTACTATTTTACGCTCATCATCGCATTCCTTTCAACCATAGCCTAACTTAGGCATTGAAGGGTAATCCTACCGTCCACCTCCCCAATCCCCAGACCCAGGGTTCGTCCCCCGAGCCTCTGCCGCCTTTATTTCTCTATTTCAGATACCGGAGAAGATGTTGTACCAAAGCGAAACTGTCCATGCCTAGGCCCATCTGTTGTGGGAACGCTTGTGCCGATGGGTCGGTTCAGGCATCCGACGGCCTCGTCCGCTCCCCGCGAGATCACATGAATCAACAACGCAACCATTGTATTTATTGTGTGGTCATATAAGTTTTTCTATACTGATTTATATAACAGGACTTTTATTGACTATCTAAAGAGTTTCTTTTTGAATTTTCAGAGTGACGAAGAAACAAACAAGCTGATTTCAGTTAAATATTGATGCGGTACTTAGCATATCAGGCACGCCTTGTTCGCTTTTGCCTCTAAAGATAAGAACGTGGAGACTCTGAATAGATTTTTATTTTTAGCTCGATCTCTCTCTGTGGAGGATACTGGCTGCTAAGTGGCGTGCCCAATTAAATTGTTGGGACATTATTGGATGTATCTGCTGATTTTAGGTATGTGATAAGATCTGCGTGGTGTTTTGTGCAAAAAAAGTCGGTAGCCAGCTTGCCACCGTGAAAAATCTGAGAGGACCGGTAGGTTCAGCGGGCCGACTTCAG
The DNA here is from genome assembly GCA_030789695.1 of Scilla litardierei. Classification (NCBI taxonomy): domain Eukaryota; kingdom Viridiplantae; phylum Streptophyta; class Magnoliopsida; order Asparagales; family Asparagaceae; genus Scilla; species Scilla litardierei. The sequence goes on from CM061142.1 coordinate 47,002,830, forward strand.
GGGCAAGCTCGTCCAACAAAGAGAAAAACATCTCGTCCGTTCGATTCGGATCAGACGGTCAACTCACTGCGGGGCCCGCGTCCTTGCGCGCGAACGGGGTAGCAGTTCTGCTGGGCCCCGCCGGTTTGTCGCTAGCCCAGGTCCCTGCTGACTCGATCCAATTAACTGGCGGAGGCTGACGTGTCAGATTCGCCAACGAGGGGTCAGATCCGTTTGTCGCCTGACGGCGTGAAGTGACAGGAAGCAGGAGGAACTGTGCCGTCTCCGCCTGAATGATCGGGACGGTACAACGCCCGTTATGGGGTGGGTCCCATGTGTTCTTCTCTGGGTGATCTGTGTTGTGGGTGAGTTTATCATTTTGAGGTGGGAGCTCGAGGCGAAACTTGGGGGAGGCGTGTACTGTTTTAACCCGGCGTTCGCACCACCGTAAAAAGTCCGAAAGTCACCTTATATTTTTTATTTTACACCCGCGTATTTCACTTTTCACGTACCTCTTTTCATTTTAACCAGAGCAAACTTATCACCTTTGTATCTTATTGGACGGTAAACATAATTTAAATCACAATTTAAATCATAATTTAGATCATAACTATTCATTAATTTACGGAAGAAGAACGGTTCAATAAAAACAGTGTAAATATAAGATCTAAAACCGTTACAGCTGTGTATACCCGTACTTACATTCTGAAATGAGTTTAACTGTGTTTTATTATTAATTAGTAGATACAGTTTCTAAGCAGGGCTCTTCAGTGGTAGTGGGACCTAGCCTAGGGGTGGCAAACGGGTCGGGTGGCTTCGGGTTCGAGTCGGGTCAGATTTGACCCGACCCGTTTAGTGGTAAACCCTAAGCCGATCCGGATTGAATCCGGGTCGGGTTCGGGTTAACCGGTCGGATTAAGATTTGACTTATACACAACTACTCATTTTCGATATCCAGTTATTTATTAAGAGCCACCGACAATTTATTAAGTGTTGCATAATTTCCAGTAGCTCGTCGCTTAAACCACACCGATGACATTAATGACGTATAAGTAATGTTACCATTTTATTAACGGAAGTAATAAAATTAACTAAAAAGTTGTATGTAAAGGGAATTGAATACAAGACCTCTTAAAGAAGAGGACAAAAATTCAATCATACATGCATAACTCCCCATTGCAACTGTGTATTGAAGTTATTATAAATTTTTTATATAAACTGAGAACGTAAACCGGGTCAAATTCGGGTCATTCGGGTTGACATGCCAAACCCATACCCGACCTGGATTTTATCCGGGTCGGGTCGGGTCAACCCGTATACTACTTGACCCGTATTGGCCCCTACCCATACCCGGTTTAGGATGCCGAGTTCGGTTCGGGTCGGTTCGGGTCGGGCTCATTTTGCCACCCCTAATCTAGCCTTCGACTTGAGAGGCCAGTCTGACCTGTCCTCAGCACAGCTCGACTCGAGACGACCCCCCGAGGTCGCTTCCCTCAGCTCTACAGGAACGACTCCTAAAGATCGGCTCGCTCTTCAAGGAAGACCTCAACGAAGTCGGCTCATCTAAAAGCCCTTCTTCACGAGGCCCCATCAAGCCCCCTCCATGAGGCCGGCTCCTAGTCAGAGGCCTCCTAGAATGAAGACCTCGCCATCCGATGTCGGCTTCTTCATCCATGTGGGCCCAAACGCCTGCTCGGTCAGCAAGGCCAGATCGCTTCATCAATGCGGCATGATCTCAAGCGGGTGGGCCACACTCTCTCCATGCCATTACCAATGGGTCAGTTTAACGCAACCAGCTTTGTCAGGGGATGCGTGCCAACTTTATGCCAAGGAATCCGCATGGCATCATGCCCCTGACTTATTTGTCCACTGCGCAATTTGTACGCCTGGGGATCCACGATCCTGCCGCGTGGCGTAACCACCTAGAAACTTTATATAAACATCGGAACATCTCTTTCAATGGAAGGGGAAGAATGGGTACCTCTAAACCCTAATTGGACATTGAATAGCTATGTGCACATCTATGCTCAACGCATATGCTTCCACCACACATGGGTTATCTTACGCCTATAACCTCCTTCCTTCGACCATCAACTGACTTAGGCATGGGAGGGAAGTCGGGGGGTCCACCCCCATACCCTGGGGTATGCTCCCCGGTCAAGGGCGGAGGCACTCAAGGGCTGAACCGAGCTATAGCCTGGGTCAGTTTTTAGTAAAACCTTGTATATAAGTATAATTAAGCCCACTTAGCCCAGGGCCCAACTAATTAGCCCCAATAAATTAGCCTGAAAATGCCCATTTCCAGTCTTATTAGGCTGAAAAACAACTTAGCTCAGGTCGTCTCTTGACTAAGAGGAAGTCTGATCACCTCTTCCCTCCCGAGATTCTTTGTTGCTCTCTCTTTCTCCTTTTCGTCGTCCCAATTATCAGCATCATTGATTCCCCCGAAACCCTAACTGGCTAACCCTTGCCTTTTTCGTCCAGGTTTAGATCACTTTAATGGCGTAATGATGCGATTCCTTTCTTCGATTCGATCACTGCTGAATCCTAACAAAACCCTAACTTTTTAAGACGCTTTTGTGGTGTTCAGGAGGTGTTTTTAGCTATTTTGGACAGGGGCGATTTATTTGAATCTAGTGGAAGGCTTGATCAGATGTATCATGGTGGTTCTAGGGAGCAAGGTCAGTAAAAGTTAAAATTTTGTTGTTGTTGTGTATTTCACTTTTTGGCGATTTCTTCCAATTTTAGTAATTCTTAGGTCTTTGCTAGTCCCTGAATGACTGAGTCCCTCCCGTTCTGTGGCTGTCAAGCTCAAGATCGGGTATTCCGCCTTCTCATATGCGACCAAGCCGACGATGATGCACCGTAAGCCCCTTTGATCTGACGTATCTGATCGATAAATCATTTGTTTTTGAGATAAAAATGGGTTTTTGTTCGTTCTTGAGATAATTTTAGTAATTGGACTCATGTTAACATCAGTAGTTTTACTTCAAAAAGAAAAAATCGTGGCATTTCATTATTGTGTTCACGGATTGATAATTTTGTTTTGAAATTGAATTTATAAATGTATTGAAATTGAATTTATGATTGTCCCTATGAGAAAATTTTATGTATTTACGGTAGCCCAGTGCAGAAAAAAATCATGTATACACGCTTGTCCCCGCACCTCTCATGCATTTGTCTTTCTGTATCAGATAATGGAGAAGGAGGACGGCCTAGAGAAACCAACCTGTTGGGTCCTATATTACAGGAATACTCGTGTCCGCAGCTTGTACCAGCCACAGTGAAATTCTGTGCATCAACCTAATTATTATGATTCTTTTGTCCTAATTTAAAATTAAAATTCACAAACACATCACTTTCTTTTGCACTTTTTTAAAGAAAACTGTTCGAAAATGATGTTGTCATAAAATGTTGAGGAGTAAGAATGTCACATATTATGAAATACTTTTGGAGACATGGAGTCATAAATTGACAACCCGATGCACAGAGAATGTGGTCTCGTTTTTAGGAGTATGATTGCCTGTTGATTGTTTTCATTAATAGTTAGATGTGGCCTTCATGCAGTAGCCGAACTAACTCGGTTTTGGAATTATCTTAACCTTACTTTATTTTATTTTAGAACCGGACTGTATACATGCTTCGGTGCAGGGAGGTGACAGTTTACCCACAGTGGAAAATTTTGAGAGAGAGAATGGAATTTGAGTCAAATGAAATCATTTTCATTCTATTTCCAGAAACTTGTCCACTCAATACACCGAATATTCGGTGCCAATAGCAATTCTCTTATTTTATTTTAGAGTTTTTAAATTGATAGTACATAACCTAAAAGGGCCAGAAGACCCATAGGTCTAACTGTAAGACATGCCTGAGCAAAGCTGGCCAATCAATGAGATGTTGGATATTGGACTCCCCGGATTTGGTTTTGGATGATGAACAAACATAAATATAACGTGAACTACAACTTTGTGAGCGCAGTTATGGAGATCGTCGCCAAATTCATATGAATATCAATTACGACGTCTCAAGACTTCTCAAAGCACGTGATTGTATGCCTAAAGCTTCGTTGAAGCTTATGGACCAATTTAGAAGTCATGAAGATTCGATTGAAGCTATTGAAGACGGTATCGTCAAGTTTTATTTATAGTCTTTAAGCTTCTTTCGTAGAATGTTAAGCCTTGAGTAGGTCTTACGGTTTAAATCTTCATAACGCTCATATCTTAGCTCTAGGATCTTAGTAGAAGTCCATACAATCCTTCCCGAAACTTCGCGCTTCGATTCGCGACTTCTTGTGCATGTTAGTTGGTTCAAGAAGAAGAACTGACCGACTAGATGGTGATCTAGTCGGTCGGCAAAGCTTCTTGGACCGACTAGTTTCAGTCAGTCATTTCTAAGCTCTTTACTGTTTACAGTTAGTCGGTCTAAGTTGACTCACCGACCGACTAGTTTGTGAACTAGTCGGTCAGTGATGCTTCTGTGACCGACTAGTTGAGCTTTCCCTGTACATGCACATTTAAGCCTGAGCTACTGTTTATCATTAGTCGGTCTGTGTTCATTGATCGACCGACTAGTTGATGAACTAGTCGGTCAACTTTCCTTCTTGGACCGACTAGTTTACTTTTACTGTACATGCCAAATTTTCACCTAACTTACTGTTTTGTGTTAGTCGGTCTATGCTCATTTGGCGACCGACTAGTTGGTGAATTAGTCGGTCAACATTTGTTCTTGGACTGACTAAGTCTATTTGTGTTCAGACTTCAGTTTTATCTGTTAGTCGGTCTCAGTTGAGTAACCGACCGACTAGTTGTGAAACTAGTTGGTCATCTACTCTTCTTGGACCGACTAGTTCCTTTTGTCTGTGCTTTGATCTTTTCTCTGTTCACTCATTAGTCGGTATGCGTTAATTGACCGACCGACTAGTTGATGAACTAGTCGGTCGGTGGTTGTTCTTTGACCGACTAGTTGGGTTCAGAAAAGAGCAGTTGGAGCTTTAATTGAAACGTTTTTCTCTCTATCTATCCTCTATCCTATAAATACTTATTGAGCTGCATTCATTGCACTCAAGGCTGATATTATTGCACGTTTAGATATCAAGAGAAATCATTCCAAGCTCATTCAAAGCTCATTCATTCCATTCAATAATCTCTCCTCACTCTTACTTCCAAAGAGAGATTCATTGAGTGTGAAGCCTTCCAAGCCAAGTGCTTGATTCTAGGTCACCAACATCCCCATAGCTCTCCATCGCTGATCTACATCTTGGAGCTAGGGTTTGGTACCACTTCTTCTTCCTCAAAATCATCCTTGCCCTAATTCGTAAGCATTACTCAAGGCATAGGTATTTTGTCGGTAAGAAGTTTTCTTATTTCATTTCAATTTCATATTGTAAGTTTCACTCTCGGTTGTGAGAGTGTGTTTGTGATCCCGGGTTGTGGGAGTCACAAATTACTTTGTGTATGATTTGACTTGTGGAGGTTTTTCACAAGTATTTCATAGTGGAAATCTTGAGTTAAGGTTTCTAACTCAAGTATCCGGAGGGGATCCGGGTGGTTGGGGCGTAGGATCACCGGGAACAAGTCGGAGAGACTTGGGTGGATCCGAACCCAGTAATATCTATTGTTTGCATTGTTAATTTTGTTGTTGTCTTCAATTTAAGCTTCCGCAAATTGATTTGGTTGTTGTTTGCACGATAATTAGGAATTATACTCCTTGTTATTTTTAAAGTACTATTCACCCCCCTCTAGTACTTGTGCAGTAGCTTGTAGGGCATTACATTTGGTATCGGAGCCAGATACTTAGCTATGTCTACCAACGACAACAAGACCGTGCGTCTACCTTCCGACTATGGCACCTTCAGGAACCGTGAAGGAGCATCTTCGGTGATGGAAGGACATTCCTCAACGAGGCCTCCATTCTTCAACGGTACCAACTACGGGTACTGGAAATGCTGGATGGAAACCTTCCTCCGGAGTGCATCTCTATGGAGGACCACGATTAGGGCTGTTGACGAACGAGCTTGAACGAGCTTGAACAGGGAGCTTGGTTTTGTTCATGAACAAAATCAATGTTCAAGCTCTGTTCGTTTACTAACCGAGCTCTAAAATCATGTTCAAGCTTGTTTGTTAAGCTTACCGAACGAACGTAAACGAACATAAACGAACATTTACCGAGCTTTTTCACGAGTAGTTAATCGAACATTTTGTTCGTTAACAAGACTTATCGAGCTTGTTCGTGAACATGTTCAAGAACATGTTCGTGAACACACAATCAATTTTGTTCATGAATAGATTTTCAATCAAACAAACGAACGTCAATTTTTTAATTAGGAATAATAATATTTAAACGTAATTGCCAATGACTAAATCAATTAAATAAAAGGATTAAATATTTGCAGGACAAAAACAAATAAATCCGGCATAATAGGGATCTCATTACAAGCATTCATTCCAAGCATAGTAAAAATATAGTATTTGTCTAAATTTACTATTTTCGGTAGATGTTCATTCACGAACACTTAACGAGCTTGTTCATGAACATCACTTAACGGGCTTGTTCACGAACACTTAACGAGCTTGTTCATGAACATAAATGAACGAACACAGTTATGTTCAAGCTCTGTTCGTTTACTAACCGAGCTCTAAAAATCTGTTCAAGCTTGTTCATTAAGCTTCCTAAACGAACGTAAACGAACATGTACCGAGCTTGTTCACGAGTAGTTCGTCGAACGTTCTGTTCGTCAACAGCCCTAACCACGATGAAGGAATACGTCGAGCCCGCCGAAGAAGACTTTGAGAAATGGACAACCGCAGAGGTCGCCGCGGAGGTAAGCAATGCCAAGACAATGAACGCCTTGCAATGCGCATTGGAGCCCGAGGACTTCAATAAGATATGCACATGTAAGAGTGCATATCAAATTTGAAACTCCCTCCTCATACTACATGAAGGGACGAGTAGGGTAAGAGACTCTAAACTCGTAGTTGTTAACAAAGATTACGAAATGTTTCATATGCAACAGGGCGAGAATATGAAGGAGTATTACGCTCGCTTCGTCGACATCATAAACGAGTTGGAGGCTCTCGGCAAAACCTACACCCAAAAGGAGAAGTGTTCGAAGCTTATCGAAGGACTTCCTTCTTCTTGGGAAAAGCGTACCTTTGCCATCGAGGAAGGTAATGATATGAATAAGTACACCGTAGTTCAACTAATGGGTACTTTAATGTCATACGAGGTACGCAAGGATAGAAGCTAAAATTGCAGGAAAAGATGAAGTCCTACCTAAAGCAAGACGAGCCAAAGAAGAAGGCTATTGCTTTTAAGGCCGCTCCATCCACATCCACATCAACCGATGATGAAGACTCGGAAAACGAGTTTAACTTGGAGTCCATGGCACTCATGGCCAAGAAGTTCAACCGTTTCTTCCGAAAAGGTAACTATAAGAACAAAGATAAATTATGATCTTCTAACGCCTCCTCCTCTCCTTTGTGTTTCAAGTGCAATAAGCCAGGACACATGAAAGCGGAGTGTCCTCTCAACAAGCAAAAGGAGAAGTGGAAGGCGCCAAAGTACGACAAGTCCAAGAAGTACAAGAAAGGGAACAAAAAGGGGCTTGTCGGAGCAACATCACCGACTCCGAGGATTCCTCAAGCGGAGAGTCGGACGATGAGCAAGTGGAGCAAGCGCACATGTGCTTCATGGCAAGAGAGAAGAATGATCAAGGATCTTCCTCTTCCGATGATAGTGACGACGAAGGCGATGAGGTAACTATGGATGACCTTAGGAATGCTAATTCTCAATTATGGTCTAAGTATACTAAATTAGTAAATAGGTATACTAAAGTAAAAGATGACTTAGCTAGCATTCAAACCTCGCCTAAGACTATCATCACCAACAACGACACCATTGTTGAAGAGTTAAGAAATGAGATTGTTAATCTCAAATCTAAACTTGAACATGTTAGCATTGAGGATCCGGAGGAACACAAAATAGCGGATTTGACTTCTCAAAACTCGACTTTGAGTATTGAGAATGAGAATCTTAAATCTCGTGTTTATGTGCTCACATCGCAAGTATCCAATTTGGATACTTCTATGCGTTCTCTCACCGAGAAATATTAGAACACATTAGGCCGAATTAATAAATTCAATAAGGGTAAGGACCATTTGGATAAAATCCTAAGTGACTTACTTCCGGCCAATCACCACATTGGCTTGGGGTATACGATGGGATGTTCATCCAAATCGGCCACTACTTTTGTTAGGCCAACTTCCGGTGACTCAACGAGTGGTAGCAAACACTCTATTGGTAGTTCTTCTACCAATGGTGCTTCCTCCTCGTCCACACCCTCTTTCGGAAAGAAACCCACTTTGGGTGGACCTCCAAAGAAGGGGCATGCTTATATGTACACCAATACTATGCCACGTAGGAACACACGTCCTACTCCACCGGCTCACACATATGATGATTTTTATGCAACACATTCACGGGCACGTGCACACCATGTGAGACACCCTCACGCACGTGTTCCCACACATGCATATGTTCACCCACAACATCATATGAATAATTATCCGCATGCACCATTCCATCATGTTCCTTATGCCTATCCACGACATGCATCACGTAGAAACCAACAACGCATGCATGCACCCAATAGGATGAGGGCTCCCAAGATTTTCACTATTTGGAGCCCAAAGGACACAAGCATGGATGAAAAACAAGTGTACATGAATGCTTATTTTTCGGATGTTGTGCATAGTAGAAATTATGTGGGGAAGTCTACGTCCAATTGGAATTGGCTTCCAAAGGTCTAATCTTTTGGACCCAATGACCTTGGGTACCATGATATGAAATTTTCTATCTTTAGGTACTCAAGGAAAAGAAAAAGAAAAGGAACAACAAATTTAAATTTAGCTCCAAGGGGAATTGGATACTCGATAGCGGGTGTTCAAAACACATGACGGGTGACGCTCAATTGCTCTCCGGAGTGGTTCCCATTGCAAATGGAAACCGCGTCGTATTTGGAGGCAACGAGAGCGGAACCATCATAGGTGTTGGTAAAGTGGGTAATCCTTCTAAACCCATTATATGTGATGTTTACCTTGTTAAAGGATTAAACCACAATCTTATTTCAATAAGTCAACTTTGTGACAAAGGTTACAAAGTTAACTTTGCGAAAGGAATGTACCATATTTTAAGAAAAGATAATAATGAATTATTGTTTTTCGGCACATGCCATAAGGATATATATATCCTAGATCTTCCAAGATCACATGAACAATGTCTTATTGCCAACACAAGTGAACAACACTTATGGCATCGACGTTTTGGTCATGTGAACTTTGGAACACTTTTTAAGCTTTCCAAGTTAAATTCTATTAGAGGCTTCCCTAAGCTTGTCTTTCAAAAGAAAAGCTTTTGTGACTCGTGTCAACGAGGCAAGCTTCCAAAATCTTCGTTTAAAGCTAAGAAAAGCATTTCTTCTAAGCGGCCTCTAGAGCTATTACATTTAGATTTATTTGGGCCAACTAGAGTTGCTTCATTAGGTAATGCTAGATATGGACTTGTCATCGTTGATGACTTTTCTAGGTTTACTTGGGTATTTTCATTGTGTAATAAAAATGAAGCTTTTTAAAACTTCACAATTTTTGTTAAGAAAGTACAAAATCTCTTAGGAACCACCATTGCCACTATTCGTAGTGATCATGGAGGTGAATTTGAGAATGAGTCTTTTGAGACATTTTGTGATGAAGTTGGTATTACACACACCTTCTCTTTGCCTCGTGCACCTCCTCAAAATGGTGTTGTTGAGAGAAAGAATAGGACGCTAGTGGAGTGTGCTCGCACTATGCTTGATGATAGCCAACTTGGCCATCAATTTTGGGCGGAAGCGGTACACACCGCTTGCTATGTGTTTAATAGAATACTTTTGAGGCCCGACACTAAACAAACTTGTTATGAATTGTTGTTTGGTAGGTTGCCTCAAGTTAAATATTTTCGTGTTTTTGGTTCGAAATGTTTTATTAAGAACACGTATGGTAGTTTGGACAAATTCGATCCAAGATCCGATGATGGGATTTTTGTTGGATATTCTTCGCGTAGCAAAGCCTACCGGATATTCAACAAACGAACCTCAACGATCGAGGAGTCGCTTCATGTGTCATTTAATGAAGGATTTGTTCCAACTAGAATTACTAATGATGATGACTCTATGGATGTCTTATGTGATTCAATTGGTAATTCTAACTCTAATGATTCTATTGATTCTATTGAGACTAACCCATCTAATGAAGTTGTTAAGAATGTTCCTAGTGACCAAGGTATTCCCAAACGGCTTCATACCGTTCGTGATCATCCTCATGAGCAAGTCATTGGCAATATCCATGATAGTGTCAAGACGAGATCGCAAGTGAACTACTTCGCTCATTGTGCCTTTGCCTCCTCGATAGAGCCAAAGAATGTTAATGAAGCATGCGAAGATAACGCTTGGATCTTAGCCATGGAGGAGGAACTCATTCAATTCGAGAGGAATGAAGTTTGGGAGCTTGTTCCATTGCCATCGAAGAATCACACCGTCATAGGGACAAAGTGGATCTTCAAGAACAAAACCGACGAAAACCAAGTCGTCGTCCGGAACAAAGCTCGGTTAGTTGCTCAAGGCTACCGTCAAGAGGAAGGTATTGATTTCGAAGAATCCTTCGCTCCGGTAGCTAGATTAGAATCAATTAGATTATTATTGTCTTTTGCATGCCATAAGGATTTTAAATTATTTCAAATGGATGTTAAAAGTGCATTTTTAAACGGAGATGTCGTTGAGGAAGTTTACGTTTCTCAACCTCCGGGTTTTATTAATGAAAAATTTCCAAATCATGTTTTTAAACTAAAGAAAGCGCTTTACGGTTTGAGACAAGCTCCTCGAGCTTGGTATGATCGCCTAAAGAATTTTCTTTTGGATTTGAATTTTAAAATGGGAGAAGCCGATTCTACACTTTTTGTTAAGCATTCGAATAATGATATAATTTTAGTTCAAATATATGTTGATGATATCATTTTCGGTGCTACTAACTTTGCTCTTTGCGAAGAGTTTTCTAATGTGATGAAGGAACAATTTGAGATGAGCCACATGGGTGAGCTCAAATATTTCTTAGGTATCCATATTCGCCAAATGGACGATGCAATTTCCATCCACCAAACGAAGTATACGATGGAGTTGCTAAAGCGATTTGGAATGGAGAGTGTCTCCGGAAAGAAGACTCCAATGAGCACGACTACGCATCTTGATAAGGATACTGGCGGTAAGGATGTAGACATTCGTCTATATTGAGGTATGATAGGTAGTTTACTTTATCTTACCGCAAGTAGGCCCGATATTATGTTTGCCGTATGCGTATGTGCTCGTTATCAGTCTCAACCTAAGGAGTCTCACTTAGTAGCGGTAAAACGTATTTTCCGTTATCTAAGTTATACACTTGATTTTGGATTACTTTATCCAAAATCTAGCACATATGAGTTAATCTCATATAGTGATGCCGATTATGCGGGATGTAAATCCGACAGGAAAAGTGCTAGTGGCACTTGCCATTTTATAGGAAATTCCCTTGTCTCTTGGTTTTTCAAGAAGCAAAATTCCGTATCACTTTCAACCACCGAGGCGGAATACATTGCCGCCGGTGCCGCGTGTGCTCAAGTTCTTTGGATGAGACACACACTTAAAGACTTTGGTATAAACTGAGATACTTGCCCTATTGTCACGACCCGCTTCCCTAAAATGGAGGCGAGACGTGAAAAGGTCCGCACGGGAGTGGAGCTGTGAAGCCCCAAACCCGATAAGCGTCAATAATACATAAGCAGGTCCCTGTAACCACAACGGAACAACAATAATAACACAAGGAGAGACTGAAATAAAATCTCACATCTCATAATTTGTCCAACAAGAAAATAAGTCCAACATCCAGAAAAGCCACCAGGCTAAAAGAAAAGAGTCTAAGGCCCAGAACAAGGCCAACAAAAGCAACAACGACAAAGTATAGGTGCTACGCACTGATCGCTCCGGATATACACCCAAAGAACGGTTGTAGTTTTACCGCAAGTGCACGGTGTAGCAGCGAGCGGGATATCGAACACAGGGAGGACGAATGACTGTGCTTGTTCCTAATCAACCTGGCTATTTGAGAATAGAGAAAATTGCCTTGGGCGATCCTGTCACAATCGTCAGACAAATGTGCGAAATATCAAATCAAATAAAGAACGTCTAGGGAATGGGGAATTCCCGCTACTCACCGTATTTCATAAATGTGGTTCGTCGGTATCAAAATTGCTAGAATGAGAATTCGGATGAACTAGTTGCAACTGAATGTAGAACCAAGCTCACGCTCGCGCGCTGTTGCCGGTCTATAGCTATCCTAGGTTTGGGTCCAATCTCTTGCAAACCCTAGCCTAGGGAAGCTAGCATTAGGATCAACATCATCGTTCAATCGCGCACCGAGCCCAATCTCTTGCAAACTCGGTCCACGGTCTGGATTAGGATAGTTCCTACCCGTCCAATCTCTTGCAAACGGGTATCGGCATGGAATTGCAATCGGAAATCCTGGTATCGGTCCAATCTCTTGCAAACCGATACTTCGAAAATCCGACTCCATCCCAATTCGGATTTCTAGGGCTTCCTAACAAATTGGGATCCAATCTCTTGCAAATCCCAATTGATATGAATTCCTAGCTATCCGTAGTAAATCGATCCCAATCTAATCTCTAATAGCAATTCTAGCACAATTTCTACCAATTCATCACAAATAAGAAAGTGGGCTTGTAGGGTTCATCCCCACGCCCCAAGACGTGGAGACTACTCACAAATCATAGCAAGATCACAAAAATAATCGTTGAAATCAGCAATGAAATTCATCACAACAATGATATAAACAATAAAAATAGAATTTTTAGGGAAAAGAGATGCAAACCAATGTTGTTCTTCAATTAATCCAACAAAAATCCAAGTTTTGCTCCTTCTCCAATCACAAGAATAAAGCTAAAAAAACTAATCTAAAAAGCTGCAAAAAATCTAAGAGAGAGCTCTCAAAACTAGGGTAAAAACAGGGCTTAAATAGCCCCAAAAATCGTCCAAAAATCGTGACCAAAATACCCCTGCACAGCCTGTTTTCCGCAGTTTTCGCTACAGGCAGCGCATCGCACTCGGACGAGTGACAAAAGTCGCTCGGCCGAGTGAAAACCCTGCAATTTTCCAGTAAGTCGGGGCTTTCAGGGGTCTTCAGTTCGGGGGCGGCTCGGCCGAGTGAGTTGTCGTCACTCGGCCGATGACTTCACTGCACTCGGGCGGACGGGATTCTCCACTCGGCCGAGTGGGTCTTCTGAAGTTCAGGCAGCCGAAAAACAGAAACTTCGATGTTTTGGAAGGGCTTCGTCTGGGCGCCACTCGGGCGGACGTGGTATCGTCACTCGGCCGAGTGGGTCTTCTGTGCTCGGCCGAGTGCACAGGTAACTCGTGTTTGAACTGGTCGGCCGAGCAGTGTCTCGCTGGTCGGCCGAGTGGCTCCTCCACTCGGCCGAGTGGGACACAAAAAATGCCCAATCTGCTTATTTTGGCCTCCTCGTCGCTCCTGCGACGTCCATTCTTCTTCTGCTCCTCTCCAACAGCAAAATACCCCTCGGGGAGGTCGTTGGTGACCGTCTAGAGTAAGCGCATCTCGGGATCACTCCAAATCGCGCCAAATCACCTGAAATGCGACAAAAACAACAAATCGTGAAAAGCATCGCAATATCGTCGATATATCGTGAAAAACATGATTTGGGCGATCCAAATGGCATGCAAACATGCGGAAAAAAGGTGTAAAATAAGGAGTGATCAAAATCCCCCAAGCTTGCCTCTTACTCGTCCTCGAGGAAGATAAGTAGAAGGCGAACCCGGTGGTTTCGGAAAACGAAAACGGCGAAAAAATGAAAAAATGAAAAACGAAGAAGAATGAAAACGAAATGAAAATAAAGAAGAAAGAAACGAAGAGGTAGGATGCTAGATCATTTTCTCAGGACGTGGGTTTCACTTACTCTTATAGCATGCACCGAATGAAAAATACATGTCAAAGAATTTTATTTTGATATCATAGTATAATGGTGCAAATAGAAATAGAAAACCCACGAAAAACGATATAATCATGAAAAACGGAATAATTTTAAAATTAACATCGTCTGAATCATTTAAAGCGGTATACAAATCACAGATCACACACTTTTCAATTGAACGCTTTCTATCTGGAGTATAAGAGTATCACCCTATAGAATAGAGAGAATAGAAAAGTATGGATTTCATGAAATGAGTGCTAGGCTTAGATTTCTGGATTTCGTAAAACTAAAATAATCTCACCGAGTATAGAATATTACTTAGCCTAGGTTGTCGTGCGATGTCAAGTAGTCACTCTCTCACACATCAATGGATCCCCTCCCCCAAGCTTATCTATAAGCGTGGTGGCATAAAAAATATTTACATCCCCATTTTTTTATACATATAGCTCCAAAAGCAACGAAAAGAAAGAAGAAAGAAAGAAAGTGAGTTGGGATCTTTTATTCAGGATTTTTTTTCTTTTTTTTCCTTTGCAATAAGCAATATATACACAACGATCCCATCTCAGAGAGAGATAATGATGTACAAGAATGTTTTTCTCTCTTTTTTGTTTTTTTTAAGAATAAGAGATTTGGAGCTAGGAATTAGTAGCGGGGGAAATGCCATAAAATAGAATCACTAAGGGGAGATTCACCAATGATTTTAAAAGTAGAGAAATGATGTTCAAGATTTGTGGAGAAAGAAATAAATATAACTCTCGGTTCACTCTATAAGACATGCACGACAACTTCAGCAGGGTAATCTAATCTACTCAGTTTCGATCACAAAAAAGCTAACTAATCCAGATTTATCATAGCTAATCATCATTCAATCGTCCTGAAGTGAAGTGTACAATTCATGCATATAGAAGTGATATAGGAAAAGAAAGTCAGTACTCCAGATATACGCATTCAATGCGTGAATCTTGGTGTGTTTTCTGTGATAGCATACATATGAATATTCAGGCTCAGCTAATAATAAAATTTCATCCATTTTCATGCGGAAAAAGGTGTGGGTTACTATTCTAAATGCAAAGCAAGTCATAGCATCTGATATCTGAAATAAACCCCAAGACATGACAAATATAGCATGCATATAGAATAAGCTAAATCCAACGTCATCATCATCACAGAAAAGTCATCTCTAGCATGAGATGAAAAAGAAATAAAGATAAAGGGAAAATAGAAACTATGCAATGCGGCACACAGGAAAATAAGAAAAACGTGATGCATGGCAAAATAAAAGAAAAGTGATGAAAAATAAGTGCAAAAGCGAAAAAATGGTGTGAAAAACTAAAAATAAAGGTAGCAAATAGAAAAAGAATGTGAGAACTCACTCCCCCAAGCTAAATGGCACAGTGTCCTCAATGTGCAAAGTGTGGCACACCGAGAGACAAGCGATGGGAGGGGCAAGTGAGAATGCATGCATGGAAAAATGAAAAGAAAAAAGTGAAAAAAAGAAATGAAAATATGATGCGGACATGATGCATGCACAGATAGGAGCGATACATATATATAAGTGTCACCAAAAACTGCTCCCTCTCTCCCAAAATAGATATAAAAAGATATGAGCAAAAAGAGAATACCGTAATAAGTGAGGGGAGGGGGGGGGGGGGGTGGACAAAAAGTGCAACAGGACCCAGCAGAAACGGGCAGCACAACGGCAGGAATAAATCAAGGCATCAAGGGTGCCTAAGAAGGTGGTGCTGCGCCGTCTCCGTCCTGAGGCGGAGGAGGAGGAGGTGGTGGTGTAGGCTGCTGAGCTGGGGTGGGCGTGGAAGTGGAAGCAGGTCTAGTGTGTGTGGAAGAGTGTGTGGGAACCTGCTGGGTGGGTGGGGGTACGCGTGGGAGACGCTCCAAGACCTGTGTAAGGCAGTAATGGATCTGGGGGATCAGCTCGAAGCGTCCAGCCATCACAGAGACGGTGGAGGACAGGGTCCTAAGGTCACCTCTAAGACCACTCACCGCCAACTCAAGAGCACGTATGCTCTGCAGTACAGTGTCGGGCGGGGGTGGTGCAGAGGGACGCACCGGTCTAGGCTGTGCAGGGCGAGGCTGGCGTACGCGAGTGGAGTATGTAACGGGCTCAGCAGGGAAGGGGACAAAAGGTGCCGTGCCTGTAAATGTGGGCCTGGCCTCAGTGTGAGGCCGGGACACACGGTGAGAAGTGGAGGCAGCGGACAGCGAAAGAAGAGTGCAAAAGTGGCTGCGAGGCGGCCAGAGAGGTCAGTGGCACAGAAGTGTGGACAGACGCCACGACGCTCTCAGAAAATACAGCAGGGGTGGAGACAGAGGTAACTACCGCTGGGGCGGACGTGTGTGGACCAAAAGGCGCAACCCCAGCGGAGATCATGCTAGCCATGGTCTCCACGACCGCGGCAAATGAGGGCTCTCCACTCTCGACAAAGGTCGGCGGGCGCTCGGGGAGTGCGGAGCAAAGTGGCTCCACGGACAGAGGGCCAGAGGTGGCAGTGGGAGTGGTGGTGACAGCCTCGGAAGTGGTGACAGTGGTGGAAGTGGGCTCAGCAAGAGTACTCTCGACACCGACAGCGGTGTCAGGAGCAGCGGAAGCATCAGGTATGGGCTGAGGGGCCACTCGGTCAACAGGGTCGGCGGCAGGCTCGGCAGGGTGTGCAGCAGGGTCTGCGAGGGCAGCCTGGGCAGCGTGTGCAGCGTGGGCCTGCTCGGCCTCCTCGGCCTCGAGCACGTAGGCGGCGGGGATGAGAACATCCATCGCAGGGAGCCAGTCGACGTGGGCTGGTGCAATCTGAGTCCGAGCAGGGCTCGGGAGAATCATGTAGTCGGCACCGTAAGGGCCGTGCAACCAGACCCAGTGACGCTCACCATGCGGACGAAGCATCTTCATCCAGGCCATAACGTCTATCGACAGAGAAGTGGGGCCTGGGACGCGTCGCAAGTCGTCAGGTAGGTCCTCGCCGGTCATCATGGTAAGCAAGGTGATCAGACCGCCGCAGCATATCGGTGAGCGAGCGCCCACCGATACAATGATGCGGTCTAAAAACCAAGCCGCAATGTCGATCACGACGGCGGGGACAAGCTCGTGTCCATCCCTAGATAGAGCTCTGGGACGTGTCATCGCATAGAGCATGTAGAGCTCTGGCGTACACATCGTTCCCGGCTCATATCTGGCCAAAAAGGTGGTCGCCATGAGGCGCTGGGCAATGCGTAGGAAGGGGTGGACAATGGCCGAGGCCTTGGCCCTACTAGGGTCAAAGGCGGCGTGGTGGCCCGTAATCCGGGCCCAGAAGGCACCGGCGTCGAAGGAAGGTGTGGGGATATGGGTGGGGCCGTAACCGCGATCGGCTCCGGGGACGGCGGGCCACGAGAAGAATGCTCTCATCATATCGAGAGTGACCTGGCACTCTCGATCCATGAACCGGAATGAGCATCCCTCATCGGTCCGGGCGATCGAACTCAAAACCTCAAGTGTCGGGCGGGTAAAAGTATCCGCCGACACCTGCAGAAAATCTCGCCAGCCCACGTTGTCGTACAACGTGAGCATCCCCTCTAGTACCCCCAGGCGTCCTAGGTCAGCAAGGTGTGCAAACCTGGAGGGTACGATCGAGCGCTGGGAGATACGCTCGAAGACGGCGCGGTGTGCGTCGTCTCGGAACGTAATCCCGAGCGGCCCGACCAGTGGAGCCGGTGGTGGTGGCTGTGCAACGGCGGGGAGTGGCTGTGCGGGCTGTGGGTGCACTGCAGGCTGTGCGGGGTGTGCGGGGCCTGCAGGCTGTGCTGGGTGTGCGGGGTGTGTGGGGGACGGGGAGGAGAGTCCTCCACCTCGTGGGAGGGGCCGGCATCATCCGACCGCTTCCGCTTGGCGGAAGCTCTCTTCGACCGCGGCCGTGTCCGGGGCGGCATATCGGCCCCGAGCGCGCGCCGAAAAACGTGAAAAGTGTGGCGTGTGCAAAAAGAATGGAAAGAGTATACCCAAACACGCCGCGAGTGCTAAGCAGTGGAAGCGTGCGAAGTCCGTGCCTCCACGAAGTCCAAAACAGCCCGTAGAAGCTCCCCTGAGCTCCCCTAAGCTCCAAAAAGCAACCTGCGCATGAAAAAGCGATATCAGCGAGTAATAATCAAAATGTATGGAGCAATAGGGGTATAATGGATAGATATAGAAATTGATTTGGGTTAGGGGGGCGTTTAGCACATGGATCCTCAAGAAATACACGAAAAGAGGAGAAAACGGCGAAAACAGGGGTACCGGAGGTGATCGGACGGGCGGCCGCCGGCGGCGACTCGGGCGAGGTGTCGGCGGTGCTCGGCTGGCGGTGGCGGGCCGAGCGGCGGCGGGGCGGCGCTGGTCGGGCGAGTGAGGGGTCGGGCGAAGCGATCGGGCGAGGGAAGCTGAAGGGGCGCGGGCGGTTTGGGGTTTTGCGATTTCGAAAACTGTGCCCCCCTCGCCCCTTATATATAAAAAAGTTACGACTCGGCCGAGTGACGTGGCACTCGGCCGTGCGTTACCAATGAAAATTTCCTCCCCGCCATCGCTTCGGCCGAGTGGCTTTGCCAGCCTCGGCCGAGTGAAGTAAGTCCATTCGGCCGATTGACTCAAGCTACTCGGCAAGACTCGCCCTAGGAGGGTATCCGTTTTACTCGGCCGAGTGAAAATATATACTCGGCCGAGCAGCAGTTATAATGAAATGAGGAAAATAAACAGAGAGTTGGGCACAGCAGACTTCCCTCGTTCGTGAGCGGCTCGGCCGGACGAACTTGTGTACTCGGCCGAGTGACTAGTATACTCGGCCGAGTGAGCCTTGTGTTCTGCTGTTTGTCTTCGTTTTGGCTCTAAACTCCGTCTTTCTTCCTCCAATCGATTTCATCTTCCTCCTAAGCGTCGAGCGCCTTCTTGGGGCGCTCCTCGTCGTCTCGTTCATCCTCCTCAAGATGGATCTACCTATCTCCTCTCCTGTTAAGAAAAATAGGACCCGTTATCACAAAATTTTTGGGCGGACGACTCAAAACACTAAAAATTTCTAAAACGAAAATAAAGAAAAAGTAAAAATAAATCAAAAACCATCGGGTTGCCTCCCGACAAGCGCTCGTTTAAGGTCGTGAGCTCGACCCCCCTATAATTTTCAATCAATGCGGGATGTTTGGTGCATATGAGATGCACCCATCAAACTTTCCGGGGAGCGCGCTTGGATTTGGATGTGGCGGCGGCGCGTTCTCCCTCGGTGGTCTCTTATCTCGAATAGTGTTGGGGGGAGGATCCCCCAAGCTAGCATTTGCTCTGGTCAACGGCTTTGCCGGTGATGCCGATCTCCGTGCCGGCGGAGCTTTCTTTGGAGACTTTAATTTCGAGAGCTTGCAGAGCTCTCGAATCCTTGCGACATCAGCGTCGCCTTCATCTTCTTCAGCGGAGAAGTCGGGGGAATCATCTTTATTCTCTTCATGGCCTAAATCCGGGCCTTCTTCAAAATCTTCATCAAAAAGAGCGCCAATTGAGTGAGGAATCGCCTCCTCTATCACCTCATCAAGGAGGTCCATGTAGTCAAGTTCCTCGTGATAAGGCATATGCTTCATAGCCTTAGGAATGTGGAGCTCCACCTCGATGTTTCCGACGTTTAAGGTTAAGGTACCTTCGCGCACGTCGACGATGACTCCGGCGGTGGCTAGGAACGGGCGTCCAAGTATCAATGAAGTGTCTCCCTCCTCCTTAACGTCCATGATCACAAAGTCACATGGCAAGCATATTCCACCCGGGACTTGTAGCTGTATGTCTTCGGCGATCCCCACCGGCCTTGTTATCTGTCCATCGGCTAATTGAATGCGCATGTCGGTGGGTTTCAACTTTGTCCCGGTGTTTAGCTTTAAGAACATGGAGAGGGGCATGAGGTTCACACTAGCCCCAAGATCAACCAACGCCTTTTGAAGAGGAACGCCGCCCAAGGTGCAAGGAATCCGAAAACTCCCCGGATCTTTGAATTTTGCCGGCTCCTTCTCTCTCTTGGTGAACCAAGAGCCCTCCTCGGCTAGCATGATCTTCTCCTTCCTTTTCCTCCCCGAAATCAAGTCCTTCAAAAATTTAGCATACGTGGGGATCTCGACGATGGCGTCAAGGAAGGGGATGTTAAGGCTAACTCCTCTTAGGTACTAGAGAAATTTCGCTAGCCTTTTCTCCATTTTCGCTCTAGCGAGCCTTTGGGGGAATGGGACCGGTGGCATGAAGCGCCTTTCCTCGATTAATTGCTCCGCCCTAGATTTCTCCTTGTCTTGTGGCTCCTTCTCCTTTTCAACTTCAACTATCGGCTCAATCGGCTCCAAGCTTTCCTCCACGGCCTCCTCGGTAGGAATCATAGCGGGGGTGGTGTCCTTCCCGCCTCTAGTAGTAACGGCAACTACGGCGTTGATGTGGCCGGTGTTGCCCCGTGGGTTTTGCTCCGGTTGCACCGGCAATCGTTGAGTGTTTCGATTGAGCAACGCTAATTGCTCCGATATTTGAGCCACTACGGTATTAAGAGAGTCTTGCCCCGCCTTCAAAGTAGCATTCACCTTATTTTGCTCGACCATGAACGCCTCCACTCTAGTTTCGAAATCGGACCGTTGTGGAGCTTGCGGAGGGTTTTGATTTTGACTCCTCCACCCTTGGTTGTAACCGGGCGGCCTATATGGTGGAACTTGTTGCTTCGGTTGAAAGTTTTGTTGAGTAGGCCCCCTCGGTGGATAGTTTTGTTGTTGGGGTGGTGGTGGTCGAGCTTGTTGAGATAGTGGTTGTGGCGGGTTCAAAGCTCCTTCATTGTTGGCGTAGGAGAATCCGGGATGATTTCTCGCGGCCGGATTGGACCAATACCCTTGGTTCCCCGCAACATATTGTACTTGCTCCAAGGATCCTTCTCCTTGCTCTCCTCCCGAGTACATGGCTTGAGATTGGTCTTGCTAATCACACATTTGGTTGGATGGAGTGGAGGTGGAAGGGCTTCCTTGGGGCTCCGTGATGAACTTCTCCAATCTCTCCACCACCTTGTGGAGAGAATCAAATTTGCTCGTGAGCTCCGCTATGGCCTTTGCCTCATAGATGCTAGTTGGCTTTAAGGAGGACGTGGAGTGTCCTCGCTCATAGCCCCATTGTTGGTTATTTGAGGCCATCTCCTCAATTAGGGCCGTAGCTGTAATGCCCTACTAGCTACTGCACAAGTACTAGAGGGGGGGGGGGGGGTGAATAGTACTTTAAAATAATAAGGAGTATAATTCCAAATTAAATTGCAAACAACTACCAAATCAATTTGCGGAAGCTTAAATTGAATGACAAGACAAAATTAACAATGCTAACAAACGATGTTAATGGGTTCGGATCCACCCAAGTCTCCCCGACTTGTTCCCGGTGATCCTACGTCCCAACCACCCGGATCCCCTCCGGATACTTGAGTTAGAAACCCTAACTCAAGATTTCCACTATGAATATCTTGTGAAAAACCTTCACAAGATCAAATCATACATGCAATGGCAAAGTGAATCCCACAACCCGGGATCACAATCTTCTCCCACAACCGAGAGAACCAATTAGCAATATTAAAGAGTTTAAATGAAATAAACAATCTTACCACAAAATCCTATACCTTGAGTTTTTCTTACCCAAATGGTGAAATGAAGGATTTGAGGAAGATGAAGTCACCAAGACCTAGCACCAAGGAAATGACCAGCAATCGGTGCCTAGGAATGAGTTGGAGACTTGGATCAAGCAATAGCTTGAAGAGCTCACCAAGAACAAGCTTCTCTCTAGATCTAGAAATGAGAGAGAATGGGTTTCTTGTGAGGAAGAGAGCTTTAGATTAGAGTGAGAATGGCTATCTCTTTAGAACTCAATGAATCTCTGAATGGAAGCTCTAACCTAGATAGAAATGACCTAGGTTCGTATTTATAGGAACCCAAAAACACAAGTTAGGTCATTCACCAACGGATAGAAATCTGTGAGACTTAGTCGGTCAAAGAACAATCACTGACCGACTAGTTCATCAACTAGTCGGTCAGTCAAACAACGTGGACCGACTAAGTGTAGATCTGAGAAGAGATAGAATTTCAGACCTAGAAGTCTAGTCGGTCCAAGAAGACTGTCTGACCGACTAGTTTCACAACTAGTCGGTCAGCCAATGAACGTAGACCGACTAAGAGCAAAAAGAATTAGTCTGAGTACAAAGTGACTTAGTCGGTCCAAGAACAAAAGTTGACCGACTAAATTGTCAACTAGTCGGTCACCAAACGTTCTTAGACCGACTACGATAAACAGTAGCTTAGGAGAATTTTAGCATGAACAGTAAGTCACAACTAGTCGGTCAAAGAAGCATCACTGACCGACTAGTTCACAAACTAGTCGGTCGGTGAGTCAACGTAGACCGACTAACTGTAAACAGTAAAGTCCATGAAATTAAGGAATCAAACTAGTCGGTCCAAGAACAGTTGCCGACCGACTAGATCACCATCTAGTCGGTCAGTACTTGTTCTTGTACCAACTAACATGCACAATAAAGTCCGAATCGAAGCGCGATGCTTCGAGGAAGTTAGAATGAACTTGTGCAAGGATCCTAGAGCTACGAAATGAGCGTAATGAAGATAGAGACGTAAGATATACTCAAGGCTTAACAATCTATCAATCGAAACTAAAAGACTATAAATAAAACCTTAAAGAATGGTCTTCGAGAGCTTCGATTGAATCTTCATAACTTCCAAAACGGCGCAAGAGCTTCAACGAAGCTTTAGGCATGAATACGAGCTTTGGGAAGTGTTGAGATGTCGCTTTGAATGTTCTCGTGAATTTGGCGACGATCTCCAAAACCGCGCTCACAAATTGTTAGTTCATGGATTATTTATGTTTGCTCATCATCAAAACCAAATCCGGGGAGTCCAATATTCAACATTCTCCCCCTTTTTGGTGATGACAAACCAACATAAATAATAATCAAAAATAATAATTCAAATGTAAAATACTTACTCCCCCTGCATTGATGACACATTAATTCCAAAATGAATATATATGAATTGCATCAATCAGACGAGTAAGATATATAATGAGAATCGATTTTTGAAATATCGGATTTTGAAAATCCTTATATATATCTTAACTCCCCCTGAATCTAACATATCAAACTAGATTCTTGGAAATTGAGTTAAATTTTCATTTGCGCTATTTATTATCATTATCTCTCCCCCTTTGGCATTATCCCAAAAATGGGGGGCATACAACGACAACAACTAGGAAATGGAAAATCCAACATCGGGAGTCGTAGACAATGACGATGGACCAAGTTGACACCTAGGGAAAAAATGTGGAAATCAAATCAAGGTGTGCCAAAATTTCCATTATCAAAAAAAATAATCAAAATCATCAAAAATACCAAATAATTATTCATTTCTTGAATAAAGAAACATACTCTTCAATATTCAATATTCTTGGTTAAATTTGTGCATGGAAAACAATTCTATATAATTATAGAAATATAATCTATTTAACCAAGTTTTTAATCGTCGAGCGACGAATTCACATTTCAAATGCATTCAACGAATATGAAAAAAAATAATGCACGACGAATAAAAGACAAAGTGAACGACGATGAACATATATATATGTAGAGACAACATGAGTACATCCAAAAAGATATCACATCGAATATATGAGGTACATCATATCAAGTGCTACATATCATCAAAAAGAAATACATCATACATCATCGACATCATCAAAGTATATCAACATACATCAAAACAACATCATAACATAATATCCAACTCCGACTTCCAGAAATCGCAAAAAAAAATACATCAAAACATCTCTCAAACCCCATCCTAACCCAAAATACTCTCACTAAGATATATCATCCAAAGCGTAGTGGAGAGTCCTCGAAACAAGCGATCACGAGGAGGTGGCAGGATCTGCGGTCTCCGTGGGTCCAGTCGACGGAGTGGACTCAGGCTCTGCAGGGAGTAGAGGTGTCTCAACAGATGGAATCGTCGGGGCAGGAGTGGAGATCTCAGCAACAGGCTCAACAACGGGAATCTCAACAGCAGCAGGGGTCTCGACATAAGCAGCAGCAGTGGCAGTGTCAACAGCAGCAGGAGATACATGAGCAGGCTCGGAAACAGGGTCAGCAGCAGGCTCAGAAGTCTGAAGAGCTGAAGCAGAAGGCTCTGGAACACCGGAAGTGGTGCCAACTCCAGGAGCAGAAGTGGAAGTACCACCAGCAGCAGCAGTGGCCTCATCGCCACGGGCAAAAGAAGTGACAAGCTCGTCAAGCTCCTCATCGTCCATCTCCTCGGCCTCAGACACTGAAGGAGGAAGATCAATCCCCATCATACGAGCCATACGGCAGACTACCTCCTCAGTACGAGCCAAACGGGAGTCGTGCTGACGAAGTAGGCATACGCCATCGTCCAATGTAGCAGGGGAAGAGGAGGCTGCAGCAGCTGACGGAGTAGACTGGGAAGCAGATGCGGTAGACCTCTGCACGTGACGAAGTGCCGCTAGAGATTTCTTCACGGCCGTCGCGTTCAGAGGCGTACCCAAGGGACGCTCATCGTCAGGAGGGAGAGGGACTCGGAAATGTCGAAATACAAGAGTCAACAGGCAAGGGTATGGAATGTGCGCAGACTTATTGGTCTTGCGTATACACTCGAAAGAATCCATCTTATCGAGTGTCACGCGAGCCCAATTAATCTCGCACCCCAAGAAAAGAGCGTAGATCAATTTCAAGAACGGCTGGGATGGGAGTGAAGAGGATCCATACTTAGGGAGGAGACATGACTTCAAGATCAGGTTAAGAACCCACGCATTCGGCTTGAAAGATTTCGATGGAACACCAATGAATGCGGAGGGGATAACCTGGAAGATATCTGCAAGAATAGACTGATCCAAGGAAGAAATGTCATCGACGGAAATGTCCGAAGGGAGGAGACCACACGACGAACAACCAAGAATCTCCCCCAAGATTTCTGCCGTGAGAACTATAGGAGTTCCCAAGACAGTCGTCTCAATGGAGTGGCTGGCATCGTACTGGCCTCGAATACGATTGGCATAGAACAATTTCACGAGGCGAGGATACGGTTTGGGATTGGCCTTGGGGTCGTATCGGAGATAATCAAGAAGACCACTATAGGACAGAAGATCAGCAAGGCCGAGAAAATCAGAAAACTAAACGTAATGCTCTAACAACAGTGGACAGTGCTCTATACGGTTGTACGCTGCGAGACACTGAGGGTCATCGCGGCACAACGATATGTCTACACCGCCGACTGGCATAGGAGCTTTACCCTTAGCCTTACGGGTCTTCGGAGGAGGAGTAGGTTCCCTAGTAGGCTCATCCTCAGGGATAAATTCAGAGTCGGAATCGGGAGGAGTAGCCGGAGTGTGAAGTAAGGGCTTTTTGGTCTTGGATTTGCGGGGCTTGACGGTCGCAGTCTTAGGCTTCTTAGGAGGAGGCGAAGATGGAGAGGCTTGGATTGACTTGGCACGACGCTTAGGTTTCGGGGGATTCCTAGGGTCGGAAGGCCCTACGGACATAGGTGAAGCCCCGGAAGAGGCGATAGGAATTCTCGTCTTTGCCATGGTCGAGGCACGACGAGAACAAGCAAGTAATCACGGAGGATCAACAACCCTAAGCACACAACCCTAACTCACAAGCCCTAAGATGAAAAAAACTTAAATCCGAAACCCTAGAATACCTAGGAGGAGAAATCGAACCCTAGGGCAAGAAATCGACCTAGGAGAGGGAGGGAGATACCTAGGAGGTGGAGTCGACGGCGGCGGACGGCGGGGATGGCCGGAGATATGGCCGGAGACGACGGAATTTGAAGGGGCTCGATCGGGGTTGGGGGTTTATCGGGCTGGAGAAGATGAGAAGACCGACTAAGAATGAATTTAGTCGAACCAAAATGAGTTTAAGTCGGTCTGGAATCAAAAAGACACAAATGCCCTAACCCACTTAGTCGATCACAGTTCAAGCACTGACCGACTAGATTACGATCTAGTCGGTCGGTCAATGAGCTTGAACCGACTAAGTCGAAACAGAGGCACAGATGAATTTCTAGGGCATGAATTAGTCGGTCGCAGTATATTCACTGACCGACTAGTTTTCAATCTAGTCGGTCGGTAAATGTACTATGACCGACTAACGAAAGAAAATGATAGGAGATAGATATAGGCTTGATCTAGTCGGTCTGAGTTCACTTGCTGACCGACTAGATGAGCATCTAGTCGGTTGACAAATGAACTTAGACCGACTAGAAGAGTTCAAAATTTGATAATTGATTTTTCTTCACAAACCACTTGGATGAAACAACTTAAAACTCTCATTAGTCATCTAAATTACCCCATAAAACGTCGAAATCTTAAATGCGACTTTCAAATACGAATTCGATCATAAATTAAAATATATCACATAAAATTCCCAAAAATTCAATTAATCTAGCATGAATGAAATATCGCGAAATATAGTAGCATGCAAGATATTTGAATGAAATATGAATCCTATATCTCGGATTCACCCGTAATCCCCAATTCTCGACGCAACCGCACAAAGGAGTCCTCATTTAGGGGTTTCGTGAAAATATCGGCGATTTGCTTTTGGGTTTCAACGTACACTAATATGATGTCCTTTTTAGCAACATGATCATCTAAGAAATGGTGTCGGACATCTATGTGTTTCGATCGGGAATGGTGCACCGGATTCTTTGAAAGACAGATAGCACTTTGGTTATCCACCATGATATGGCTAGTAGCATAATGAATACCAAAATCCTTCAATGTGTGTCTCATCCAAAGAACCTGGGCACAAGCGGCACCGGCGGCAATGTATTCTGCCTCGGTGGTTGAAAGTGATACCGAATTTTGCTTCTTGGAAAACCAAGAGACAAGAGAATTTCCTAGAAAATGGCAAGTGCCACTAGTACTTTTCCTGTCGGATTTGCATCCCGCATAATCAGCGTCACTATATGAGACTAACTCATATGTGCTAGATTTCGGATAAAGTAATCCAAAATCTAAAGTGTAACTTAGATAACGGAAAATACGCTTTACCGCTACTAAGTGAGAATCCTTAGGTTGAGACTGATAACGAGCACATATACATACTGCAAACATAATATCGGGCCTACTTGCGGTAAGATAAAGTAAACTACCTATCATACCTCGATATAGACGAATGTCTACATCTTTTCCGCCCGTATCTTTATCAAGATGCGTTGTAGTGCTCATAGGAGTCTTTTTCCCGGAGGCATTCTCCATTCCAAATCACTTTAGCAACTCCACCGTGTACTTTGTTTGGTGGATGAAGATTGCATCGTTCAATTGGCGAATTTGGAGACCTAAGAAATATTTGAGTTCGCCCATGTGGCTCATCTCAAATTGTTCCTTCATAACATTAGAAAACTCTTCGCAAAGAGCAAAGTTAGTAGCACCGAAAATGATATCATCAACATAAATTTGAACTAATAAAATATCATTATTCGCATGCTTAATAAAAAGTGTTGAATCGGCTTCACCCATTTTAAAATTCAAATCCAAAAGAAAATTCTTTAGGCGATCATACCAAGCTCGAGGAGCTTGTCTCAACCCATAAAGAGCTTTCTTTAGTTTAAAAACATGATTTGGAAAATTTTCATTTATGAAGCCCGGAGGTTGAGAAACATAAACTTCCTCAACGACATCTCCGTTTAAAAATGCACTTTTAACATCCATTTGAAATAATTTAAAATTCTTATGGCATGCAAAAGACAATAATAATCTAATTGATTCTAATCTAGCTACCGGAGCGAAGGATTCTTCGAAATCAATACCTTCCTCTTGTCGATAGCCTTGAGCAACTAACCGAGCTTTGTTCCGGACGACGACTTGGTTTTCGTCGGTTTTGTTCTTGAAGATCCACTTTGTCCCTATGATGGTGTGGTTCTTCGATGGCAATGGAACAAGCTCCCATACCTCATTCCTCTCGAATTGAATGAGCTCCTCCTCCATGGCTAAGATCCAAGCGCTATCTTCGCATGCTTCATTAATATTCTTTGGCTCTATCGATGAGGCAAATGCACAATTTGCGAAGTGGTGAACTTGCGATCTCGTCTTGACACTATCTTGAATATTGCCAATGACTTGCTCATGGGGATGGTCACGAACCGAATGAAGCCGTTTGGGAATACCTTGATCACTAGGAACATTCTCAACAACTTCATTAGTTGGGTTAGTCTCAATAGAATCAATAGAATCATTAGACTTAGAATTATCAAACGAATCACATAAAACATCCAAAGAATCATTATCATTTGAAATTCTAGTTGGAACAAATCCTTCATTAAATGAGACATGAAGCGACTCC
The DNA here is from genome assembly GCA_030789695.1 of Scilla litardierei. NCBI lineage: Eukaryota > Viridiplantae > Streptophyta > Magnoliopsida > Asparagales > Asparagaceae > Scilla > Scilla litardierei. Next base: position 47,031,227 of record CM061142.1, read on the forward strand.
TCGATCGTTGAGGTTCGTTTGTTGAATATCCGGTAGGCTTTGCTACGCGAAGAATATCCAACAAAAATCCCCTCATCGGATCTTGGATCGAATTTGTCCAAACTACCATATGTGTTCTTAATAAAACATTTCGAACCAAAAACACGAAAATGTTTAACTTGAGGCAACTTACCAAACAACAATTCATAACAAGTTTGTTTAGTGCCGGGCCTCAAAAGTATTCTATTAAACACATAGCAAGCGGTGTGCACCGCTTCCGCCCAAAATTGATGGCCAAGTTGGCTATCATCAAGCATAGTGCGAGCACACTCCACTAGCGTCCTATTCTTTCTCTCAACTACACCATTTTGAGGAGGTGCACGAGGGAAAGAGAAGGTGTGAGTAATACCAACTTCATCACAAAATGTCTCAAAAGACTCATTCTCAAATTCACCTCCATGATCACTACAAATAGTGACAATGGTGGTTCCTAAGAGATTTTGTACTTTCTTAACAAAAATTGTGAAGTTTTCAAAAGCTTCATTTTTATTACACAATGAAAATACCCAAGTAAATCTTGAATAGTCATCTACGATGACAAGTCCATACCTTGCATTTCCTAAGGAAGCTACTCTAGTTGGCCCAAATAAGTCTAGATGTAATAGCTCTAGTGGCCGTTTAGTAGAGATGCTTTTCTTAGGTTTAAATGAAGATTTAGGAAGCTTGCCACGTTGACAACAATCACAAAAACTTTTCTTTTCAAAAACAAGCTTCGGAAAACCTTTAATAGAATTTAATTTCGAAAGCTTATAAAGTGTTCCAAAGTTCACATGTCCAAAGCGTCGATGCCATAAGTGTTGTTCACTTGTGTTGGCAACGAGACATTGTTCATATGACTTAGGAAGATCCAAAATATAAATGTCTTTATGACGAGTTCCGGAAAATAATAATTTATCATTATCTTTTCTTAAAATATGACACAATCCTTTCGTAAAACTAACTTTGTAACCTTTGCAAAACTAACTTTGTAACCTTTGTCACAAAGTTGGCTTATTGAAATAAGAATGTGATTTAAACCACTAACAAGATAAACATCACTAATTAATGGTTTAGAGGGGTTACCGACTTTACCAACACCTATGATGGTTCCGCTCTCGTTGCCTCCAAATACGACGCGGTTTCCATTCGCAATGGGAACCACTCCGGAGAGCAATCGAGCGTCACCCGTCATGTGTTTTGAACACCCGCTATCGAGTATCCAATTCCCTTTGGAGCTAAATTTAAATTTGTTGCTCCTCTTCTTTTTCTTTTCCTTGAGTACCTAAAGATAGAAACTTTCATATCATGGTACCCAAGGTCATTGGGTCCAAGGGATTAGACCTTTGAAAGCCAAGTCCAATTGGACTTAGACTTCCCCACATAATTCCTACTATGCACAACATCCGAAAAATAAGCATTCATATACTCTTGTTTTTCATCCATGCTTGTGTCCTTTGGGCTCCAAATAGTGAAAATTTTGGGAGCCATCATCCTATTGGGTGCATGCATGCGACGTTGATTTCTACGTGATGCATGTTGTGGATAGGCATACGGGACATGATGGAATGGTGCACGACGAGAATTATTCATATGATGAGGTGGGTGTACATATGCATGTGTGGGAACACGTGCGTGAGGGTGTCTCACATGGTGTGCACGTGCCCGAGAATGTGTTGCATAAAAATCATCATACATGTGAGACGGTGGAGTAGGACGTGTGTTCCTACGTGGCATGGTATTGGTGTACATGTAGGCATGCCCCTTCTTTGGAGGTCCACCCAAAGTGGGTTTCTTTCCGAAAGAGGGTGTGGACGAGGTGGAAGCACCATTGGTAGATGAACTACCAATAGAGTGTTTGCTCCCACTCGTTGAGGCTTCGGAAGTTGGCCTAACAAAAGTAGTGACCGACTTGGATGAATTTCCCATCATATACCCCAAGCCAATGTGGTGTTTGGCCGGAAGTAAATCTTTTAGGATATTATCCAAATGGCCCTTACCCTTGTTGAATTTGTTGATTCGGCCCAATGTGTCCTCATATTTCTCTTTGAGAGAACGCAAAGAAATATCCAAAGTGGATATTTGCGATGTGAGCACATAAACACGAGATTTAAGATTCTCGTTCTCAATACTCAAAGTCGAGTTTTGAGAAGTTAAATCCGCTATCTCATGTTCTTCCGCATCCTCAATGCTAACATGTTCAAGTTTAGATTTGAGATTCACAATCTCATTTCTTAACTCTTCAACAACGGTGTCGTTGTTGGTGATGATATTCTTAGGCGATGTTTGAATGATAGCTAGGTCATCTTTTACCTTAGTATATCTATTTACTAACTTAGTGTATTTTGACCAAAGTTGAGAGTTAGCATTTCTAAGATCATCCATCGTTACCTCATCGCTTTCGTCATCACTATCATCGGAAGAGGAGGATCCTTGATCGTTCTCCTCTCTTTCCATGAAGCACATGTGCGCTTGCTCCATGTGCTCATCGTCCGACTCACCGCTTGAAGAATCATCGGAGTCGGTGAAGGTAGCTCCGACAAGTCCCTTCTTGTTTCCTTTCATGTACTTCTTGGACTTGTCATACTTTGGCGCCTTCCACTTCTCCTTTTTCTTATTGAGGGGACACTCCGCTTTCATGTGTCCCGGCTTATTGCACTTAAAACACAAAGGAGAGGAAGAGGCGTTAGAAGAACCAAATTTACCTTTGGTCTTGAAGTTACCTTTTCGGAAGAAACGGTTGAACTTCTTGGCCATGAGTGCCATGGACTCCAAGTCCAACTCGTTTTCCGAGTCTTCATCATCGGTTGATGTGGATGTGGATGGAGCGGCTTTGAAAGCAATAGCCTTCTTCTTTGGCTCGTCTTGCTTTAGGTACGACTTCATCTTTTCTTGTAATTTGAGCTTGCTATCCTTGCGTACCTCGTACGACATTAAAGTACCCATTAGTTGAACTACGGTGTACTTATTCATGTCATTACCTTCCTCGATGGCGAAGGTGCGTTTCTCCCAAGAAGAAGGAAGTCCTTCGATAAGCTTTGAGCACTTCTCCTTTTGAGTGTAGGACTTGCCGAGGGCCTCTAACTCGTTTATTATGTCAACGAAGCGAGCGTAATATTCTTTCATCTTCTCGCCCTGTTGCATATGAAACATTTCGTAATCTTTGTTTACGACTACGAGTTTAGAGTCTCTTACCCGACTCGTCCCTTCATGTAGTATGAGGAGGGAGTTCCAAATTTGATATGCACTCTTACATGTGCATATCTTATTGAAGTCCTCGGGCTCCAATGCGCATTGCAAGGCGTTCATTGCCTTGGCATTGCTTACCTCCGCGGCGACCTCCGCGGTTGTCCATTTCTCAAAGTCTTCTTCTTCGGGCTTGATGTACTCCTTCATTGTAGTCCTCCATAAAGATGCACTTCGGAGGAAGGTTTCCATCCGACATTTCCAGTACCCGTAGTTGATACCGTTGAAGAATGGAGGCCTCGTAGAAGAATGTCCTTCCATCACCGAAGATGCTCCTTCACGGTTCCTGAAGGTGTCATAGTTGGAAGGTGGACGCACGGTCTTGTTGTCGTTGGCAGACATAGCTGAGTATCTGGCTTTGATACCAAATGTAATGCCCTACCAGCTACTGCACAAGTACTAGAGGGGGGGGGGGGGTGAATAGTACTTTAAAATAATAAGGAGTATAATTCCAAATTAAATTGCAAACAACTACCAAATCAATTTGCGGAAGCTTAAATTGAATGACAAGACAAAATTAACAATGCTAACAAACGATGTTAATGGGTTCGGATCCACCCAAGTCTCCCCGACTTGTTCCCGGTGATCCTACGTCCCAACCACCCGGATCCCCTCCGGATACTTGAGTTAGAAACCCTAACTCAAGATTTCCACTATGAATATCTTGTGAAAAACCTTCACAAGATCAAATCATACATGCAATGGCAAAGTGAATCCCACAACCCGGGATCACAATCTTCTCCCACAACCGAGAGAACCAATTAGCAATATTAAAGAGTTTAAATGAAATAAACAATCTTACCACAAAATCCTATACCTTGAGTTTTTCTTACCCAAATGGTGAAATGAAGGATTTGAGGAAGATGAAGTCACCAAGACCTAGCACCAAGGAAATGACCAGCAATCGGTGCCTAGGAATGAGTTGGAGACTTGGATCAAGCAATAGCTTGAAGAGCTCACCAAGAACAAGCTTCTCTCTAGATCTAGAAATGAGAGAGAATGGGTTTCTTGTGAGGAAGAGAGCTTTAGATTAGAGTGAGAATGGCTATCTCTTTAGAACTCAATGAATCTCTGAATGGAAGCTCTAACCTAGATAGAAATGACCTAGGTTCGTATTTATAGGAACCCAAAAACACAAGTTAGGTCATTCACCAACGGATAGAAATCTGTGAGACTTAGTCGGTCAAAGAACAATCACTGACCGACTAGTTCATCAACTAGTCGGTCAGTCAAACAACGTGGACCGACTAAGTGTAGATCTGAGAAGAGATAGAATTTCAGACCTAGAAGTCTAGTCGGTCCAAGAAGACTGTCTGACCGACTAGTTTCACAACTAGTCGGTCAGCCAATGAACGTAGACCGACTAAGAGCAAAAAGAATTAGTCTGAGTACAAAGTGACTTAGTCGGTCCAAGAACAAAAGTTGACCGACTAAATTGTCAACTAGTCGGTCACCAAACGTTCTTAGACCGACTAACGATAAACAGTAGCTTAGGAGAATTTTAGCATGAACAGTAAGTCACAACTAGTCGGTCAAAGAAGCATCACTGACCGACTAGTTCACAAACTAGTCGGTCGGTGAGTCAACGTAGACCGACTAACTGTAAACAGTAAAGTCCATGAAATTAGGGAATCAAACTAGTCGGTCCAAGAACAGTTGCCGACCGACTAGATCACCATCTAGTCGGTCAGTACTTGTTCTTGTACCAACTAACATGCACAATAAAGTCTGAATCGAAGCGCGATGCTTCGAGGAAGTTAGAATGAACTTGTGCAAGGATCCTAGAGCTACGAAATGAGCGTAATGAAGATAGAGACGTAAGATATACTCAAGGCTTAACAATCTATCAATCGAAACTAAAAGACTATAAATAAAACCTTAAAGAATGGTCTTCGAGAGCTTCGATTGAATCTTCATAACTTCCAAAACGGCGCAAGAGCTTCAACGAAGCTTTAGGCATGAATACGAGCTTTGGGAAGTGTTGAGATGTCGCTTTGAATGTTCTCGTGAATTTGGCGACGATCTCCAAAACCGCGCTCACAAATTGTTAGTTCATGGATTATTTATGTTTGCTCATCATCAAAACCAAATCCGGGGAGTCCAATATTCAACAGTAGCTTCTTCGGGAGTCTTTGACAAGATTGCACCATTTGCCGCGGCATCAATAATTTGTTTGGTCCTCAGTTGGAGACCGTTGTAGAAGCTATGAACTAGCTCCCAATCTTCTATACTGTGGTGCGGGCATTGATGCTGCAAATCCTTAAAACGCTCCCAAGCTTCATAGAGCGTCTCCTGTGGTCCTTGCTTGAAGGACATGAGAGCGCTCCGGATCTTCACCGTCTTGGATGGCGGATAGAAATTATCAATAAATGCACTCGCCAACTCGTCCCAAGTGGTGAAGACTCCGTCAGCCTGCGTCCTCAACCAATAGAGTGCCTTGTCCTTAAGCGTGAAGGGGAAGAGACGCAGTCTGATAGCATCGATGGAGACCCCCGGCATCTGGAATGTGGCACACTTCGACAAGAATAATTGGATGTGGTAGTGGGGGTTCTCATGGGCGCCCATGAAATGGGTCTTGTTGCATCAAAACCACCAATCCAGTCTTTAGCTCGAAGTTCTTGTCAGCCGCCAACTGCGGCACGGCAATGGACGAGGTAGTAGAAGAGGTCTTAGGCCGAAGCCTATCGCGAATAGAAATTATCCTCGCCATCCTTGCCGCTAATTCTTCAGGAGTTTCCGGGTTGGTCATATACATCCCTTCCGGATTTTGTCTCTTTTCCGCTCTAAGTCTCCGCGCGGTACGTTCGATCTCGGGATCAAATAATAAAGCTTCAGGGTCCGCCGTAGATCTCGTGTACATGCACAGGGGAAACAGAGTTTCAAAGAAATGATTAGTACCGTGGAAGGGTTAGGTAAGAGATAAGAAATAAAAATAATGATAATAATAATAAAAAAAAGAATAGCTAGGGTGAGAAAGAATCAAACGCAATCGCCTCCCCGGTAACGGCGCCAAAAACTTGATCGCTCCGGATATACACCCAAAGAACGGTTGTAGTTTTACCGCAAGTGCACGGTGTAGCAGCGAGCGGGATATCGAACACAGGGAGGACGAATGACTGTGCTTGTTCCTAATCAACCTGGCTATTTGAGAATAGAGAAAATTGCCTTGGGCGATCCTGTCACAATCGTCAGACAAATGTGCGAAATATCAAATCAAATAAAGAACGTCTAGGGAATGGGGAATTCCCGCTACTCACCGTATTTCATAAATGTGGTTCGTCGGTATCAAAATTGCTAGAATGAGAATTCGGATGAACTAGTTGCAACTGAATGTAGAACCAAGCTCACGCTCGCGCGCTGTTGCCGGTCTATAGCTATCCTAGGTTTGGGTCCAATCTCTTGCAAACCCTAGCCTAGGGAAGCTAGCATTAGGATCAACATCATCGTTCAATCGCGCACCGAGCCCAATCTCTTGCAAACTCGGTCCACGGTCTGGATTAGGATAGTTCCTACCCGTCCAATCTCTTGCAAACGGGTATCGGCATGGAATTGCAATCGGAAATCCTGGTATCGGTCCAATCTCTTGCAAACCGATACTTCGAAAATCCGACTCCATCCCAATTCGGATTTCTAGGGCTTCCTAACAAATTGGGATCCAATCTCTTGCAAATCCCAATTGATATGAATTCCTAGCTATCCGTAGTAAATCGATCCCAATCTAATCTCTAATAGCAATTCTAGCACAATTTCTACCAATTCATCACAAATAAGAAAGTGGGCTTGTAGGGTTCATCCCCACGCCCCAAGACGTGGAGACTACTCACAAATCATAGCAAGATCACAAAAATAATCGTTGAAATCAGCAATGAAATTCATCACAACAATGATATAAACAATAAAAATAGAATTTTTAGGGAAAAGAGATGCAAACCAATGTTGTTCTTCAATTAATCCAACAAAAATCCAAGTTTTGCTCCTTCTCCAATCACAAGAATAAAGCTAAAAAAACTAATCTAAAAAGCTGCAAAAAATCTAAGAGAGAGCTCTCAAAACTAGGGTAAAAACAGGGCTTAAATAGCCCCAAAAATCGTCCAAAAATCGTGACCAAAATACCCCTGCACAGCCTGTTTTCCGCAGTTTTCGCTACAGGCAGCGCATCGCACTCGGCCGAGTGACAAAAGTCGCTCGGCCGAGTGAAAACCCTGTAATTTTCCAGTAAGTCGGGGCTTTCAGGGGTCTTCAGTTCGGGGGCGGCTCGGCCGAGTGAGTTGTCGTCACTCGGCCGATGACTTCACTGCACTCGGGCGGACGGGATTCTCCACTCGGCCGAGTGGGTCTTCTGAAGTTCAGGCAGCCGAAAAAAAGAAACTTCGATGTTTTGGAAGGGCTTCGTCTGGGCGCCACTCGGGCGGACGTGGTATCGTCACTCGGCCGAGTGGATCTTCTGTGCTCGGCCGAGTGCACAGGTAACTCGTGTCTGAACTGGTCGGCCGAGCAGTGTCTCGCTGGTCGGCCGAGTGGCTCCTCCACTCGGCCGAGTGGGACACAAAAAATGCCCAATTTGCTTATTTTGGCCTCCTCGTCGCTCCTGCGACGTCCATTCTTCTTCTGCTCCTCTCCAACAGCAAAATACCCCTCGGGGAGGTCGTTGGTGACCGTCTAGAGTAAGCGCATCTCGGGATCACTCCAAATCGCGCCAAATCACCTGAAATGCGACAAAAACAACAAATCGTGAAAAGCATCGCAATATCGTCGATATATCGTGAAAAACATGATTTGGGCGATCCAAATGGCATGCAAACATGCGGAAAAAAGGTGTAAAATAAGGAGTGATCACGCACCGATAACAAAACAACTGTCTAACAAAAGTAAAACACAACGAAGACACTAGAACTGGTCCCCAGTGTCCACGTACTCCCCGTCAAACACAAGCTCGGGCTCGGCGTCAGCAAACACCTCGTCCTCAACGAGGTACTCGGGCTCAGGATCTAACATGTGTCACCCAAAAGAGTAAAGGGGCACATGTTAGCAAGTCTAAAAGACTTGGGCAAGGAAACTGAAAGTAAGGCATCTAGCAACCTAGCAGTTTAGTATGCATGACATGGCAGTTATAACATGAGTGCACAATCAAGACATGGCAAGACAATTTGTACAAGAGAACAATCATCGGGACAAGACAAGACAAGACAAGACAAGAGTAGCCACGCTACTATCAATCTCAATCAATTTACTATTCACGTTGTTTTGTAGATGTTTACGCCTTACAGCTGAATGGTTTCACATTCGCTGATTGGCCGATTAACAACTACCCCAAACCCAGAGTTTACGCCTTACCACTGCAGTTGCTGATCGGGCAGACTCCCAGTTGATTGGTCGCTTAACTCTTACCCCCAATACCTACACGTAATGGAGCCAGGGTCCCCGCACATGAGCTCAGCTAGTGAGCCTGGGGTTGCCCCGCACATGAGCTCACATTCTTAAACATTTGGCGTAGGGGTGCACCTAGCCGGAAACAAGCAATTCGGGCATTGGCTATCAACCAACACATGGCCCGCTTCTGGAACACGAGCCAGGAACACAAGCATTTGTAGCAAAGCTACGCAATCACAGAAACACTTAAAGAATGCAATGACATGACAATTAATTTGCGTACCGTTAATGGAAAGTAAACATGACATGGTAATTGTGCAACATGCTAAATGTCGGAACTAGCTTCGTTGTCAAGCTAGTTTCCCAATTTGCGCCTAGACGAGTATCATTTCGTTGCCTAGCCTCTTTTACACCTACAACAAGCAAATAGCCTAAAACATGGCCTAAACCCTAAGTGGAAAGTTTCACTTGCCTAGCACCGGGGATGACGACCACTTCGTCTCACGGATGCTAATCTACGGGGAAAAATCGCTGTTATGGGGAAACAAACAACAAACAACATGAAATTTTATTAGGGTTTCATAAAAATATAAATAGGTTATGAAAACAACGGTAGATCGATTTCTTACCGAGAGGAGGCGGAAGAAACACTTCGGGGAACCCTAGGACCAGATCTGGAAGCAAATGGAGAAGTTTGGGGAAACTAGGGTTTTGGGGGATTTGGGGATTTTGATGGATTTGGTGAGATTTTGGGGAAGATGAGAGGTAGAAAGAGTGGATGGATGGTTTGGATGATGGATTTAGGGCTTGGAATGAAGGAATGAAGCTTGGAGGAAGATGGGGGCTCAAGGGGGAAGATTTTAGGGGTTTGGGTCGTGTTGAGGAAGAAGAAAACGTTTGGGATGGGTTTAAATAGGATGGGCTAGCGGCTGCCCAGAAATTAGGGGTTTAACACAGACTAGTCGGTCAAAGAGCAACCACTGACCGACTAGTTTGGTAACTAGTCGGTCGGTCGACCAACTCAGACCGACTAAGTGTAAACAGTAACTTCTGAACGAAAATAGGATTTCAGAGTTAGTCGGTCCATGAACAAATACTGACCGACTAGTTTAACATCTAGTCGGTCGATGAACGTTCTTAGACCGACTAAGAGTAAACAGTAACTCAACTAAAATTAAGATGATGTGTTAGTCGGTTAAAGAAGCATTGCCGACCGACTAGTTTGCAACCTAGTCAGTCAACCAACGTTCTTAGACCGACTAACGATAAACAGTAACTCCTGAATAATTTAGAAAGCTAACTAGTCGGTCCAAGAAGGATTGCCGACCGACTGGATCGTCATCTAGTCGGTCGGTGCCCCTTCTTATACCGGCTAATAAGCACCAAAAGTACCGATACGGAGCGTGGGGCCCCGGGATCGATTCCTAGGACTCCTAGGCTTGATCTAATAGTAAGATACGACCGTTATGAAGTCTGTCATGAATGACATACTTCGAAATCGACAATCCTAAGGAAGAAACGAGAAAATACGACGAATCGATCGAAAATGAAAGCTACGGAGACGAAAACCACACAAGAGGAGAAAATCCACCAAAACATATATTATATTATAATAAATCCAGATACATGAAAAGCAGTCGTTACATCCTCCCCAACTTAAGAAAAATTCCGTCCTCGGAATTTCCGAATACTCACGAGTCCGGAAACAAAAGTGGGAAACGCTCTCGCATCTCATCCTCATTCTCCCAAGTAGACTCTCCAGGTGAGCCGTGTCACCACATCACCCTCACAAGATTGACAATCTTGTTCCGAAGCGATTTCTGACGCCTGTCCAGAATCTGCACTGGATGCTGGTCATACGTCATATCGGGGCGAACGGTAATCTCCGAAAAATCCACAGCATGAGATGGATCGCTAATGCATCGACGAAGCTGCGACACATGGAAAACATTGTGAACTCCTTCCAAAGATGGCGGCAAGGCCAAGCGATAAGCTACCTCGCCAACCCTCTCCAAAATGTCAAACGGTCCAATGTATCGCGGGCTCAACTTCCCTCGCTTCCCGAAACGAATCACACCGCGATTCGGGGAAATCTTCAAGAACACATGGTCGCCCGGCTGAAACTCCAAAGGACGACGTTTAGCATCCGCCCAATGCTTAAAACGGTCCTGAGCAATTCTCAACCTCTCCCGAATATTCCTGACGATGTCCACGGCCTCCACGATCATCTCAGGTCCTAACAACTCCCGATCACCAACGTCATCCCAACTCAATGGCGATCGACATTTCCTCCCATAAAGAGCGGCGAAAGGCGCCATGCCAATACTCGCCTGGAAGCTGTTGTTGTAAGAGAACTCCACCAAATGTAGATGGTCCTCCCACGAACCCTTGAAATCCAACATGCACGCCCTCAGCATGTCTTCCAAAATCTGAATCGTCCTCTCGGACTGGCCATCCGTCTGCGGATGGTACGCCGTGCTGAAACTCAGACGCGTACCCAAGCTCTTCTGCAAACTCTGCCAGCACTGAGATGTGAACCTCGTGTCTCTGTCCGACACGATACTCACGGGGACTCCGTGAAGTTGCACAACCTCCTGCACGATTCACGTTACATCACTATCCATACTAGGAAAAGGAAATAAAACGGAGAGTAAAAAGAAATTTACCTCCATATATCTCCTCGCTAGCGCCTCATTGGCCTGTCCCACTCGGAACGGAATAAAGTGCGCAGATTTGGTCAACCGATCTACGATCACCCAAATCGCGTCATTCTGCTTCGGACTCCGAGGTAGTCCAGTCACGAAATCCATAGTGATGTGTTGCCATTTCCACTCCGGAATCGGAAGCGGTTGTAGCAACCTGGCCGTACGCTGATGCTCCGCCTTCACTTGCTGGCAAACCAAGCACTTGGCTACACTCCGAGCCACGCTTCTCTTCATACCATGCCACCAATAATTCAGACGAAGATCCTGTTACATATTGGTGCCACCAGGATGCACAGAATACGGCGAACTGTGTGCCTCCACCATCAGCTCCTCTCTAATATCCCCAGCTGGCACACACAACCTGGCTCCGAACCTCAGCGAGCCATCCTCATGAATCAAAAAGTCAGTCCGCAGACCGGCTTCCACCTGCTCCCGAATCCTCACCAGCTTCGGATCCTCAGCCTGGCCAGCCTTAATCCGATCCACGATCGTCGACTGTACCTGCATGTACATCAACGACGAAGCCTCTCCAGGAAGAACAATCTCCACGCCAGACTCACAAAAATCCTGCTGCAATCTCCACTGCGAGGTCAAAATCATCACCGCCGGAAGTCTACTCAGCGCATCAGGAACCACATTCACCTTGCCAGGGTGAAACTGCAAATCAATCTCATAATCCGCCATAAGCTCCAACCATCGACGCTGTCGCATGTTGAGCTCCTTCTGAGTGAAAATATACTTCAAGCTTTTGTGATCGGTGAAAATCTTCACTTTCTCACTCAGCAGGAAGTGCCTCCAAATCTTAAGAGCAAACACAACGACAGCCAACTCCAAATCATGCGTCGGGTAATTCTTCTCATGAACCTTAAGCTGACGAGACGCATACGCCACAACGTGTCCATGCTGATGCAACACACAACCGAGACCCTTGCCAGAAGCATCACAAAAGATATCAAATCCACCGCTGCGATCAGGCACAACAAGAATAGGGGCAGTCGTCAACCTCTCCTTCAGAACACCAAAATCACTCTCACAATCAACCGACCAAACAAAAGCAACATCCTTCCGCGTCAACCTGGTCATCGGCTCAGCAATACGAGAAAAGTCCTTAATGAATCGCCGATAATCACCAGCAAGTCCAAGAAAACTCCGAATCTCAGACGCCGACGACGGAACATGCCACTCCCTGATGGCCCTAATCTTCTCGGGATCCACTGAAATACCATCTCCAGTCACCACATGCCCGAGAAAAGCAACTCGATCCAGCCAAAACTCGCACTTCGAAAACTTAGCATACAAACGATGCCTCCTCAAGATCTCCAACACCGTCCTTAAGTGCGAGGCATGCTATTCCTCCGACTTCGAATAGATCAGAATGTCGTCAATAAAGATAACGACAAACTTATCCAAAAAGTCGTAGAAAATCAGGTTCATCAGATTCATGAAAACTGCGGGCGCGTTAGTTACGCCGAAAGGCATAACCACGAACTCATAGTGTCCATACTTCGTCCTGAACGCTGTCTTCGGAATATCATCCTTCTTCACCTTCAACTGATGGTAACCACTCCTCAAATCCAATTTAGAAAACACCCTCGAACCTCCAAGCTGATCAAAAATATCATCGATGCGAGGCAACGGGTATTTATTCTTAATGGTCACCGCATTCAACTCCCGATAGTCCACGCACATGCGACGCGAACCATCCTTCTTCTTCACCAGCAACACCTGTGCTCCCCACGGAGACATGCTAGGGTTAATATAACCCTTCTGCAAGAGCTCATCCAACTGCTTCCGCAACTCTTCCAATTCTGCAGGTGCCATACGATACGGCACCTTCGAAATCGGCTGCGCACCTGGAACAAGATCGATAGAAAATTCCAAAGCCTGATCAGGCGGCAAACCAGACATCTCCTCGGGGAAGACGTCGCCAAAATCTCGCACCACAGCTGGCCACTCCAGCTCCATCTGCATAGCCACAGCCTCCACCGGCCTGGCCCGAAATCTGACAGGACCAAGCGAACTGCTACCACGACTGAACTCAAATACTGGATGTCCAGGAATCTCGAACACCACCTTCTTCCTCCTGCAGTCAATTGTAGCATAGAAGCTCGCAAGCCAGTCCATCCCAAGAACTGCATCATAGTTGATGATATCGTGGACAATGAAATCAGCGAAAAGCTCATGTCCACAGACCACCAACGAGCAAGAATTGCAACCACGATGCACCGAGACCACGCCATTCCCTGTAACGATATTCCAACTCTTGGGAAGAGGGGACGTCGACAAGGAATGCCTCTCCATGAAGCTCCGAGAAATAATGCACATCGATGCACCAGAGTCAAAGAGGACTCGTGCAAGAAATGTGCAAACCAAAACCACACCTAATCAAGCAATTAACAATCAAACCCTAGTCTAGCAAACAACCATGTTCAAGCAAACAACATAATCTAACAATCAAAACCAGCTAGGAAAGTAACAGCTAGATTGAGGATTACCTGCGATAACCTCATCCACAGCCTCGCTCTCCGCAGCGATCATCAGAAAAGCCTGCCCCCTCGGCGGAACAGCCTGCCGAAAAGCCTGCCTCTGCAGAACAAGAGCTGCTCCACGTCCAGCAGGAACAGATGCTCTCTGCTGCAACGGCTGTGCTGCAACAGGAGCCCTCCGCAGCTGATTCGCATGCCGACAATCCTTCGCGACATGAGAAGCATCACCGCAAACCAGACACTGGCCCAAAAACTTCCGACGCTGATCCTTGACGTGGCCAGGCTTGCCGCAGAAATGGAAAAACTTCAGAATAGGCCCTCCTGGCCTCTTAAACTGAGCAGACTGATTAGGCCTGAATCCAGGTCTAACCACATCTCTCGCCTGTTCCACAGGCCTCTTCCCAGCACCAACAACAGACCCCCTCCTCTGGTTCACGAGCAGCTCCTGCCACTTGGCTTCTACTAGAACCTTCTGATAAGATGCCCGGTCAGAGGAGGTCACAAAACTCTGGAGCTCCGAAGCAAGCCCCTGCAGGAACCTCTGAGCCTTCTCCTCAGCGTCCTGCACCATCTTTGGTGCAAACCGACTCAGCCTCATGAACTCTTGGTGATACATGTCCACCGACGAGCTCCCTTGCTTCAAATCGATAAAACGCTGCAGCATCTCCTCCCTGGCAGCTTTCGGGAAGAACTCACCCTCAAATCTGGCCTTGAAGGTAGCCCAAGCTATCGGCTCCACCAACAACTTCTCTTCCGCATCCCACCAATTCCGAGCATTATCCTTGAGTTGCCTCTTCGCCAAATCAACCCATCCAGCCGGGGTGATCTTGGTCATCTTCAGATTGTCCTCGATGTTCCGAATCCACTCATCGGCAGCCAGAGGACCCTCAGACCCATCAAAATACGCGGGACCCAGCTCCTGAAATTGCTTCGCTCCTGGCTCAGAGCGAGGGGCATCCGGAAGAGCCCGGGCAGCTCGAGCAAGTGGAGCATTCTGGACTTGCAGAAGCACGCCCTGCTGCACTTGCATCATCTGCAGCATCATCCGCATCATCTCACCGTTGGTGGGTTCCCGCTCAGGCTCCTCATCATGAGGGATCGCACCACTACCCCCACCACGGGTGAAACGTCTTCCTGTCATCTAGTGACACAGAAAACGAATCAGATTAGACTCATAGCTTATGACATCGGACGTCGAACTTAATTTATTGGACATTCTAATATTATTATCGCTATTCCAAAAATCGCAGTTACAGAAGGACCTGCATGGGCCACCAACAAAACCTGTCAAGACCCGCTTCCCTAAAATGGAGGCGAGACGTGAAAAGGTCCGCACGGGAGTGGAGCTGTGAAGCCCCAAACCCGATAAGCGTCAATAATACATAAGCAGGTCCCTGTAACCACAACGGAACAACAATAATAACACAAGGAGAGACTGAAATAAAATCTCACATCTCATAATTTGTCCAACAAGAAAATAAGTCCAACATCCAGAAAAGCCACCAGGCTAAAAGAAAAGAGTCTAAGGCCCAGAACAAGGCCAACAAAAGCAACAACGACAAAGTATAGGTGCTACGCACCGATAACAAAACAACTGTCTAACAAAAGTAAAACACAACGAAGACACTAGGGCTGGTCCCCAGTGTCCACGTACTCCCCGTCAAACACAAGCTCGGGCTCGGCGTCAGCAAACACCTCGTCCTCAACGAGGTACTCGGGCTCAGGATCTAACATGTGTCACCCAAAAGAGTAAAGGGGCACATGTCAGCAAGTCTAAAAGACTTGGGCAAGGAAACGGAAAGTAAGGCATCTAGCAACCTAGCAGTTTAGTATGCATGACATGGCAGTTATAACATGAGTGCGCAATCAAGACATGGCAAGACAATTTGTACAAGAGAACAATCATCGAGACAAGACAAGACAAGACAAGACAAGAGTAGCCACGCTACTATCAATCTCAATCAATTTACTATTCACGTTGTTTTGTAGATGTTTACGCCTTACAGCTGAATGGTTTCACATTCGCTGATTGGCCGCTTAACAACTACCCCAAACCCAGAGTTTACGCCTTACCACTGCAGTTGCTGATCGGGCAGACTCCCAGTTGATTGGTCGCTTAACTCTTACCCCTAATACCCACACGTAATGGAGCCAGGGTCCCCGCACATGAGCTCAGCTAGTGAGCCTGGGGTTGCCCCGCACATGAGCTCGCATTCTTAAACATTTGGCGTAGGGGTGCACCTAGCCGGAAACAAGCAATTCGGGCATTGGCTATCAACCAACACATGGCCCGCTTCTGGAACACGAGCCAGGAACACAAGCATTTGTAGCAAAGCTACGCAATCACAGAAACACTTAAAGAATGCAATGACATGACAATTAATTTGCGTACCGTTAATGGAAAGTAAACATGACATGGTAATTGTGCAACATGCTAAATGTCGGAACTAGCTTCGTTGTCAAGCTAGTTTCCCAATTTGCGCCTAGACGAGTATCATTTCGTCGCCTAGCCCCTTTTACGTCTACAACAAGCAAATGGCCTAAAACATGGCCTAAACCCTAAGTGGCAAGTTTCACTTGCCTAGCACCGGGGATGACGACCACTTCGTCTCACGGATGCTAATCTACGGGGAAAAATCGCTGTTATGGGGAAGCAAACAACAAACAACATGAAATTTTATTAGGGTTTCATAAAAATATAAATAGGTTATGAAAACAATGGTAGATCGATTTCTTACCGAGAGGAGGCGGAAGAAACACTCCGGGGAACCCTAGGACCAGATCTGGAAGCAAATGGAGAAGTTTGGGGAAACTAGGGTTTTGGGGGATTTGGGGATTTTGATGGATTTGGTGAGATTTTGGGGAAGATGAGAGGTAGAAAGAGTGGATGGATTGTTTGGATGATGGATTTAGGGCTTGGAATGAAGGAATGAAGCTTGGAGGAAGATGTGGGCTCAAGGGGAAAGATTTTAGGGTTTTGGGTCGTGTTGAGGAAGAAGAAAACGTTTGGGATGAGTTTAAATAGGATGGGCTGGCGGCTGCCCAGAAATTAGGGTTTTAACACAGACTAGTCGGTCAAAGAGCAACCACTGACAGACTAGTTTGGCAACTAGTCGGTCGGTCGACCAACTCAGACCGACTAAGTGTAAACAGTAACTTCTGAACGAAAATAGGATTTCAGAGTTAGTCGGTCCATGAACAAATACTGACCGACTAGTTTAACATCTAGTCGGTCGATGAACGTTCTTAGACCGACTAAAAGTAAACAGTAACTCAACTAAAATTAAGATGATGTGTTAGTCGGTTAAAGAAGCATTGCCGACCGACTAGTTTGCAACCTAGTCGGTCAACCAACGTTCTTAGACCGACTAACGATAAACAGTAACTCCTGAATAATTTAGAAAGCTAACTAGTCGGTCCAAGAAGGATTGCCGACCGACTGGATCGTCATCTAGTCGGTCGGTGCCCCTTCTTATACCGGCTAATAAGCACCAAAAGTACCGATACGGAGCGCGGGGCCCCGTGATCGATTCCTAGGACTCCTAGGCTTGATCTAATAGTAAGATACGACCGTTATGAAGTCCGTCACGAATGACATACTTCGAAATCGACAATCCTAAGGAAGAAACGAGAAAATACGACGAATCGATCGAAAATGAAAGCTACGGAGATGAAAACCACACAAGAGGAGAAAATCCACCAAAACATATATTATATTATAATAAATCCAGATACATGAAAAGCAGTCGTTACACCTATCATGGTGGACAACCAAAGTGCAATATGTCTTTCCAAGAACCCGGTACACCATTCCCGTTCGAAACACATAGATGTCCGACACCACTTTTTAGATGATCATGTTGCTAAAAAGGACATCATTTTAGTGTACGTTGAAACCCAAAAGCAAATCGCCGATATTTTCACGAAACCCCTAAAGGAGGACTCCTTTGTGCGGTTGCGTCGAGAATTGGGGATTATGGGTGAATCCGAGATATAGGATTCATGTTTCATTCAATAATCTTGCATGCTATCATATTTCGCAATATTTCATTCATGCTAGACTTATTGGATTTTTCGGGATTTTATGTGATATTTTGAATTTTTGCTCGAATTCATGTTTGAATGTCGTATTTGAGATTTCGATGTTTCATGGGGTATTTTAGATGATTTTTGAGAGGATTGCGATGTATCGTCCAAGTGTTTTGAGGAGAGAACTTAATTATCAATTTTTGGACTCATCTAGTCGGTCTCAGTTCATTAACCAACCGACTAGATTCGCATCTAGTCGGTCAGCTAATGAACTCAGACCGACTAGCTCTATCTCTCAACTTTTGAACTCCTTTAGTCGGTATCAGTTCAATCACCAACCGACTAGATTCGTATCTAGTCGGTTAGTAAAAGAACTCAGACCAACTAACTCAAGCTATTTTGAGTTTACTCTCCAGCTTAACTCTTTAGTCGGTTCAAGCTTACTTATCGACCGACTAGATTGAGTTCTAGTCGGTCAGTACTTGAGCGTAGACCGACTAATTCTCGTTCAGGAAATCTTCGACTGTTCTCTGTTTCCACTTAGTTGGTTCAAGCTCGTTAACCGACTGACTAGATCGTCATCTAGTCGGTCAGCATTTAAACTTAGACCGACTAAGTGCTCAGGGACAGTCATGTCTTTTCACGATTTCGACCGACTTAAATCAACTCTAATCGACTTTCTTCTATTCTAGTCGGTTGCTTTTTGTTCTCCAGCTCGAAAACCCCCGTTCCTCCCTCGTGACCCTTCGTCTTCCGGCCATTTTCCGACCATCCTCTCCGTCGCCGGCCGTCGTCTTCCTCCTTGGGTAACCCCCCTCTCACTCCCTCTCCTGTCTAGGGTTCCTTTTCAGCTTAGGGTTAGGTTTTTCATATCTATTTTGGCTTCTAGTGTTTCAAACGTTTTCTAGGGTTTCATTCATTTTCGGCTAGGGCATCGTTGATTTGATCTCTCTTGCGTCGTGTCTTGCGTCGATTATGGCAAGAACACGAATCCCGATCACTCCCTCTAGCCCCTCACCGATGACCGTAGATCCTACCCCTACGGACCCCGATCAACCTTCGCGAACCCCTCCTAGACGTCATTCGAAAACCACCCAACCCTCTTCGTCCTCGCCTCCTCTTAAGCGTAAGAGGACGGCGACTGCGAAACCCCGAGCCCGACCTCAGACCAAGCCCAAGCAAGTTATTTTTCGTGCTCCCACTCCACCCGGTGCTTCGGATTCCGACACCTAGTATATCCCCGAGCCTGAGACTCATAGGGAACCCACTCCTCCTACCCATCCTGAGTCTAGCTCCCGACCTCGTTCGTCTACCCGTAAGCCTAAGGGAAAGTCTCCGATGCCGGTTGGCGGTGTCGATATCTCGTTGTGTCGCGACGACCCTATGTGTCTCGCGGCTTACAACCGTATCGAACATTACCCGCTGCTTCTGGAGCATTTCGTCCAGTTCAGTGACTTCATAGAGCTAGCTGATCTTCTTTCGTCCTCGGGTCTTCTCGATTACCTTCGATATGACCCGAAGGCGAATCCTCACCCCTACCCTCGATTAGTAAAGCTATTCTATGCCAATAGGATCCTGGGTCAGTACGATGAGACCCACTCTGTTGAGACGACTGTTTTGGGGACTCCTATAGTCCTCACAGCAGAAATCTTAGGAGAGATTTTGGGTATCTCCTCGTCTGGCCTCCTCCCCTCAGACATTTCTGTTGATGATATTTCTTCCCTTGATCAGACCATCCTTTCTGAGATTTTCCATCAGATTCCTCCCGCCATGATTGGCGTGCCTTCCAAATATTTCAAGCCAAATGCATGGGTCCTCAATCTGATTCTGAAGTCGTGCTTGCTTCCCAAGTACGGCTCCTCATCTCTACCGTCCCAGCCTTTTCTGAAGCTGATCTATGCCATTTTCATGGAGAGCTCGATTAACTGGGCTCGCATTATACTCGATAAGATTGACTCTTTCAAGTGTATTTGCAAGTCCTCGAAATCGGCTCATATCCCATTTCAGTGCTTGTTGACCCTTGTTTTCCGTCACTTCCGTGTCCCTTTGCCTCGTGACGATGAGCGTCCTCTTGGTCCTCCCCTGAACACGACGGCCGTCAAGAAATCTCTTGCGGCGCTCCGTCACGTTCAGAGGACGACACCTTCAGCGTCTGCCTCTGCCTCTGCCTCAGCTGCTCCCTCTGCCACCCTTGATGATGTCGTTGGTTACTTCGTCGTCACGAGTCTCGTTTGGCTCGTACCGAGGAGGTAGTTTGCCGTATGGCTAGTCTGATGGGTATTCAGCTTCCTCCTCCTGTTTCTGAGGATGAGGAGATGGATGAGTTGGCTGAGGAGGACATTGAGGAGCTTTATCGTGCTTCCACTCGTGCCCCCGAGGGCACTTCTGGTACTGCTGCTGCTGCTACCATATCTGTTGCTGGTGCTACCTCTTCTGGTGCTGCTGTTGCTGCTTTGTCTGCTGGTGCCCCCGGGAGCACACCTGTTGCCACCGCTCCTACGGTGGATACTCCGACTGGTGATCCCGAGGCCACTACTGTTGATGCTCCAGAGATTGCCACTTCTGCCGTCGCTCATGCTGACCTTCCAGACGTTCCTGCTGATCCAGTTTCCACCACTTCTCCTGCAGAGCCTGCTGCTGCTGCAGATCCTGTCGGTTCCTCTTGAGCTTCTTTGAGGACTCTCCGATGCTCCTTAGATGATACATCTAGTGTGAGAGAGTTTGGTTAGGATAGAGTGGGGTTTTGGATCATTTTGATGTATTTTGATACTTTTGATGATGTATTTTGATGTATTTTGATGATGTTGTATGTTTTATGACATCCGAACTCTGTGATATGATGATGTATTTTTGTGCCCCGATCGGTGGATCGATGTTTTGTATGTCAGTGATGTTCATTTTTGATGTACTCTGGTTCATATTATATATATATATATACATCGCAGTTGACATTTCATTCTACTGTGCACAATTTATAATTTTTTAATGTCTCTGATGTTTGATTTCGTCGCTCGACGATATTTACATGGTTTAATAGAAATTTCTTCTATGGATACATAGAATTGTTTTCCATGCACTAAATTAACCAAGAATGTTGATATTGGAGAGTATATTCCATAACTCAATCCGTAAAAATGATTTGAGTTTTGATGATTTCGTTTCACGATTTTCGACTATGGTTTCATTGACACGCCTTGATTTTATTCGTATTTTCTCTTTGGTGTCACTTGAACCGTCGTCGTATTCTACGACTCCCGTGCTGTTTAAATTGAGGCCATTGTTGTTGTCGTTGTTATCCTCCCGCTCTTTTTGCTTATGCCAAAGGGGGAGAGATATAATAATAACGATGTGCTAAATGAAAATTTATAGCACTATTCCAAGAATCTAATTTGATATGTTAGATTCAGGGGGAGTTAAGATATATAAATGGATTTTCAAAATCCGATATTTCAATAACCTACATTTGGTATTCGATATTTCAATAATCAATTCTCATTTTATATACTTCACTCATCTGCTTGAGGCGTATTATTATTGTTTAAATTGGAATTAACGTGTCATCAATGCAGGGGGAGTAAGTAAATTTCATTTGAATTATTATTTTTGATTATTATTTATGTTGGTTTGTCATCACCAAAAAGGGGGAGAATGTTGGATATTGGACTCCCCGGATTTGGTTTTGGATGATGAACAAACATAAATATAACGTGAACTAACACTTTGTGAGCGCAGTTATGGAGATCGTCGCCAAATTCATATGAATATCAATTACGACGTCTCAAGACTTCTCAAAGCACGTGATCGTATGCCTAAAGCTTCGTTGAAGCTTATGGACCAATTTAGAAGTCATGAAGATTCGATTGAAGCTATTGAAGACGGTATCGTCAAGTTTTATTTATAGTCTTTAAGCTTCTTTCGTAGAATGTTAAGCCTTGAGTAGGTCTTACGGTTTAAATCTTCATAACGCTCATATCTTAGCTCTAGGATCTTAGTAGAAGTCCATACAATCCTTCCCGAAGCTTCGCGCTTCAATTCGCGACTTCTTGTGCATGTTTGTTGGTTCAAGAAGAAGAACTGACCGACTAGATGGTGATCTAGTCGGTCGGCAAAACTTCTTGGACCGACTAGTTTCAGTCAGTCATTTCTAAGCTTTACTGTTTACAGTTAGTCGGTCTAAGTTGACTCACCGACCGAC
Organism: Scilla litardierei; assembly: GCA_030789695.1. Lineage (NCBI taxonomy): Eukaryota > Viridiplantae > Streptophyta > Magnoliopsida > Asparagales > Asparagaceae > Scilla > Scilla litardierei. The sequence goes on from CM061142.1 coordinate 47,053,273, forward strand.
TAGTTTGTGAACTAGTCGGTCAGTGATGCTTCTGTGACCGACTAGTTGAGCTTTCCCTGTACATGCACATTTGAGCCTGAGCTACTGTTTATCATTAGTCGGTCTGTGTTCATTGATCGACCGACTAGTTGATGAACTAGTCGGTCAACTTTCCTTCTTGGACCGACTAGTTTACTTTTACTGTACATGCCAAATTTTCAGCTAACTTACTGTTTTGTGTTAGTCGGTCTATGTTCATTTGGCGACCGATTAGTTGGTGAATTAGTCGGTCAACATTTGTTCTTGGACCGACTAAGTCTATTTGTGTTCATACTTCAGTTTTATCTGTTAGTCGGTCTCAGTTGAGTAACCGACCGACTAGTTGTGAAACTAGTCGGTCAGCTACTCTTCTTGGACCGACTAGTTCCTTTTGTCCGTGCTTTGATCTTTTCTCTGTTCACTCATTAGTCGGTATGCGTTAATTGACCGACCGACTAGTTGATGAATTAGTCGGTCGGTGGTTGTTCTTTGACCGACTAGTTGGGTTCAGAAAAGAGCAGTTGGAGCTTTAATTGAAACGTTTTTGTCTCTCTCTCTCTCTCTCTCTCCTCTATCCTATAAATACTTGTTGAGCTACATTCATTGCACTTAAGGCTGATATTATTGCAAGTTTAGAGATCAAGAGAAATCATTCCAAGCTCATTCAAAGCTCATTCATTCCATTCAATAATCTCTCCTCACTCTTACTTCCAAAGAGAGATTCATTGAGTGTGAAGCCTTCCAAGCCAAGTGCTTGATTCTAGGTCACCAACATCCCCATAGCTCTCCATCGCTGATCTACATCTTGGAGCTAGGGTTTGGTTCCACTTCTTCTTCCTCAAAATCATCCTTGCCCTAATTCGTAAGCATTACTCAAGGCATAGGTATTTTGTCGGTAAGAAGTTTTCTTATTTCATTTCAATTTCATATTGTAAGTTTCACTTTCGGTTGTGAGAGTGTGGTTGTGATCCCGGGTTGTGGGAGTCACAAATTAATTTGTGTATGATTTGACTTGTGGAGGTTTTTCACAAGTATTTCATAGTGGAAATCTTGAGTTAGGGTTTCTAACTCAAGTATCCGGAGGGGATCCGGGTGGTTGGGACGTAGGATCACCGGGAACAAGTCGGAGAGACTTGGGTGGATCCAAACCCAGTACTATCTATTGTTTGCATTGTTAATTTTGTTGTTGCCTTCAATTTAAGCTTCCGCAAATTGATTTGGTAGTTGTTTGCACGATAATTAGGAATTATACTCCTTGTTATTTTTAAAGTACTATTCACCCCCTTGTGCAGTAACTTGTAGGGCATTACATGAGATGTGCAGTCTTCACATGAAATAACCAAAATGCTTTCCGGCCAAATCTATATAAATCATCTCCTTCAAGAGAGAATGGAACTCATTTTGATTTACACTTAATATTACTTGAGATTATATTTTACCTCTCAGGTTTTAATTTTGAGTAACGAAGGAGCTGAAGCCATGATCACCAATCCGAGATCAACTTGTTAGCTGTCTTGCTAGCTGTGATGTGTCGATTATAGGACATGTATGAAGACGACAGAATGGTACATGAATGACGAGCATGAGGTACACTATTACGGTCAGCAAGCACTTTTCTTATCAGAATATTTCATGATCAGACAATTCAAACAACACATTTCTTCGTTCTCTTTGCGGCTTTGCTAAGACATGACCTTACCAACTCATTCTGCTCTTTCCATCCCTTAGCAAATTTGTAGGCAATCGGACTACTTCCCTTGTAGCTCGTAGCAATGGCATTCATAGTGAGTGGTTGTTGACCCCGTCACGGTCTCGAAAGGACTCTTCTCAGCCGACTCACTCTTCTGAAGGTTGTACAAAAATTACGCCTCATCCAGCAATTTTGCCCAATTCTACTGGTTAGCACTCACATAGTGCCTCAGGTACATCTCCAGTAGACCGTTCATCCTCTTTGTCTGGCCATGCGTCTGAGGATGGAAGATGGTGGAGAAGCTCAAGTCAGATCTCATCAATCTGAAGAGCTTCGACCAAAATCTCCCCATGAAGTGAGCATCTCTGTCGCTTACGATGGTCTTCGGTAGCCCCCAATATTTCATTACGTGCTTTAGGAACAGTGGGGCTGCTACCTCCACCGGACACTTCACGGGTGCTGGAATGAAGATCCTGTACTTAGAGAATCGATCGACCACCACAATGATAATGTTGCACCCTTTGGACTTAAGCAATCCCATGATGAAGTCTATGTAAATGCTCTCCCATGGTCTCTTTGGAATCTGAAATGGGTCAACAAGTCCCACCAATGCTCTCTGCTCCATCTTGTCTTATTGGCACACAAGACAAGTCTTCATGTAGGCCTCAATATCGTCCTACATACGAGGCCAATAGTAAGCATCCTCGAGTAGTGCCAATGTATGCAATCCTGGTTGCCCTGCCCATGGAGAGTCATGGCATTCCTTCATAACTTCACGCCGCAGGTTCTCGAACGATGGCACGTACATCTGTGATCCTTTGACATAGAGTAAGCCGTCCTCAAGCCAAAATCTCCGAGTCTTCCCTTCCTTGGTGTACTCCAATAGGGACTTTACCGTTGGAGCTTGCATTATGCCTATCTTATGCGGACGATCAAGGAACTTTTTGGATGGCTCTCCATTGCTGCAAGTTCTACCTTCCGACTTAGTGCATCTGCCACTAAGTTTGCTCGGCCCGGTTTGTACTCCAACACATAGTCAAACTCCACCAAGAAGTCTTGCCATCTTGCTTGCTTGGGGGACAGCTTCTTCTGCGTTTGGACGTAGCTAGTTGCCACGTTTTTCGTCTTCACTACGAACTTGGAGCCAAGTAAGTAAGGCCTTCATAGCCGCAAGTAATGGACCACCGCTGTCATCTCCTTTTCTTGGACTGTGTACCACCGTTTGGTGTTATTTAGTTTCCAACTCTCGTAGGTGATGTGGTTCCCCTCTTGCATCAACACCCTTGCGATGGCGAAGTCGCTTGCATCGGTGTGGACTTCGTATGGCTTGCTGAAGTCTGGTAAGGAGAGGATTGGCTCCTCAGTCACTGCCCTCTTCAATCCCTCAAATGCTTGTTGGCACTTCAGGCTACAGTCCCAAGCCTGAGTCTTCTTCAACAAGTCTGTCAGGGAAGCTGTGATAGCTGAGTAGCCTTTGATGAATCACCGACAGTAGTTCGACAATTCAAGAAACGCCCACAGATTCATCACCTTGGTGGGAGGTTACCATCTTGGATGGCCCCCCACTCTTGGATGGCCCCCGACTCTTGGATGGCACAAATCTCCCCTTGGTCCATCCGGATCTGGCCCCTGCCAATGACGTGTCCCAAGAACATAACTTCCTTCTGTGTGAACGAGCACTTCTCCCTCTTTACATAGAGCTCATCCTGATGAAGGGCCTTGAACACTTGTCTCATGTGTTTTTGGTGCTCAGTGATATCTCGGCTATAGATCACGATGTCGTCGAGGTAGACTCCGACAAAGCAATCTAGTAAGGCCTCCAACACTTTGTTCATCAAGGTGCAAAAAGTAGCAGGAGCATTCTGAGTCCAAAAGGCATAACTAAAAATTCATAGGGCCCGTACCTTGTCACGCATGCCGTCTTGGGCTCATCTCATTCGACGATTCACACCTAGTAGTATCTCAACCCGAGGTCCAACTTAGTAAAGTACCTTGCTTGTCTCATCCCATCAAACAAGTCTGTCACCAGTGGTATTGGATACTTGTTCTTCACCGTGACCTTGTTTAGTGCACGATAGTCGATGCATAATCGAAGAGATCCATCATGCTTCTTCTGGAAAAGCACATGCGCACCGTATGAAGCTTTCGATGACCAAATGTACCCCTGATAGGTTCATATTTTACACTTTATTTCTGTATTTTTGCATGCCATTTCGATTGCTCATATCATGATTTTCACGATTATACGACGATTTCGCGATAATTTTTACTATTTCTTTGTTTCGTCTGATTTCAGGAGATATGGAGCAATCAGGAGTGATTTGTAGCCATGAGCACATACATACGTCTTGGAGCATCATTGATGATGATATCGGAGATCTAACGATGTTGGAGGATGAGTAGAAGAGGAAGAGAGGCGAAGGAATCGACGAGGAAGCAAGAAGGAGGAGTTTTGAGAAGATTTATAGGCAACTCGGCCGAGCGACGCGGCTCACTCGGTCGAGTGAAGCTGATACGATGAATCAAGCCTGATTGAGAGCTGAAATGTACTCGGCCGAGTGAAAATTTCCACTCGACCGAGTGAGGATTCCACTCGACCGAGTGGAGCAAAATTTTGTGAAGAAAATCTTTGACACTTCTTAGTTTTTTGGAGGATCTGCAGAAGACTCCACTCGACCGAGTAGAGACTTGATGTGTCATTATATTCCACATTTTAACGATAATATTACACATCAAAATGATTGCTCAATTTCATATTTCATACGCTTTTACGCTATTATTTGGAATAATATGACTTTCGGAGCGTTTATGTCCATTTCAGGGATTTAGGCGATATTGGAGCAATTTGGAGTCAATAATATGATCGGTGACGTGAGAGCACCAATGAGACTCATGATGACATGCTAGAGGTGCCAAAGAAGAATACTGGAGCAAGGAAGGGGCAAGAGAGAAGGTCGCTTGATCGAACTATGATGCAGCGAAGGAATCGAGCGACCCGAAGTGTTGAAAACAGGATAGCCGTCCACTATTTCCAAATCTGCTATCACCTGAGATTTTTGATATTTTCCCTAGATAATAGACTTCAAGACGGTTCCAACGCCATAAAGAACGCGCAAATCGGAGGTTGGATTAGCCCTGGGGAATTTTTGCACATTGATGGTATAGTGTTGAAACTGTTCTCAGCAGCCTACTCGGTCGAGCAGTATTCTACTCGGTCCGAGCTATGCACTACTCGATCGAAATGCTGTTTTTGATGTCCTACTCGACCGAGCAACCTCCTGCTTAGGCCGAGCAACCTCCTGCTCGACCGAGTCGTGTGCAAATGAGGCTGAAGTGCGTTTTTAGTCCCCAATCAGCTGAGCAACCTCCTACACCGACCGAGCAACCTCTTGCTCGGTTCGAGCAACGTCCTACTCGGCCGAGCAGCGCTGAATCAGCCCGGGTTACAGAGCGACATATTTTGGAAGCTTGGATTCTCTGTACAACTCGACCGAGCAGCTGAACAACTCGACCGATCTGCCGAACGACTCGACCGAGCAGCTTTGTGCTCGGACCGAGTCACTATGGGCCCATTTTCTGATCTGCGTTCGGATTTTTGGGACGATTATGAGGGTTTTTGGGTGATTCTGGGGATCCGTCGAAAGGGGTTCTGTAGAGAGTTGGCACGAGAGTTTTTTTAGAGAGTGCAGTAGGGATTTTTAGGAGGAGATTTTTGTATACTTTTCTAAAGAGAATTTTTAGATCTTTCTTAAACTTTTGTGGAGACGATCTTTTGGGGAGTTTGGCTATGCCCTAGGCCCCTCCTTTGTATCAAGATAAGTATTTTTGCTCTTTTTAATTCTATTATTATTTCTTTGTGATTTAGTATTGTTTATCTATTCTTGATGCATGCAATGAATTCTTTATGCGTTATATTATCTATTGATATTGCTATGCTTGAGTAGTCTTTTCTAGGGCTAAGGGATTAGCCCATGGATCTTAGAACTTAGATGCAAAGTTGGAATTTTTATGGTGCGTTGGTTATAATTGGGGTTGTATTTTGGTTGATCTAGCAAGATCCCTAGGAGAATTCGTACTGAGATCGTGCCCACGGTCGGTGGAATCGATTAGCTTAAGGAATATCCTACGGATCTAATTAGGGAGTTAGTGGATTCAACCGAGGTACGTGACCATGCCCGGCTCGTGACTTGAGAGGATCCACCGACGAACTATATAACTAATTGACGGCTACCGCCATTGCGTCAATAAGAGCCACCAAAATACCTCGAAGCTCTAACCCACGAGAGTGGTACGAGTTGAGAGCATTCGAACCATAAGAGTGGTGAGATTATTGTAGATCCTTAATGCACGTATCGTGTGCGCCTATCGCGAGAGCGTGGTTAACGTGATATGTTAGATTCATGATGCCCAGACACATGAATTCACTTCCTAGATGCTACAATCCCCAATTAAACCAATGCAACGTAAGAGTCCTAACCTAGCGTCGACATCCGACAGTCCTAGTGGCGAGTCCTAAAGCACTAGTCTTTTGTATTTTATTTCTCTCTTTCTTTGTGTGAAACCCCATATTTACGACATCGAGTGACACGACGTTCGCATCCATCACCATCACGACCCTCCGTACTTCACATCCACCAATAAACCCGCAATTCTAACCCAACCTAGGAGTAGATAGGTAGTATAGCACTGATTCCCTGTGTTCGATACATGCTTTCCACTATACCGTGCGCTTGCGGTAAACGACATCGTTCGGGGGTTACATTCCGGATGTATCAAGTTTATGGCGCCGTTGCCGGGGAGGCGTTCCGCCATATTATCTATTTACCACGATTGGGTTGATTAGATTGCGTAAAAACATAAAAAAAATAAATTTTTTAAAAAAAACGATATATTTTCCCAACAACCTGATATTATTATTATCTTTATCTCTCTTTGTACAACTGACGTCTTTTCCAGGTTGTCTATTTTTTCTTGATCAGGTACAGTTGATGCATCGATGGTACTTTCAAAGACGCGATCGGGTTCTATACGGTCCTATATATAACTCGCTACATTCTATCAGGCGGATGGAGAGTCCTTCAGAGATGCATTGCACAAGTTTGAAAGAATGCTAGGGATGTTCCATACATAGTCAAACCATGAGTGGGATGGTTCCAGGCTATTTGATATTTTTGCTGCAAGACTAAAGGGACCCTCACGTGAGTTTATGAAAAGGATGCAAGTAGGGAAGTTCAGTGATCTTCAGTTGGCAGTAACCTTGGAGCAAATGATGGATGATGCTCGATCCACCGGTTCTCTATCCGTTACGGTAGGTAAACCATCCGACCAAGCATTCATCGATTTTTTATGGCTAATGTCTCTGATGCAGGTACTATCATAGATGGAGTGTATGCTTCACTTGAAGGTGATTATAACCACCTTCACACCATTAACACTCCACAAATAGAGACATCTGAGCTGTCAGAGGAGGACGCATATATGGACTTATTGAGAAGCATCGTGGACGCAGTTCGATGCACCGGTCCATTAACGATAACGGCAGGTGACCCTTTTGAGCTTGGATTTCAAAAAATTTGTTACTCATCGTATCTCTTCCACAGGCACAATTGATGATGGAGTCTGCGCTTCAGTTGAGGAGCACAAGACCCACTTTTATACCGTGGTCGAGATATATGAACCCATAGAACCACCTGCACCTACTATTGAGAGGGCCAAGCCACACCATCCAGTTCCTCGAGTTCCGGGACAGAAACGAAGACATATGCATAGAAAGGAGAATATGAAATTCACTTTGCCTACATACCAGAGGAACCCGAGGAGGAGGCCGAAGCAGTGCATCGCGAGGAGGCCGAGCTATATTTATTTTACATATTGCATGCGCAGCCAGAGACTTTCGCCGAGGAGGTCGTGCGTCGGGACGAGGACACAGCCATTCATGAGGATCTCAAGCATCACCCTCTTCCTTCAGAGCTTCTGCAGCTACCTCGTCCTTCCACTGACTCTGTGGACCACCCACCAGAGCTCACTGCCCCCCTTCAGGGAGATCTCTTTACCTCCTCGCCCTTTACATTTGATTCCCCTCCTGTGTATGATGTCTATTATGATTCGCATTTCAATGACTCATTGCACCTTTTACAGGATACACATACATATGATCAAGAGGTACAATGGGACGTATACGAGGAGGAGGGCAAGGAGTTAGCACATATAGACGCTGCTGAATATGATCAGGAGGTGCGTTGGGATGAGTCTGATGATGATGAGGAGCACCCTGATGAGACCCACTCTATTATGCCAGAGTTACCTGAGGAACCAGAGGAAAACAACAAGGAGTTCATCGACGTGGTGCACGAGCATAGAGATTTATTTCCAGGGAAGTGTTGTCAACCATTTTTTATTTTAAATACTATTGTTGATGACCCTATCTGGAATTCATTTATTTTGGGAAAAATTTATCCACATCAGATTGATGCGGCTCATCTCTTGCATGGTATATGTGAAGTCCTTGGGGAGATGCTGGGAGCCGCATTGCTGGAGTCTGATGGAGTCCGTGGACACATGCACCTGGTGGAGCCACGGAAGGAGCAGTTGGAGTAGTTACCTGCACCAGCAAAGATTCTGGATCCGCCTTTTGCTACAGGTGATACCAATCCAGTAGTGTAGTATTTTATGCTTTCAATAAACACGAATCCTCTCGACATCGAGAGGACCGTATAGGATATTATATGTTTTTTAGTTAAATAAATTCGCCCCATATGACGGCTCATTTATCTTTTGCACCCAACCCTCTACTTATCACGCATGCCCACCATTATATTTGGCGTTTATTTCGCCTCTCTCCCCAATTTTTATGTGATGTTTAAGCTTGGGGGAGAGAAACTATTTTGTTTAGTGGCCCCCCTTTCTTGTCATTGTCTTCTAATTATATCATACACACATTGAGGACAATGTGATCTTTAAGCTTGGGGGAGTGCATAGTGCACGCACTTTGCTTCATCGTGAAACACACTTCGTATTTTCCATATGAACCATGTTCACTTATAGTTATGTCTCATTTGCTTTATTTTCTTTGAAATATCGTTGATTTTTTATGAACTCTGATATCTGTTAGATTAGAGTTTAATTCCTTGATTAGTGAATCTTTATTAATATGCTTTTTCATAGTTGAATCCATAGTTTCACAACCATATTCTCGAAACAGTTAAGTTAAAAATGAATGAATCAACTCTGAAAATTATTTGACACCTGCGTGATTTGATTGATAATTCTAGTGCTTCATGGATGTTTAGTGATTCAAAAGAGATAGGATAACCCCACGACAACCAAATTAGTGATGATTAGGATTCCTGAAACCGAGCCATGTCTAGATTCTATGCTTTTTCATTTTCTTTCATGAATAGCCAATAAATGATCTTTGATCATGCTTTGCATTCCATCGCGTTTACGTGAGTTTACAAAAATTCCAAATATACAAACATCAAATAAATATCTTGAATAAAAGGCCCTAGGGGTTCTTCGTAACCTAATGCCCTAAGACCGTCTGGTCTGGGATGCATAGGCGCTTCTTGTATATATTGAGTTATCTCGTGTATACAAAGAAAGCAAAATGCATATGAAATTTTCATATAGCCAACAACAATATAAAACTACAAAATCCCATATCCTTATCTCTATTTCTTTATAGAACTAAGACATGACAAAGTTGATGGGTTCTAGGAGTCTTGAAATGGTCGTAATGTGGTGATGCCTTACCTTGATTGGATTTGCTAAATTCGTTTCATGAAGTATAACAAAATACCGTGCATGCTTGAAAAAGTTTGATCATGACATATTATACTGCTTAGAGAATGAGTTGTGAACTTTGGTTTCATTTCTGTGAACTTAGTATATTGCATGATAAACTATGATATGATATAACTCTAATCTCTTTTTATTGCTTATCAAGTTCATTAAATTTATTGAAATCCACGTTATTTTAATTTGAGTGAGACTTAAGTATTTGTTGTGTATATGTGTTCTAATTTTATATTGACGTGTGTTCACGAGATCTTGCGTCTTGGGTTCTTATATTTTTTTGGAATTTAAGATTGAACCCCTTGTCTCCATTTATACATCACCGCCTCACATCTCCATTGTATCCATCTCCAGTGTTCGTTTCTTACTAGTCTTCCTCGAGGACGAGTAAGAGGTAAGCTTGGGGGGATTTTGATGTGTCATTATGTTCCACATTTTATCGATAAGATTACACGTCAAAATGCTTACTCAATTTCATATTTCATACGCTTTTATTCTATTATTGGGAATAATATGACTTTTGGAGAGTTTATGTCCTTTTCAGGGATTTGGGCGATATTGGAGCAATTTGGAGTCAATAAGATGATCGGAGGCGTGAGAGCACCAATGAGACTCATGATGACATGCTCAAGGTGCCAAAAAAGAATACTGAAGCAAGGAAGGGGCAAGAGAGAAGGTCGCTCGATCGAACTATGATGCGGCGAAGGAATCGAGCGACCCAAAGTGCTGAAAACAGGACAGCTGTCCACTATTTCTAAATCTTCTATTACCTGGGATTTTTCACTATTTTTTTGATATTTTTTCCAGATACGAGACTTCAAGACGGTTCCAACGCCACCAAGAACGTGCAAATCGGAGGTTAGATGAGCCCTGGGGAATTTCTGCAAGTTGATGGTGCAGTGCTGAAACTGTTCTCAGCAGTCTACTCGGTCCGAGATGTGCACTACTCGACCGAAATGCTGTTTTTGATGTCCTACTCGACCGAGCAACATCCTGCTCGGTCCGAGAAACCTACTACTCGACCGAGTCGTGTGCAAATGAGGCTAAAGTGCGTTTTTAGTCCCTAATCAGCCGAGCAACCTCCTACACGGACCGAGCAACCTCCTGCTCGGTCCGAGCAATGTCCTACTCAACCGAGCAGCGTTGAATCAGCCGGGTTGGTAGAGCGACATATTTTGGAAGCTTGGATTCTCTGTACAACTCGACCGAGCAGCCGAACGACTCGACCGAGCTGCCGAACGACTCGACCGAGCAGCTTTGTGCTCGGACCGAGTCACTGTGTGCCCATTTTCTGATCCGCGCCCGGATTTTTGGGATGATTGTGAGGGTTTTTGGGTGATTCTGGGGAGCCGTCGAAAGGGGTTCTATAGAGAGTTGGGAAGAGAGTTTTTTAGAGAGTGCTGTATGGATTTTAGGAGGAGATTTTTGTACACTTTTCTAAAGAGAATTTTTAGATCTTTCTTAAATTTTTGTGGAGACGATCTTTTGGGGAGTTTGGCTATGCCCTTGGCCCCTCCTTTGTATCAAGATAAGTATTTTTCTTTTTTTAATTCTATTATTATTTCTTTGTGATTTAGTATTGTTTATCTATTCTTGATGCATGCAATGAATTCTTTATGCGTTATATTATCTATTGATATTGCTATGCTAGAGTAGTCTTTTCTAGGGATAAGGGATTAGCCCACGGATCTTAGAACTTAGATGCAAAGTTGGGATTTTTATGGTGCGTTGGTTATAATTGGGGTTGTATTTTGGTTGATCTAGCAAGATCCCTAGGAGAATTCGTACTGAGATCGTGCCCACGGTCGGTGGAATCGATTAGCTTAAGGAATATCCTATGGATCTAATTAGGGAGTTAGTGGATTCAACCGAGGTACGTGACCATGCCCGGCTTGTGCCTTGAGGGGATCCACCGACGAACTATATAACTAATTGACGGCTACCGCCATTGCGTCAATAAGAGCCACCAAAATACCTCGAAGCTCTAACCCACGAGAGTGGTACGAGTTGAGAGCATTCAAACCATGAGAGTGGTGAGATTATTGTAGATCCTTAATGCACGTATCGTGTGCGCCTATCGCGTGAGCAGGTTAACGCGGTACGTTAGAGTCATGATGCCCAGACACATGAATTCACTTCCTAGATGCTACAATCCCCAATTAAACCAATGGAACGTAAAATTCCTAACCTAGCGTCGACATCCGACAGTCCTAGTGGCGAGTCCTAAAGCCCTAGACTTTTGTATTTTATTTCTCTCTTTCTTTGTGTGAAACCCCATATTTGCGACATCGAGTGACACAACGTTCGCATCCATCACCATCACGACGCTCCGCACTTCACATCCACCAATAAACCCGCAATTCTAACCCAACCTAGGAGTAGATAAGTAGTATAGCACCGCCTCCCCGTATTCGATACCTGCTTGCCACTATACCGTGCGCTTGCGGTAAACGACATCGTTCGGGGGTTACATTCCGGACGCATCAAGACTCCACTCGACCGAGTGAGCAGACTACTCGGCCGAGTGGTCTGAGGAGCCCAGGAAGATGATATTCCAATTTCGATGCGGATTCCTCGCTCGACTGAGTGAGCTGTTCACTCGGTCGAGTGGCATCATCAGCCCAGATTGCAAACTAGGGTTTGAGGCCGACCAGGGGCAGAATTACCAGGATTTTTGCATTTTTTTGGGCACATATAGATTGCCAGATCTAGAGGCAGCCCAGAGAGAGACTCCATACTTTTATTTTCAGGGTTTTAATTCTAGTTTAGAGATTTCTTTTGACGAGAGATTAAAGACTTTGATCTTGATTTTATCATTGACGAGAGATTTATGATATATCTCTTCTTAGATCTGAGTTTTGCAATGAATTCTCTTGTCAATATTATTTCTCTTATGATTTTCATGATGATTTGTGAGTAATTCCCTTGCTCTAGGTCAACAGGATGAACCCTATGGATCTAAAGTAAGATTTGTGATATTAGTTGGATTTCAATGTTGCTAGAATTGCTAAATGTTAGATTGTGATTGGATTACTACGGATAGCTAGGAATTTCCATCGGATCTTGGGAGCTCGAGAGAGTATCTTGATCTATGGAAAGTTCTAGTTATTCGTTTTAGATCTATAACCGAGATTCACTAGATTTGGTGCACGAGAGCGACCAAAGCTAGCATCTTTATTATATTTCTATACTTATATTCATTTGCACGACGGTGAAACGAGTATGAACTATCACGATCTAGATCCGAACTTAAGTTACGCGAGAGCGAGCTTAAGTTGGGATTGGATATAATTGTCGATCTTAATGTTTGTATTTTGAACTAGGCTTGCGAGAGAGCAATGCTCTAGTTTATATGCTATAGACTTGCGTAACAAGAGAGCGTGCGTTGGTACTCTATTTAGTTACGACAAGTTCATCTTAAACCCAAGTTTAGTAATACTGAGATTCATAATTTGCATTGCTTACTTGAGATCTATGGTGGGGATTTCCAAGCCCTAGACATCTATATATATTGAATTTACCCTAATACTTGAACGATAGTGACACCAACTCTTTCAAAACTAATTTTCCACCAATAGCTTAGTAAATCATATAGATTATCGTCATTATTTTCTCCCCGTGATCGATACCCGCTTGCCACTAGATTGTGTGCTTGCAGTAAAACTACATTGTTTTTGGAGTTGTATTCCGGGACGACCAAGTTTTGGGCGCCGTTGCCGGGGAGGCTACGATTTTCTCTATTTTTATTTAGCTATTTCTTTTTCATTTTCTTTATTTCCTTTTTATTCCTCTATTGTGCTTACACTAGTCTCTTTTTCTTTGCATGTACACACGATCGATAGCGACTGAGGAGGATATATTATTTGATCCCGAGATCGAGCACATGGCAAGGAGATCAAGGCAGAAAAGAGACAAATTCTAGAGGAAGATCAAATGGCGGAGGAGAATGTTCACCGAAGGCCCGTTAGGTATATTTCCATCCGGGATAGGTTTACTCCAAACAACTGGGCTACTACATCTTCCATACTCATGCCGGAGTAACCGTCAGATAAGAATGTCAAGCTGAAGATGGGGCTTGTTGTGCTGATGCAACAAGACTACTTCCATGGGAATGCGCATAAAAATCCACATAACCATCTCCAAATGTTCTTGGCAAAGTACGCCACTTTTCATATCCCTAATGTACCGGAGGATGCCATCCATCTGTACCTTTTCCCATTCACTCTCCGAGATAAAGCTCAATATTGGTTGAGGACGCAAGCACATTGCACCTTCACTACTTGGGACAAGCTGTCAAGTGCATTCGTCAACAAGTTCTATCCACCGTCGAAGACAGTGAAGATAAGAAATTCCTTGATGTCTTTTAAGAAGGGACCCCAAGAATCTTTATATGAGGTGTGTGAGCGCTTCAAAGACCTAAAACAACAATGCCCCTACCATAGCATCAATGATTAGTAGCTCGTGCATAATTTTTACAATGGCTTGAGGGCGTATACAAAGATGATCATCGACGCCACTGCCAGTGGTGCTATATTATCCAATACGCCAGATGATGCTACGGTTTTATTAGAGCAGATGGCCTTTAACAATCAACAGTGGGCTGATGAGAGGGGCCAAACATCATCATCTGTGAAGCCGACGAGCATCTATGAAGCAAAAGCAGTGGCAGAGTTAGCGAAGAAGTTTGACTCTCTATCTAGAGTGGTAGAGAGACTTGAGAAGAAGTTATACGAGCATCATGTTGCACCTGATATATCTACATCTAATGATTGGAAAAGCCAATTTATGTATGTTGGCGATGAGGCTAGTGAGGAAACTATGGAGCAAGTTCAGTATGTTCAAGGTGGATTTAATAATGGATCTTGGGTGAATCCAGCTTGGAAGAGTTACCCCGAATTTTCATATGCTAACAGTAGTGGATCCTTAATCCTTCCTCAACAACAACAACAAGCCCGGTCGTCACCTCAACAACAACCCTACCAACGAAGGCCACCGCAACAACAATTCCAGCAGAGGCAATAACCGGGTCCTTATAGACCCCCGGATTCAATCAACAATGGAGGCCCCAAAATCCACCGCTTGCACCACAGAGGTCAGAGCATGAGACTAGAATTGAAGAATTTATGGCCGAGCAGAAGAAAATCAATGCTAGATTGACGGCGGGCCAAGATAGTCTCAATACTATAGTGGCGCAATTGGCGAAACAGTTGCTTAATAAGGCCCAACATCAATTGTCGGCCCAACAGGAGCCAAATCCTAGGAGCAACACCGGCCACATCAATGCAGTGGTGGCCGTTACTACTAGAGGCAGGAAGGACACGACTCCCGTCATGGTCCAAACTAGAAATTCAAGGGCTGAAGCCCCGTTTGAGAAAGAGAGAAGTAATGAAGAGAAGGAGCCCACGGTGACAACAAACAATGAAGAAAAATCTGAAATTGATGAGCCTAAGAAGGAGCGAACATATATGCCACCGGTACCATTTCCTCAACGGTTGGCAACAACCAAATTGGAGAAGAAGTTTGCCAAATTTCTGGAGAGGTATTAGCTTGAACATCCGGTTCCTTGATGCAATTATTGAAATCCCAACATATGTGAAGTTTCTCAAAGATTTGATCACGGAAAGAAAAAGAACGGAGAAGATCATGCTCTCCGAACAAGGTACTTAGTTCATTAATGAAGAAAAGTTGCCGAAGAAGCTAAATGATACCGGAAGTTTTAGGATTCCATGCACTCTTGGTGGAGTCCCCATACAAAAACCTTTGGTACATTTGGGTGTAAGCGTGAGTTTCATTCCTCTTACCATGTTCAAGAAGCTAAATACGGGGACCGACCTCAAGGCCACAGATATGAAGATTCAATTCGCCAATGGACGGATTACTAGGCCGGTGGGGATCGTCGAGAATGTGCCATTGCAAATACTGGGAGGACTATGCATATCTTGTGACTTTGTCATTATAGACGTGAAAGAAGAGGGTGATACATCTCTTATACTTGGGACGCCCCTTCTTAGCTACAGCTGGAGTTATTGTTGACGTGAGGGAGGGAACGTTGTCACTCAACGTTGGTAATATTGAAGTCGAGATCCACCTCACAGGAGCCATGAAGAATAGATCCTCGCTGGAGGAAGGCGACTATGTGGACCTCATTGACAAGGTTATCGATGAAGCTATGCCAAATACCATTGGAGCTTTGCATGCAGATAGTCTTGATGGAGTGTCAATTTCTGAAAATGGCGCTCCAATTGGAGATACACTGGATCCTCTCACCAAGAAAGAGGAGAACGATGCTGATGTCGTAAGGATTAGAGAGCTCTGTAAGCTCTCTACGGTGAAGCACAGAAAGAAAGCGCCACCGGCGAACACATCTTCACCACCGAAAAAGCCAAAGGAAGCCAAGAACAAAAGCTTGGGGGAGTCATCCCCCACCATAATTAGAGAAGAGGTGCATTCAAAGAAGGCCAAAGAAGAACAAGCGTAGCATCTAAACCCCACGGGCCTCCTCGCAAAGTTTGACACGCGCATTTCCTATGCGCTGAACATCACGCGCTAAACGAAAGATCTTAAGGGGTTGAGCTCAAGAACTTAAATGGCGCTTGTCGGGAGGCAATCCGATGGTTCTATCTTATTTTCTAGTTGAATTTTACTTTTATTTTTGTTCTAGATCTTTATTAGCAAGAGAGTCAAGAGTCTAGGAAAAAACTGACAACGAGCAACGTTTTTCATTGCAGGAAGAAGATATGAGGAAACCATTAAATGAAGTGTGGCCATGGCGAGGGAGAGCAGCTCCAGGGACACGCTTAAATGCCAAAGGAAGGAAGAAACTGACGGGAGAGGAAGAAACAACAGCTAAAAACAGAGAGTTCGGAGCTGAAAAGAGCAGCCCACTCAGCTGAGTGATATTCTCACTTGGTCGAGTGAAGATCTCACTAGACCGAGTGGGATACTGTACAGGGAAACCTCAAAACCTCTCTCTGAAAATTATATGCCACTCGGTCGAGTGACTTTGTCACTTGACCGCGTGAATTCAAGGACAAATAGATCTAAAAAATGCTCTGTGAGGCCTGTTCACTCGGCCGAGTAGATTAGTTCACTCGACCGAGTGACTATTTCCACTAGACAGAGTAGGAGACTGTAGCAGAAACTCGAAAAATCCAATCTCTGTTTCTATTTTCCACTTGACCGAGTGGAACTTGTCACTCGCCCGAGTAACTCGAACTACTTGGCCGAGTTACTCGACTCAGCCGAAGCGCCAAAATTCAAAATATATTTAGGTTTGGGCTACTCGACCGAGTGACGATCGTCACTTAGCCAAGTGACTTAAGCGGGCTATGCTATTTCAATCCCAAAATCGAACAGCCGGCCCCCAATTTCCCAAATAGAGCGAAATCCTCCTTCTTCCCTCCGACTCGCCCGATCCCAGTGCTGTGCCCGAGCCACCCCAATGCCGCGCCCGAGCAACCCTGATCGACGATGACAGTCCCTCCTCTAGTGCTCCTCCTCCAACTTCTCCAGCGCTGCTCGACCGGTAGCCGACTCCTTATCTCACCCTGATTTCCCCATTTCTTCTCCCATTTATTTCGTAAGCATAATTCAACCCCATTCTTAAATCAACCCTATTTTTCTCCTAATACTCTTGATTAACCCACAAATTCTATGTGATTCATTGCTAATTCATATTTTTTTGTGCTTCAGGATAGATTGGGGGAGATCATACGCTGATTCGGAGCTTAGGGGAGGTGCATCTTGCTCATTTTGTTTGCGTGGAGTTGCATCGTGCTTGGTACACTCGTTTCTTATTTTATTTTGAGCACCTTGTGACTGCTGCATGTCTCACAGCATTTACTTATGCCTCCACGCATCCCACGTCACACTAGGTCTAGCGCAGGAGCCCGCTGCCAAGTGGAAGAAAACCGGTGACCCCGGCCCTTCTTCCCCTGGAGCGGAGTCCCCGCTGCATAGAGATCCACCTCCCACACTCCCAGCTTCCACTGCACCTATTCCACCTCCACCAGCACACGACACGTTTAGGATCACCTTCAGAGATAACACACCGCGTCAAATTTGAGGGGCTCTCCAAGCGTCAGATCGTACCCACAAGGTTCGCGCATATCACACACTAGAGCGCCTAGGGGTACTATAGGGCATGCTCCAGTTGTATGACAATATGGGGTGGGACGACTTTTTTGTCGATGTCGACGGACACCTTTGTCCGACCGACCCTCGAGGTTTTGAGTTCTATTCGTAGGACTCCCATGGGATATTCTTTTAGGCTTATGGATCGTGAGTGCAAGATTTCACATGACATGCTCCGAGCTTACGTTCACTGGCCCCCTGTGCCTGACCTCGACCGAGCTTACGGTCCCATGCACCACACCCCGTCTGTCTTTACTTCTGATGCTTTCTGGGACACGATCACTGGCACGCACCACTTTGACCCTAGCTGGGCCAAGGCCTCCTACATAGTCCGCCCTTGCCTGTAGATTGCACAGCGCCTTTTGGCGACTACCATTTTAGCCAGGCCAGAGGTTGGGATGGTGTCCACGTCGGAGCTCTTTATGCTTTACGCGATGACTAGGGAGAGAGACTTAGAGGTCTTAGTCCTCGCCATTTCTATAGATATAGCTAGGTGGTATTTAGACTGCATAGTTTCCACGGTCGCCTCTAGGAAGGTGATATGTTGTGCGGTCTGATTACCCTCCTAGCTCCCATTTTTGAGATTGAGATTTTTTCGATTTGCGTCGTCCTACGGGCCCCACTTCATTATCTCTCGATGTACTGACCCGTATGAAGATGCTCCTGCCCCATTGTCAGCGACATTGGTTTTGGCTACAAGGTCCGTTTTCTACAGATTATATGGTGCTTCCGAGTCCCACTCGGACCCACATTGGAGCCACAGGTTGGGAGTGGAGGCCCCAGATGGACCTCCTCATCCCATCTGTCTATGTGCTAGATAACAATGGCAACTAGCAGGAGCCCCTTCTCGACCCTCTAGCCCCTCAGATCCAGATTCCTCAGCCTGCCATTGTATCACTTCACGAGCCAGACACATCTGTCCCCACTTCTGCTCGTGCCGAGAGCTCTTCTATTGTCGTATTTGATCCCACCACCTTCGCACCACTGAGAGTAGATCCCATCTCAAATCTGAGGTTTGAGAGCACCGACCCCATCACTTTTGAGAGTGGCGAGCCTTCTTCCTCTGCGACTGTAACGACTACTTTTCTTATATCTGATTATAATATAATATAATATGTGTTTTGGTGGATTTTCTCCTCTTGTGTGGTTTTCGTCTCCGTAGATTTCATTTTCGATCGATTCGTCGTATCTTCTCGCTTCTTCCTTAGGATTGTCGATTTCGAAGTAAGTCACTCGTGATGGACTTCATAACGGTCATATCTAACTATTAGATCAAGCCTAGGAGTCTTAGGAATCGATCCCGGGGCCTCGCGCTCCGTATCGGTACTTTTCTGTGCTCATTAGCCGGTGTAAGAAGGGCCACCGACCGACTAGATGACGATCCAGTCGGTCGGCAATCCTTCTTGGACCGACTCGTGAGTTTTCTAATTTTCTGAGGAAGCTACTGTTTATCGTTAGTCGGTCTAAGAGCGTTGGTTGACCGACTAGGTTGCAAACTAGTCGGTCAGCAATGCTTCTTGAACCGACTAACTCATCATATTATTTTTGTATCAGTTACTGTTTACTCTTAGTCGGTCTAAGAACGTTCATCGACCGACTAGATGCCAAACTAGTCGGTCAGTATTTGTTCATGGACCGACTAACTCTAGAATCCTAGTTTCACCTGTAGCTACTGTTTATACTTAGTCGGTCTGCGTTGGTCGACCGACCGACTAGTTGTCAAACTAGTCGGTCAGTGGTTGTTCTTTGACCGACTAACTAGTGCTGTAAACCCTAGTTTTGCCCTAGCCGCCAGCCTAGCCTATAAATACCCAACCCAAACGTTTCTTCTTCCTCCAACTCGACCCTAAACCCTAAAATCGCCCCCATTGATCCCCTACCTTCCTCCAAGCTCCATTGCTTCATTCCAAGCCCTAAATCCATCATCCAAACCATCCATCTACCCTATCTACCTCTCATCTTCCTCAAATCTCACCCAAAATCCATCAAACCCCCAAAATCACCCAAGAACCCTAATTCTCCAAACTTCTCCAATCTCTTCAAGATTTGGTCCTAGGGTTCCCCGGAGTGTTCCTTCCGTCTCCTCTCGGTAAGAAATCGATCTACCGTTGTTTTCATAGCTTATTTATAATTTTATGAAAACCCTAATTAATTTCATGTGTTTGGTGTTTGTTTCCCCCATAACAACGATTTTCCTCGTAGATAGCATCCGTGTGCCGAGGTTGATCTTCATCCCCGGTGCTAGGCAAGTGAAACTTGCCACTTAGGGTTTAGGCCATGTTTTAGGCCATTTGCATGTTGTAGGCGTAAAAGAGGCTAGGCGACGAAATGATACTCGCCTAGGCGCAAATTGGGGAATTAGCTTGACAACGAAGCTAATTCCGACTTTTAGCATGTTGCACAATTACCATGTCATGTTTACTTTCAATTAACGGTACGCAAATATGTCATGTCATTGCATTTCGCCTGTCACGTTTAATTCATTTAACTGTACGCAAATAAATTGTCATGATCTCGCATTCTTTAGGTATTGCTGTGATTGCGTAGCTTCGCTACAATGTAGTGTTCCTGGCTCGTGTTCCAGAAGCGGGCCATGTGTTGGTTGATAGCCAATGCCCGAATTGCGTGTTCCGGCTAGGTGTTCCCTACGCCATACTAGTGTTCCTGGCTCGTGACCAGAAGCGAGCATAATGAGTTGCTAACCCCAACGCTCGATACATTGAATTGTGAACTAAGAATGCGAGCTCAATGGCGGGGCAACCCTAGGCTCACTAGATGAGCTCAATGTGCAGGGACCCCAGGCTCCATATCGTGTGAATATTGGGTAGTGTTTAGTGCCGATCGGTCTGAAATGCTATGCCATTCAGCGAATGGCGTAAACACCTACAAAATGTGAATGTATTGAATTGATAGTAGCTTGGCTACTCTTGTCTTGTCCCGATAAATTGTTCTCTTGTGCAAATTGCCTTGCCATGTTTCAATCGTGCACTCATGTTATAACTGCCATGTCATGCATACTAAACTGCTAGGTTGCTAGTTGCCTTACTATCAGTTTCCTTGCCCAAGTCTTTTAGACTTGCTGACATGTGCCCCTTTACTCTTTTGGGTGACACATGTTAGATCCTGAGCCCGAGTACCTCGTTGAGGACGAGGTGTTTGCTGACGCCGAGCCCGAGCTTGTGTTTGACGGGGAGTACGTGGACACTGGGGACCAGTCCTAGTGTTTTCGTTGTGTTTTACTTTTGTTAGACAGTTGTTTTGTATTCGGTGCGTAGCACCTATATTTTGTTATGTCGTTTCTTTTGTTGGCCTCGTTCTGGGCCTTTAGACTCTTTTCTTTTAGCCTGGTGGCTTTTCTGGATGTTGAACTTAATTGTGATGTTGGACAATATTTGTGAGATGTGAATTTTATTTCAGTCTCTCCTGGCGTTATTATTGCTATTCTGTTGTGGTTACAGGGACCTGTTTTTGTATTGTGGACGCTTATCGGGTTTGGGGCTTCACAGCTCCACTCTCGTGCGGACCTTTTCACGTACTCGCCTCCATTTTAGGGAAGCGGGTCGTGACAGGTTTTAGTGGTGGCCCATGCAGGTCCTCATTCTATAACTGCGATCTTTGGAATAGCGATGATAATATTAGAATGTCCAATAAACTAAGTTCGACGTCCGATGTCATAAGCTATGAGTCTAATCTGATTTGTTTTCCGTGTCATTAGATGGCAGGAAGGCGTTTCACCCGTGGTGGGGGCAGTGGTGCGCTCCCTCATGATGAGGAGCCTGAGCGGGAACCCACCAGCGGTGAGATGATGCGGATGATGATCCAGATGATGCAAGTGCAGCAGGGCGTGCTTTTGCAAGTCCAGAATGCTCCACTTGGTCGAGCTGCCCGGGTTCTTCCGGATGCCCCTCACTCTGAGCCAGGAGCGAAGCAATTTCGGGAGCTGGGTCCCGCATATTTTGATGGTTCTGAGGGTCCTCTGGCTGCCGATGAGTGGATTCGGAACGTCGAGGACAATCTAAAGATGGCCAAGATCACCCCGGCTGGATGGGTTGATTTGGCGAAGAGGCAGCTGAAGGATAATGCCAGGAATTGGTGGGATGCAGAAGAGAAGTTGTTGGTGGAGCCGATTGCTTGGGCTACCTTCAAGGCTAGGTTTGAGGGTGAGTTCTTCCCGAAGGCTGCCAAGGAGGAGATGCTGCAGCGTTTTATCGATTTGAAGCAGGAGAACTCGTCGGTGGACATGTACCACCAGGAGTTCATGAGGCTTAGTCGGTTTGCGCCGAAGATGGTGCAGGACGCTGAGGAGAGAGCTCAGAGGTTCCTGCAGGGGCTTGCTTCGGAGCTCCAGAGTTTTGTGACCTCCTCTGACCGGGAATCTTATCAGAAGGTTCTGGTAGCTGCCAAGAGGCAGGAGCTGCTCGTGAACTAGAGGAGAGGGTCTGTGGTTGGTGCTGGGAAGAGGCCTGTGGAGCAGGCGAGAGCTGTGGTTAGACCTGGATTCAGGCCTAACCAGTCTGCTCAGTTTAAGAGGCCAGGAGGGTCTATTCCGAAGATCTGCCATTTCTGCGGCAAGCCTGGCCACGTCAAGGATCAGTGTCGGAAGTTTCTGGGCCAGTGTCTGGTTTGCGGTGATGCTTCTCATGTCGCGAAGGATTGTCGGCATGCGGATCCGCTGCGGAGGGCTCCTGTTGCAGCTCAGCCGTTGCAGCAGCGAGCGCCTGTTCCTGCTGGACGTGGAGCAGCTCTTGTTCCGCAGAGGCAGGCTTTTCGGCAGGCTGTTCCGCCGAGGAGGCAGGCTTTTCTGATGACCGCTGCGGAGAGCGAGGCTGTGGATGAGGTTATCGTAGGTAATCCTCATTCTAGCTATTACTTTCCTATTTGGTCTTGATTGCTAGATTATGTTGTTTGCTTGAACTTGCTTGTTTGCTAGACTAGGGTTTGATTGTTAATTGATTGATTAGGTGTGATTTTGGTGTGCACATTTCCTGCACGAGTCCTCTTTGACTCTGGTGCATCGATGTGTATTATTTCTCGGAGCTTCGTGGAGAGGCATTCCTTGTCGACGTCCCCTCTCCCCAAGAGTTGGAATATCGTTACAGGGAATGGTGTGGTCTCGGTGCATCGTGGTTGCAATTCTTGCTCGTTGGTGGTCTGTGGACATGAGCTTTTCGCTGATTTCATTGTCCACGACATCATCAACTATGATGCAGTTCTTGGGATGGACTGGCTTGCGAGCTTCTATGCTACGATCGACTGTCGGAGGAAGAAGGTGGTGTTCGAGATTCCCGGACATCCAGTATTTGAGTTCAGTCGTGGTAGCAGTTCGCTTGGTCCTGTCAGATTTCGGGCCAGGCCGGTGGAGGCTGTGGCTATGCAGATGGAGCTGGAGTGGCCAGCTGTGGTGCGAGATTTTGGCGACGTCTTCCCCGAGGAGATGTCTGGTTTGCCGCCTGATCGGGCTTTGGAATTTTCTATCGATCTTGTTCCAGGTGCGCAGCCGATTTCGAAGGCTCCGTATCGTATGGCACCTGCTGAGTTGGAAGAGTTGCGGAAGCAGTTGGATGAGCTTTTGCAGAAGGGTTATATTAATCCTAGCGTGTCTCCGTGGGGAGCACCGGTGTTGTTGGTTAAGAAGAAGGATGGTTCGCGTCGCATGTGCGTGGACTATCGGGAGTTGAATGCGGTGACCATTAAGAATAAATACCCGTTGCCTCGCATCGATGACATTTTTGATCAGCTTGGAGGTTCGAGGGTGTTTTCTAAATTGGATTTGAGGAGTGGTTACCATCAGTTGAAGGTGAAGAAGGGAGATGTTCCGAAGACAGCGTTCAGGACGAAGTATGGACACTATGAGTTCGTGGTTATGCCTTTTGGCGTAACTAACGCGCCCGCAGTTTTCATGAATCTGATGAACCTGATTTTCTACGACTTTTTGGATAAGTTTGTCGTTATCTTTATTGACGACATTCTGATCTATTCGAAGTCGGAGGAAGAGCATGCCTCGCACTTAAGGACGGTGTTGGAGATTTTGAGGAAGCATCGTTTGTATGCTAAGTTTTCGAAGTGCGAGTTTTGGCTGGATCGAGTTGCTTTTCTCGGGCATGTGGTGACTGGAGATGGTATTTCAGTGGATCCCGAGAAGATTCGGGCCATCAGGGAGTGGCCTGTTCTGTCGTCTGCGTCTGAGATTCGGAGTTTTCTTGGACTTGCTGGTTATTATCGGCGATTCATTAAGGACTTTTCTCGTATTGCTGAGCCGATGACCAGGTTGACGCGGAAGGATGTTGCTTTTGTTTGGTCGGATGATTGTGAGGGTGCTTTTGGTATTCTGAAGGAGAGGTTGACGAGTGCCCCTATTCTTGTTGTGCCTGATCGCAGCGGTGGATTTGAGATCTTTTGCGATGCTTCTGGCAAGGGTCTCGGTTGTGTGTTGCATCAGCACGGGCACGTTGTGGCGTATGCGTCTCGTCAGCTTAAGGTTCATGAGAAGAATTATCCGACGCATGATTTGGAGTTGGCTGCCGTTGTGTTTGCTCTTAAGATTTGGAGGCACTTCCTACTGAGTGAGAAAGTGAAGATTTTCACCGATCACAAAAGCTTGAAGTATATTTTCACTCAGAAGGAGCTCAACATGCGACAGCGTCGATGGTTGGAGCTTATGGCGGATTATGATATTGATTTGCAGTTTCACCCTGGCAAGGTGAATGTGGTTCCGGATGCTTTGAGTAGGCTGCCAGCAGTGATGATTTTGACCTCGCAGTGGAGATTGCAGCAGGATTTTTGCGAGTCTGGCGTGGAGATTGTTCTTCCTGGAGAGGCTTCGTCGTTGATGTACATGCAGGTACAGTCGACGATCGTGGATCGGATTAAGGCTGGCCAGGCTGAGGATCCGAAGTTGGTCAGGATTCGGGAGATGGTGGAAGCCGGTCTGCGGACTGACTTTTTGATTCATGAGGATGGCTCGCTGAGGTTTGGAGCCAGGTTGTGTGTGCCTGCTGGGGATATCAGAGAGGAGCTGATGGTGGAGGCACACAGTTCGCCGTATTCTGTGCATCCTGGTGGCACCAAGATGTACCAGGATCTTCGTCTGAATTATTGGTGGCATGGTATGAAGAGGAGTGTGGCTCAGAGTGTAACCAAGTGTTTGGTTTGCCAGCAAGTGAAGGCGGAGCATCAGCGTTCGGCCGGGTTGCTACAACCGCTTCCAATTCCGGAGTGGAAGTGGCAGCACATCACTATGGATTTCGTGACTGGACTACCTCGGAGTCCGAAGCAGAATGACGCGATTTGGGTGATCGTAGATCGATTGACCAAATCTGCGCACTTTATTCCATTCCGAGTGGGACAGTCCACTGAGGTGCTTGCGAGGAGATATATGGAGGTAAAATTCTTTTACTCTCCGTTTTTATTTCCTTTTCCTAGTTTGGATAGTGATGTAACGTGAATCGTGCAGAAAGTTGTGCGACTTCATGGAGTCCCCGTGAGTATCGTGTCTGACAGAGACACGAGGTTCACATCTCAGTTCTGGCAGAGTTTGCAGAAGAGCTTGGGTACGCGTCTGAGTTTCAGCACGGCGTACCATCCGCAGACGGATGGCCAGTCCGAGAGGACGATTCAGATTTTGAAAGACATGCTGAGGGCGTGCATGTTGGATTTCAAGGGTTCGTGGGAGGACCATCTACATTTGGTGGAGCTCTCTTACAACAACAGCTTCCAGGCGAGTATTGGCATGGCGCCTTTCGCCGCTCTTTATGGGAGGAAATGTCGATCGCCATTGAGTTGGGATGACGTTGGTGATCGGGAGTTGTTGGGACCTGAGATGATCGTGGAGGCCGTGGGGATCGTCAGGAATATTCGGGAGAGGTTGAGAATTGCTCAGGACCGTTTTAAGCATTGGACGGATGCTAAACGTCGTCCTTTGGAGTTTCAGCCGGGCGACCATGTGTTCTTGAAGATTTCCCTGAATCGCGGTGTGATTCGTTTCGGGAAGCGTGGAAAGTTGAGCCCGTGATACATTGGACCATTTGACGTTTTGGAGAGGGTTGGCGAGGTAGCATATCGCTTGGCTTTGCCGCCATCTTTGGAAGGAGTTCACAATGTTTTCCATGTGTCGCAGCTTCGTCGATACATTAGCGATCCGTCTCATGCGGTAGATTTTTCGGAGATTACCGTTCGCCCCGATATGACGTATGACCAGCATCCAGTGCAAATTCTGGACAGGCGTCAGAAATCGCTTCGGAACAAGATTGTCAATCTTGTGAGGGTGATGTGGCGACACGGTTCACCTGGAGAGTCTACTTGGGAGAATGAGGATGAGATGCGAGAGCGTTTCCCACTTTTGTTTCCGGACTCGTGAGTTTTTGGAAATTCCGAGGACGGAATTTTTCTTAAGTTGGGGAGGATGTAACGACTGCTTTTCTTGTATCTGATTATAATATAATATAATATGTGTTTTGGTGGATTTTCTCCTCTTGTGTGGTTTTCGTCTCCGTAGATTTCATTTTCGATCGATTCGTCGTATCTTCTCGCTTCTTCCTTAGGATTGTCGATTTCGAAGTAAGTCACTCGTGACGGACTTCATAACGGTCGTATCTAACTATTAGATCAAGCCTAGGAGTCTTAGGAATCGATCCCCGGGCCTCGCGCTCCGTATCGGTACTTTTCTGTGCTCATTAGCCGGTGTAAGAAGGGCCACCGACCGACTAGATGACGATCCAGTCGGTCGGCAATCCTTCTTGGACCGACTAGTGAGTTTTCTAATTTTCTGAGGAAGCTACTGTTTATCGTTAGTCGGTCTAAGAGCGTTGGTTGACCGACTAGGTTGCAAACTAGTCGGTCAGCAATGCTTCTTGAACCGACTAACTCATCATATTATTTTTGTATCAGTTACTGTTTACTCTTAGTCGGTCTAAGAACGTTCATCGACCGACTAGATGCCAAACTAGTCGGTCAGTATTTGTTCATGGACCGACTAACTCTAGAATCCTAATTTCACCTGTAGCTACTGTTTACACTTAGTCGGTCTGCGTTGGTCGACCGACCGACTAGTTGTCAAACTAGTCGGTCAGTGGTTGTTCTTTGACCGACTAACTAGTGCTGTAAACCCTAGTTTTGCCCTAGCCGCCAGCCTAGCCTATAAATACCCAACCCAAACGTTTCTTCTTCCTCCAACTCGACCCTAAACCCTAAAATCGCCCCCATTGATCCCCTACCTTCCTCCAAGCTCCATTGCTTCATTCCAAGCCCTAAATCCATCATCCAAACCATCCATCTACCCTATCTACCTCTCATCTTCCTCAAATCTCACCCAAAATCCATCAAACCCCCAAAATCACCCAAGAACCCTAATTCTCCAAACTTCTCCAATCTCTTCCAGATTTGGTCCTAGGGTTCCCCGGAGTGTTCCTTCCGTCTCCTCTCGGTAAGAAATCGATCTACCGTTGTTTTCATAGCTTATTTATAATTTTATGAAAACCCTAATTAATTTCATGTGTTTGGTGTTTGTTTCCCCCATAACAGCGATTTTCCTCGTAGATAGCATCCGTGTGCCGAGGTTGATCGTCATCCCCGGTGCTAGGCAAGTGAAACTTGCCACTTAGGGTTTAGGCCATGTTTTAGGCCATTTGCATGTTGTAGGCGTAAAAGAGGCTAGGCGACGAAATGATACTCGCCTAGGCGCAAATTGGGGAATTAGCTTGACAACGAAGCTAATTCCGACTTTTAGCATGTTGCACAATTACCATGTCATGTTTACTTTCAATTAACGGTACGCGAATATGTCATGTCATTGCATTTCGCCTGTCACGTTTAATTCATTTAACTGTACGCAAATAAATTGTCATGATCTCGTATTCTTTAGGTATTGCTGTGATTGCGTAGCTTCGCTACAATGTAGTGTTCCTGGCTCGTGTTCCAGAAGCGGGCCATGTGTTGGTTGATAGCCAATGCCCGAATTGCGTGTTCCGGCTAGGTGTTCCCTACGCCATACTAGTGTTCCTGGCTCGTGACCAGAAGCGAGCATAATGAGTTGCTAACCCCAACGCTCGATACATTGAATTGTGAACTAAGAATGCGAGCTCAATGGCGGGGCAACCCTAGGCTCACTAGATGAGCTCAATGTGCAGGGACCCCAGGCTCCATATCGTGTGAATATTGGGTAGTGTTTAGTGCCGATCGGTCTGAAATGCTATGCCATTCAGCGAATGGCGTAAACACCTACAAAATGTGAATGTATTGAATTGATAGTAGCTTGGCTACTCTTGTCTTGTCCCGATAAATTGTTCTCTTGTGCAAATTGCCTTGCCATGTTTCAATCGTGCACTCATGTTATAACTGCCATGTCATGCATACTAAACTGCTAGGTTGCTAGTTGCCTTACTATCAGTTTCCTTGCCCAAGTCTTTTAGACTTGCTGACATGTGCCCCTTTACTCTTTTGGGTGACACATGTTAGATCCTGAGCCCGAGTACCTCGTTGATGACGAGGTGTTTGCTGACGCCGAGCCCGAGCTTGTGTTTGACGGGGAGTACGTGGACACTGGGGACCGGTCCTAGTGTTTTCGTTGTGTTTTACTTTTGTTAGACAGTTGTTTTGTATTCGGTGTGTAGCACCTATATTTTGTTATGTCGTTTCTTTTGTTGGCCTCGTTCTGGGCCTTTAGACTCTTTTCTTTTAGCCTGGTGGCTTTTTTGGATGTTGAACTTAATTGTGATGTTGGACAATATTTGTGAGATGTGAATTTTATTTCAGTCTCTCCTGGCGTTATTATTGCTATTCTGTTGTGGTTACAGGGACCTGTTTTTGTATTGTGGACGCTTATCGGGTTTGGGGCTTCACAGCTCCATTCTCGTGCGGACCTTTTCACGTACTCGCCTCCGTTTTAGGGAAGCGGGTCGTGACAGCGACCACCGAGACCCTATCCACCCCTGATTTTTCGACTCCTGGGGAGTCATTCTTTGCTGATTTCACGACCTCCCAGCTGTCGATGCCTCTGTCTTTGCCACCGTCGTATATACTGAGAGCATCGTGGTGTCTGTCACCACAGCTATTGCCACGACCTCTCCGCCTGCCTCTTCCTTAGCCGATGTCCCATCCTCCTCAGCTGCTGCACATGCTTCTGAGAGCGTTTCTGCGTCTCAGCCTTGACTAGAGGCTGAGCATCTTGTTGTGAGCAACGCACCACCCACAGACCTGATAGCTTATTTTTGGAGGCCGTGTGCGACACCCCCGCCCACCACTTGTTCGACCCTCTACCTCGGCTCCTGACGTCATTGACTTGTGCCTACGTGCAGTCGAGACGACATTGAGCGGGCTTAGAGTTTATTTTAGGGCTCTCACAGCTACTGTTGCTGTCCAACTGGCCCGTGTCGACATGATTCCTGGTATTCAGCTTATGCTGAACCAGATTCTTAAGCACCTACAGCAGCAGCAGCAGACGACACCCTAGTCTACCCAAAGCAGTCTGCACCACCGCCCCCACCATAGGGAGGTGATGACATTGCACCACCAGTCTATGCACGTACTTTTGATGCCTGTCATATTTTTGCCTCACCCCTCACCCCATTATTTTGTTTGCCCATCTATCTTCACCATTTTGCAGGGCACTATATATATCAGTTTGGGGGAGAGTATGTATTTCTGGGTCACCTTCTTGTATCCTTCTTTCATATATCATCTACCATGCTGCATCCATTCATCACTTTGCATGCTTGTTTACATATACCATTTGCATACACCATCATCTTTTATTTTCTTTATTTTCTTTTATTTTGCATCATACATGCAACCTCACCCACCCACCCCTATCTTATATGTCCTAGTGCCACATTTCGCACATTGAGGACAATGTGTTGTTTAGCTTGGGGGAGTGAGTGTTCACATACTTTTTATTTTCTTCATTTTTATCTTTATTTTTCACTTTTCTTTTTTTTTTCGCTTATTTCCACGTCCTTTTTCATTTTTATTACCATGCATCATGTTTTCTTTATTTTTGGAGTGTTTTGCATGTGTATATTTAGTTTTTATTTTATCTTATTTCTTTTACTTTCTTTGCTAGAGATGAATTTCATATGATGATTATAACTTGGATTCGCTTTACTCTTATGCACGTATCTCTTGACATGCTATGGTTTTTTTATTTCTGATGTCATCTGCGATATATTGCCGTGCATTTGAGAAAAAGAACTTCCATCGTGTTTTATTTGTTTATGAATGAATTTTAGCTTTGGCTAAGTTTGGGAATACATTATTATATGCTTTTTATAGAAAACACACCAAGCTTTACGCATTGATTGCCTATACTTGGAGTACTACTTTGTACCTTATTATCACTTCTTTTTGCATGAAATGTGTATTAAACTTCCAGGTTGAATGAATGACTGTCATTTGATATGAATAGATTAGTTTACTTTTTGATATCAAACTGAGTAGATTACATTACCCTGCTGAAGTTGTTGTGCACATGCAAAAGAGTGAACCGAGCATTATCTTATATTCTTTCTCCATATATCTTGAAAATCATTTCAATACGTATAGTCCTTAGTGAATCTCCCCTTTAGTGAGTCTTATATTTGCATCTTCCCCATACTAAAAAGAATAAGCTCCATGAATACCAAAATCTCAAAAGAAAAAGAAAAATTTCTATCTTTGTATCTTTATTTGGGATTGTTCATGTGTATATATATGTTAAAAAAAGAAAAGAAAAAAAAGAGAAAAATAGAAAATAAAAAAAAGAAAGTTTTATTGTATATACACAATCCCTTCTTATTTCTTTCTTATTTTCATTTTTATTCATATAGAGCCACAAAAATACGGGGAACACATTATATTTTCTATTTTGATACCACCACGCTTATAGATAAGCTTGGGGGAGGGGATCCAATGACGTGAGAGAGAGAGTGACTACTTGTATGTGCATGACGACCTAAGCTATGTAATTTCTGATACTTAGGGAGATGACTTAGAGTATAACGAAGTCTATGAATTGAAAAATCGGCATGAAATTCATGAAAACCATCTCTTTCTATTCTTTTTTGATTTGAAATATGTGATATCTCTTATACTCCAATTAGAAGCAGTCAATTGAAAAGTGTATTGCCTATAATCACGTATATCATTTTATATGCCTCAGACGATGCTGATTCTAAAATGATTTCATATTTTAGACGATTCACTTTGTTCTTGGTTCTTTCTATCAAATGTACCCCTATGATGTGATATCAAACTGTAGGCGAAAATGTGGTCCAATAACAATATGTGGCCAATAACTTTAAAACCCGTCTTTGATTCCAAGGCCACAACCTCGTCACATCTCTTCAGTTCAACCTCCTCAAGATCTGCTAAGTTGCACACATGTTGAGGCTCTTCGTTGTAAACAATGAAGGCAGATCCTAGGGAGAACACCTTACGTTTGATGCGTCCATCGCCATGTCAACATTCTTCAAGACGGTTCCACCAGCAACTAGAACCACCTATTTGAGGAAGCCCCTGTTAGGAGGCTCGAACTGATCGGTGAAGAAAAAGCTTAATCCTGCAAACTAATTGGAAAAATACACCGCCTCTCTCCGCCCACCTCCTCCAACTACTAGATGTTTTCGACCCATGTCTATTTCTATTGCACCTACAAACGCACTCCTACTCTACACTATCAGGGTTGGGGTTGGTAGCAGTAGTTGTTGCCGTAGCTTTATGCTACGTACAACTGTCATGACTAATATTATACCCAACAATCCTAGTTTTGATTTGTAACTTTGTGTAGTCTTTAACCAATATATCTTACTTAATGCATGCACGTCTATCTAATTTAGATCTAGATTTTCGTTGTATTCTAGATTTACTGATTACTTTGTTGGATCAGCACTGCACTACGGAGAACATCAGTTCTGCATCTGAAGGATAGTCGCTATTTGAGTATGAATTCGTTTATCTGTCCATGGACTTCAAGTATGATACCATTCTACAACTTAATTATATCTAAACTTTGATTTGTTTGGATTAATTAAGAATAAGATATATATATGACATTATCTATCTTTACGCACCCCCTCCCCTCCTACATACACACATATATCATATATATATATATATATATATATATATATATATATATATATATATATATATATATATATATATATATATATATATATATATATATATGATCGCGCCCGGATATACACCCAGAAAACGACTTGTACTCTTATCGCAAGCGCACGGTGTAATGGCGAGCGGGTATTGAACACAGGGAGGACAAATGACGGTATCCTACTTTGATTACCTAGTTATCAAGAGAATAAGAATAGTTTTGACGTTGTTGTCACAATCATTCAAGTAGCAAATAAATTTCAATACAATAAAAGCGTCTAGGGATAGGAAATCCCTACTACGGACCGTCTCTCATCCTTGTGAATCATAAATTTTATTGCTGCTAAACTTGAGTGTAGGTGAACTAGTCGCAACTTAATGTAGAACCAAGCTCACGCTCTCGCGCTATTGCCAGCCTATATCAAACCTAGGATAGAGCCCACTCTCATGCAAACTCGAGTTACGATCTAGGTTATGATAGTTTGTATTCGTCCAATCTCTTGCAAACGAATATTAGTATAGATTCATAATAAAAATCCTAGCTTTGGTCCAATCTCTTGCAAACCAAATCTAGAGAATTTCAAATATTAATCTAAATCGAATGTCTAGGCCTTCCTATCAATTGGGATCCAATCTCTTGCAAATCCCAATTGATATGAATTCCTAGCTACTCGTAATAAATCAATCATAACCTAACCATTATCAATCCTAGCAACAAATCTATAAATTCATCACAATTCAAAGATCAGGTCTATAGGGTTCATCCCCATGCCCTAGAACGACGAAACTACTCACTAATCATCATGAAAATCTCAGAAATAATAGATGGAATTGTTGGATCCTGCCAAAACAGAGTTAGGATCGATAATTAAAGTGGAGACTTACGCTAGCGTATGCGGAGCGGTAGTCTCGGAACTTTGCCTTCGGATTCACCACGACGGATCGAGTCTTCTCACGAACGGAGTAAGGCTACTAATCCACAATCTAAATCTCTATTTTAGATTAAGAACTTGGATGGAGGGAGAGGAAATATTTCTGCAGAGCTTCGCTATGAAGAAGATGCATGCATGAATTTCATGCAAATGGTGTAAGGAAAATGGCTACCCTTGGGTCTTATTTATAGCCCCCAAGGTAGTTATTTTAGGGTAAGTTGTTCCTTTGGAACAACTTAATTAAGGTGTACCATGATGCATGGCACATTATAAGCTTAAGTTGTACCATATGCATGGTACAACATAAGCTTAAGATATTCCCCCTTTATTAGCCATATGTCGCATGCATTTATGCATATATAATGCGACTTTCCCACTCATACAGAGATCCTCTCCGCAAGGGAACAGATTCCCTTTGCACACGACTTCGTGTGCGCGACGTTCGAGGTCCGTATTCCCTCGTACATCCCCCACAAGGGTGTACAAACGTCTTCCATATCCAACATCTCCCACTCACACTTGAGGGGATTGTAAGAGAACATCTTTCCCTTAGTTCTTTCATCTATCATACCGAGAAATAGACCGTGCGACCGTCATGCACGTAGAGTCTGTTGTTGTGCACTTGTTAGAGATACACAACAACCTCGAAGGTGCAAAGTTGAGTAGTTCAACGCATGCTTTACCCTAGATTATTTCTTCACATTTTCTTGTACTTTATATTCAACAATTGAATCCCATCTGGATTACAATTGGCTGGCCAGCTTTGAATCACTAAAGTCCAAATGCGAATATGAAATCAATCTTCCTCTTCTTGCGAACCTTCTGATCTTGACTTGATTCGCTTTTCTAACGTGCCCCGCCGAGCCGAATTACCATAGCCCATTAGTAACACGCTAAGATAGCGATCATCTCGTCAAATCTAAAGGAACCAATTGGAGTCCTTGAGGGTAAGAGTTAAGACCCGTATGGCCTTTGAGTCTCACATAATAGCAAACACTATTGCTACTAACTCAGTGGTCGAAATGCATACGTGGTATGAACACGTATTACAACATCACTCCTTTCCCAGGGAGAGTATGTCTTAATGATGTTGTACGGATGAAAGATCAGACACCACAGTGCCTATCTTTTTGAGTCCCCTTATTACTCGTGAAATATTCACGGACTCTCATCCTGCATAAGACAGATAGGATTTAAAAAATCCAATGATATATCCTTGTGATACAGATCTCAGATCTTTTGTAAGCATCCGTATGATGCAGATCTTTTATTCGACTATCTTGTTTAAGTCATGACTCTAAATCATTTGTCTAATGATTTTGACTTTAAACTAGTCTCATCTCTATCTTATCCATCTGATAAGATAAGGCGGTTGCTCATGTGAGAGAGCCAACCTTAATCTGTCCGACATACACACAATAAAATAACTGAGACTAAAAAACAAATGTTTAAAATCATTTGTAAGAAACTTGTATGCAATATATAAAAGAACTTCTTTCTTTTATTAAACTTTGATCTTCTATAGACATGGGAAATATTACATGATACAGCTCAGCACCTACGCATTCCCATAGATGATAAGTGTTTGAAAAACACATCTCTGGGGATCGCCTTAGTAAGAGGATCCGCTATCATCTCATGCGTGGATATGTATCCTATGTCTACTTCCTTCCGTTTGTCATAATCCTTCGCAAACTTGAATCGAATGTCAATGTGCTTGGTCTTACAATGAAATTTAGGATCTTTGACATAGGCAATCGAAGCTTGACTATCACTGTATATAGGAACAGTGCTCGAGTCAGAGGCATTCGTCAGCCTGTCTAAGAATTTCCTAAGCCAAACAGCTTCTTGGACCGCCATGCTGAATGCTACGAATTCGGCTTCCATGGTTGATAAGGCGATGCAGGTTTGCTTCTTGCTGCTCCAGGATATTGCACCATTCCCGAGCAAGTAAACAAAGCCTGAGGTAGATCTACGCTCGTCGAGATCACCCGCCCAATCAGCATCGGTATAGCCTTCGAGTCTCAAGGTATTGCCTTGATAGCATAACGCATAGTCCGCAGTCCCTTTGAGGTATCTTAATATCCTCTTCACCGCTTTCCAGTGTGCTTGTCCTGGGTTGGATTGGTAACGGCTTACCATACCAACAGCATAGCAAATGTCCGGTCTGGTACACATCATGGCGTACATCAGACTCCCGACAGCACTGGAGTATGGAACTTTTTCCATAGCTTTCTTTTCTTTTGGATCTTTGGGACACATCTCCAAACATAGACCCTCGCCTTTGCTTATTGGAGTATCAATTGGCTTGCAATCCTGCATATTAAACCGTTCCAAAACTTTCTTTATATATGTCTCTTGAGAGAGAGAAAGAAGTTTCTTGGAACGATTCCTTGAGATCTTAACCCCAAGGATATATGCAGCTTCATCCATGTCTTTCATCTCAAAGACGGATGAAAGCCAAGCTTTGATATCCACGACAAGACGCTTATCATTTCCGGCTATAAGTATGTCATTTACATAAAGAGACATAATTACATACTTGTTTTTAATCCTCTTAATATATACGCAGTTGTCTTCGTCGAGCATGGAGAATCCATACGACAAAACAACTTCTTGAAAGCGCATATACCACTGCCTTGAGGATTGTTTAAGACCATATATGGATTTACGAAGTTTACAAACCTTATGTTTGTTTTCTTCTTGTACGAACCCGTTTGGTTGTTCCATGTAGATCTCCTCATCTAGTTCTCTGTTAAGAAAGGCAGTCTTTACATCCATCTGATGTAATTCGAGGTCCAAACAAGCCACCATTGCCAGAATTAAGCGAATCGAGGTAAAACGCACGACAGGAGAGAAAGTCTCTTCGTAGTCTATTCCTTCCTGTTGCGTGAAACCTTTCGCAACAAGGCGAGCTTTATATTTCTCGATGGAGCCATCAGCCTTATGCTTGATTTTGAGAACCCACTTGTTCCCAATGGCTCTACGTCCCTTAGGTAAATCAACCAAGTCCCAGACTTGGTTTGTTTTCATGGATTGAAGTTCTTCTTCCATTGCCGCTATCCATTTATGTTTAGTAGGGCATGTGATGGCCTGTTTGAAATTTGCAGGTTCGTCATCATCTTGTAGTAATGTCATGAATGTTTGAGGAAATTCATCCTCAAATCTCAGAGGTGTTAGCCTCGTTCGATTACTACGTCTTGTTTGAGTTTGATCACTCCCACTTGGAATGACATCACTCCCACTTGGAATAATATCACTCCCACTCGGAATAGGATTGGTATCGTTCGTATCATCCATTGGTGAAGTTTGAAACGTATTTTCTTCTTCACCAAGAATTCTCCCACTCGAACGTTCCGATCTATCTTGATCCCAAGTCTCAAACAAGGATAAGTCTTGACTTATCTCACACTGTCTTGGAAACTCATTTTCCAAGAAGACAACATCCCTCGATTCGAATTCTATAAGACCCCCATTGTCCTCTTGACCGACGAAAACATATCCTTTGGAGTTTTCAGCGTATCGGATGAAGATACACTTCCTCCCACGTGGCCCAAGTTTGCCATATTTGTGAGAGGGTAAATGTGCGTAAGAGGCACAACCCCAAGGTTTTAGAATGTTTAAGTCTGGAGTTCTATTGTTCCACAACTCATAAGGAGTAGAACTTACCGACTTCGAGGGTACACGGTTTAAGATGAATGCTGCCGTCAATAATGCGTCACCCCAAAAGGTGATAGGCAAATTTGCCTGAGACATCATTGATCGGACCATTTCCATCAATGTCCTATTTCTTCTTTCCGCAACACCGTTTTGTTGCGGAGTATAAGGCATAGTTATTTGATGAACTATGCCGTTTTCATCACAAAGTTCCTTAAAACTTATTGATTGATATTCACCGCCCCTATCGGTTCGCAAAACCTTAATCTTGCGATCTAATTGATTCTCCACTAAACTCATATAGTTTTTAAAGCAAGCCAAAGCTTCACTTTTGTGGGATATCAAATAGATATGTCCGAAACGGGTGAAGTCATCAATGAATGTGATGAAATAGGACTTCCCGCGTCTTGTCTTAACATTCATTGGACCGCAAATGTCCGAATGGATAAGCTGTAATGGAACTTCGGCCCTTGTGCCAGTTCCAAACGGCTTGCGACAAGTTTTCCCTACAAGACAATGTTCGCAAGTCGACATTTCAACTTTTGAAACATTAGATAGCAAGCCACTTTTGGCAAGTCTATCCATTCTAGTTGGTCCAATATGACCAAGTCTTGCATGCCAACAAATGATCTCAGAATTAGAGTTAGAAGCATTTGTCAAATGAAAACTTTCATTAATGGAAGAAGAATCATCATACATTGTGTTTAATACAATTAATCCATTACAAACATTACCAGAACCAATTAAAGAATTATTACAAACAAGGTCAACAGATTGTTTATAGAACCTCCACTCATAATCTAAAGACATTAACATGACCACGGATACGATATTTCTTCTAATATCTGGAGCAAAGAGGACGTCGTGCAATAATAATGTCCGGCCGTTGTCGAGAACTAGCTTACATGTTCCGACGCCTTTGACTTCAACACGAGTGTTGTTGCCGACGTATATCCACTTTGTTCCTTGAGTTATCCTTCGATACTCTACAAAGAACCTTCTGTCCTTCGCAACGTGGTCTGTGGCCCCTGAATCAATCAACCAAAAATAGTTAGATTCAGCAAGAGACATGGAACTAGAAACACATATGTAACTAGCCCTACAAGTTACCTTATCACTTCCATCCGTACACTTACGGGCGAAGTGACCGTACTTGTTGCACTTAAAGCACTTGATCTTCTTCAAGTTTTTCTTCTTTGAGTGCACATTCTTTTGCCACTTTTTGTTCTTAGTCTTCTTTGAGGTTTCCGGTTCTTGCTTTCGTTCGTTCACAAACCTTAAGCGTTTCCGCTTATTTCCTCCATGTGAGGAACTAGCGGCCACGTGCACTTCTGCACTTGGTTTTACGGCTTGAATCCGCTCTTCCTCGAGTTCGAGGTGTTTCGAAACATCGCTTAAAGTTTTAATGCACTCCTTATGAGTGAGGTGCATTTTCATGTTATCCCAGCTATCTGGGAGTGAACGAATGACTGCTTGGATCTGCTGTTCGTCAGACAGCGTAACACCCGCATCCTTTAATTCAGATATTAGATTCGCCATGTGGCGGAGATGCTTTTTCATAGAATGATCTCGCCGCATCTTGTACGAATCAAATTGAATATTCAAGGACGGAGTTTGGTAACCGAAGTTCCACCAAACTTTATCTCTAGCTCAGACCATATGTCTTTGGCTAGGTCGAATTCCCGAAATAGACGCATTATGTCATTGTCCATTGCGGACAGTAACGTAATACGTGCTATTTTGTTCTTTCGAGTCCAAGTGTCATAAGCTTCCCGGTCCCTCTTGTGTTGGGCCGTATTGCCCAACTCAGGTTCTACCATTATGTTTTGGAGTGTTTCGAGCACATCTTGCTCCTCCAAAACATATTGGATTTTAATTGACCAAAGTTTATAATTGTCGCCGTTGAGCTTTTCACCTTTGTTAAGCTCTGCGACAATATTCTTAGAAG
This sequence comes from Scilla litardierei, assembly GCA_030789695.1. Taxonomy (NCBI): domain Eukaryota; kingdom Viridiplantae; phylum Streptophyta; class Magnoliopsida; order Asparagales; family Asparagaceae; genus Scilla; species Scilla litardierei. The sequence goes on from CM061142.1 coordinate 47,091,527, forward strand.
CGGTAGACATATTCGATTCAAAAAACTGCAAAGAAAATGGAAAAACACGATCAAAATTCAATGCATAAAGTTTCGATTCTTTAAACACTTGATAAGTTCCTTGGATGCGTTGAAATGTTACTCTAGAATCGAGAAGTTCACTACGTTCCCAACTACCATCTAGAAGTAACTTTCAAAATATCTCTCTTACTTATCTTAAGTAAAAAGAAATCAGAAATAATACCCGTATGGTATTAGCAGCGGAAAATTACTTTGAAAAACATATCTTTCAAAATAGAATAGGTGAGAATTAGCGCAAAGAATTTTAACGCAACAATTGCCAAGCCACGAGACCTGTTCTACACACCCATGGGTTAGATAACCATGGCCGGATCGTGGTAGGACTTGGAATTCTAAATTGCGCTGTCCCGATTTAAGGACGGGACATAACCTATTTGAAAAACATCTTTTTCCAAAAATTTGAAAGCACGTTGGCTAATCTCCGTAGAGTAGAACACAACGTCACAAGTACATTGGCTAATCTCCGTAGAGTAGAGCACAATGACATGGCTAATCTCGCATGAAGTAGAGCACTATGGCTAATCTTCAAGGAGTAGAGCCCAAAAAAACTTCATTAAAACGTTAGTCCCGTATGAACTAGTCGGCACTGTGGTTAGCCCCGTATGGGCTAATCGACACATTCGAGTTTGGCCAATGCCTTTTGTCACCCCGTATGGGTCAGTAGGCAAGTTTGCAGTCGATTCAGACCTTCTGCCAGATTGGTCGACCAAAAACACAAAATTGGTCGACCAATTTTCGAAAGCAACTTCTTCCCGGCCAGGGCCTCTGCCCTGGCCGGGGCTTGGCCAAGGGCCGGCCAGGGCCTCTGCCCTGGCCGGCCAGAGGGCCCTGGCCCCCTCGGCCAGGGCCGGCCAGGCCCTGGGCCAGGGCCGGCCGGCCAGGCCACTGGCCGGGGCCAGGGCTCCTGCCCTGGCCTCGGCCAGGCCCTGGCCTGAGGCCAGGGTGCTGCCCTGGCCTCTGCCAGGGCGGCCTGGCCGCTGGCCGGGGCCAGGGCTCCTGCCCTGGCCTCGGCCAGGCCCTGGCCTGAGGCCAGGGCGCCGGCCCTGGCCTCTGCCAGGGCCGGCAGGCCGCTGGCCGGGGCCAGGGCTCCTGCCCTGGCCTCGGCCAGGCCCTGGCCTGAGGCCAGGGCAGCGGCCCTGGCCTCTGCCAGGGCCGGCCTGGCCCTGGCAGTGGCCAGGGCGCCGGCCCTGGCCACTGCAGGGCCGGCAGGCCGGCCAAGGGCCGGCCCTGGCCACTGCCAGGGCCGGCCTGGCCGGCAGGGCTTGGCCAAGGCCGGCCACTGCCGGCCTGGCCAAGGCCGGCCACTGCCGGCCATGGCTTGGCCATGGCCGGCCATGGCTTGGCCATGGCCGGCCATGTCCAAGGCCATTCGGCGTTGGCCGGCCATGGCCCCTTTGGCCATGGTCGGCCACCCCCTTTAAATGGGGTTGCCGCACTCATTCCTCCCCCTTGATGGGGTGGTCGCCGGTGGTTATTGGCCGTAGCCAACCCCCTCCGCATGGGGAGAGGGGGTGCATGGCCTTCATAGCCCATTTGGCCATGGTGCACATGCACCAAATTTTCCTCTTACCCGATGGAAATAACTTCCATCATCTTCCTCGATGAAGCACCCGTTCGTCGATGAAGCACCCGTTCGTCGAGAAATTAGTTATTTCCTAATGGCCGTGTGCCAAAAATGAATAACGTACTACGTGAACGGTCGGTTCTTCCCGTCACGGAGAGTTCCTACCATATCCGTAATGATAGGAGACCCTAACGTGAAAAGAACAACCGCTGCGTTCTCTCCGTCACGAAGCGTTCCTACTATATCCGTAATAGTAGGAGACCCATTCGTGAAAAAGACAACGACTCGTTCGTAGTTTCGACGGGGCGGTGGATTGACCGGGGCGAACCCATATGGCTCCGATACCAATGTTGGATCCTGCCAAAACAGAGTTAGGATCGATAATTAAAGTGGAGACTTACGCTAGCGTATGCGGAGCGGTAGTCTCGGAACTTTGCCTTCGGATTCGTCACGACGGATCGAGTCTTCTCACGAACGGAGTAAGGCTACTAATCCACAATCTAAATCTCTATTTTAGATTAAGAACTTGGATGGAGGGAGAGGAAATATTTCTGCAGAGCTTCGCTATGAAGAAGATGCATGCATGAATTTCATGCAAATGGTGTAAGGAAAATGGCTACCCTTGGGTCTTATTTATAGCCCCCAAGGTAGTTATTTTAGGGTAAGTTGTTCCTTTGGAACAACTTAATTAAGGTGTACCATGATGCATGGCACATTATAAGCTTAAGTTGTACCATATGCATGGTACAACATAAGCTTAAGATATTCCCCCTTTATTAGCCATATGTCGCATGCATTTATGCATATATAATGCGACTTTCCCACTCATACAGAGATCCTCTCCGCAAGGGAACAGATTCCCTTTGCACACGACTTCGTGTGCGCGACGTTCGAGGTCCGTATTCCCTCGTACATCCCCCACAAGGGTGTACAAACGTCTTCCATATCCAACAGGAATCATAGCACAATTCATTGCAAAGAAGAAACAATTCATAAAAATGAGTTTTTAACGAGAAAGAACAAACTAATGTCGTCGCCTATGATCTCCAGCTGAGATTTCACAAAAGAATAGCCGTCAAAAATATAATAGAAGTCTCTAAAAAATAGTTCAAGTCTCTCCTAAAACTAGGGTAAAAACTAGGTTTAAATACAAGCTAAAATCGTCCAAAAAAATCATGACAAAACTGCCCCTGCGCAGCCCAGAAATTCAAATCCGTGTAGCAGTCGGAGAGGGTCACTCGGCCGGGTGGCTCATGTCACTCGGTTGAGTAACAGGCTTGGCAAAAAATAGAGAGTTCGTGATCTTCAGGGGTCTGTCTCTCTGGGTGACTCGGTCAAGTGGGCTTCTTCACTCGGCCGAGTGAGCAATCATGCTCGGCCGAGTAGGCTTCCTCCGAAATTCCAGTAAGTTGGGCCTTTCTCTAGACGAATTCTCTGTACCACTCGACCGAGTGAGCTTTCTCACTCGGTCGAGTGGACTTCCTTGCTCGGCCGAGTAAACGCTGAAAATTTGCTGTGCGTATCCGTTTTACTCGGCCGAGTACAACTTCTGACTCGACCGAGTGAGTAGTGTACTCGGCCGAGTGGGCTGTATCTTGGCTCCTTTCTTCTCCTCCTCGCCTCGTCGTCGCTCCTATGGAATTTCTTCTTCTTCCGCTCATCTTCTATCGCTGATAACTCCTCAAATAAGCCGTGGATGACACTCTGAAGTGTGCAAAAATCCTTTGATCTCGTTTTCGTTCCAAATCGCTCCATATCTCCTGAAATACGACAAAAACAAGAAATAGTGAAAAGCAACGCGATATCGTCGACCAATCGTGGAAAACGCAATATGGGCGATCAAAACGTCATGAAAACATGTGGAAAAAAGGTGTAAAATAAGGAGTGATCAAAATTCTTCAAGCTTACCTCTTACTCGTCCTCGAGGAAGATAAGTAAAAGGCGAACCCGATGGGTAAAAATAAGGAAAAGGAAAAAGAGGACAGAAAATAGATAAGAAAACAAATAGGGAGGTGCTAGATCATTTCCTCAGGACGTGGACTCGCTTACTCATATAGCACACGGCGAATAAAAACATGCCAAAGATTTTTATCTCGATATCATGATCATATAAAGATGCATTCAGTATAGAAACCCAAGAATAGCAAAACAATATGAAATATGGAATCATTCTAGGACTAGCATCGTCTGAAGCATCTAAAGCAATATACCTAATCATAGGCCACACACTTTTCAATTGATCGCTTTCTATTTGGAGTAGAAGAGATATCACACAATATGAAGCAATAAGAATAGAAAGGAGTGGTTTTCATGAAATGCATGCTAAGTTTCAATTCCTGGATTTCGTAAAACGTTTAGTAATCTCTCCGAGTATAGAAAATTACCTAGCTTAGGTTGTCATGTACAATCAAGTAGTCACACTCTCACATATCATTGGATCCCCTCCCCCAAGCTTATTTATAAGCGTGGTGGCATCAAATTTAGCAATAAGACTTTTCCCCATTTTTTGAAGCTCCAAGTAAATAGAAGAGGGAAGAAAGAGAGAAAGATAAAATGGGATCATATATACACTTCTTTTTCTCTTTTCTTTTATTTTCTCTCTTTTTTCTTTTTTTTCAATCATATATATACAACTGTGATCCCAAATCAAAAGATAGAACGATATACATGTATTTTTCTTTTTGAATTTGGGGGGTTGGAGCATGGATCTTTATAGCGGGGAATATGCCAATTAAAGATTCGCTAAAGGGAGATTCACCAATGATTCTAAGTATAGAAATAATGCTCAAGATATGTGGAGAAAGAAATATATGTAACACTCGGTTCACTCTATAGAATGTGCACGACAACTTTCATCAGAGTAATGTAATCTACTCAGTTAATCACAGAAAGTAAATCAATCCAGTTATATCAACATAGCATACAACCAATCAACCTGAAAGTGAAGCATACAATTTTCATGCAATAAGAAGTGATATAAGATAAGAAAGCAGTACTCCAGATATAAGCAATCAATGCGTGAAGCTTGGTGTGTTTTCTATGAAGAGTATACAGTAAAAATCATCAGACTCAGCTAATAAAAGAGTTTCATCCATATTCATACATGAAAGTGCGGGTTACTATCTCAAATGCATAGCAAGACATAGAATATGATATCTGAAACAAAAACTATGGCATGCCAAGATAATATGCATATAGAGATAATCTAATACCACGTCATCATCATCGCAGAAAATTCATCTCTAGCAAAAAGGATAAAAGAAATAAGGATAAAAGAAAATAAAAACTATTGTACATATGCGCACACTCAAAAAGTAAGAAAAACGTGATGCATGAGAAAAAAAATGAAAAAGTGGGGTAAAATAAGTGTAAAAACAAAGAAATGTGAGAAAATGAAAATAAAAGGCGACAAAAATAAAAAGTGCATGAGAACTCACTCCCCCAAGCTAAACTGCACAGTGTCCTCAATGTGCAAAGTGTGGCACACTGAGAGACAAAATATGGGTGGGGTGGGTGAGGATGCATGCATGATGAGAATAAAATTAAAATGAGATGGGTATGCAAATGATGCATGTAGAGATCAAACTAGTACCATGTAAGTGTCCCCAAAAATACTCCCTCTCTCCCAAAAGGATATAGACAGATAAGACCAAAAAGTGACCAAAACATGTGTGGGGGAGGGGTGCAAAATCAGCAGGCAGAAAATATCCAGAAGCAACAGCAAAAGTATGAACGACATCCAGAGTGTGCCTAGGTGGGTGGTGGGGCACCAGCACCGTCCTGTGGCGGAGGTGGTGGTCGCAGAGGCTGCTGGGTGGGGGTAGGTGGCTGAGGCAGTCGCGCAAGAATCTGGTTCAAGCAAGCCTGAATACCAGGAAGTAAAGCGACGTGAGACTGGACAGCGCTGACAGTAGCGGAGAGAGCACGGAAATATCCTCTAAGCCCACTCACTTCCCTCTCTAGAGCACGGAGGCTCTGAACTAGGGTGTCAGGGGGAGGTGGAGCAGAGGGTCGTACTGGTGAAGAATGAGGCTGTCTCGCACGGCTACCATAAAGGATATATATAATTGTTGGGTTGTGCGGTGGTGCTGTGCTCACTAAGTGATGCTCAGCCTCTGTGGGAGGCTAAGACGCAGGTAAGGTCGAAGAGGATGGAGCAGAAGCAGAAGCAGAAGCAGAAGTGGGGGCAAGCGACGAGACGGGCAGAGAGGTCGGTGACATAGACGTGGGGACAGACGTCATGACACTCTCAGTGAAGACATCGACAGTGGAGACAGTAAGGTCGACGACTGGGGAGGTCGTGAAGTGCGAAGGAAATGACTCTCCAAGGGTCGAGAACAAGAAAGAGGAAGGGTCTCCACTGTGGAGGCAAAAGATGGCTCGCCGCTCTCAATAATGGTCGGGGGTGCTCGGGGCTCACAACAGAAATAGGATCTATGGACATGGGCACAGTGGTGGTGGTGGTGGTGGTGGTGGACTCAGCTAAAGTGCTCCCGACACTGACAGACGTGTGGACAGAGGTGTTGAGAGGTGCAGACAGATCTGATGCAGGATGAGGTATCACAGGGTCAATGGGTGCAAGGAAGGGCTCCTGCTGAGCACCCTCAGGCTCAAGCACGTACGCGGCGGGGATGAGGAGATCCATCGCTGGAATCCACTCCCCGCCTGCGGGTCCAATATGTGTCCGAGCAGGGCTCAGAAGAATCATATAATCGGCACTATGGGGACCGTGCAGCCATACCCAGTGTTGCTGACCATGAGGACAAAGCATCCTCATCCGGCCCATAACATCTATGGAAAGAGAAGTGGGGCCCGGGGGTCTCAGCAAGCCAGCAGGGAGGTCAACTCTGCATAAGAGGGCCAGGAGGGTAATCAGACTGCCACAACAGATGGGCGTCCTAGCACCGACAGAAATAATGATGCGGTCGATGTACCAACTGGCAATGTCAATCTCGACGGCGGGGACCAAAACGTCTCCTCCTCACTCGTAGGCCCGCGATCGTGTCATCACGTAGAGCATGTAGAGCTCTGGCATCGACAACGTCCCCGGCTCATACCTCGCTAAGAAAGTGGTCACCTTAAGGCGCTGTGTAATACGGAGGCATGGGTAGAGGATGGCGGAGGCCTTGGCCCGACTAGGGTCAAAGGCGAGGGGAGATCCCGTGATACGTGTCCAAAAAGTGTGTGTGTCGAATGTCGGGGGTGGGATGTGCGTGGGGCTGTAGGCTCGGTCAGGGTCCGGGACAGGGGGCCACTGGAAGAAGCCCTAATTATGTCGAGAGTGACCTCGCACTCTCGATCCATCAGGCGAAATGAGCATCCTCCAGGGATCCTAGCAATAGAGCTCAGGACCTCTAGTGGTGGACGGATATAAGTGTCCGTCGACACCGACAAGAAATCACGCCACCCCATGTTGTCATACAACTGGAACAGCCCCTCTAGTACCCCTAGGCGCTCTAAATCAGTAAGGTGCACAAACCTAGAGGGCACGATCGAGAGATGGGAGATACGCTCAAATCTGGCGCGGTGTGCGTCATTTCTGAACGTAATCCCCATCGCATCGATAGCGGGGGCGGGCTGTGCCTATGGTGGAATGGGTGCGGTAGGAGGCGACTGTGTGGGTGGTGGCGGGCTAGGTGGAGGGGACTCTGCCCTAGCGGAAGAGGAGCCAGGATCGTTGGACCCCTGTTGCTTGGAAGCGGGCACCCGTATGCGTGGCCTAAGACGTGGGGGCATGAAGCCCGTGAAGCGTACCCACCCAAGTAATATGCGAAGAGCTAAAAATAGGGAACGAGTGTACCCGAGCACGACGCGAGAGAAAATAGTGGAAGCGTGCGAAGAATCGCCTCCCCCGAAAAGCTTCAAGGCTTTCCGAATCTCCCCCAAGCTCCTTAAGCTAGCCTAAAACACAAATAATCAAATCAGCAATGAATATTAATATATATTGGGAAAGTTAGGGAATGATAGATATATATGAGAATTAATTTCGATATGGGACGTAATGGGCTTACGGAACGGTGGAAATGGAGAAAAAAGTGAATTTTGGGCGGAATAGGGGATGCACGGCAAAGGGGGCGGCGTCGCCGGAGGGTGTATGCGGCGGCGGGTCGTCAGCGACCGGCGATGGAGCGGCTCGGGCGAAGGGGGGACGGCGGTAGCTCGGGCGCTGCGAGGGGAGATGAAGCGGCTCAGGGGAAAAAGATTTGGGGATTTTGTGTTATGGGGAAGCGGGCCACGGGCACTGCTTATAAAGTATGAGTCACTTGGCCGAGTGACGCGTTCACTCGGTCGAGTAGGTTTCCTTACTCGATCGAGTGGACAAGTTCCACTCGACCGAGTGGCAAGGCCACTCAGTGATTATGAAGCGTGGAGGGTATCAGATTCACTCGGCTGAGTAACATAGTCACTCGGCCGAGTGACAAATAAATATTGTAAATTACAGAAAATAACAGAGAGTGGTCTGTAGGATCTTCCCTGATCAGTACCCTACTCGGCCGAGTAGAGTCTTCACTCGACCGAGTGATAAGTACACTCGGCCGAGTGGCTTCCTGTTTTCTGCACCTCTCTATTTTTGTGCCACTTTCTGTTTTTCATCTCCCTGTCAGTTTGTTCCTTCTCCTGAGGTCTGAGCACGTTCCTGATTCGAGATATAAATTGCATATTTTCCCCCCTAACTACCCCCATTTTGTGCTAAAGATTAGGCTTAATTGTGCTCTTTTTGGGTATATTTTCACTTTATGTCATTTTCGGGGCTTATTCTCATTCTTGGCACAAAATATGGATTTTATCGTCTTTATTGGCTTCTTAATATTTTTCATATGCTCCTGGTATTATTGTGATCATATCGCCATTTTTTGGGAATTATTTGAGCATTGGAATATTTTATATAGCTTATTGGAGGTCAATATCGTGTTTATAATAGCCATTATATTTATTTTCACATCAAATGGACTAATTTTTGATTATCCTATTTTTCAGGTACTTGTGGGAGTCTTGGAGATTTTTCAGAATTTTCTGGGATTTTTCTGAGATTTCTAGATATTTTCCGGGAATTATTTGGAGGAAAAATAGGGGAGAAAAGCCCATTTAAAAGAAAATCAATTGGGCGCCACGTGGCGCAATCCAGCTGCGCCACGTGGCACCAGGCCGCTGCCCCTTCATTTGTGCGGGCCGCTGGGGGCAATAATTTAACAAAAAAAATTAAATTAAAAAAAACATGCGCAGATGCGGGCCAGCCCAGCCGGCCCGCTGCGTGATTGCGGGGGCACGCGAAAGCGCGTGCACCGCAATTGAACGGGCCCGCTCCCAGCGGAGAGGGCGGTCGAGATTTTGGGCCGGGTTTCCACCCGGCCCGTTCGTCTAACGGTGAGCGCAAGCGGGCTTCGGCCTTTAATTGAGCGGGTTCGGGCACGAATTTGAGCAGCGCCCGACCCGCAATCTGATGTATTTCGCCCTGTGTGAAAAATGAGAAGGCTGCTTTGTTTTTGGCCGGCTGTTTACTGTTCTATTGGGCGATTTTTAGGGCTTGGGGAGCTATTCTTCTTCCCCAAGGGGCTTGGAGGCCATTGATGAAGCTTGGAGCTTGGAGGAGGCATTTGGGAGTGGAAGAACTCATCTAGGAGTGACACTTGGGTGAAATTTTCCTATTCTCTTGTGTATTTTGATTTAGGGTTTTGAGTTGTAAATGGGATGTTAATTTTGAGTAAAGATTACTCCTTTTTCATCATGAATCTCTAAATTTTGCTTGTGTGGATGTGTTGTTTGATTGTTGTTGTTGGGTTGAGAAATTTCATCCCTAGCACTTTTTCACTTCCTAAATTTGTGTATGAAACTTGAGTTAACTTTTTTTATTGGAACCCTAAGGGGAAATCCAAGAAGAGGATTATCCTAGCGGACACTCTCTAATGCGTTTATTGTCTATTACTCGCATGAGTTTCATTCACTACTTATTGCACCCCACTCGTTCGATGAAATGCCGTATTTTTCGATTGAGCTCCCTTAGCCGGGAGATCAATTGAGTTATATTTGGGGATGATTTCTTGCGCCCACGGCCTCATTTACACACACACCACACAAGTCCTCCTTGTTACTTGCCGATTCGGCTCTCCACCCTTAGCCACTTAGGTTAGATTTTTAATTTTTACCGCACTTTTTCTCACACTCATCCACCGTTAGTTGAGGTAGTTGTAACACACTTTATTTTTTGTTATCGATCAATTTTGTGAACGTAGAACGACTTGTCCCTGTGATCCGACCCGGTACTCACCGGTTATTTTATATTGCATTGACACTCCTACGCTTGGGAGTGGAAGGCGTGCCCCGTGCGCGTTTTCCGAGTCAACCAGTTCCTGGAGCACTCTCCCTTGCATAGTCATCCTCCATCTAAATGGTTATTCGTTCTTCATCTCCTATCATGAAAAATAGAGCCAGTTGTCACGATTTTTATTGACTCTAGGCTCTAAACACTAAGAAAGATTTAAAACAAAAATAGAATTCAACTAAGAATAATGTAAAACCATCGGGTTGCCTCCCGACAAGCGCTCGTTTAAGGTCTTGAGCTCGACCCCTTAAGATATTCGTTTAGTGCGCAATGTTCGGCACATGTGAGATGCGCGCGTCAAACTTCCGGGAAGGCCGCTTGGATTTAATTGTTGTTGTTCGTTGCCATTCCTCGGCTTCCCTTCATCATGGGTAGTGTTGGTGGATGAGTCCCCCAAGCTTAAGCTTGTACCGTTCTTTTTCTTCTTTGCAGGTGACACCAATTTCTTATCCAGCGGAGCTTTCTTCAAGTTGTATGTCGTAGAGAGCTTGCATAGCTCTCTAATTCTCACGACATCAGCGTTGTCCTTGTCATCAACCATAGAATAATCCGGCGGGTCTTCCATCTTTTCTCCATTGCTAGAAGATTAGCCTTCTTCGAAGCCATCATTGTGTAGGGCGTCGATAGAATGTGTTATAGCTTCATCAACCACCTCATCGAGGAGGTCCTCGTAGTCGACGTTCTCCATCCAAGGTATGTGCTTCATCGCTTTAGGAACATGGAGTTCCACCTCTATGTTTCTGACATTTAAAGATAAGGTGCCCTCTCTCACGTCAACTATCACGCCGGCGGTGGCTAAGAAGGGCCATCCAAGAATTAGCGATGTATCGCCCTCCTCCTTAATGTCCATAACTACGAAGTCGCACGGCAAGAAAATTCCTCTCGGTACTTGGAGCGGTATGATCTCCTCAATTCCCACCGGCATAGTAACCTGACTGTCTGCTAGTTGTATTCTCATATCCGTCGGCTTCAAGTCGGTCCCCGTATTCAATTTCTTAAACATAGTTAGGGGCATTAGGCTCACACTTGCTCCCAAATCTACCAAAGCCTTTTGTAGCGGCACTCCTCTAAGTGTGCATGGAATGCAGAAGTTTCCGGGATCCTTGAATTTTGTGGGCTCCTTCTCCTTCCATGTGAACCATGTACCTTGCTCGGCGAGCATTATCTTCTCATTTCTCTTCTTTTCCAAAATTAAGTCTTTTAAGAACTTGGCATATGACGAGATCTTTATAATAGTATCTAAGAAAGGGATATTGAGGCTCACTCCCCGCAAGTACTCAAGAAACTTGGCTAGCCGCTTCTCAATCTTTGCTCTTGCCAACCTTTGTGGGAAGGGCACCGGTGGCATATAGGTGCGCTCCTCGTGTGGCTTCACAATTTCAGAATTTTCACCTTCTTGTGGCTCTTTTGGGCACTCCCCTCAATAGCCGGCTCCTTGTCATCCAAAATTTCCTCCACGGGCTCCTTGGTTTGAATCATGGTGGGAGTAGTGTCCTTCCCGCCCCTAGTAGTTACCGCCACTACCGCATTGATGTGGCCGGTATTGCTCCGTGAGTTTGGCTCCGGTTGAGCCGGTAATTGTTGAGTATTTTTGTTAAGCAACGCAAGTTGCTCCGCTAATTGTGCCACGACGGTATTGAGAGAGTCTTGTTGAGCCGTCAATCTAGCATTTATCTTCTTTTGGTCTGCCATGAATTCCTCCACCTTCGCTTCATGATCCGACCTCGGTGGCGCTTGTGGTGGGTTGGGAGCTCTCCACCCTTGATTATAGCCAAGTGGCATATATGGTCCCGCTTGTTGCCTAGGCGGGAAGCTTTGTTGTGGTGGCCCCCTTGGTTGATATTGAGGTTGTGGAGGTAGAGGCCGAGCTTGAGGTTGTTACGGTGGTGGGTTTAGAGCTCCATCATTATTAGCATATGAGAATCCCGGATGATTTCTCGTGGCCGGGTTGGCCCAATAACCGGTGTTCCCCGCAACATATTGGACTTGCTCTATAGCACCCTCTCCTTGCTCTCATTCGACGAACATAACTTGAGCTTGGTCTTGCCAATCGATCATATTGCCTCCCAGTGTAGATGTGGCGGGAGTTCCATGTGGCTCAGTAATCAACTTCTCCAATCTCTCCACGACCTTGTGGAGAGAGTCAAACTTCGTAGAAAGCTCCGCTACGGCCTTAGCCTCATAAGTGCTTGTCGGCTTCAAGGAGGATGAAGAATGTCCTCTCTCGTCGCCCCATTGTTGGTTGTTAGATGTCATCTCCTCTAGTAGGGCCGTAGCTTCATCCGGTGTTTTAGATAATATGGCTCCATTAGCGGTTGCGTCGATGATTTGCTTGGTGTTCGGTTGGAGTCCATTATAAAAGCTATGTACTAGCTCCCATGCTTCAATGCTATGTACTAGCTCCCATGCTTCAATACTATGATGGGGGCATTGGTGTTGGAGATCTTTAAAGCGCTCCTATGCCTCAAATAGAGTCTCCTGAGGTCCTTGCTTGAAGAACATGAGTGATGTCCTTATCTTGACTGTCTTGGATGGTGGGTAGAATTTATTAACAAAGGCACTCGCCAACTCATCCCATGTAGTAAAGATCCCCTCCGCTTGTGTCCTCAACCAATATAAAGCTTTTTCCCTAAGGGTGAATGGGAAGAGGCGCAGTCAGATGGCGTCGGCCGATACACTGGGCATCTGAAAAGTGCCGTACTTGGACAAGAACAACTGAAGGTGGTAGTGTGGATTCTCGTGGGAGTTACCATGAAATGTGTCTTGTTGCATTAGAATCACAAGTCCCGTTTTAAGCTTGAAGTTCTTATCCGCCGCCAACTCCAGCATCGCAATGGATGACGTAGTGGAAGTAGTCTTAGGCTGTAGCCTATCTCTGATGGAAACAAGTCTAGCCATGCGTGCCGCTAATTCTTCCGGTGTCTCCCGTCGGTTCATATGATTGTCCTCTATAACAAGTTTCTTCTCGGCTCTAAGCTTCCTTGCCGTACGCTCGATCGCTGGATCAAATAATAGATCTTCTTGATGCTCCATCGATCTCGTGTACATGCACAGAAAAATAGAGTCTCGAGGGAATCGTTAGCACAAAAGAGGATATAAAAACATAAAAATAATTAAAAAAAAGAAACAACTAAGTAAGAAAATAAAATAGCGTCGCCTCTCCGGCAACGGCGCCAAAAACTTGATCGCACCCGGATATACACCCGGAAAACGACTTGTAGTCTTACCGCAAGCGCATGGTGTAGTGGCGAGCATGTATCGAACACAGGGAGGACAAATGACGGTATCCTACTTTGATTTCCTAGCTATCAAGAGAATAAGAATAGTTTTGATGTTGTTGTCACAATCGTTCAAGTAGCAAATAAATTTCAATATAATAAAAACGTCTAGGGATAGGAAATCCCCACTACAGACCGTCTCTTATCCTTGTGAATCATAAATTTCATTGTTGCTAAACTTGAGTGTAGGTGAACTAGTCGCAACTTAATGTAGAACCAAGCTCACGCGCTCTCGCTATTACCGGGCCTATAACAAACCTAGGATAGAGCCCACTCTCGCGCAAACTCGAGTTACGATCTAGGTTATGATAGTTCGTATTCGTCCAATCTCTTGCAAACGAATATTAGTATGGATTCATAATAAAAATCCTAGCTTTGGTCCAATCTCTTGCAAACCAAATCTAGAGAATTTCAATTATTAATCTAAATCGAATGTCTAGGCCTTCCTATCAATTGGGACCCAATCTCTTGTAGATCCCAATCGATATAAATTCCTAGCTACTCGTAATAAATCAATCACAACCTAACCATTATCAATCCTAGCAACAAATCTATAAATTCATCACAATTCAAAGATCGGGTCCATATGGTTCATCCCCATGCCCTAGAATGACGGAACTACTCACTAATCATCATGAAAATCTCAGAAATAATAGATGGAATCATAGCACAATTCATTGCAAAGAAGAAACAATTCATTAAAATGAGTTTTTTAACGAGAAAGAACAAACTAATGTTGTCGCGTATGATCTCCAGCTGAGATTTCAAAAAACAATAGCCGTCAAAAATATAATAGAAGTCTCTAAAAATAGTTCAAGTCTCTCCTAAAACTAGGGTAAAAACTAGGTTTAAATACAAGCTAAAATTGTCCAAAAAATCATGACAAAACTGCCCCTGCGCAGTCCAGAAATTCAAATCCACGTAGCATTCGGAGAGGGTCTCTTGGCCGAGCAGCTTATATCACTCGGTCGAGTGACAGGCCTGGCGAAAAATAGAGAGTTCGTGATCTTCAGGGGTCTATCTCTCTGGGTGACTCGGCCGAATGGGCTGCTTCGCTCGGCCGAGTGAGCAATCATGCTCGGCCGAGTAGGCTTCCTCAGAAATTCCAGTAAGTTGGGCCTTTCTCTGGACGAATTCTCTGTACCACTTGGGCGAGTGAGCTTTCTCACTCGGCCGTGTAGACTTCCTTGCTCGGCCGAGTAAACGCTGAAAATTTGCTGTGCGTATCCGTTTTACTCGGCCGAGTATAGCTTCTCCCTCGGCCGAGTGGGTAGTGTACTCGGCCGAGTGGGCTGTATCCTGGCTCCTTTCTTCTCCTCCTCGCCTCCTCGTTGCTCCTATGGAATTCCTTCTTCTTCCGCTCATCTTCTATTGCTGATAACTCCTCAAATAAGCCATGGGTGGCACTCCGAAGTGTGCAAAAATCCTTTGATATCGTTTTCGTTCCAAATCGATCCATATCTCCTGAAATACGACAAAAACAAGAAATAGTGAAAAGCAACGTGATATCGTTAAATAATCGAGGAAAACGCAATATGGGCGATCAAAACATCATGAAAACATGCGGGAAAAAGGTGTAAAATAAGGAGTGATTAATATATATCACATATAATCTTATAGTATATCACCTATAACACTTTGTGTTTTGTTCTGCGTATATTTATCGATCACTAGAGAGTACCCGTGCACATAAGGCACATGGATCAAAGTCAAAACACACATTGATACATATCAAGATGGGCTACGCTTTAGGGCTAGGGTTAGGGTTAGTGTTAAGGTTAGAATGAGTCGCAGAGTGGAGTCATTTATTAGCTTTTAAATTAAGTAGACTAGCACACAACATTGAGGGAATTGCATTTAACTCTATTAGGGTGATATAATGGAACAACAAAGCTTGCACTAAATGTGTGTATTTCTAAGTAGTTTACAAAATGGGTACTAGTCAACTTGCATTTTATTGGATGCAGTTGCAAGTTTGCATTTTATTGGTTTAACATTAATCTCAACTAAAAATTCAACTTTCACACTACTTAATGGTAAAACTCCTACAACATTCCCGAGCGCTCGAGGACTTCCCTTAGGATGTAGATCGAGATCGAGGGTAAGAAGCCCCAAGTCGAAAATATAAGGAACGCTTTTTTAGCCTGTAACACATGTTAAACATTGGCAATGTGTGCTCTTTATAGCCTGAAGTAGTTCCTTTTCGGAGCAGCTACTTTCGAAGTAACAGAAAGAAAAGCTAAAATTCATCTCACAAGTAGGGAGTCCTACCTCTTGGAAGTGGATGAAATCCTCTCCTTTTTCTCCTTCTGTAAACTTTAGGAATATAGGGTTAGGGTTTCGTCTCCTCCTCCGATCGTTTTGAACCCTAGGGTTAGGGTTTGAGAGAGCTGAGAGGAAGGGATGGAGGGAGGGATGAAGCAATGGAGGGAGTGAACTGGGCAGACTTTTGCCCAGAAAACTGGGCAGACTTTTGCCCAGTTTTCTGGTCATACTCTGCCCATAAACTGGGAGAATTTTGCCCAGTTTTCTGGACAGAATCTGCCCAAAGCGCACGCTAACCTTCGCTTTCGGTCGGGTCACACATGCACTCAATTGCACGCTTGTTTTATGGGCAAGCTCAAATTTTGAAGCGTTACTTGTCAAACTTAAATTTTATAAGTGTTTCTTTTTATCCTCGTTTATTATTTTATTTGTTTTACAGTCTAACATAATATTTTTTATTAGGGTCAACATGGCGAGGGCAGGATTGTCGATGGAGGTCCTTCAGGACGTGATGGTGGCGATGGCGAGGGGAGAGGGATTGGGGGCAATGGTGACGGTGGCGATGGATAGCGGCGAAGGCGATGGTGGTGACGACGGTTTATAGCGGGCTTGGTGGCGATGGCGATGATGGAGGCATTTGATGATGGCGATGGCGAGGCGATCGATAGCGATGGTGCGGTCATGGGGATGCGGCAATAGCGTTGGCGTTGTAGGGTGTTAGGATTTTTTTAGTGTTGGCATAAACATAATTTTAAACTGCGGCCGTTAGTTATGTACATATAATATATTTTATTTGATACAATGTTATCATTAAATGTTTGCATTTTCTTTTTAATATTTGTTTTATTTATTTTGTTGTATATACAGGTACATATTTGTTATAAAATATTGTATATTATATAACGAAAATACTGCAATTTAAAAAAAAACAATTTGTACTATCAACCACGGACAAATCCGTGGCTGATAGCAAGATATGGTCACGGAATAGTCCGTGGCCATTACGAAATTGACAATTTCGTGCACTTAATCCGTGGCCAATACGTAATGGCCACGGACAAATCCGTGGCTGATACCTATTTAAGGCAATGGAAAAGTCCGTGGCCGATAGTTTTCGCTCACGGTTTGTGTGCACGGATTACATCAGCTTTGTGCCTAGTATCCATGGCCTATACATATTGCACACAGACTTTGCCGTGGCCTTAAATAGGTATCCGTCACGGATTTGTCCGTTGCGGATACTTTTATATTGTTTTTTATTCGGATTATTGGCCACGGACATCCGTGGGCGTTAACCCGTGGCAGATTATCGGCCACGGAAAAGTCCGTGGGCAAAGGCGGTATTAGCGACTACGGTATCGACAACTGATTTTCGGCCACGGAATTTTTTTTTCCGCGGCCGTAAAGTTTCAGCCACGGAACCCCGGCTTTCAGCCACGGATTTGTCCGTGGCTGAAAGCCGGTTATGTAGGTTATGTAGTAGTGATAGGTCCTAACAGAACACTCCATATCAACCATTTAACCCGTATATCAACTTGTACAAGGCCAACATACGTATGAAATGGTCCCACAGAAGCACCAACTTTGTTGATGCATTAATTTCCAGGGGAAACCACCAAAGTAGCCATGCACACTCCCAAAACGATGAGGTTAAAACTTCACATGCCCAATTCATGCCCAACATCTCACCTTAGACACAGATCTAAATAGCAACATGAGTGCAACGTTCTTACCATTATATTAATAAAAAGGAGGACACAACCCCAGCACCATATCCCCGCTATATTTCCCTAGTCAAATAGAAGGAAATGGGCTACGAACCTGACCATAGCTAATGGATAAATTGACCATGCCATAACTTGTGGGAATATAGGAGAAATGATAGAAGATGAACACCAATAACATGCCTATATTAAAGCATCACAAGGAAAGGAGAAGTGATGATTGTTGACTCCCCTTTGATTACGTTGATCTACTAGTATCTTAATAAACTGCATGCAAATAAGATATGCGAAAAATTCTGACAGCCTGCCTATAAAAAATCAACTGAAGGAAAAGAGAGACGACAAGCGCAAACTCTTATCTAAGAATGCAAATTTTTAAAGGATACGTAACAAACACTGACAGCTTGCCTATATGAAAGCATCAAAAGAAAAGGAGTGGCAATAAGAATTGACTCCCCTCTAACCTAGTTGATACGCTAGTATAGAAGTAGATTGCAAGGAAATAAGGGATAAATGATGACCACTGTCTTACCTATATGAAAGAATTGGAAAGAAAAGAGAGGTGACAAATGCTTACTCACATCCGATCCAGTCTATTTTACAGATAAGGATTAGGCAGCAATGAAATAAGGTCCATGCATTGAATTCTAAATCCTTTACAACTAAAAAGTGTTGACGAGAAGGAATGGGGACAAAATACCAAAGACCATACTGGCCTAATCCATCAGCTAATACAGTGATAAGTTTTAAACAAAATGTTGGAGAGAAGGAAACGTGATAAAAGACCAGAACCATACCAACCTAGTCGATATAGCAATGCCACGATAAGCTATAAATAAATTGTAGAAGAGTTGGAAATGTAACACATGCAAAATCACTGGTACCTAGAAATTGTTTGACAAAAAGAGAGCCATCGAAACTTGTTGAGATATTGAGTCTCACGTCTACGTGGTTTTCATGATGAACAAATATTGTATCTACATCTTTGAGTGCATGAGCTTAAGAAAACTCAAACGAAGCGCTCAAGGTATTAACAAAGAGCTAAACAAGGCTATGGATTAATTAGAGTAAGACAAAGGCTTGGAAAGCAAGAATGCATTATTGGACTTCATTATAATAATATTAATTGATGTATTTTTATTTATTTTGTCTTAGCTTGTTATGGACGTGCTAAAAACACACACACACACACACAGAGTCACTTTAAAAATGATTTAAAAATGTTTTAAAGGGGGTTTCATGTAGTAACCTATGTATCAGCTGGATAGTCGACTACTCCTAGAATAAGAGCTGACTACCTTCATAGGAAAAAATTTGGCCCATGAAATAGTCGACTACAATTATTCTGGGAGTCGATCGACTACAGTTGTTAGAATAGTCGACCTGATTATACTGTAGTCGACTACAGACTGGACACCGGAAAGAAAACACAGTTTCGCGATTTACAGAAAGCTGTTTTTCAATCCATTGGAGGAGGTGTTTTTGGAAACGTTTTTCAACGGTTATTCACCCCTTTATAAGATGAGTCTACTGAGTCTTTTAGCAACAATAAGAGAAGAATTTTAAAAGAAAAAAGCAAGTTTTAAAAGCATTTCTCAAAATCCCTCAAGCTCTCTTTTTGATCTATGTTTTAAGTTTTTAAAATTCTTTGGCCAATGTTTTCTTGATATACCAAAGCAAAGTTCTTATCTTTAGAGATCAAGATTTTCTACAATAGATATCACAATACACACGGCTTCAAAGCAAGGCTATATGTAAAAGTATATAATCGAAAAGAGTAAGTGAAAATCCTCAAAGTGTTGAGGTGATGAGTTTATTTCTGGAGAAGAAATTGTTGTAAGAAAGACATCTTGGAAAAAGGCATTGTACTATTTGGAAAATAGTCTAATTATACAAGTGGGACTCGAGTGGCTGGAGTAAGATAGGGGAACCAAAAGGGACTTGGGTTTTCGAACAAGGGTATAACTCGTGATTGCGTTTGCTATCCATTATCTGTGTTGAAATTATTTATCTTGCTTGTGATATATTTTCGCTGCATTCCTTTTAGTAAGTATAATATTTGTTGATTAAGTTGAATTTGGGTAACACCATTGGTAAACCTAGCTATATTATTTAGAGGAGTTTTAACACATTAGCATTAGAGTGATCTAACGATCATCCTCCTGAGACCAGCAATTGGTATCAGAGCCAAGTTAAAGGATGTTGTCAACAAAAAACAATGACATCTACCCTGAAGGTCAATCTACAAATCGTCCACCTCTCATCACCGGATCAAACTACGAGACTTAAACGAATTGCATCTGCATCTACTTTAGTTCCATCTCATATGACATTTGGACCATGGCGGACAACAAATATGTAGAGCCAACAAAGCCACTAATGAATGGACCAAGTCCTTGAAAGAGAAAGATGCATTGAGCTTCAAGGCGATGAACACATTTCTTTGTGCTCTCAACAATATGGAAGTCAACCAAGCAGCACGTACAATCTCCGCACATGAAATTTGAAATATTCTTGAGGTAACGTATGAATGTAATTCTAAAGTTAATCTTAAAGTTGCTCTTAATGTTAGCATGTGTGAAAACTTTGAAATGAAGCTGGGAGAATCAATTTCGGACATGTTTATCTGCTTCACGAAGATAATCAACACCCTTACAAGTCTCGATAAGAACTACACCAAAGAAGACCATGTGACCAAGATACTTGAATGTCTCACACCCGAGTGTAAAATGAAGGCCAATGCTATAGAAGAGGGAAACGACACTTCCAAACTACATTGGAAGAATTGATTGCAAATCTCACAGCATATGAGAACCGACTCTAGCAAAGGAAAAAAGAAGGAGAAAGCCTAAGAAAAAAGCATAGCCTTCAAAGCCACGTCGAAAACAGAGAAGTCCAGTGATAAGATCGAAGGGCAACTAGCTCTCATTTCCAAAGGTTTCTGAAAGATCCTCAAGGTACGTAAGTCCTGGAACCGAAAACATAAATTATCTAACAAAACTCCATTATGTTTTGAATGCAATAAGCCAGGGCATTTAAAGATAAATTGTCCACTAGTAAAGAGGAAGTGAAAGGACAAGGTGAATGTCTGTTGCGGGGTAAAATCCGTTAACACTGAATGTGTATTGAAATGGGAATCATGGGTACAATGATTACAAGTTTTAAGGGATAGATGAGGCTAATCTCAGTTGGAAGACGCTTTGCAAATGGAAAGCTCAAGGTTGCCCTCCAATCAGAGTAGGTCATCCGTCTAATGGAGTTGATCGCCAAAGGTTGCCTCAACCGCCAACAGCAGAGGCGAACTACCTGCAAGGAGAACAACTCGTCAGAAAGGTGGAGCTGGTTGCCAGCCCGTAGCCTCTCCGATGCTTAAGTCAGCGGGTGACAACTTGGAGAATGTCGAACACAAGAGGCGATCCTAGAGGCAGATCAGCGCTTGTGTGGCGAACTAATGTGGAAGGCACGAATATGTGGAAGATAGTCGACCTTGAGTATAAGTGGATGTGATAGGAATTCTTACAGATTAGCCAGCCCCTTTCTTGTTGGAGGAGAAGTGGTATTTATAGGCTGCTGGAGTCGGTTGCTTTAGCTAAGCTCGCGGTGTCAGAGGTCTGGCTGACGATGTCAGAGCCGAACGTGTTAGGCGTGCTTTTGTCAGGCTGTCAGAGTCGTTAATGTCAGATGTGCTTTTGTCAGGCTGTCTGGTGGCAAAAAAGCTAGGCGTGCTTTCGGTAGGTGGTCAGGCGGCGAAGCGGCCAGGTGCACTTTTGTCAGACTTGTCTGTAGTGAAACTACTAGTGGTGTGTCATCTTTCTCCATGGGTGGACTTCGCCTTGATGGAGAGGTAGGAGAACTACTTCTGAGGTGAGCTGGGGTAGATCGCACGATTCGTTGAAGGGCTCTTCTCTTTGGTTTGATTACGAGTCTGCAGCTCCACAAGTGCGGACTGCTCTGGGCCTTGGCGAGCTTCTCTAAGCCTTGGCGAACTGGGCCTCGTTGTGGAGATTTGACGGGCCAATACTTGGGCTTTGGAGATGCGGGCCTAGACCAGCTAGGCCGATCTTGAGCTCGTACCAATTGCCCCCGTCATTCGAGTTCGAAACGGGAAGTTTGGATTGGCTCGGATGATGTGCTTCACTTTATTGGATGACAAATGTAGCATTAAATGCGTGATGACTGCTGGATCTCTAGGATCATCATGACGATTCGGTAAAGGGGAGATATCGAGGTGCCTCGCATCTCGGAGCATGACACGTGTCGTGTACGGATCTGGGGAGAAGCTGAGGCGATGGCTCTGCTACAGATCTCGCCATGTGGCCCACCCTCAGCGGTCGAGATTGGCCGACGCTCTTTATAAAACACGTAAGGCGGGAACGGTTGAAGGCTCCTGATTTCGAATTTCAAATTTCCTTTCGGTCTTCGTCTCTGAGCATTCGCAACCAATCTCGCTTCCTTGGAGCTCAGGTGATTTCTTTCTTTCTTAGGTGTTTTCTTCCATCTCTACCCGATGACTTCATCTAAATCTTCTTCTTCTAACAAACACGCCGAGAAGAACTTCGACGAGTTCATTGATGTTAGCTCTGAGGGGATGGATGGACAGGTGGCGTCGGTGGATGTGGCAAATTCTTGGCTGGAGGAGTGGGAAGCAGCCCCCACTGTTCCCTCGATGTTGACGGCCCCTAAGAAAGCCAAAAAGAAGGGCTCAAGGCCGACCGTCAACGTGGCTACAACAACGGTTCTGGTGGACATCCTGGCCATAGCGCCCGATATGAAGCGCATCAGCCGCGTCGAGATTCGTTCCAAGTATATCCGGCCACCCTATTATGTTCACCTCCCCACCTTTGATGAACGGGTCTGTTTGTCCAGGGACAACGAAGTCGGGGTCTACTTTTCGACCTTCGAGCTTGGACTTCGATTTCCACTCTACCCCTTCCTCCTGCTTATGAAGCACTTCCTCGAGCTTCCGATCTTCCAATTAATGGCGAACTCGATCAGCGTCATGGTTGGGTTCCTTGCCATCTGCTTTGGTAGTGGCATAAATCTGACCCTGCTGTTGTTCTGGCATTTCTTCGAAGCGAAGCGGTGAGGAGTGTATTATTATGTCAGTGCGAGGAAGGATCGACATCTCGTCCTTGACACACCGAGCAAAGTGAGGGAGTGGAAAGAGAAGTTTTTTTTCATCTCGACACCGGCAGACTTGTCTCTGCAGTCGAACTGGGAAAGGTTGAATCCTGCCATGAACAAGGAGGTGACTCTGGAGAGACGAGATTTGGAGAACTCCAGGATCCTGATGGAGATCCCCTGCGAACTCCGGATACACGCGAAGATGGTCAAGGAGCACCAGATCGCCCTTTATATCTGGCCCGAAGGTACTGCGATCTAAGTGATCTTCTTCGCATTTTCTCACCCTGATCTCTTTTCTTTTTGCAGGTGCGGCCATGAGTTTGTCGAGGGACGAGCTGATGAGGATGGCCATGGAGGGGACGTCAGCCGGGGATCGACGCCGAAGGAGCAGGTGGCCCCAGTCAAAGGCAAGGAGGCGATGTCTGACCGGTGCCCCGTTAATGATTAGGGTGTGGTGTCGTTTTACCGCAAGTGCACGGTTAGTATAGGGTATGGGTATATCGAACACAGGGAGGTGGATGGCTTGAAGGCTACTAGCCTCCCCTAGGTTGTGTGAGAGTTGCGTGGATGATATGAGTGGGTAGTGTAGGAATAAAGGAAAGAAATGAAAAAGACAAGAAATGGTCTCCGCTAACACGGGCTAGAGCACTCATGACACTTGGTATTCGACTCGACCCAGGGTGAGACATTGCCCTAAAAGATGGTACCTAGTGCCCCATGGGCCCGATATTCCGGTCAGTGCCCAGGATGATACGCTAGGTCTACCCAGTTTCGGACGGTGTGCATTCCCATGTCCAACACCCTCCGTAACCGAGAGCATTAAGGCCACAATAATAGCTCCCAACATTTCGTCCAAGCCGTTCCCATGTGCAAGGACTCGATGTCAATGCTAGGGCGTGAGCTATGGCTAGAGAATCAAACTCCCGTTTTATTTCCCATTGGTCCGACGGTCAAAGGCGGTCTTTCTCCCACCAATCAAAATAAAACGTCCTAGCGTAACCCTAATGGCCAAATAGGTCGAATGTGATTTCTAGCAATACATCAAAGCAGATCTTGACGGGACAAGCATCCGGAGCCCAACCCCCTAACTCCATCTAGTGTGTTTCCATACAGGTTGGTCTTAGATTGCTAGACATCCCCATTGACACATTCCATTAAACACTTGCCATGCAATCAAGTCAAATGAAATATCCCAAGTATCAATCCTACTCTAACCCATATTAGGGTTCATCAAACACTACTCAATGATGAATAACATGATAGCAAGCAATAAAAGATGCAAACAAACATTCACCATCAAGCTTATTGAAAATAACACAAACCAATGGAAATAAGAAAAGAAATACTTATCTTGCATTAGAATCCATCAATCCATTATAAGATTTATTGAAAGAGAAACCCTAATCTAAACTAATCTAAAGCTCCCATGAAAGGGGCAGAAAATCCCTGAAAAATAGAGGGAAACCCATTACAAGTTGTTCAACATCTCATATTTATAGGCCCCACAAAACCCTAACAGTTCGGGTCCAAAAACCCACTAAAACTGCTAAAAAGGTGCCACCCGATCGGTTGGAAGTTCAACCGATCGGGTGGAAACAAACAGTAACTCAGAACTGCTGAAAATGGACTCAACCGGTCGGTTGGATAGCCCACCCGATCGGTTGAAGTTCAAATTCCAGACAGCCAGAATTTCAGCACCCAGCTGTGCTCAGCAAATTCCAGAAAAATGTAGAAAAATCGGATTTGGGCATGCGACCTATCGTTGGAAAGCTAACGATGATGTCGACGCTAGAAAAATAAGAGATCGTCCAAAATCCCGCTGGAATGATATAAGATCTTCAATGAATGCATCAGCAGTGCACGAAAGGGGAAGAAAAGGCCACCCGATCGGTTGAAGTGTCAACCGGTCGGGTGAGTCCTTCCCCAAGATGACCCGAGGGGATGACCCAATCGGTTGACAAGTCAACCGATCGGGTGGTCTTTGGCACTCAAAAATAGAGAGCACTGTCACACCCAACTGATCACTGAACCGATCGGCTGGGGTTCGCTTCTTTACTTGCTCCTCCTCGGGTCTGATACGGTGCATGAACCGATTGGGTGGCTCATCCACACGACCGGTTGAAGCTCCAAAACTTTAAATCCTCATCTTTGGCCATCAGATCTTTGCCGTATAAGCGTGCTTTGGTCCTGACATGCAAGGTTGACTCCAGAAGACACCGAAATGCCGACATTTACCTTAAATACAAACAATACACCCAATAGTCAATATGAACCAAAATGTGATATATACAACATGGAATGAGATGAAACGCATATGAAAACACGATGAAGAGCATGTGCAAAAGATGAAATATGAACACGTGCTTATTGACAAAAGCACTCGCCAACTCATACTAAGTGGTGAAGATGCACTCGGCTTGCGTCCTCAACCAATACAATGCCTTGTCTCGAAGAGTAAACAGAAAGAGGCGCATTCGAATAGCATCAGCCAACACATCAGTCATCTGGAAAGTAGCGCACTTGGCCAAGAACCATTGCAAATGGTAGTGTGGATTTTCTTGTGAGTTTCCATGAAATGGATCTTGTTGCTTCAACACTACAAGTCCTGTCTTCAACTCAAAGTTCTTGTCAGCCGCCAACTCCGGCATGACTATAGAAGAGGTGGTAGACGTGGTCTTGGGCCGTAGCCTATCTCGGATAGAGACAAGCCTAGCCATGCGCTGCGCTAGCTCCTCTGGTGTTTCCAGCATCGCCATTTGATTTTCCTCTATAGCAGATCTCCTCTCAGCTCTAAGCCTCCTTGACGTACGCCCGATCTCAGGGTCGAATAATATGCCTTCTTGGGGCACCTTCAATCTCGTGTACATGCACAGAAAAAGAGAGTCTAGATAGAATTGTTAGCACAATAGAGGAATAAAAGAGTTGAAATAAAAAAATAAAAAAAGATAGAAATAGCTAAGTAAAGAAAATAAAATACCGTCGCCTCCCCGGCAACGGTGCCAAAAACTTGATCGGCCCCCGGATACACATCCGGGAGAGCACGATTGTAGTCTTACTGCAAGTGCACAGTGAAATGGCGAGTGTGTATCGAACACGAGAAGGACTAGTGACAGTACTCTATTTAAATCATATAGCTATTGGTGGTAGAATAGTTTCGAGAATGTTGTCACAAACGTTCAATTAACAACTTGAATTCAATATAATAAGGGCGTCTAGGGGTAGGGAATCCCCACTATGGATTGTTATTTATCTTTGTGAATCGTGAATCTCAATGTTGCAAGGCTTGAATTTAGGTGAACTAGTCTTAACTGAAAAGAGAACCAAGCTCATGCTCTCGTGCTATTGCCGGTCTATAGCAACCTAGATTAGGGCCCACTCTCGTGCAAACCCTAACCTAAGCCGCTAGCATGAAGATCGACATCATCGTCCAATCGCACCTTGAGCCCACTCTCGTGCAAACTCGAATTACGATCTAGGTTGTGATAGTTCGTATTCGTCCAATCTCTTACAAACGAATATGAGTAAAGATTTTTAGTAAAAATCCTAGCTTTGGTCCAATATCTTGTAAACCGAGTCTAGTGAATCTCGATTATAAACCTAAATCGAATATCTAGGCCTTTCCATCGATTGAAATCCAATCTCTTGCAATCCCCAATCGATGAAAATCCCTAGCTACTCGTAATAGATCAATCACAACCTAACCATCTATCAATCCTAGCAGCATATTAATTCGTTCATCACAATTCTAAAATCAGATCCATAGGGTTCATCCTCATGCCTTAGAACAGCAGAACTACTCGCAATCAGTCATGGCAATCATAGACTAAACAAATAAAATCATATAGCAATTCATGGTTGAGAGAAAACAATTTACAAAAACAAGAAATTTTAATAGAAAGAACAAACAAGATCTCCAATCTTCAATCTCTAGCTGAGGATTACAATTAGAATAATATAAAAACTAATTTCTGGTCTCTCCTAAAACTAGGATGAAAACTAGCCTTAAATACAAGCCAAAGTCGGCCAAAAAATCTTGACAGATTTGCCCCTGGTGCAGCCCAGAACCCTAGTTCGCGATACAGGCAGACTGTGCCACTCGGCCGAGTAGAACATGTCACTCGGCTGAGTGACAGACCCAAAGAAAAACAGAGATATTGGAGGTTTGGGGGTCTATCGCTCTGCGCCACTCGGCCGAGTGGAGTTCGTCACTCGGTCGAGTGGGCTTTCTCACTCGGTAAAGCGAGCCTTCTACTGTTCCTCTCCAAACTTCAGAGAGTCGGCTAAAATTTCCCTTGAAAAGCTTTGACTTACTCGGACGAGTGGACTTCTTCACTCGGCCGAGTGAGATCATTCACGCGCCCGAGTGGACTTTGACTCCAGGTGCTCTTGTATCCGTTGTACTTGGCCGAGTACTTTCCTTCACTCGGCCGAGTGAGCTGTCTGCTCGGTCGAGTGGCCTATCTCTGGAGTTCTAACTTCTCCTTCTTGCCTCCTCGTCGATTCTATCGAACTTCTTCTTTTTTCGCTCATCATCTAGTGCTGCTAACTCCTCGATATGGTCATAGGCGATGCTCCAGCATGCGCGCAAGTCCCTTGATCTCATTTATGCTCCGGATTGCTCCAAATTTCTTGAAATCCGACAGAAACAAGAAATAGTGAAAAGCAACGCGATATCGTCAAATAATCGTGAAAAACACGATATGGGCGATCAAAATGACATGCAATCATGCAGAAAAAAGGTTTAAAATAAGGAGCGATCAAAACCCATGTAAATTAAACTACATACCAGGAACTTCGTTTTCGTAGAATATGAAGCGTCTTTTCAGTAACCGTTCTTTGACTCCGAAGCGATGCCCCAAGCCGCTTCTCCCATGCCAAACCGCGTCCCGAGCTAAACCGCGTCCCGAGCCGAACCGCGTCCCGAACCGAACCATGTCCCGAGGCGAGCAACACCCTTGTCATCGAGCTAACCACGTGTTCCAGAAAGTGTCACCTTGAGTGGATCCTCCATCAAGACTTCAGATCCGATCCAAACTCCTTCGTAACTTTGTTAGAGCCTGATCAGGAGAAAGGAAGAATTAGGGAGAAGAGGAAATATTAATTTAAGCTTAGATCCGAGCTTGCTCACGTTTAATAGAGCTTCTCAGGTCTGGAGCTTGATGCATGGTTCAAGAAGGGGGTTGGCCCCTATTTATATAGGTAGCGGACCCCTCCTCTCTTTTCAATTTCCGATGTGGAACTAACGGTTTTGGAGAGAAAATCAATTTCAAGGTTGCCTTTCATGAAGGCCAAACTTTAACGAATTTTCCCTCCCTTACCGTTGATCTTTGCAAGTGATATCATATATCAAATCGAAGAGCACTGGACGGTGATCACATAGAAACAAACATCGATCCATTCCGACTTCGTTTGACCCCCTCAAACGATGTCTCAAACATAGCCAAAAACACGTTTTTTGCAAAACGCAGCCGCCAAAGCGTTAGGGTTTGAAACCCTATACATATGGCCCATCGCATGGGCCCCATGCACTTTGCCGCCACTGGCGCATGCAAGGCACACACCTAGCACTTAGCTGGGCACGTACCTTGGGCGCGTGATGTGCACGCACCAGCGTGCACGCGGGCAGGCCCCACCTAGTGGATGCGGACGTCTGCCTACCTAGCGGGTCAGGCGCCTGCCTAGCAGGCACCAGTGCCCGCCCGCTCAGGTGGGCACGGGTTGCGCCTGTGGGTCGGGCACCCGCGGATGCAGGCGCCCGACCCGCAATGCCCTATTTGGGCCTATTTTGATGTATTTGTTCTATTTCCCTAGTTTGGAGCCCGTTTTGGATGTCGTTTGAACTGGGTTTAGACCAGTACGATCCTGTCATCCAGATATACATCTTATGTATTCATCCCACATTTCTTTAAGATTTTGTCGCAAATATTTTGTGACGAATTAATTCCTTTGCATCTAATGCTTCATCTCCCTAATCCTACCTATTACTTAACGAAGGTCTCACTCCGTGTGAGACCCTGCAGCCTGACCCTGCTACAGGTGGGGCTCGAAACCCCAGAAAGTAGAGACCACAAGCAGCATGTGTCATCTCTGTTTCGGTATCATAATTATGTGGTTAACTCATCGACATGAGTATTGTCGAGACTACCCAGACTATATCCGTGATGAATGCCGCAGTTTTAGTCTCTTCGTCAAAACTATTCCGCTTAGTCATGCCTATGGTATGGTCAACTGTCAACCCTACTAGCTCAAAACCGGTTAGTTTCCATCGATCTTTAGTCAAATAAGGTTGGACTTCTGCCAACATACTCTGGCCAGAGTTTTTACTAAAGACTGAACTAACACATGCGACATTAACTCCTCATAAACGGGAGAGACGAATCCTCTCTTAGTCATTACTCCTCTCGAATGCTTCAAGTGTCACCCAACCAAAGGCTTTTCCACGGGGCTTGTCCTGAGGCTAGATCAGTGATCATAGTGATACCGTTCATGTACAGGTTTGTACAATGACCTCAAGTCAAAGGACCAACTTGCCTATCATCACCGAGAGTTATCATTGACAGATTAGTCAATGTTAACCATTAGAAACTCTCGTTGGGTCGTTCGGTGAACTCATTCTCTAATGAGTACCCCTGTCTCATCTTCAACTTCGCCAAGTCAAACAATCATGAGATCATCGTCATCACTCCTTGGTGAAGATAAAGACACAATAGTTTATCCGATGTATCGATATCCTTTTCTCGAAACATCTACAACCATGAACGTTTTTAGACCTATGCTACAAATGGTTAAGCACTTCTTCAGGATCGAGATCTCCATCTTGATACATGTCTGACCTCGCATTAAGTCTCGGGACTTTCCCTAAGTTCTAATAAAGACTATATTATTATTAACTTAGATAAATTCTTACCAAACAGCTTACTGTTATTTTGAACAAGATGTTTTACACATACACAGAGATAAATTGCCTCGAGGGCAGACACATCTTCCAACACTAGTAACCATGCCTCAGGTTCTCATCGTACATGATCTTCTCTTCTTGCAATCGAAACATTGAATATATCTATTAGTCAAAACTTGGATGGTGTAATTATTAGTATAACTCTCAAGATGATCCTTGCAATAAATGAAGAAAATAGAATAAATAAGTAATTAAGAGGTCATATGAGCTCTATGGGCATTACTGCTTAAAAGGCATTTCTATGCATGTATATATGTATTTTCTATGCTTATCTGTATAACTGAGATCTGGATTTTGTGGCGCATTAATGATCCACATGAGAATGCCTATGGCAATTGCTCAACAATCAGGATGACTTTATGTCACAGACTACAAGTTACTATTAAAACAAGAAGGATAAATGTGTCATGAAATGGAAGAGAATCAGCAAATTACATAAGTTATTGTACGCCTCCGCAAATGAATAATTTGTAGCAATTGCTCTATCGATCATGCTTGCTGCAGCATCTGTTTTGCCCTAAATTACAAAAATCATAATTAAAACTTTGGAAAGAAATAATATCAAACATATGTGAAAGAATACCATGTAAACAGACCTTAATAGTATGAACAACACCAAGATTGTTTTGAATCTAGTAACTCTGTAACAAAAGATCAAACTCAAGTTAAAACAAACATAAATAGCATATCAAAGACAACTACGAGTTCAGTTGCAAAAATTGATCGAAGCGGAGTAACATTCTCATTCGTAAACCTTGATAGCTAGCAATGTTCTAGTAACGACTGATTTCACACTTTGATTGTCCCGTCTGTGTAACCTGTTAAAAGGGTGCTTCTATCCGAGCTCCAGCTCAGGATTGTCCAGTTCATCATGATAACCTCAGTGATCATGCTCCAGCTCAGGATTGTCCAGTACATCATGATAACCTCAGTGATCATGGAGACAATCACAAAGCCAAATACAGATACAATGGTTCTCAAGTTTAATAGATATAATTTTTTGACAATGAACAATCCGGTAGATTTCCATACTACACAAGCAATAAATGGAAGATAAATTCAATTACTTTGTGTCAAATTATGCTCAATAATAGTGTTATATTGGATAAGCTGCCGATTACACGTTAAATTGATCCTGATATTCTTCTAGGACGTAAAAGCTCGATAATCAGAATGACTACTATATACCTCTTGGCTAATAAAAGCAAAAAGATTTGGAAAAAACCAATACTATCACGACGCCACAATGTTCCTACAGAGTAACTGCATAATAAGTAAATAAAGTTGACTACTCCAAATGTTGTCAATTATATGCATACACGGTAATTTATTAAATCTTATTACAATGTTAATGATCTTCATTCAAATCAGCATCATTTTCATTTGGTAATGATAATTATGTAGTACAAACACTATCACCATCCTCTACTCCCATATCATATAAGTTCCTCGGTTTTGTTTTCAGTACAACGTGCCAATTTGGGGTTTTGACATCTTGGACATAGAACACTTGTTGAACTTGGGATGCAAGAATAAATGGATCATCCTACCATCGAGATCCAGTGTGAATTTTCCTCTCAAAATTTAACAACGAATATCTATATTCGTCTATTCTACTTCCAATACAATGAATGAATCACACCTTTGACATTTGAACATTACTGTTCTAAAGCTGTCGAAGTAATTTGATTCAATAATATCAATGATATATCCATAATAAACTTCCTCATCATCAGCTCCATGTTTGTCAGTATGGTTGTTATTGACAACAACCATAATACCACTATTTTGGGTGGTCTTTCGTTGTTCACTAGATTTGGTTCGAAATTTATAACCATTGATCATAAACCCTTTAAACCTCCTCCCACTGGACATGGACCACATGCCAAAGCAATTATAACATCTGGCTCATTATCTTCAATCATTTTAGGAACCGACAAAAAAATAAAGTAACATTCATTTAGTTATAGAAAAGCGTCACAACCTTTGGGACTTTTGAAGTTAAAATATGGTTTGCACCAGGGATTACAACCATTTGGAGAACTCTTTTATCACTAAGGTCTGCAACTCCGCATCTTTAAGATGTCTTGGTCCAGCCTCAAGTTCTTTTTGTGTAATGAATTTCATGTAAGATAGGTTAATTATCATGAAAAAGGGAAGAACATACTAATTTACACTCTTTATGAAGTCAAGAATCGCTTACTCCCACCATTGATCAAGTTCATTACTATGTAGAAGTACATATCTATGAGCAAACAACATAGATTGTTTATCAATAGTGTCATTGATGATTGACGTGCGTTTATATTTCATATATTTACGCGCGTTTTCTTCCGTGTTTCTCCGTATTTTCCGCCGTCTTTTATTTGTTTTCTTGTATTTTCTTGTTTTCTTTTACTTTTCCATGTTTTTGGTATTTTACAGGAATTTCTAGCATTTTGGACATAAAAACGACGATATCACAAGTCCCCGGCGCAACGGGAGGAGTCACGCGTGACCCAGGGGGTCAAACGACGATGATTGCACCATTCAGCCCCTCACCCGATCGGTTGAACAAAGTCATCCGATCGGGTGATGCACGCGTGCACCACCCGGTCTCAGCTAGAGCTCAAGCGGATGTCACCCGATCGGTCCTCAGGCCGGTTCATTGCGGCCGTTTCTCTGTCTTTTCGAGCCAAATGCCAACCGATCGGGTGACTCTCACCTGATCGGTTCATCTGTAGCTGATTCTGAGGAGCCAAGACACGGGCATCCAACCGACCTCTTCACCCGATGGCGCCATGATCCAACCGGTCACCCCAAGAACTCAACCGACCGGTTCATCTGACCGGGTGAAGCTCCGCCGTTTTCTGTTTATTATTTGTAACAGATCACCCGTTCGGTTGACTTGTCAACCGATCGGGTGGCGTTTTTCCTGTGGTTTTGGACCCGATCCGTTAGGGCTCGGAATGGGGGCTATAAATACCCAATGCTGGCCGACTTTTAGGGCTTCTTCTACAGTTTTTAGGGCTTTTGCCCCTTTCTCTTGTGAGCTTTAAGTTAGATTAGATTAGGTCTTTTGGTTAATAAATCTTGTATTGGATTGAAGATTCAAACTCAAGATAAGTATTTCTTTCTCTTGTTTTCCCATTTCATTGTTTTGTGTTGTATTTGCTTTGTTTGATGGTGAATGTTTGTTTGTCATTATTATTGCTTTCTATCATGTTCTTCACCATCGAGTAGTGTTTGATGAACCCTAATACAGGTTAGGGTAGGATTGATGCTTGAAAATTTACATTTGGCTTGGTTGCATGGCATGTGTTCGATGAAATGTGTCAATGTGGATTTCTAGCAATCTGAGTCCAATTCGTACGGCAACACACTAGATGTGTTGGGGATTGGGGTCCGGGTGCTTGTCCAGTCAAGACCCGCTTCGATGTATTGCTAGAAATCACATTCGACCTATTTGGCCAATAGGGTTACGCGGGGGCGTTTCATTGTCATTGGCGGGAGAAAGACCGCCTCTGACCGTCGGGCCAAGAGGGAATAAACTTGGCGGTTGACTCCCTAGCCACAGCTCACGCCCCTAGTGTAGACATCGAGTCCTCGCGCGTGGGAACGGCTTGGACGAAGTGTTGGGAGTTATCATTGTGGCTTTAATGCTCCCGGTTGCGGAAGGTGTTAATGGACATGGGAATGCCCACCGTCCGGAACCGGGTAGGCCTAGCGTGCTTGGTACCGACCGGAATATCGGGCCATGGACGCTAGGTACCACCTTTTGGGGCAATGTCTCACCCTGGGTCAAGTCAAATGTCAAGTGTCATGAATACTCTAGCCCGTGTTAGCGGGGATTCATTTCGTGTCTTTTTCATTTCTTTCTTTTATTTCTACACTTCCACCCACATCATCCGCGTAGCTTGCACACGACCTAGGCGAGGCTAGTAGCCACTCAAGCCATCCACCTCCCTGAGTTCGATAAACCCGCACCCTACACTAACCGTGCACTTGCGGTAAAACGACACCGCGCCCATACCGTAAACGGGGCGCTGGTCAAGTTTTTGGCGCCGTTGCCGGGGAGGCGTTCGGTTTGATATTAGCTTACCTTGGGTTCGTTAGACTACGCAAAAACAAAAAAATAATAATAAATAAATACAATAAACAGATCCTTTCCTTACCACCATTATAAATTTGTGCTATTCTTTGTACAACTGACGCGCTTGTCGTAGCCAAAATTTTTGCTTTCAGGTGAATTATGTGGATGCCCGACGGATCGTACATCGGAAATTTTGATGCTTATATGCCATACGGTGCTCAGATGGGGGGATATGAGAATTATCCGCAGGTCGTGGCGGTTTGCGAAGCTTGTGGGATGCAGGGACACACGGCCATCCATTGTCAATTCATTGCCCAACCCTACACCCCACACTCATATACCCACGACCTACATCAAGAATCCTCCCATCCTTACCCCCAAAATTTCACACCCCATCCTCCACCAAAATCGAGCCTTGAATTATTCTTGGAAAACTCCATTGCAACTCAGATGCGCTGGATATCACCTCCACTTCCATCACCACTTCCCCCACCGATGTCTGACCTTGAATTGTTATTAGAAGACAATATTTTAAACCAAGGCCAGATGACTCCACCACTTCCACTTCCACCACATGCGCCTGATCTTGAGTTGTTAGTGGTGAATTCCTTTGTAAATCAAGGCCCGACAACACCATCACCCTCATCTCCACCTCGGAAATCTATCCTTGAGTTATTGATGGAGGATTCCATGATAACGCAGAGCCATGTGGATTCACCAATTCCATTTTCGTCGATCACTTCTACTTTTGGGGGTGAAGCAGTCGTGTCTCATACATCATCGACGACTTGCACTGCGGAAGGTAACTCTTATGGTTTACAATTTGAAAATTTTAATATGAGTCCCCTTCCCCATGCAGGTACAATTTTTGAGACATACGGCATCGAGGAGCCCATGGAGGATGTCCATATCGACGAGGAGGGAGAGCATGGAGCCGTGAACATCATGACTCATTCTGTTGAGCCTCATGCTCCCTTGCCTCTACCACTACATCCATCGCTCACCCTCACTCCACAAGAGGCATCGCATCCACCAGAGCTTACTGATCCCACTCAGGGAGATCTTTTAGACCCTATTTCTGAATCTCGTATTACATTCCCCATATTTATAGATTCAGATACTACTGACATGGCATACCCTCCAAAGGATCCAAATTCACATTATACGGAAACATGTCATGACATGTCAGCACCTGAGGGGCTCGTCGCTAAACACGGGCAGGAGATCATGGCGTCACCATCATGGCGTCACCATCAGGGCATAACACCACATTCTCAGGGAGTCATCGTCAATCTTTTCCACGCTTTACATTGCACTTTGATGATACTCTTTGGGATACATTTATTGCGGGGAAGGATTTATCACCACGGACTGATGCTCCTTTTCTTTCGAATGATATAGGTGGACATCATCGAGAGAAGCTTTTGGGAGCATTGCTAGAGTTTGTTGGTGTTCGTGGCACCAAAATATTGGCGGAGCCACAGAAGGAGCAGTTAGAGCAGCTACCTGTCCCACTCCAGATCTTGGATCCGCCTATGCTCATGTGTACCCTAATCCAGTAGTGTAAAAATTTACCGCTTTCTAGTTTAGATTTGAATAATCTCGTCTCCTCTCATTAGCGAGGGGAGCGTATCTAGGATTTGCTTTTGCATCTTAATAACCCTTCATGTCGTGCCCTTCTATCATTTCACCCCACATCCTCTTCCGAGGAGAACGAGCAGACTGTCTCTCCTGCATTCTGATTTCTTTCTTTTCCGATTTTCCCCTAGCATATTTCTGCATCACATTGATCATATCATTTTGCTAGCATTGTCATGTTCAGCTTGGGGGAAATCGACTTTTGTTTGCATGTTTTCGTGTGTCGTTGTCGTGTGTTTGTGTCTTTGAGTCCTTCGTTGCGTTTTATATCTTTTATTTTGTATGATTCTTTCTCTTTAATTTCCAGTTTCGTTCGTGTGTTTTTCGTGTTTTTCATTTTTTGTGTCCGTGCACCCCTCCATTTTCATTGCCCTCCCGTATTTACTACTATTGCATTGAGGACAATGTAAGTTTCAGCTTGGGGGAGTCACACTTCGTGCGTCATTTGTCTCTTTTTCTTCATTATTTGAGTCGTTTTTCTCCGTGTTTTTCTTTTTTTTCTTTTTCTTTTCTTCTTTTTATCTCTTTCTCCTAGAGATGAACCCTATGATGAATTGCCACGAAAATCACACGCGCACCTTGCACAGCTTCGATAATCACATTCACTAACCCTAGGATATCGAGTCCTCTTGCATTTCATGTATCGCAGGTTCACTTAGCTTTTTGTGAGTCGTGCGTCGTGCCTAGCTGTTTGGTGTGCTTCTACCTTGTGATTATGTTTTATATACCTATCCTTGGTTGACCCCTAGATTATCATGCTTCGATTTGAATATGCGGTATTTGCTTCTACTATCTGCTTCTATATGCATGCTATATTTATATCGTATATTTCAATTCACATGTGTCAGGATTCCACAAATAAGGACTAGGATAACCCATTTAGCCTATGCTCTGATTAGCGAGAAATATATCCTTTGTCCAAGTGTTTAGAATCCGATTTCATTTTTTATTTTACTTGGTGCAAATCCCCTCGTCGTGTACCGTTCTCCTACTTGGGAGAGTACACATGTAAATATCCCAATTCCCAAAAATCCAAAAAAGGAGAAAAGAAAAGAAAAACCCAAAAAAGTGAGAAATGAAAAGAAAAGAAAAAAAATACAAATACCCAAAACCCAAAAAAAATTTCAGTGTGAATATTTTCCTACTTGCCGTGAATAAGGGGAAGGCGAGAATTTGCACCGAGTGTTCTACTCCACATCTTCTCAACCTCCATCGTTTTCGAAAACACTTGGCATAGGGACCTTCTAGCGATTACCTAGGCTATAGTGTGGTGATTTCCTAGTCCCTAGCTGTGGAATCCCCGATGCATGATACGCTTCTATTCTTATACTCTTCTCATGCATGCTTGAGCTAATATTCACCGCAATTTCAAATTGAATCGATATTTGGGTCTTTCTTTGGGTATGTGCATATGGAGCTTTATTGCACAATGTAGATAGTGATATCGTTTGCTAGCACACGCTCACTCGCGCTTCACCGCGTAGGCCCACGGCACTTGTTTGGACTCACATTCCTTGGTTTAGTGTTGTGTTTTGTCGTATGCTTGCTTCGTGTGGCGTGTTTGATTTTGTTGGCCCTTAGGGGCGATCTAGGATATAGAGTTCTCTTTTTCTCTCCTTCTCTCTATTTTCTCCCTCCGAGCTCCTACTCTCACTCGTCTTCCTCGAGGACGAGGAAGAGTTCAGCTTGGGGGATTTTGACGTGCGTTTATATTTCATATATTTACGCGCGTTTTCTTCCGTGTTTCTCCGTATTTTCCGCCGTCTTTTATTTGTTTTCTTGTATTTTCTTGTTTTCTTTCACTTTTTCGTGTTTTTGGTATTTTGCAGGAATTTCTAGCATTTTGGACATAAAAACGATGATATTACAAGTCCCCGGCGCAACGGGAGGAGTCACGCGTGACCCAGGGGGTCAAACGACGATGATTGCATCATTCAGCCCCTCACCCGATCGGTTGAACAAAGTCATCTGATCGGGTGATGCACGCGTGCACCACCCGGTCTCAGCTAGAGCTCAAGCGGATGTCAGCCGACCGGTCCTCAGGTCGGTTCATTGCGGCCGTTTCTCTGTCTTTTCGAGCCAAATGCCAACTGATCGGGTGACTCTCACCCGATCGGTTCTTCTGTAGCTGATTCTGAGGAGCCAAGACACGAGCATCCAACCGACCTCTTCACCAGATGACGCCATGATCCAACCGGTCACCCCAAGAACTCAACCGACCGGTTCATCTGACCGGGTGAAGCTCCGCCGTTTTCTGTTTATTATTTGTTACAGATCACCCGATCGGTTGACTTGTTAACCGATCGGGTGGCGTTTTTCCTGTGGTTTTGGACCCGATCCGTTAGGGCTCGGAATGTGGGCTATAAATACCCAATGCTGGCCGACTTTTAGGGCTTCTTCTACAGTTTTTAGGGCTTTTGCCCCTTTCTCTTGTGAGCTTTAAGTTAGATTAGATTAGGTCTTTTGGTTAATAAATCTTGTATTGGATTGAAGATTCAAACTCAAGATAAGTATTTCTTTCTCTTGTTTTCCCATTTCATTGTTTTGTGTTGTATTTGCTTTGTTTGATGGTGAATGTTTGTTTGTCATTATTGTTGCTTTCTATCATGTTCTTCACCATCGAGTAGTGTTTGATGAACCCTAATACAGGTTAGGGTAGGATTGATGCTTGGAAATTTACATTTGGCTTGGTTGCATGGCATGTTTTCGATGAAATGTGTCAATGGGGATTTCTAGCAATCTGAGTCCAATTCATACGGCAACACACTAGATGTGTTGGGGATTGGGGTCCGGGTGCTTGTCCAGTCAAGACCCGCTTCGATGTATTGCTAGAAATCACATTCGACCTATTTGGCCATTAGGGTTACGCGGGGGCGTTTCATTGTCATTGGCGGGAGAAAGACCGCCTCTGACCGTCGGGCCAAGGGGGAATAAACTTGGCGGTTGACTCCCTAGCCACAGCTCACGCCTCTAGTGTAGACATCGAGTCCTCGCGCGTGGGAACGGCTTGGACGAAGTGTTGGGAGTTATCATTGTGGCCTTAATGCTCCCGGTTGCGGAAGGTGTTAATGGACATGTGAATGCCCACCGTCCGGAACCGGGTAGGCCTAGCGTGCTTGGTACCGACCGGAATATCGGGCCATGGACGCTAGGTACCACCTTTTGGGGGCAATGTCTCACCCTGGGTCAAGTCAAATGTCAAGTGTCATGAATGCTCTAGCCCGTGTTAGCGGGGATTCATTTCGTGTCTTTTTCATTTCTTTCTTTTATTTCTACACTTCCACCCACATCATCCGCGTAGCTAGAACACGACCTAGGCGAGGCTAGTAGCCACTCAAGCCATCTACCTCCCTGAGTTCGATAAACCCGCACCCTACACTAACCGTGCACTTGCGGTAAAACGACACCGCGCCCATACCGTAAACGAGGCGCCGGTCAATGATACCACCAAGAGCACGTCCTGATGTGTCAACCAAGTAAGGGCATGTTAACTCTTCCTCTTCCAAAGATTTATTAACTCTCACTTCAAACAACAATGTGTTAACTCTTTTGAAGTATCTAGAACAAAAAACCAAACATTCCTTGGCCAAATATCCTTGAGCAATCGATCCTTTGGGATTGGCTTTGTTCTAGACAAAAGTTTTCAAAAACTAATAAGTCCCTACAAAAAAGATATGTACAATTAAATTTACTAATCAATATGAACGTTATAACTAATACTAATTAAATATCAAAATAAACCTCTTAAGGGATACATCCATCTGTAATGAACTGGTCCCCCCCAAGCTGTGCCTTGGTTGCAAGATGAACCACCAAATGTACCATAATGGAGAAAAACTGGGAGGAAAATTTTTCTTCATCTTACAAAGTGTCACAACTACACGATTTTACATTATATCCAAATTTGCAGGATCCAAAACTTTTGAACACGAGCTCTCTTTTGGCATGGAGCATCGTAGGGCTAGTGGGAGTAGATCTTGCATCAACACATGTGAATCATGGCTCTTAAAAGGCATTAGTTTCTGTTGTTCAATATTAACACACCGGTGTATATTGGATGAATATCCATCTGAAACCTTAATATTCTTCAAGGTCTTCAAGAACAAGTCCTTTTGTTTTTATTCATTATATACATGGCTGGATGATATTCGCCATTATCATTTGGGTGAAGCCATTCTCTAATACCCCAACCTTGCAAATCTCTTCTAGCAACTAAATTGTCTTTTGATTTTCCTTTGATATTCATCAATGTGCCAATAATATTGTCGTAAGCATTTTTTCTATATGCATGACATCCAAATTATGACATAACAAGTTATACTCCCAATATTCTAGCTTTAAAATATACTTTTTTTCTTCCACTGTTTATAAGCAAGACCACCAGGAGCAGCACTGACGTGCGTTTATATTTCATATGTTCACGCATGTCTTCTTTTGTGTTTTTCTGTTGTTTTCCGCCGTCTCGTGTCCGTCTTCTCGTGTTTTCTCGTTTTCTTTCACTTCTCTTTGTTTTTGTGTGTTTTCAGGAGATTGCCCGCATAGGGGACATATAACGAAGATATCATAAGTCCCCGGAGTAACGGGAGGAGTCACGCGTGATCCAGGGGGTCAAACGACGAAGATAGCATCTTTCAGCCCCTCACCCGACCGGTTGGTCACTTCCAACCGATCGGGTGATGCACGCGTGCACCACCCGGACACAAGCTGGAGCGGTCAGAAAGTCAACCGGTCGGTTCAGAGACCGGTTCACACGTCCCAACTCTCTGGAATTTGATACTGAATGCCAACTGATCGGATGACCTTCACCCGATCGGTTCATCTATAGCCAATTCTCCGAAGCCAAGACACGGAGAGCTCAACCGACTGGTTCACCCGACGGTGCAAAGATCCAACCGGTCAGCTTCAACCCTCAACCGACCGTGCCGTATAACCGAGTGAAGTCCCATGCTAAGCTACTGAAGAACGAAGCAGATCACCCGATCGGTTGACTTTTCAACCGATCGGGTGATATCGTTTTCTATATATATGACCACTAGGTTTTCCAGAAACGGGAGTTGTTATTTTTTGCTGTTTTTTCTCTCACTTGACGGTTGTAATTTTCTAGATATTTGTAAGTTGTCTGATCTTTACCAAACTTTAATATAGTATTATTTGCATTGCTCTTACTGCTTTTCAATCGCTTGATCATGTTTTTAACGGTCGATTTTGATTTAGATCGCTTTTTAGTAAATATGTGTGAGTAGTTCCCTAATTTGGGATTTTGGTGGAAACCCCTTCGTGGGTTCTCCCCGATGCGTCCATAGGACTAGGAAATCGATATGGATTAGGAATCTACTGGTTATGCGGGGTGTTTTATTGTTATCGGTGGAAATAAGACTGCCTTTGACCGTTGGGCCAAGGGGTAATAAACTTGGCGGTTGACTCCCTAGCCATAGCTCACGCCCTTAGCGTAGACGTCGAATCCTAGCGTGCGGGAGCGGCAAGATGAGATGTTGGGAGTTATCTGACGTGCCCCCGGTTTGCGAGCCGCAAATGGCCGGGGGACCCGCGTGAGGGTTTAGATATTTGTAACCACAAGCGCACGGTGTTGTAGTGTGGCTTGGGGGTCGAACACAGGGAGGCTAGGATGTGCTTGTGTCAAGGAGGACCGAAATCACCCCATGGGCGAGCCCAGATCGAATGATGGGTTGTCACGGTAAAGGAATGCAGGGTATAGACAATAAGAAAATAAAACCTGGGACTTTGGTTTCCACCCCAACGAGCGACTCTCGTCGATACGGCCTACGGGTAGGATGTCGGTCGGAATTAGGGTCTAATGGTGAGACGTTGCCTCTAAAAGTGGTACCGGCATCCCATGGGCCCGATATTCCGGTCGGTGCCCAGGATGATACGCCGGACTTCCCGGGTTCGATCAGTGGGCACTCCCGTGTCCATTAACACTGATTGACTCCGGGAGCACTAAGCTCGCAATGATAACTCCCAACGTCTCATCCTGCTGCTCCCGCGCGCTAGGATTCGGCGTCTACGCTAAGGGCGTGAGCTATGGCTAGGGAGTCAACCGTCAAGTTTATTTCCCCTTGGCCCAACGGTCAAAGGCGGTCTTTTTCCCGCCGATGACAATAAAACACCCCGCGTAACCGTTAGATTACTAATCCATATCGATTTCCTAACCCTATGGATGCATCGGGAAGAGCCCCCGAAGGGGTTTTCGCCAAAATCCTAGATTTGGGAACTACTCACAAATATTCATTAAAAAGCGATCTAAACGAAAATAAACCGTTAAAATCATAATCAGACGATAGGAATGTGAAGGTAGTAAAGCAATTAAGATAATACTAAAGTTTTACAAAGATCCGAAAACTTACAAAAACTGGGAAATTACAGCCGTCACAAAATGAAGAAAACAGTAAAAAATAACCAACTCCCGAATCTGGGAAACCTAGGGTTCTATTTATAGAAAACGACATCACCCGATCGGTTGATAAGTCAACCAGTCGGGTGAGCCGCTTCACAAAATCACAGCGCAATGCGGGGGTTTCATCCGGTTAGTATGAACCGGTCGGTTGGAACTTGGTGCGGTCGGTTGGATCTTGATGCCGGTCGGTTGGATCTTGATGCCGATCGGTTGGATCTTGGAGCGGACCGGGTGAGGAGATCGGTTGGAGCTCCGAGTCTTGGCTGTTGAAATTCAGCTACAGGTGAACCGATCGGGTGAAGGTCACCCGATCGGTTGGAAATCAGCTTCGAATTTTCAGAGACTTTGAGCTTTTGACCCAGTCACTGAACCGACCGGGCGACTTCTCGTGAGCTCCAAGCTGCGTCCGGGTGATACACGCGTGCATCACCTGATCGGTTGGAGATGACCAACCGACCGGGTGAGGGGCTGAAAGATGCAAGCTTCGTCGTTTGACCTCCTGAATCACGCGTGACTCCTCCCGTTGCTCCGGGGACACATGATATCATCGTTTTATGTCCCAAATGCCAGCAAACTCCTGCAAAACACGGAAAATACGGAAAAGTGAAAGAAAACAAGAAAATACAAGAAAACACGAGAAAACAAATAAAAGACGGCGGTAAATACAGAAAAACACGGAAGAAAACGCGCGAAAATATATGAAATATAAACGCACGTCAAAATCCCCCAAGCTGAACTCTTCCTCGTCCTCGAGGAAGACGAGTGAGAGTAGGAGCTCGGAGGGAAAAATAGAGAGAAAGAGAGAAAAAGAAAACTCTTTATCCTAGATCGTGTAATGCCCTACAAGCTACTGCACAAGTACTAGAGGGGGGGTGAATAGTACTTTAAAATAATAAGGAGTATAATTCCAAATTAAATTGCAAACAACTACCAAATCAATTTGCGGAAGCTTAAATTGAATGACAACAACAAAATTAACAATGCAAACAAATGATGTTAAAGGGTTCGGATCCACCCAAGTCTCCCTGACTTGTTCCCGGTGATCCTACGTCCCAACCACCCGGAGCCCCTCCGGATACTTGAGTTAGAAACCCTAACTCAAGATTTCCACTATGAATATCTTTTGAAAAACCTTCACAAGATCAAATCATACAACAACGACAATAGTGAA
Source organism: Scilla litardierei (assembly GCA_030789695.1). Lineage (NCBI taxonomy): Eukaryota > Viridiplantae > Streptophyta > Magnoliopsida > Asparagales > Asparagaceae > Scilla > Scilla litardierei. The sequence goes on from CM061142.1 coordinate 47,134,116, forward strand.
TCCCACAACCCGGGATCACAACCTTCTCTCACAACCGAGAGAATCAACAAGCAATATAAATGAGTTATATTGAAATAAGCAAACTTACCACAAAATCCTATACCTTGAGTTTTTCTTACCCAATAGGTGAAATGAAGGATTTGAGGAAGATGAAGTCACCAAGACCTAGCACCAAGGAAATGACCAGCAATCGGTGCCTAGGGATGATTTGGAGACTTGGATCAAGCTATAGCTTGAAGAGCTCACCAAGAACAAGCTTCTCTCAAAAGGGATTCTAGATCTAGAATAGTGAGAGAATGGGTTTCTTGTGAGGAAGAGAGCTTTAGATTTGAGTGAGAATGGCTATCTCTTTTGATCTCAATGAATCTCTGAATGGAAGCTCTCACCTAGATAGAAATGACCTAGGTTCGTATTTATAGGGTCCCATAAAAACAACTTAGGTCATTCTCCAACGGATAGAAATCTGGGAGAATTAGTCGGTCAAAGAACAATCACTGACCGACTAGTTCATCAACTAGTCGGTCAGTCAAACAGCATGGACCGACTAAGAGAGGAACTGAGAAGAAAGAGAATTTCAGACCTAGAAATCTAGTCGGTCCAAGAAGACTTTCTGACCTACTAGTTTCACAACTAGTCGGTCAGTCAGTGAACGTAGACCGACTAAGAGGCAAAATGAAATAGTCTGAACACAAGTTGACTTAGTCGGTCCAAGAACAAAAGTTGACCGACTAGATTATCAACTAGTCGGTCACCAAACGTTCTTAGACCGACTAACGATAAACAGTAGCTTAGGAGAAATTTAGCATGAACAGTAAGTCACAACTAGTCGGTCAAAGAAGCATCACTGACCGACTAGTTCACAAACTAGTCGGTCGGTGAGTCAACGTAGACCGACTAACTGTAAACAGTAAAGTCCAAGAAATTAAGGAATCAAACTAGTCGGTCCAAGAAGAGTTGCTGACCGACTAGATCATCATCTAGTCGGTCAGTACTTCTTATTGTACCAACTAACATGCACAAACAAGTCCGAATCGAAGCGCAACGCTTCGAGGAAGTTAGAATGAACTTGTACTAAGATCCTAGAGCTACGATATGAGCGTTATGAAGTTAGAATGGTAAGATATACTCAAGGCTTAACATTCTATATATCGAAGCTAAAAAGACTATAAATAAAACCTTAATAAACGGTCTTCGAGAGCTTCGATTGATTCTTCAGAACTTCCAAAACGGCGCAAGAGCTTCAACGAAGCTTTAGGCATGAATACGAGTTTTGTGAAGTGTTGAGATGTCGCTTTGAATGTTCTCGTGAATTTGGCGACGATCTCCAATACTGCGCTCACAAATTGTTAGTTCATGGATTATTTATGTTTGCTCATCATCAAAACCAAATCCGGGGAGTCCAATATTCAACATTCTCCCCCTTTTTGGTGATGACAAACCAACATAAATAATAATCAAAAATAATGATTCAAATGTAAAATACTTACTCCCCCTGCATTGATGACACGTTAATTCCAAAATGAATATATATGAATTGCATCAATCAGACGAGTAAGATAAATAAAGAGAATCGATTTTCGAAATATCGGATTTTGAAAATCCTTATATATATCTTAACTCCCCCTGAATCTAACATATCAAACTAGATTCTTGGAAATTGAGTTAAATTTTCATTTGCGCTATTTATTATCATTATCTCTGCCCCTTTGGCATTATCCCAAAAATGGGGTGCATACAACGACAACAACTAGGAAATGGAAAATCCAACATCGGGAGTCGTAGACAATGACGATGGAACTAATTGACACCAAGGGAAAAATGATGAAATCAAATCAAGGTGTGCCAAATTGTCCATTATAAAAAAACGATAATCAAAATCATCAAAAATATTTGGTAATTTTTCATTTATTGAATAATGAAACATACTCTCCAATATTCAATATTCTTGGTTAAATTTGTGCATGGAAAACAATTCTATACAATTATAGAATATCAATCTATTTAACCAAGTTTTTTAATCGTCGAGCGACGATTTTATATAGCATGAACATTGAATGAGAATTAATGTGCACGAGGAAGTAAATATCACAACATGAACAACGATGTATATATAGATAGAAACATCAAGAGTACATCCCAAAAAGAGATCGATACAACAAATGCAACATACCCATCAAAAAAAATACATCATATATCATTGATACAACATCATCATGAGAACATCATCATCAACATCCAGCAACAAAAAAATACAACACATCAAAATATCTAACACCGACATCCAGAAAACGCAAAAATACATCAAATCAACCATCAATCTCCATCCTAACCCAAAATACTCTCAAAAAAATATGTCATCCAAAGAGTAGTGGAGAGTCCTCGGAACAAACGATCACGAGGAAGTGGCTGGATCTGCAGTCTCCATGGGTCCAGTCGACGGAGTGGACTCAGGCTCTGCAGGGAGAAGAGGCTTCTCAACAGACTGGATCGTCGGGGTAGGTGTGGAAACAACTGGCTCAACAGCAGGGGTCGCAACAGCAGGGGTCTCAACAGCAGCAGGTGATAGATGTGCAGGCTCGACAGCAGGGTCAGCAGCATGCTCAGAAGTCTGAAGTGCTGAAGCAGAAGTCTCTGGAGCACCGGAAGTGGTGCCAACTCCAGGAGCTGAAGTGGTAGCAGCAGCAGCAGCAGTGGCCTCATCGCCACGGGCTAAGGAAGTGACAAGCTCGTCAAGCTCCTCATCGTCCATCTCCTCGGCCTCAGAAACTGAAGGAGGAAGATCAATCCCCATCATACGAGCCATACGACAGACGACCTCCTCAGTACGAGCCAAACGTGAGTCGTGCTGACGAAGAAGGCGTACGACATCGTCTAATGTGGCAGGAGGAGCGGGGGGCAGCAGCAGCTGAGGGAGTAGACTGGGAAGCAGATGCGGTAGACCTCTGCACATGACGAAGCGCCGCTAGAGATTTCTTAACGGCCGTCGCGTTTAGAGGAGTACCCAAGGGACGCTCATCGTCAGGAGGGAGAGGGACTCGGAAATGACGAAAGACAAGGGTCAGCAGACACGGATATGGAATATGCGCAGATTTATTGGTCTTGCGTATACACTCGAAAGAGTCCATCTTATCGAGTATAACGCGAGCCCAATTAATCTCGCAACCCAAGAATAGAGCGTAAATGAGCTTCAAAAATGGCTGGGATGGAAGTGAAGATGAGCCGTACTTGGGAAGCAAGCACGACTTCAGAATGAGATTCAGAACCCAGGCATTTGGCTTGAACGACTTTGAAGGAACTCCAATAAAGGCAGGAGGGATCACATGGAAGATGTCAGAAAGAACGGACTGATCCAAGGAAGATATATCGTCGACGGAAATGTCAGAAGGCAGGAGACCAGAAGACGAACAACCAAGTATCTCCCCCAAGATTTCTGCCGTGAGAACTATAGGAGTTCCCAAGACAGTAGTCTCGATGGAGTGACTCGCATCGTACTGGCCTCGGACACGATTGGCATAGAACAATTTCACAAGGCGAGGATATGGTTTAGGATTGGCCTTAAGATAGTAGCGGAGATAATCAAGGAGACCACTATAGGAGAGGAGGTCAGCTAAGCCAAGGAAATCTGAAAACTGAACGTAGTGCTCCAATAGCATCGGGCAGTGTTCAATACGGTTGTAGGCCGCGAGACACATAGGGTCGTCGCGACACAACGATATGTCAACACCACCCGCTGGCATTGGGCCCTTTCCCTTTGGCTGGCGAGTCCTAGGACGAAGTGGAGGAGTGGGTTCCCTATGGCTAGGCTCATCCTCAGGCACAAACTCAGTGTCGGAATCGGGAGGAGTAGAGGGTGAGTGGAGTATGGGCTTTTTGGTCTTAGATTTGCGGGGTTTGACCGTCGCCGTCCTCTGCTTCTTCAGAGGAGGCGAAGACGGAGAAGCTTGGGTTGATTTGGCACGACGCTTAGGCTTAGGTGGATTCCTAGGGTCGGAAGGCTCTATAGACATAGGAGAAGCCCCAGAAGATGCGATAGGAATCCTCGTCTTTGCCATGGTCGTGGCACGACGAGTACAAGCAACTGAAACTACTAGCTACACAAACCCTAGAGATCAAAAGAAATCGGAAAACACAAACCCTAGAAGCACAAGCCCTAACACAAGAACTACAACAACCTAGAACCCTAGATGATGAAATCGAACCCTAGGGAAGGAAATCAACACCTAGGAGGGGAAGATATACCTAGGAGGAGGGTGCGACGGCGGCGGACGGCTGGGATGGCCGGAGATCTGGTCGGAGTCGACGGGAATACGAAGGGGCTCGAGAGGGGTTAGGGATTTTTCGGGCTGGAGCTGAGGGGAATACCGACTAAAACTAAGATTAGTCGGATGAAAATGAAGATAAGTCGGTCTGGAAGCGAAAATACACAAATGCCCTAACATACTTAGTCGGTCACAGTTCAAGCACTGACCGACTAGATTACGATCTAGTCGGTCGGTTAATGAGCTTGAACCGACTAAGTCGAAACAGAGGCAAACAGTGATTTTTAGGGCTAGAATTAGTCGGTCGTAGTATACACACTGACCGACTAGTTTTCAATCTAGTCGGTCGGTAAGTGTACTGAGACCGACTAAAGAAAGAAAATGATAAGAGTAAGATAAAAGCTTGATCTAGTCGGTCTGAGTTCACTTGCTGACCGACTAGATGAGCATCTAGTCGGTTGACAAATGAACTGAAACCGACTAGAAGAGTCCAAAAATTGATAATTGATTTCTCTTCACAAGCCACTTGGATGAAACATCTTAACACTCTCATTAGTCATCTAAATTACCCCATAAAACGTCGAAATCTTAAATACGACATTGAAATACGAATTCGATCATAAATTCAAACATATCACATAAAATTCCCAAAAATTCAATAAATCTAGCATGAACGAAATATCGCAAAATATGATAGCATGCAAGATAATTGAATGAAACATGAATCCTATATCTCGGATTCACCCATAATCCCCAATTCTCGACGCAACCGCACAAAGGAGTCCTCCTTTAGGGGTTTCGTGAAAATATCGGCGATTTGCTTTTGGGTTTCAACGTACACTAAAATGATGTCCTTTTTAGCAACATGATCATCTAAAAAATGGTGTCGGACATCTATGTGTTTTGATCGGGAATGGTGCACCGGATTCTTTGAAAGACAGATAGCACTTTGGTTATCCACCATGATAGGGCTAGTATCACAGTGAATACCAAAATCCTTCAAAGTGTGTCTCATCCAAAGAACCTGGGCACAAGCGGCACCGGCGGCAATATATTCCGCCTCGGTGGTTGAAAGTGATACGGAATTTTGCTTCTTGGAAAACCAAGAGACAAGAGAATTTCCTAGAAAATGGCAAGTGCCACTAGTACTTTTCCTGACGGATTTGCATCCCGCATAATCGGCATCACTGTATGAGACTAACTCATACGTGCTAGATTTCGGATAAAGTAATCCAAAATCAAGTGTATAACTTAGATAACGGAAAATACGCTTTACCGCTACTAAGTGAGACTCCTTAGGTTGAGACTGATAACGAGCACATATGCATACGGCAAACATAATATCGGGCCTACTTGTGGTAAGATAAAGTAAACTACCTATCATACCTCGATATAGACGAATGTCTATATCCTTACCGCCCGTATCCTTGTCCAGATGCGTAGTCGTGCTCATTGGAGTCTTTTTCCCGGAAGCACTTTCCATTCCAAATCGCTTAAGCAACTCCACCGTATACTTCGTTTGGTGGATGAAGATTGCATCGTTCAATTGGCGAATTTAGAGACCTAAGAAATATTTGAGTTCGCCCATGTGGCTCATCTCAAATTGGTCCTTCATAACATTAGAAAACTTTTCGCAAAGAGTGAAGTTAGTAGCACCGAAAATGATATCATCAACATAAATTTGAACTAATAAAATATCATTATTCGCATGCTTAACAAAAAGTGTAGAATCGGCTTCGCCCATTTTAAAATTCAAATCCAAAAGAAAATTCTTTAGGCGATCATACCAAGCTCGAGGAGCTTGTCTCAAACCATAAAGAGCTTTCTTTAGTTTAAAAACATGATTTGGAAATTTTTCATTTATGAAGCCCGGAGGTTGAGAAACGTAAACTTCCTCAACAACATCTCCGTTTAAAAATGCACTTTTAACATCCATTTGAAATAACTTAAAATTTTTATGGCATGCATAAGACAATAAAAGTCTAATTGATTCTAATCTAGCTACCGGAGCGAAGGATTCTTCGAAATCGATACCTTCCTCTTGGCGATAGCCTTGAGCAACTAACCGAGCTTTGTTCCGGACGACGACTTGATTTTCGTCGGTTTTGTTCTTGAAGATCCACTTTGTCCCTATGACGGTGTGGTTCTTTGATGGCAAAGGAACAAGCTCCCATACCTCATTCCTCTCGAATTGAATGAGTTCCTCCTCCATGGCAAGGATCCAAGCACTATCTTCGCATGCTTCAACGATATTCTTTGGCTCTAACGATGAGGCAAAGGAACAATTGGCGAAGTGGTGGACTTGAGATCTCGTCTTGACACTATCATCAATATTGCCAATGACTTGCTCATGGGGATGGTCGCGAACGGTATGAAGCCGCTTGGGAATACCTTGATCACTAGGCACATTCTCAACAACTTCATTAGTCGGGTTAGCCTCAATAGAATCAATTGAATCAATAGACTTAGAATTTTCAAACGAATCACATAAAACATCCATAGAATCATTATCATTTGAAATTCTAGAAGTAGTAAAATGCTCATTAAAAGAGACATGAAGTGATTCCTCGATCGTAGAGGATCTTTTGTTGTATATCCGGTAGGCTTTGCTACGTGAGGAATACCCAACAAATATCCCCTCATCCGATCTCGGATCAAACTTGTCCAAATTATCATATGTGTTTTTAATAAAACATTTTGCGCCGAAAACACGAAAATGTTTAACTTGAGGCAATCTACCAAACAACAATTCATAGCAAGTTTGTTTGGTGCCGGGCCTCAAAAGTATTCTATTAAACACATAACAAGCGGTGTGTACCGCTTCCGCCCAAAATTGATAACCAAGTTGACTATCTTCGAGCATAGTGCGAGCACACTCCACAAGCGTTCTATTCTTCCTCTCAACAACACCATTTTGAGGAGGTGCACGAGGGAAAGAAAACGTGTGAGTAATTCCAAGATCATCACAAAAATTTGAGAAAGACTCATTCTCAAATTCACCCCATGATCACTACGAATAGTGACAATGGTGGTTCCGATGAGATTTTGTACTTTCTTCACAAATATTGTGAAGTTTTCAAAAGCTTCATTTTTATTACATAGGAAAAATACCCATGTAAATCTTGAATAATCATCAACGATGACTAGTCCATATCTTGCATTTCCTAAGGAAGCAACTCTAGTTGGCCCAAATAAATCTAGATGTAATAGCTCTAGTGGCCGTTTCGTAGAAATGCTTTTCTTAGGTTTAAATGAAGATTTAGGAAGCTTGCCACGTTGACAAGAATCACAAAAACGAGCTTTGGAAAACCTTTAATGGAATTTAATTTCGAAAGCTTATAAAGTGTTCCAAAGTTCACATGTCCAAAGCGTCGATGCCATAAGTGTTGTTCACTTGTGTTGGCAACGAGACATTGTTCATATGACTTAGGAAGATCCAAAATATAAGTATCTTTATGGCGTGTGCCGGAAAATAATAATTTATTATTATCATTTGAAATATGACACAATCCTTTCGCAAAGCTAACTTTGTAACCTTTGTCACAAAGTTGTCTTATTGAAATAAGATTATGATTTAAACCATTAACTAGATAGACATCACTAATTAAGGGTTTAGAATGGTTACCCACTTTACCAACACCGACGATGGTTCCGCTCTCGTTGCCTCCAAATACGACGTGATTTCCATTTGCAATGGGAACCACTCCAGAGAGCAATTGAGCGTCAACCGTCATGTGTTTTGAACACCCGCTATCGAGTATCCAATTCCCTTTGGAGCTAAATTTAAATTTGTTGCTCCTCTTCTTTTTCTTTTCCTTGAGTACCTAAAGATAGAAACTTTCATATCATGGTACCCAAGGTCATTGGGTCCTCAAAAGTTAGACCTTTGGAAGCCAAGTCCAATTGGACTTTGACTTCCCCACATAATTTCTACTATGCACAACATCCGAAAAATAAGCATTCATATATACTTGTTTTTCATCCATGCTTGTGTCCTTTGGGCTCCAAATAGTGAAAATTTTGGGAGCCATCATCCTATTGGGTGCATGCATGCGTTGTTGGTTTCTACGTGATGCATGTCGTGGATAGGCATACGGAACAAGATGGAATGGTGCACGACGAGAATTATTCATATGATGAGGTGGGTGAACATATGCATGTGTGGGAACACGTGCGTGAGGGTGTCTCACATGGTGTGCACGTGCCCGTGAACGTGTAGCATAGAAATCATCATATGTGTGAGATGGTGGAGTAGGACGTGTGTTCCTACGTGGCATGGTATTTGTGTACATATAAGCATGCCCCTTCTTTGGAGGTCCACCCAAAGTGGGTTTCTTTCCAAAAGAGGGTGTGGACGAGGTGGAAGCACCATTGGTAGATGAACTACCAATAGAGTGTTTGCTACCACTCGTAGAGTCACCGGAAGTTGGCCTAACAAAAGTAGTGGCCGCTTTGGATGGACATCCCATCGTATACCCCAAACCAATGTGGTGATTGGCCGGAAGTAAGTCACTTAGGATTATATCCAAATGGTCCTTACCCTTATTGAATCTATTGATTCGGCCTAATGTGTTCTCATATTTCTCTTTGAGAGAATGCATAGAAGTATCTAATGTGGATACTTGCGATGTGAGCACATAAACACGAGATTTAAGATTCTCGTTCTCAATACTCAAAGTCGAGTTTTGAGAAGTTAAATCCGCTATCCTATGTTCTTCCGGATCATCAATGCTAACATGTTCAAGTTTAGATTTGAGATTAACAATCTCATTTCTTAACTCTTCAACAACGGTGTCGTTGTTGGTGATGATAGTCTTAGGCGAGGTTTGAATGCTAGCTATGTCATCTTTTACTTTAGTATATCTATTTACTAACTTAGTGTATTTAGACCATAAATGAGAGTTAGCATCCCTAAGATCATCCATAGTTACCTCATCGCCTTCGTCGTCGCTATCATCGGAAGAGGAAGATCCTTGATCATGCTCCTCTATTGCCATGAAGCACATGTGCGCTTGCTCCACTTTCTCATCATCCGACTCTCCGCTTGAGGAATCCTCGGAGTCGGTGAATGTTGCTCCGACAAGTCCCTTTTTGTACCCCTTTTTGTACTTCTTTGACTTGTCGAACTTCGGCGCCTTCCACTTCTCCTTTTGCTTGTTTTGAGGACAATCCGCTTTGATGTGTCCTGGCTTATTGCATTTAAAGCACAAAGGTGGAGAGGCGTTAGTAGAAGGAAATTTAGATTTTTGTTTGAAGTTACCCTTTCGGAAGAAGCGATTGAACTTCTTTGCCATGAGTGCAATGGATTCCATGTCCATTTCTTCTTCCGAGTCCTCATCATCGGTAGAGGTGGATGAAGCCACCTTGAATGCAATCGCCTTTTTCTTAGGCGCGTCTTGGTTCAAATAGGACTTCATCTTTTCTTGTAACTTCACCTTGCTATCTTTGCGTACCTAGTATGACATCAAAGTACCCATTAGTTGAACTACGGTATATTTGTTCATGTCATTACCTTCCTCGATGGCGAAGGTACGTTTTTCCCTAGAAGAAGGAAGTCCTTCAATAAGCTTTGAGCACTTCTCCTTTTGAGTGTAGGACTTGCCGAGGGCCTCTAACTCGTTTATTATGTCAACGAAGCGAGCGTAATATTCTTTCATCTTCTCGCCCTGTTGCATATGAAACATTTCGTAATCTTTGTTTACGACTACGAGTTTAGAGTCTCTTACCCTACTCGTCCCTTCATGAAGAATGAGGAGGGAGTTCCAAATTTGATATGCACTCTTACATGTGCATATCTTATTGAAGTCCTCGGGCTCCAATGCGCATTGCAAGGCGTTCATTGCCTTGGCATTGCTTACCTCCGCGGCGATCTCCGCGGTAGTCCATTTCTCAAAGTCTTCTTCTTCGGGTTCAATGTATTCCTTCATTGTGGTCCTCCATAAGGATGCACTCCGGAGGAAGGTTTCCATCCGGCATTTCCAGTACCCGTAGTTGGTACCGTTGAAGAATGGAGGCCTCGTAGAGGAATGTCCTTCCATCACCGAAGATGCTCCTTCTCGGTTCCTGAAGGTGTCATAGTTGGAAGGTGGACGCACGGTCTTGTTGTCGTTGGCAGACATAGCTAAGTATCTGGCTCTGATACCAAATGTAATGCCCTACAAGCTACTGCACAAGTACTAGAGGGGGGGGGTGAATAGTACTTTAAAATAATAAGGAGTATAATTCCAAATTAAATTGCAAACAACTACCAAATCAATTTGCGGAAGCTTAAATTGAATGACAACAACAAAATTAACAATGCAAACAAATGATGTTAATGGGTTCGGATCCACCCAAGTCTCTCCGACTTGTTCCCGGTGATCCTACGTCCCAACCACCCGGAGCCCCTCCGGATACTTGAGTTAGAAACCCTAACTCAAGATTTCCACTATGAATATCTTGTGAAAAACCTTCACAAGATCAAATCATACAACAACGGCAATAGTGAATCCCACAACCCGGGATCACAATCTTCTCTCACAACCGAGAGAATCAACAAGCAATATAAATGAGTTATATTGAAATAAGCAAACTTACCACAAAATCCTATACCTTGAGTTTTTCTTACCCAATAGGTGAAATGAAGGATTTGAGGAAGATGAAGTCACCAAGACCTAGCACCAAGGAAATGACCAGCAATCGGTGCCTAGGGATGATTTGGAGACTTGGATCAAGCTATAGCTTGAAGAGCTCACCAAGAACAAGCTTCTCTCAAAAGGGATTCTAGATCTAGAATAGTGAGAGAATGGGTTTCTTGTGAGGAAGAGAGCTTTAGATTTGAGTGAGAATGGCTATCTCTTTTGATCTCAATGAATCTCTGAATGGAAGCTCTCACCTAGATAGAAATGACCTAGGTTCGTATTTATAGGGTCCCATAAAAACAACTTAGGTCATTCTCCAACAGATAGAAATCTGGGAGAATTAGTCGGTCAAAGAACAATCACTGACCGACTAGTTCATCAACTAGTCGGTCAGTCAAACAGCATGGACCGACTAAGAGAGGAACTGAGAAGAAAGAGAATTTCAGACCTAGAAATCTAGTCGGTCCAAGAAGACTTTCTGACCGACTAGTTTCACAACTAGTCGGTCAGTCAGTGAACGTAGACCGACTAAGAGGCAAAATGAAATAGTCTGAACACAAGTTGACTTAGTCGGTCCAAAAACAAAAGTTGACCGACTAGATTGTCAACTAGTCTGTCACCAAACGTTCTTAGACCGACTAACGATAAACAGTAGCTTAGGAGAAATTTAGCATGAACAGTAAGTCACAACTAGTCGGTCAAAGAAGCATCACTGACCGACTAGTTCACAAACTAGTCGGTCGGTGAGTCAACGTAGACCGACTAACTGTAAACAGTAAAGTCCAAGAAATTAAGGAATCAAACTAGTCGGTCCAAGAAGAGTTGCTGACCGACTAGATCATCATCTAGTCGGTCAGTACTTCTTATTGTACCAACTAACATGCACAAACAAGTCCGAATCGAAGCGCGACGCTTCGAGGAAGTTAGAATGAACTTGTACTAAGATCCTAGAGCTACGATATGAGCGTTATGAAGTTAGAATGGTAAGATATACTCAAGGCTTAACATTCTATATATCGAAGCTAAAAAGACTATAAATAAAACCTTAATAAACGGTCTTCGAGAGCTTCGATTGATTCTTCATAACTTCCAAAACGGCGCAAGAGCTTCAACGAAGCTTTAGGCATGAATACGAGTTTTGTGAAGTGTTGAGATGTCGCTTTGAATGTTCTCGTGAATTTGGCGACGATCTCCAATACTGCGCTCACAAATTGTTAGTTCATGGATTATTTATGTTTGCTCATCATCAAAACCAAATCCGGGGAGTCCAATATTCAACAGATCGCCCGTCAGGGCCAACAAAATCGAAAACGACACACCAAGCAAGCAAACGCCAAATCACATCACTAAACCAAGGAATACGAGTCCAAATAAGTGCCGTGGGCCCACGCGGTGAAGCACGAGTGAGTGTGGCCGTGCGCTAGCAGTCGGTGTCGCTATCTACGATGTGCAATAAAGCTCGATATACGCAAACCCAGGAAATGACCCAAATATCAATTCGAATTGAATAAGGCGGTGAATATATGTAGTTCAAGCATGCATGAGAATAGAGAGAGAATCGAAACATATCATGCGTCGGGGACTCCACAACTATGGTTAAGGAAATCACCACACTAAAGCCTAGATAATAGCTAAAAAGTTCCTAAGCCAAGTGTTTTTGAAAACGATGGGGGTTGAGATGATGTTGAGTAGGACACTCAGTGCAAATTCTCGCCTTCCCTTTATTCTCGGCAAGTAGGAAAATATTCACACGGGAATTTCTTTTTTTGGGTTTTGGGTATTTGTATATTTTTTTTGGATTTTTGGCTATACAATTTTTCTTTTCTTTTCTTTTTGGGTTTTTCTTTTCTTCTCTTTTTTTTTGGATTTTTGGGTTTTTTTGCTATACACATGTGTACTCTCCCAAGTGGGCGAACTGTACACGACGAGGGGATTTGCACCAAGTAAAACAAAAAAGAAGTCGGAATCTAAACACTTGGGCAAAGGAAACTATTCTCGCTAAATAGAGCATGGGCTAACTGGGTTATCCTAGTCCTTGATTGTGGAATCCCGACACATGCGAAATGAAGCGTACGATATACATATAGCATGCAGAAGAAGCAGATAGTAGAAACAAATACCGCATATTCAGATCGAAGCATGATAATCTAGGGGTCATTCCTGGACAGGTATATAAAGTAAAATCACAAAGTAGAAGCACACCACACGGTTAGGCACGACACACGACTCACAAAAAAGCTAAGTGGACCCACGATGCGTGAAATGCAAGAGGACTCGAAATCCTAGGGTTAGTGAATGTGATGCTAGGTGCTAGGTGTGTGTGATTTTTTTTGGCGATTCATCATAGGGTTCATCTTTAGGAGAAAGAGATAAAAAGAAGAAAAGAAAAAGAAAAACACGATGAAAACGACACAAAAACGAAAAAGAAAAGACTCAAATGACGCACAAAGTGCGACTCCCCCAAGCTGAATCTTGCATTGCCCTCAATGCAATAAGAGTGAGTACGGGAGGGCAATGAAAATGGGGGGGAATATGCACCGACACAAAAAGAAATGAAAAACTAGGAAAACACAGATACGAAACTGAAAAAATAAAGAAAAATCAAAATCAAACCACACGACGCGAAAAACGAAATAAAACCACACGACACGACAAAAAGCACACGACACGACACTCAAAAGGGTAAAAACAAGCACACACACAAAAAGAAGAAAAAACAAAACACGACAACACAGCAAAACAGACTTCCCCCAAGCTAGACATGACAATGCTAGCAAATAAAATGTGATCGTGAAATGCAGAAATATGCAAGGGAGGAGTCAAAAACAAACAAAGTGAAATCAAAAATCAAAAGGAAGTGATGCGACACGTGAATGGGTCCTCCCCCTGACAGAGACAAAGCAGGGCCCCGTAAAGACAGATGGGCACAAATATGGGGGGGGGGCAAAAGCGGGAAAGGAAAAATCAAGCAGGGGCACCACCCTCTGGGGGTGGTGATGGGGGTCTGCGCTGGGGACTAGGAGTCGTGGTGGGTGGAATGTGGAGCTCGGAGACATCGGGTGGGTCTTCACGGATGTGGCGAATGAAGCTTAGAAGAAAGGGGAGGTCTCGGTCGACGGACTCCTGAGTTATCCGACCACCCTGCCCAGCTAGGAGGATCATGGCCGTGAACCGGTCGGCGTGGTCGTCGCCTTGGAATTGCATCCCATATTCGGGATCGTCAACGTGAGGGGGGGGGGGGGAAGTGGTGCGTTGAACGGGGGGTTGTGTGCAACGAGTACGACGGGTGGGCCTAGGGTTGGAAGAGCTGGCGTCGGTGGGCTTAACACGGCGGGGAGGCATTGTGCGGGAGTCGTGTGTGTGCGTGAGTATGCAAAATATAATGAATCAACATAAACACGAAGCACGACCAACGAGCAAATGGAATATTTGGGGCAAAATTAAAATTGAGCGAAGGAGTGAGTTTACCCAAATGAGATGAAGATCGTTGCTCGTAGGCGCCCCGATGCTACTCGATAGGAGCACGTTGTGGAGCCGCGGTGATTTCTTCAGCAAGCTTCGAAATTGAGGAGAATGGGTGAAAGTTAGGGTTTTGTGTGCGGGTGGAATCGAGGAGAATGGAGAGAAATCGATGGTGGGGTGGATAGGGAGATGGGGGGAGGTCGATTGGGGTTGATTCTGGGGAGGATCGAGGTCTGGTGCAAGAGGAGGAGGCGAAACGTCGGTTGGGGATTCGAAAATGACAAGGGCGGAACGAACGGGCGGCGACGGATATTTATAGGAATTTAAGTCGACCCGGTCGGGTGCGTTATCACCCGATCGGTTGACCTTAGGTCGAAAATTTGATGATGAAGAAACGCTACAGGCGACCCGATCGGTTGAGAACTCAACCGATCGGTTCGCCGCTCCATACAATTTCCCGAGAACTCAGAGTTTTTCACCCGGTCCTTCAACCGGTCTGGCATATTATCATCCGGTCGGTTCGTTAATACTGAAATTTTCCCGAGAGTCTCCCCCAGGTCACCCGGTTATATCACCCGGTCTCATCATTCTCCACCCGGTCGGTTCATTTGGCGACAGACACGGCCGTAAGCTGATACATCCCAACTGATCGGGTGAGAACTCACCCGATCGGTTGAGGCCTTGTTTTCTGCAAAAACCCAAAAATCGCCTATGTTCCTTCACAGAAGTTGTTTCGGCTGGATTTATTTATAAAAATAGAGAAAAATAAAGTAGAAAAAATCCTAAAAAGCGAAGCAAAAGTTTAGAACATGGGTTGCCTCCCATGAAGCGCTTTTGTTTAACGTCGTTTATCTTGACGCCTCCAGCGGTGGTCAATTAGGATCCGGAGGGTTGGAGGAAGAGTCGTCGCTCGTTGGGGATCCGACTGGAGAGAACTCTGGTTCTCCAACTGTATAGTGTTTCAGACGCTGTCCGTTGACTTTAAACGGCTCATCCCTTCCCATTATCTCAATAGCCCCATGCGGGAAAACCTTGGTGATGCGGAACGGTCCCGACCACCTTGACTTGAGTTTTCCAGGAAAGAGCTTCAGCTTTAAGTTGAATAGGAGAACTAAGTCCCCTTCTTTGAATTCTCTCTTCAAGATTCGCTTATCATGCCACCGCTTCAGCTTCTCCTTGTAGATCTTGGCGTTCTCATATGCATTGAGCCGGATTTCGTCGAGCTCGTTGAGTTGTAACTGCCGGTGCCCTCCTACCTCCTTGGCGTCGAAGTTCAGATTCTTAATTACCCAAAATGCATTATGCTCCAATTCCACAGGAAGATGGCAAGCTTTCCCATAGACAAGCCGGTAGGGAGTCGTGCCGATAGGAGTTTTAAATGCTGTCCTGTAGGCCCAAAGCGCGTCAGGAAGCTTTGATGACCAGTCCTTTCTAGAATTGGCCACCGTCTTTTCTAGTATGCTTTTAATCTCCCGGTTAGAGACTTCCGCCTGACCGCTGGTCTGCGGGTGATAGGCACGCCCCACCCGGTGTTGTACCCCGTATTTTTTTAAGAGGGCCTCGAATTTCTTCTCTATAAAGTGGCTCCCTCCGTCACTGATCAGGACATGAGGTACACTGAACCGCGGGAAGATGTTGCTTTTGAAGAACTTGGCCACCACTCTGGAATCATTGGTTGGACTGGCCATCACTTCAACCCATTTCGACATGTAGTCCACAGCCACCAAGATATACTGGTTCCCCGAGGAGGAAGGAAACGGTCCCATGAAGTCCACTCCCCATACATCAAAGATTTCTACCTCCAGGATGTAGTGTTGAGGCATCTCATTCCTTTTGGAGATATTCCCCACTCTTTGGCATTTATCGCAGGCTTGGACATAAACATATGTGTCCTTGAAGAGTGTAGGCCAGTAGAATCCGCTTTGGAGAATTTTTGCGGTGGTCTTGTAGGTGCTCACATGCCCTCCACATTGCTGCCCGTGGCAGTGGGAAATGATGGAGGTCGCCTCAGACGCTATCATTTCACGTCCGGTTCTATTTGTTCACAATTAACAATTCTAACCAACTAGGGCCTAAGCACGGCCAAAAGTGCAAGTGGATACACTTGCCTGCGATGGCGAGTGTGTCGTCCTCTCGAAGTGTCTCGTCTAAGCGTCTCGTACAAGCGTCTCGTCCGTAGAAGTCCGTCTGAAATATCGCCACGGCGACGATGTCAGGTCTCAAATTCATCAAATCATATTAGGTTTCGTTTCTAGGTTTTCGGGACTATCCTAATCGTCAATAGTCACTTTTTGATGTTCCAGCCTAATCGACGATCTATCCTATGTGCACAGTCAACAAAGTCCATTCGTCGATTTTCTAAGTTCGTACAACGTTTTACAGGTGCTGGAAAATAAATTTAGTTCAAGTTGACGGTTTTTAGTTTAGGGTTCAGTTTTGCTACGGTGTGGGTTCGCTACGAGTTTAGAGGGACCAACTTGGTGTGAGAAACGCGCATTTAATCTGGCGTCGGGTCTGGAAACAGTTACGGATCGCGTTGCCTTCGCCTTGATTCCTTGACTGCTGGTAGCGTGGAGTTATCTGCGTCATGGGTTCATGATGTTAAACCGTAGGGTTTAACCCGGATTAAATCACTACTGAAACTATTATAGGAGTAAAGCACTTATATAAATGCAATTTATAAACTAATATATTTTTAAATCTTCGTTAACAGAACTAACCCTAAGCCAAAGCAAACAGGGTGAGTAAAATGTCAAATGCTGTAATAGTAACTGTCTCATCATCATAACCTCTGCTAACATACATGCAATAGGCTAACAACTAACATCTCAACTCAACATTAACAGATCAATACTCTAACTTCAATTATCCAACCCTAACATCATATTATTAAATCTATCATTTTTTTGTGTATGGTGACTACAGAAATACTTACAAGTCTATATGAATTAGCACATCCGAATACAATATGCTGCCATTAGGAAATTATCAACCTGTTTACATGCTTATAAAAGAATGTCTCAGATCCTTGCATAATACATTAACTTGTAACAACATGTTACTGCTAATAGTCTCATACATCAGTTAAACATGCTACTATTAAGCTGTAAACCCAACATTTAATATAAGCCTCATTTAAACGAGCTCACGCAGTTACTCACTGTTTTCACTTCTCCCTCCTCGCTGTCACTTGCAGGTGGCCATGACGACTTCAGCGATGTCGGAGAAAGGCGGTCGGCACGAGGCGCAGCCGGAACGAGCTTGCAGCAGTGATCGCGGGCTTGAGCATGGCTGTGAAGCAGAGACCGCTGCTCGGGAAGACTTGGCAACGCAGCAGGCCCGTAGAGGTCCCTCCGGCGGTCAGTGAGGCTGGGCGGCGCTAGGGCTGGCGAAGCAACGATCAGGGGGGTCGCCGGTGACGTGTAGAGCGGCGGTGGCGGGCTGCCGCTGCCATTTGCAGCTACATCGGAACACTCCGGTGACAGGGGCAGCTTGCAGGCGGCCTGCGGCGTCGAGCGGGGCTGCGCGGTGGTCGGTGGTCGACGAGCGTCGATCGAACTCGCAGCAGCGGCGATCGGTGCAGCTGTTGACACCGTTCGCGTGGCAACGCTCGCCGGCGAGCGGTTCTGCGGTAGGCGGCGGAACGGTGGCACTCGGGGATGCGGAGGAGTCGTGGGTGAGGGGTCGTCGCCGGCGGGATCTGAGGGTGAAGGGAGGAGACGCGAGAGAAAGAGAGGGAGAGTACTCGGGGAAAAATTTTGTTGGTGGCGGCTGGCAAAATTTCTTACCCTAGGTCATGCGGAAAACATAGATAGGGTTAGGGTTAATAGTTTAGGGTTTCTTAATAATAATAGATGTTGATATATACCTATAGGATTTATAGCTAGAAGGGGATTGTCAAAGGGGGGGGTGAGGGTGTACAAGTAGGGGTAAGTCTAGGGGACAAATAGAAAGACAGTTTAGGAAAGATATTATGAAGATAATCTGGGATATAGCCAGATTTGGCTAATCAATTTGAATTTCGAAATTGATCAGGGCAAATCAACGGTCCAGGTTTCTCCGCGCGATATCTCTCAATCCGGGCGTCAGAAAATTTATCCGAAAATACCGGGGCGATCGTGGAGACGAGACGCACAGATCTACGGAGCCCGATCGTGCGTAACGCCTACCAAAAATTTACGTAAAATTGGAAGCGGCGTTTTGAGCCAATTGACTAAAACGCCCACATCGTTCAAAGTCGTTTTGCGAGAAAACGAGCCATGAAAAGACGTTCCCAAAAATTACTATAAAATTAAACACCCCAATCCGATCGCAACGGCATATCACATCGCATATGCCGTAGCTCGGAAATAGCCAATTAAAATACGTGCACGATAAAACACGTGCGCGCAGAAAATTACAAACGGTCGGAAAGCGGCCGTTACATTCTACCCACCTTAGAAATGATTCCGCCCTCGGAATCACTCATAGTAAGACTAATTAATAAAATCCATAAATACTTAAGCCTATAACTCCCATCTTCCAACAATGGTCTCTAATCCTATAATTTCACCATCGTCCCTCACATATTCCATTATAATCCTTCTTTTCACTGAATAAAGCCACGACTAATCTAACATCCTAAAACTCAACCATAGATCCATCACTGCTGTTAAATTTCCAACTCCAAGTCCTCATAAGAGAATAATAATCACCTTCTCTTACACTACTACTCTACTAAACATCATCTCCCCATAACATCTTTAAATTTTCTCAATCTCTTCCCAATATTAATCAGTCGCTAAAATGATGTTCTAGCCGACCACCAATCCATGACGAAAACTTTGCCTATCTTATAATACCTTCACAAATCAACAATCGACGTGTCCTCAATACATTCTTGTCATATCTTCTCATAATTTTATCCACCAAATAATTCGGACTATCAAGATCACATCTCAACCTACCAACTATATTTATTTTCAACCAATATTAACTCCGACAACCTAACCATCCACTTATCTCAACACGTCGTTTTACTCCCAATGTCTTCTCACGTCAACTCAACAATCAAGTCCCGATGCTAATAAAAGCTCTACTCAATCTCATTATCACCCTAACACCTACCATACTCTGTAGCCATCCCTATCTACCATTCGTCTAAGCCTCAAATCTGATAAGTTCTCACCTTCACGCATACAATCTCATTCAACCAGAATTCTCCATTGAGTCCGCCACACTTCGGTTTTATAAATAAATCTTGAACAGCCCATTCTTTTTATCCGAAAGAAATTTTAATCCAACATCTTGGTGTTCCAAAATCAATTAATCATTGCTATAATAAAACTCATCTCACCCCAAGCCTACCTGCAAACAAAATTCTATAACGATAATAGCTAGTCCCAATAATATAACAACCATAAACACAAAAAAAATAATTTCTATGGGAGATAAGAAGAAGGGAAAAGGGAAACTTAAGACCAAAGACACATTTAAAATATTTGGAAAAAACGTGTGGAGTTGCGGTAGTGGGTGAGGAGGGATAATTGATTCGTGATCTTGTGAGCTAATTTCAAAAAAAACTTTAAAGATTTGGTTTAAAAGGAAACAAAGCTTTGATACAGTCACATACAGCCAAGATAAACCATTCATTAAAACTAAAACTAAGTCTAAGGAACTGCCTGCTATGACACCATTCATAAAAGTATGAATACCGTCATTCAGACAACTCCCAGCATACCATGGTTAACACTGAGTACACATTCAAGACACAAAAAGGCAATCATCGGGATCCTAAAGAACACACATTCATACAAGTCTACATACTCTACCTATACTCACGCACCACAACGACATCACCTACCAAAGGGCCTACGCCTAACTAGATGACATAGGCAACTACAGACACTAATGTCTAAACACTTAAGGAAAAGAAAACTAAACCAAAAGAGAAACGAAAAAAAGATCGGGAAGAACGAGTTCAAATAAGGCGGGGATAAGAAGATAGTCAGATGGACGGAACAAAAATATTGCTAAAAGTAATTTAACGATGAAAGAAGGATTTTGTGCAAAATATGGTATCATATACCTCTAAATATATAAATATATATATATATATATATATACACATACTTAAAAGTGGGCAGAAGTAGCAAATTAAAATTTTGGAAAAAGTAAGACATAGGAAGGATGGGTAGGGTGAGAAACGTTTGTTTGCAAATGAGAAATAAGATTACACAAAAGATTTTGAAATGTGGTCAAGAAGAACATAGAACTGGTATAATGATAATAATAAAACAAATTGGAGTTCTCTCTAGTCTAGAAAATATTTAAAAGTACGTACGGTAAGTGATTAGAAATTTTTTTTTGTAGTTTTTGTAAAAAGAATAACTTTGAATGGTAGCAAGTTTTTTTTTAAATACCAAAATACGAAAATTAATGATTCAAAAGCGAGTACGAAATAGTAACTTAAGGATTTACGACCAAGAAGGTTTCAAAGTCGATAAAAGAATTTTAATTCAACCGAAAACAGGAAATTATATATATATAGTATAGGGGTTTTCAAAGAGATTAAGCTTAGCGATGAAACTGAACATGGAGTTTCGAAAATACTTTTAGAGAAGACAAAATTGGCAAGGAGAAAGATTTGGAGGATCTACGATGTTCGTCAGGAAACGATCACGTGAATCGGGAGACAGGAAAAATGATTGCTTGAAGAATAGGTGTAGGATACGAATCGTGAAGGGCTACGGTGGAACATTACGGCTGACAACACAAAATTGTAAAGATCAGGGCGACGCTAGAGGTCAGGGGTTCTAATTATCGGGTCGTCTAAAGATTAGGATAACTCAGCTCTAAGACTTCCTAATGAGCTAGTCTATAATCGGGATTTAAAGATAAGGTTCCTAAGAGAATCCAGGTTAGTTCTGCTGGGCCCGAAGTCGATGGACCCGAGCGAACGACTAAAAGAAGGGCTCTGGAAATTTAACACGGTCAGAGTCAAGTGGCTACTAAGGTATTCTAGGACGAGGTTGACTAAATCCTAACCAAGGCGTCAGACTATCAAATTGGGACGCCTACCTAAGTCTTCCTACCATTCTAAAACTGGGTAAACCTAATTTAGACTTGTACATGGATATTAAATGAATGCGGTACTTTTATTGTTCCGAACTTTTGCAAGACCTGCATGGGCCACCACTAAAACCTGTCACGCCCCGCTTCCCAAAATGGACGGAAGCGAAACGTGACGAGGCCCGCTTAGGCCAGAGCTTTAGAAGCTCGGACCCAATAAGCGTCTGTAGAGGTACCATTTTAAAAGAATTTCAGGTTCTTGCATTATTATAGTTCGAAACAACAGAAAGTACGGAAAGGAAGTTGCATTCATTAAATAGAGATATAATATCCAACTGGTACAAAGTCTAAAAGAAGCCTAAGCATGGCAACAAAAGATTTAAAGACAAACCTAAAAGTAGTACCCTCGGGAAGTGGCGACTAAAAGACCTCAAGGTCTGATCCTCGTCAGGCACGAACTCTGGATCAACGTCCTCGGCTCCTCGTACTCCAGTGAGTCTGCCTCGTCCACGAACTCTGGCTGAGCACCTGACGTACAGCACCCAAGAGAAAGGAACTGTACGTCAGGTAAAGTCTACAAGAAGGGTTAGACTTTACTGCAAGTGTATTAACTTTTAGACAACGTTTTACTGGTTGATTAGCATGCTGGGGTCATAATTGAGTAACAAGCAGAAGTAACGCAGCAGGTAAGTAAAGCGCAACAAGTAGTAGTTGTAGCGTGTGCTACCAACTACGGGACTAACCTACAGGTGTTAAGACGAGACGGGACGTGACGGAAACAAGGCAGGACAAGACAAGTGAGACACGAAAGGGTTCATGCCTTACGGTTCGAGGGGGATCAGACCCTCTTGCCGTGCGCACGCTCAACCCAACCCCAAACCCCAAGACAAGACAAGACATGACACCAGTACAAGGGATCACTCGCTCTAGCTTGGCGAGTGCCCTATTGCCCGCAGGCTGAGAATCAGTACAAGGGATCACTCTCTCTAGCTTGGAGAGTGCCCTATTGCCCTCGGGCTGGGTATCCGTACAAGGGATCACTCTCTCTAACTTGGAGAGTGCCCTATTGCCCGCAGGCTGTGAATCTGTACAAGGGATCACTCGAAGAGTGCCCTATTGCCCAGCGAGCTGTGCAAGACGGGACGGGACGAGACAGGAAGGGTTAATCTAGGGTGTCCACACACACGCACACACATGATAGCCCTACAGCATCAAAAGTTGTTGTTGTCAGGCTCAGACTTCGTCGTCAAGTCTAAGCCGTCAGGAGTCGTCCCAGACGCTATCATTTCACGTCCGGTTCTATTTGTTCACAGTTAACAATTCTAACCAACTAGGGCCTAAGCACGGCCAAAAGTGCAAGTGGATACACTTGCCTGCGATGGCGAGTGTGTCGTCCTCTCGAAGTGTCTCGTCCAAGCGTCTCGTCCGTAGAAGTCCGTCTGAAATATCGCCACGACGACGATGTCAGGTCTCAAATTCATCAAATCCTATTAGGTTTCGTTTCTAGGTTTTCGGGACTATCCTAATCGTCAATAGTCACTTTTTGATGTTCCAGCCTAATCGACGATCTATCCTATGTGCACAGTCAACAAAGTCCATTCGTCGATTTTCTAAGTTCGTACAACGTTTTACAGGTGCTGGAAAATAAATTTAGTTCAAGTTGACGGTTTTTAGTTTAGGGTTCAGTTTTGCTACGGTGTGGGTTCGCTACGAGTTTAGAGGGACCAACCTGGTGTGAGAAACGCGCATTTAATCTGGCGTCGGGTCTGGAAACAGTTACGGATCGTGTTGCCTTCGCCTTGATTCCTTGACTGCGGGTAGCGTGGAGTTATCTGCGTCATGGGTTCATGATGTTAAACCGTAGGGTTTAACCCGGATTAAATCACTACTGAAACTATTATAGGAGTAAAGCACTTATATAAATGCAATTTATAAACTAACTAGTCATAACCCGTGCCCGCGGGCACGGTTCATTTAATATTTTTTTCCATGCAAAATCTTTGTTCCCCAAAAAATTATTTTCACTGCCAAAATTTTAAAAACATCAAATTAGCATAAAAATATTTAGCGGCACGGGCGCATTCGGCTTGGACGCCTTCGGTGCGGAACAACAAATTCGGCGCGAGCGCCTTCGACACGAAACAACAAATTCGGCCCGAGCGCATTCGACACGAAACAACAAATTCGGTGCATGTGCCTTCGGTGCCGAATAACAAATTAGTGTAGAACAACAAATTCGGTGCGACACGGTTCGTTTAAGATCCCCGAAATCTTTGTTCCCCAAAAAATTATTTCCATAGACAAAATTTAAAAGAACAACAAATTAGTATAAAAATATTTAGTGGCACGGGCGCCTTCGGCGCGGCACAACAAATTCAGCAAGGGTGCCTACGACATGGAACAACAAATTAGTGTAGAACAATAAATTCGGCGCGATCGCCTTCGACGTGAAACAACAAATTAGCGTAAAAAAATTAGTGCCGGAGGTGCGGGCGCCTCTGGCGCGGAAGCGGGTTTTTGTACAATGTATTGAAATACAGATTTATGTATGCGGCACATTGTTGATGGATTGCCAATAGTTGATACATTCTAATTATCAAACATAATACTCTCTCATAAGGGCGTTAACGATATTACCCCCTTAAAATCGTAGTTCTGCAAATAATTAAAGAACATAAATGATACGTAATTCCCTTAAAAATTTTAGTACCCCGAAAATTTACTTCACACAGAGAATTTATTTCAGTCAATAAAATTTAGTTCCCCTAAAATTTAGCTTCCTCCCGATTTAACACGTGCACTAAGGTCACGATTCATTTAAAATATTCTCCACTTAAAAATCTTGGATATACTAATTTTTAACAAACACCAATAATTAAAGCGCAAGAATCGTTATTTAGTTCCCCCAATAATTTTCAAAAATTTAAGTTTTTCCCAAAATTTAGTTCCCACCAATAATTTTCAAAAAATTTAGTTTTTTCCAAAATTTAGTTCCCCCAAAGAGTTTAGTTCCCCCTAAAATTTTTAATTCCCCCCAAAATTCAGTTCTCTTCATATTTAATTTCTCTAAAATTTTAGTGTTTTGCCCTCAAAATTTTCACAAACTCACATCCAAAATTTCGGTTTTAAGTTCAAAATTTCGATTTTCTGTACAAACTGTCGATATTTATAAAGATTTGAGCAAGGTTGTACCTTGCATTTGGAATGGATGAGTCTAATCTACAAAAGTCCATTTGATGTTCTCGATGTTACCATTATCACATCATCACTACGTAGGTAGGATAAGCGTGTTTTGATTATTAAGGCAGTTGGTTGGCATAGTTTAGCTATAAGCTTGTACTATCGTTACCATCCTACAAAAGGAATCCCGAGATTTTGGAAACTAATTTATAATGGGATTGACCTATTGCTCATTTATTTTTATGATACAAAATTATCTCTCAGAAAAGTTACACGATGGATCCAATGATTTCAAAAACTATGATCATGAAATGCCATCGGCAATTGCTTAATGCTTGGATTACTGAAGGACAACCTACATTTTGTGTAAGGAACTTCCCTGGACAATGAACATATGAGTGCAGCATAACGCACAATGGAATATCATAGATGCATCTTTTAATGATCATGAAAACCATATGTGATGAAAACCATACATGACTAATTGTTCAGAAATCATATAATCAATATTGAACCTACAATTAAAATCGAAAAAACAATAGATGGATACTGTTATGAAAATCAATTCGGGTTCACATGACATTCACATGCAATTTTCTTGTATGTTCTCTTTACTGTCAAAAGAATGTTCAATATAAACCATAATCATTTTGAAAACCAAAAAACCGAGCAAAGCTTGTGTCTTTTAGCACCCAACCGACTTCAATCCATGTCCTTGAGTTTTTCATCCTCTTGCCCGAAGGATCATCGGTTCCTGAAGAAAGAAGTTGCCTGAAAGAAACTATATCAAACAGTCGAGGAAGAAAGTATTGATATAAGAATTAGGGACTAAAGAAATTACTATCAGTTCCAAGCTTCAATTGATATCAGTTCTCCCATGTTCCCAGGTTGCACCGCAAAGCTTCACAAATCTGCATCAAAATACTGTGTTTTTAGTAACAATGGAATTATGGATGTTTGAACAAAAACCATCACTTTCTCACAAATCAATTGTATCTATTGAAATCAAGTGAAAAAGCAATGAAACATTTGAAGCAATTTGTTTATTGTACAGTGAATCATTTGGAGCAATGAAACATTCAAAGAAATGCATCATGATAATTATAAGGATTTTTATTTGATTAGAAGCTCCAAATGCATACTAATTGTTGTTCTGATTGTAAACAGCCATGTGTGAAGAGTTTAACAGACAATATGCCAAGGAACGGACAAAAACAAAATGATCAGATATTTAGCTTCATCCTCCTGTGAGACTTACTCCAATACAAACGACAATTGGAGTATGAAGATGTCCACGTATTTCTATAAGACATATTTCCAACAATTTATGACACTGTAAGCAATTAAACCGTAAAAGAATGTTGATACATAGGAGATGATGTAAAGAAATGTTTTAAGTTTTCTCAAATGGATTTAGCAAAGGTCATATTAAAAATAATTAATTTACTAATTTCATCATCTCAAAGCAAGACAGTAGGTATCAGTCAATGAATTTCAACAATTCATAACTGGGATTCTATAAATGATGTCTCGACATATTATGATATCTCCTAAGAGAGACTTCTACATATTATCAATCATCAATTGTTGTTCTGCAATCCCAAACCAAGCATATGCTGATAATAGAAATCTTGAGATGTAATCATTTGATTTCATTAAAATTAACTGATCAATAACATCTCACAATAGTTATAGAAATTCATACCGTTTGTCTTTCCATGAAATTACCTTTAGGTGATTATACGTCTCAGAACCCATCTGCAGAGCTTCCTCCAAATTATGTGCACCACTTAGAAGAATCATGATTTCCTAGGATATATTGGCTGTCAATAAGGTTGTGGTATGCTCACTTATAGAATATAATAGACATCAAATTAAAACAGAACCATGATTAAGTAGATAGCTAATATTCGCATTCTTTCCAGAGAGAAACATAATAGAAACACAACTTAACGCAAATGACAGAAGAAAAAAGTTCATACATTAACTTAAATTAAAACAAAAGGCAATAAAGAAAAACATGGAAAAGTGAAAGAAATGAAGCCTTGACATCTATGTATGAGAACTAAAGTAAGAAGCAATCAAAGATGAACGCTAAGAACTTACCTTTCACTGAGTAATAATGAGCTAATGGAATATCAAGGGTTTTCTATGCTAGCAAATATGTGGGTGTAGGTTTTCCTACGATTAGTGTCATTTAAGTGATAAGAGTATTTGCATTAACGTATGTACTCATTTTTTACTATTGTTGGACCTTTCAAGAATATTTTACGAAAATAAGCGTCTAGAACAACATTGCCGAAGCCTCCTTCACTGCATAGCCACCATGAAAATATGAATTTCAACTGATGCATGTAGTCAATACTCATAATAACTTGGGATTCACGTTTCTTCATCAATTTAGATACCGCCGAAAATTTGTAAAGCATTTGAATATCATAAATATAGTGTTATATGAAGAAAAAAACGGACCATTTTAGTTTCTATATATCCTTTGTGTTTCTATATAACTAACCTGGAACTAACCTGGAAGACAATTCATTCATATCAAGGCGTATCAAAACTAACACGAAAAACAATACCAAAAGATCCATGTCATACGACATGCTCGGCCCTAAATCTCCATTATCTACGAAATGGAAAAACAGAGAGTGAGAAAGAAAAAGACTGTGAGAAGATGGCTGTTGCTTGTGGTTGGCATCTTGCATGTTAGTCAAATCAAGTTGTAACAAAATAGGGGCATCAAGGTAACCTACACAATTCGATGATTTTTGGCTAACTCAATAAGCAAATCACCAAGAAGAACGACGTCGAAAAGTATGAACTAATAATCGTACATGTATCGAAGATGTAAACATAATTTATTCAAAGGTACGCAAATAGACTTCACAAAAATCATAAAATAAATATAAAGTCTGTTTCAATAAACAACAACTATTATTCTAACACTCATTATTGACCAATACAGCGAACAAATCATGATCATGTGGACACGATACATAATTAGATCTCGTTCACTCCGAAAGATAATTTAAAAACATACATATACAGCAATCATATAATAAATAGTCAAAATAAACAAATTAAACATCCAGATTAGTACAGGAGCAGCACATCGATTTGTACAAAGATCAACCATTTAATGGATAATAGATGAAGTACTCTCAAATGATTCATAAAAATGGGTCAGCCAAATAGATTGGATCCTTGATCGTTGAAAAGCTATTGGATCATTGCTTTGTGAAGTATGGAGTAATTGAGATGGAACTTGCTCTACTACGATGGTAGGATGGCAACATGGGAGGTGAAGGAAAAAAGTTTGTTCAGCCAAATAGATTGTTCTTAGGATTAAGAAAGAAGAAGAAATCATACCATTGCTTTTAAAGATAAAGGCAGATGTGAAGCTCTCTATCTGCAATGAAGGTGATGATGTCATTGAAGATGATGGAGACGTTTTGCTGCTATTGTTGGAGGAGACCTCCCAGAGCTGGTGTAATGCAGCCACAAAATACATTGTTAATGGGGATTGT
The DNA here is from genome assembly GCA_030789695.1 of Scilla litardierei. Lineage (NCBI taxonomy): Eukaryota > Viridiplantae > Streptophyta > Magnoliopsida > Asparagales > Asparagaceae > Scilla > Scilla litardierei. The sequence goes on from CM061142.1 coordinate 47,162,217, forward strand.
CCGTTATGTACTACCTTTTAATGTGCATAATCAAGACGAAATTCTTCAAAAATAGGTTCAAAATTAGGTTCAGGTTCTTTATATGCATGTACCCTTTACAGGTCAAACAATATGCAATTCACAATCTTGTGAGCGAAAATAGTAAACAGAACTATGTAATAAATCATTCAAGTCCTATGATCATAGCCAAGAATTGAAAAGTCTTGATACTAATTCTTTATAAAACCACATCACATCCTATTTCCAAATATTATATATCAAAATCAACCTATGTGCTAAATTTTCAATTAACAGTTGATAAAATCACCATCATTTTTCCTCTAAATCCAAAATTAGATTATTTTTCAAAATTCCATAATTGAACAGAAAAAATATAAAATCCGTGCGATTGATCACTGATCTGATGATACCTGCGCTGCATGATGTGGGCAGATCTTTCTGTAGATCCTTTGATTCCTTCAAGATCCGCTTCGATACCATCGACTAACTCCTGATCCAATTACGAAAAATTAAAAAATTAAAAAATCTCCAACAAAGATCGACTAACTCCAGATTTCAGACATTGAATATGTCAGATTCAAATTGGGTTGAACTTGCATATGCAAAACTGAAGTGGGTATGTTTCTTTAATCAGTTCAGTTTTGCATATTCATGGTATGCCATTAAAGAAACATACCCAGTTGAACTTAACTTACATTAAAGAAACATTCAAGTTTATTAGAGGTTGAACTTGCATATTCAAACTGATTTCATTGGGTATATAGAATTGGCAAGCTGCAAAAATGGCATATTCAACTGAATTCAAACCTCTAATATGAGCTGAATCCATATTAGCTGAGGGTTATTAGGGACATATTCAATTGGCAAATTTCTCAATGGCAGCTCATCAATATTCATATTGCCTCAATCCATTTCTCAATGCCTCAAGCCAGTACCTGATACAATATGAATATTGATGAGCAGCTCATCAATTTCTCAAATGCCTCAATCAGGACAATTTCAATCATTATCATGTCAAAAAAATTCTAAGTGAATTTTTGACTAAGCATTAATTTCTACCTAAGCAATGTAGGGAACATTGGGCAAACTGCATTATATTGGGAATGTAAGTTGACAGGATAATGCAAACTGCCTGACAGGATATTGGGAATGTAAATAGAAATTGACAGGATAATGCAGTTTTTGACAGGAAATTGCCCAAAATTGGCCTATTCCCTACATTCACACCCTCAAAACAATTTTTCTACTTGCCATTAAAGAAACACTGCATTATATTGGGAATAGCAAGCTCTAATGTCAGTCACATGTAAGTTCAACCCAATTTGGGCAAGTTCAACCCTGCAAAATTTTAATGTTTCTAATGTTTCAAAAAGAACTCAATGAGTAAACAGTGAACTTACAGTTGCGATTAACACATGTAAGTTTTGCTCAAAATTAACACTGTAAGAATGTTCAACCCTATAATTTTAATATTAAGCAAAATTTTAACCCTCCATTAAAGAAATGTACAAAAAAATTGTTGAGTATACTCAAACATTTCAGTATATTGATAATTTTTGAGTATACTCAACACTGGAACAAATGTATACTCAACCATTTCTTTCAAATGTTGATATCAATATAAAAACAAATGTTTGAGTTATCAAATGTTTGAGTTATCAATATAAATTTGAGTATACATTTGAGCAAAATTTTAACCCTCCATTAAATAAATGTACAAAAAATTTGTTGAGTATCCTCAAACATTTCAGTATATTGATAATTTTTGAGTATACTCAACACTGGAACAAATGTATCAACCATTTCTTTCAAATGTTGATATCAATATAAAAACAAATGTTTGAGTTATCAACTGTTTGAGTTATCAATATAAATTTGAAACAAAGGTATACTCAAACAAATGTTGATATCATTTCTTTTTGAAACAAATGTTGATATCATTTCTTTTTGAAACAAATGTGTACTCAAACATTTCAAATTTGTTGAGTATACTCAAAAATTTGTTGAGTGTACAAAAAATCAACCCCCCGATTAAAGAAACATACCAAACACTGGAAGTTCAACGCTGCCGTTAACAATTTTTCTACTTGCTCACACTGTCATTAACAAAATTTTAATGTTTTGAATGTTTCAAAAAGAACTTAAAGTTTTTCTAATGTTTCAAAAAAATTTACTGTATTTTATATTGATAACTCAAACATTTGTTTCAAAAAGAAATGATATCAATTCACAGCAGTTATCGTGTGGTTAACAGTAACATAAAGCAATTTTTACTTAATTTAGAAACAAATATGGTGTAGGTGTAGGTCTCTGAAATCGAACTGAAATTGAGGTTTGCAAATAATTAGTAAGTTCAACTCCAAAAAGTGTAGTGCAAGGTAGGGGATTCAAATGAAATGAATTTCACTTACAAAAACATACAATTCCCATAATAATTTAACACTGATATGTTTTTCTTGTAAATCTAATGCAACAGCTGTATAACTCTTCAGATTACTACATAATTGTTCTAAAATTTAATAAGTTGTGTTTCTTACTGGAATCAAGTATAAACACTCACCAGAGATGGGTAGGTGACATGGTTAAAAAGAAGACTTGCTGGGTATGGGGTTCACCCTTGAAGAAATCCAATCAACCCACTTCTCTAAAGCTAACCTCATGGCATCTAAGCTGTGTTTCTTACTGGAATAAAGTATAAACACTCACCAGAGATGTGTAGGTGACATGGTTAAAAGAAGACTTACTGGGCCTGGGGATTCACCCTTGAAGAAACCCAATCAACCAACTTCCTTAAAGCTAATCTCATGGCATCTAATCCATCTGCATCTTTGCAAGCTGATGTATCATCAGCATCCCATCTGCAAACTAATTATCTTGAACTACTGGTACGTATCATCAGTATGTATCATCAGCATCCCATTTGCCAGCTAATTGAAAGGCAAGCTGTAAGAATTGAACACCAGTATGTATCATCAGCAACACATCATATATAAGAATTGAACACCAGTATGTCCGCTTTCTCCAATTGAGATGCATGCTTGAGAAGTGAGTTTGGCCGGATGATCAAGTGATCTAATCTGCGGTTGACTGGATCATTAGAATTTGACTCCACAATATACACATCCATTAAGAAAAGTGGGAGATACCTTGAAAGCTAATGGGAGCAAAGAAAGCTAATTGCCAACAACAAACATTCTAACACATACCATGCGGTAACCAGATGGTAAGAACTCAATACGGTACCAAGACCATATTAAGCCAATACAATAACCAAACAGCACATGCATGCTTATTTGATTTGGTTCCTCAGGGATTGAGAGGTGCAACACAAATAATGATGCGAACAATAGTTGATAGTGATATGCCGAACAACAGATAACACTACAAAGGGAAAGAAAAGGAGAACAAAATTTTATTGATGTGCCAAAGATCCCTAGTGTTCAGCACCGGAAGCTAAAATAACGCCAATGTTTAATATTCCCAGTAGTCATCATAAATTTCGTCATATACTGATATCATACCACAGTATTCATGGTAACTTGCTACAATCCAACTTTGCAAATGACAAACTGGAATAAGAGTGTCCTGGAAGCCCTTACAGTGAAGTAGCCCTAAAATCTGCAATAGTAGTCACTTAATTTAAGCTTACCTAAAGGAATGAACGCTTGTAGTTTTTAACATTGCAGGGATTATATAAGACATTCAATTGATCAAGGGGAAGCATGTGTATTTATTACATGTTACTGAGCGGTGATAATCAAATCATATGTAGAGTTAAAGACTGCAAAACCAAGTTGGTTATGTTAAATTTAAAGTACCTAATTGTTTTTCGACTTAGGGAATATAGGCTTGAGTTACAGGGAAAAGAATGGATGGCATACCATTAACACTCTATAATTTGATCTGAAGATGTGCTTCAAACTGTAACTATGACGCTAAAAATAATAATAGGACACTGACATGATGAATCCTCTCCTATTAAATCACACAAAAAACATCTATTAAGATTCAACAGAACAATATATTGTCTTCCATCCATGCAACACTTTCAGTTGAGAATAGAGCTTCTCTGGCAATTGACACTATAATACCAATTATTCATTGTTCCGCAAAGGAAGGAATACGACAATCTTAGCTACATTCACCGATGCAGTGAAAGTTACCTAACTTGACTATAAATTAAGTTGCTAAACAAAGAAGGCAAGCTCCATTTTGTTGGACTTATGCATGTTTATCTGTCAGAGGCATGCATGAAAGATATACCTAACAATCAGGCTGGCCAACTCGTTCAGGCAATTCTCCTCTGTCCTGAGTTCCCTATAGCAACCAAATACATCCAAATATCAATACATTCACACATCAAGTCTTTCCTAATTTTACACGTGAGTAATTTAGCAAAAAATCAAATTACTGACATCAAACATCTACGGTGATAGCGTGATCCCTTCACCTGCCCATTGTAAGTGGGATGATTGTAGCGACAGTTGCTCCCATAACCACACAGCCCTGTCCTCAAATAGAATATGATAGCATGGTTAGTACATCATATTAATTAGAATAGTATGGATACCTTGAATTGTTATGCCTGCGAGGCAAATTGGAGTTTTGTGCCTGAATTTTTGCACATTGGTCCTCAAAGTTTGTTACATGTAGGTTTTAATTGCAAGTTAACTCTCAAAATATAAAAAAGTAAAACACAAAGGATGTGGAGGTATTTTTTCATTTGAAAGAAAAATAGTCACATATATCATTATATGTAACCATCACTAAGGTTTAGAAATAAAAATTAGCATGGAAGGAACATTCTATTTATCAATGCACTATTGCATTACTAAGTTAATTGCATGGAAGGGACATTCCACACACATCAAAGTTGGAAAGGTATAAGGATTGCTGGTACCGAAAACATATAACAGGGGGACACTTGGGAAAAAAGGGTTTCTGAGTATATGCATCCTTTGATTCATCCGTACTTTGATATTCATATATTAGTCCCTTAAATTACTTTAAGTTAGACTAAATCAGCCCTTATGATTAAGTTATTCAATGCGTATTCAATGCGTAATATTTTTTATAAAAAGAAACAACCATCTACATAAAATAATCTTTCAGATATATAAAATCACCAATACCCAATCTTTCGGATATATAAAATTACAGATCCTTTTAAATCTATTCATCAAATTTCAACAGATCAAATAAAAAAACTTTTAAAACAAAAATGGAAACCCCCAAATCAAATATCTAAAGGTAGCATGTAGAACCGAGCAACCCAAATCAAATATCCCAAACCAAATCAAATATTTAAAACAAAAAAAACTTGTAATTTCATTCATATAATGGAGATTACAAATTACATATATAAATGAGATCGATGAAACCCTAACCCAAACCATGCTGAATTTTTTTCTTTCACATAGAAGGTGCTTAAAAATAATAGCATACAGAATCCAGGATTAAACCCATCATTTGCAAACATGCACATAATCTATGGCAGGCTGCTGCTTTACTGTCAGAAATCCCATTGACATCAATTTCTGGCTCGTTTGCTTGCAATAATTGTTCTGGAGATGATTCATTCTTGAATTTTTTTTAGGATGCATAGTTTTTTTCCTTCAATGAATACGCAAATCACCAAATTAGAAAAATGTAAAATACTAGATCAATGTCATAGTCCAAAGATGAAAGAAACATATTAAATTGGAATTCTACTATACTTTGTAAGCAATGCATCCAACGACACAGGTATGAACTTAAAAGTAAGACAGTTATAATTTTTGTAAGCAATTATATTAATCATGCTGCTGCAATGATTGGTTTAATACCTAATTTCCAAACTCGAACCAATAGAATCCACAGCAACAATCAAAGTTCATACGTACAGTTCCATTCGGAATAGTCGAGTTGGAAGTGAACTTAATCTTCGCAGAGCCTCCAAGAGATTCAAGTCGCCTGAAACCCATTCTGAAACTCCTAGTGAACAAAACCAACAATAATAGATCCAAGAATGAATTGTTGAGGATCATATGAGCCAATCACACTCGTATATGTCTTGAGACTACCATGCTTGCAAACAACCTACACTATAAATGCACCATAAACATAATATACAAATTTACATAGAGATGCACAAAATTGAAAGATTATGTGACTTCAAAAGTATGTGTTAGTAGACAAAATGTATTAAGCAGACATCTGGTTTTTTACAAAGCGAAAAATGCATATGGAAACTAACAGATGTTATGTCATGTAAATATGATTAAAACAAACTAAAATCTATTTGAGACTGAAACCACATGTCTCATGTTTAAAACTGGAGGACCTAAAGTAACCTCCTTTAGTAAAAAAATAATGATATACCTATTATTGGTTTAAAACTATGCATCCCGTTAGGTATAGCAGTATCTAAAAAAATTACTTCTATTTAAGACTAAAACTAATGACATGAAGTAACCTGCTTTAGGAAAAAAATAATTAGTCTCAAATATGTATAGCATTAGTCTCTAGTAAACTGAGGACTTGAAGTAACTACGCACCCCATTAGGTATATCATCAGTCTCAAATAGATTTATCTAAATTGAGGACCTGAAGTAACCTGCTTTCATTTAAAAAAATAATAGCATTAGTCTCAAATAGAGTGATCACATGCGGGTAAATTTCTCATAGAAGGTAATAAGATGACGTTTGACATACATGAAATTTCTCATTTCATATTCCAATTTCAGGATAAATTTAGTCATATTTTTCAATATGTATTGCATATTTAAACCTATATGGATATGTCAAATGTGCATACAACATGTATTTGTATTCACTGTAAGACAAACATTAAAAATAGCAAAAGAAATAAATTAAAACATAATAAAGAATTCATATTCAATGTACCCCAAATTAAATGAAAGATAATATGCATGAAAAATATACCATGAGTGAATTATCAAAAGTTTCAGCAAGAAATAAACTCCTCGAGAATATTATTTATTCAAGATTTTGGTTCCCCTCTGCACTTCCTTAAATGCCTTGAGAAATTTGAAATCCTTTAGCATGCTATGTTTCTCGTTCAATGATTGAATCACTATATTTAAGCTAGTGTAACTTATGCAACTTTTCTTTCACTGAACTCTTTGCATCCATAACCATCTGATGCCCAACCTATTCATGTGTGTAACTTATCCGTAACCATTTGATCCCCGTCGCACCTCCCCTGCAGCATTGACCAGATTGTCAGGTCAACAGAGTAGCGTGCATGTTATATTCTCCATATAATGAACTGCATATTGGTATAGCACAAAATGGCAATGAGAACATGCAAATATTTTCATTGGAACAATCTTAATATATTGAACATATTGGACTTCTCAGTAATAATATACTGGCCCATTTTTGAGGAGGGGAAAACGTAGATCAGTAATTAGAAGTAGATTGATGTGAATGAGAATTACATATACATGGCATTGTCATTTTACCTGGAAGTAGATGGGTAGATGTACGCATAGGGTGCAATTCGACAACGAAATCTAAGGCTATCCGCATCGAAAACGCCAACCGCGCCATCACAAAATTTGGCGTACAACAGCATTTCGTCGCATGAATATATTGCACTGGAAATTGGTGCAGAAAGAGAATCTCTGGGAGACCACTGCATTTTAGGAACAGCGTTCATTAAAACAAAAGGATCAATCAATGAGAGCAAAGCAGCAATTTATGTTCTCGAATTCTGCTTAGAATACCAAATGTCGCAGGAAATGTTTATAAGCATCTTCGAAAAATTTTGGAAGTAATTTTGTTATGTCAAATCGACAAATTGGTTTTACGATCCATCAGAGCAATCACATGATAAAGAAATGCCCGAAGAATTGTTTCAAGTCCAATGACACAGAAAAAGTAAATGGAAATCTGAAATCTAAGGGAAAAAGAACTAACTGTTCTTAAGTTGGCAATAAGAACTTGAGACTGCTTAAGTTGGCTCTTAAAATTTGATATATGAGTTATACTATTTGTACTATCTTTCATATGATGACAAATAAAATTCCTACCCATTCCATCTCAAGTTATGCGTATCATATTATAAAACTACAATTGAGAAAGAGAAGATGCTATATTTGGAAAAGAAATTAACTTTTATATATGCACAACATCCAGTTGAAGATGAAACCTTCTTTTCTCCGGCCAAATAAAAATGGCCGATCCCCCCTCCCCTCCCGGGAGGCTTCCCGATGTCAAAATCATTCAAATTCCAGCGCTTCTCTACAATCAAAACCTTCAATGTGGCCTATATAAAAGCAAAAATACTTGTAGAATTCCATGACACACATTTTCATATCACAATGAATCACTTGCAGAATTCCAAGAATAACATTATAACAGGAAAATTTGCACGGCACACAGAATTGCTAAAATTCTATACCATCTCTGAATTTCCGAAAAAAGAAACAATTTTTCATAAAAATTTCAATTTTCAGGGAAACAATGGGGAAAATCTAGTTGTTTGAAGCATAAAATCTTACAGTTTCCTCATCAGATCTTGACACCATCCATCGTTCCTTCCGACATCGATTGCATACTCTCCATGATCTACCGCCTACTAACTGAGCGAATCCCCAAACCCGACCTCCTCTTTGTTGATGAGGGTGAAGATGAAGATGAAAAAGAAACAATTTTTCATAAGAACTTCAACTTTCATGGAAACAAAAACCTCGATATGACTTCAACTTTCATAAAAACTTCAACTTTCATAAAAACTTGCATCAAAATCATACCAGTTTCATCATCAGATCTCGAAAACCTCCATCGTTCCCTCCGACATCGAGCGATCTACCGCCTCCTTGCTGAGCACACCGATCTACCGACAACCTCCATCGTTCCCCAAACCCGACTTCTTCATGCTGATGACGGTGAAGACGAAGAGGCTGTGAGGCCATCCCCCAAAATGCTGAGTTCCCCCCCAATTGTGCCCCCAACTGTGAGTTTCCCCCCAAGATGAAGCGGTTGTGAGAGCATCCCCCAAAATTTCGATTTTCCCCCCAATTGTGAGTTCCCCCCGAGATGAAGAGGCTGGAACGCATCCCAATTGTGTCTACTCTGCGTACGTGGCTTCATCCTGGAGCGCATCCCAATTTTTTTCTCACATGCGCGTGACTGCGGGACCCACTCTTGGTGACTGGGACAAACAAAGATATGACTGGACTTATGACTGGGACAAAATTCAAAAAGGTTGTGTTTATAGAATAGATATATTTTTAAATCTTCGTTAACAGAACTAACCCTAAGCCAAAGCAAACAGGGTGAGTAAAATGTCAAATGTTGTAATAGTAACTGTCTCATCATCATAACCTCTGCTAACATACATGCAATAGGCTAACAACTAACATCTCAACTCAACATTAACAGATCAATACTCTAACTTCAATTATCCAACCCTAACATCATATTATTAAATCTATCATTTTTTTGTGTATGGTGACTACAGAAATACTTACAAGTCTATATAAATTAGCACATCCGAATACAATATGCTGCCATTAGGAAATTATCAACCTGTTTACATGCTTATAAAAGAATGTCTCAGTTCCATGCATAATACATTAACTTGTAACAACATGTTACTGTTAATAGTCTCATACATCAGTTAAACATGCTACTATTAAGCTGTAAACCCAACATTTAATATAAGCCTCATTTAAACGAGCTCACGCAGTTACTCACTGTTTTCACTTCTCCCTCCTCGCTGTCACTTGCAGGTGGCCATGGAGACTTCAGCGATGTCGGAGAAAGGCGGTCGGCACGAGGCGCAGCCGGAACGAGATTGCAGCAGCGATCGCGGGCTTGAGCATGGCTGTGAAGCAGAGACCGCTGCTCGGGAAGACTTGGCAACGCAGCAGGCCCGTAGAGGTCCCTCCGGCGGTCAGTGAGGCTGGGCGGCGCTAGGGCTGGCAGAGCGACGATCAGGGGGGTCGCCGGTGACGTGTAGAGCGGCGGTGGCGGGCTGCCGCTGCCATTTGCAGCTACAGCGGAACACTCCGGTGACAGGGGCAGCTTTCATGCGGCCTGCAGCGTCGAGCGGGGCTGCGCGGTGGTCGGTGGTCGACGAGCGTCGATCGAACTCGCAGCAGCGGCGATCGGTGCAGCTGTCGACGCCGTTCACGTGGCAACGCTCGCCGGCGAGCGGTTCTGCGATAGGCGGCGGAACGGTGGCACTCGGGGATGCGGAGGAGTCGTGGGTGAGGGGTCGTCGCCGGCGGGATCTGAGGGTGAGGGGAGGAGACGCGAGAGAAAGAGAGGGAGAGTACTCGGGGAAAAATTTTGTTGGTGGCGGCTGGAAAAATTTCTTACCCTAGGTCATGCGGAAAACATAGATAGGGTTAGGGTTAATAGTTTAGGGTTTATTAATAATAATATATATTGATATATACCTATAGGATTTATAGCTAGAAGGGGATTGTCAAAGGGGGGGTGAGGGTGTACAAGTAGGGGTAAGTCTAGGGGACAAATAGAAAGACAGTTTAGGAAAGATATTATGAAGATAATCTGGGATATAGCCAGATTTGGCTAATCAATTTGAATTTCGAAATTGATCAGGGCAAATCAACGGTCCAGGTTTCTCCGCGCGATATCTCTCAATCCGGGCGTCAGAAAATTTATCCGAAAATACCGGGGCGATCGTGGAGACGAGACGCACAGATCTACGGAGCCCGATCGTGTGTAACGCCTACCAAAAATTTACGTAAAATTGGAAGCGGCGTTTTGAGCCAATTGACTAAAACGCCCACATCGTTCAAAGTCGTTTTGCGAGAAAACTAGTCGTGAAAAGACGTTCCCAAAAATTACTATAAAATTCAACACCCCAATCCAATCGCAACGGCATATCGCATCGCATATGCCGTAGCTCGGAAATAGCCAATTAAAATACGTGCACGATAAAACACGTGCGCGCATAAAATTACAAACGGTCGGAAAGCGGCCGTTACACCAGCACAACTCCCTCTTGGACCATGAAGTGGCACTTCTCCCTGTTTAGGACTAGTCCCTCTTCTTGACATCTCTCCAGGACCTTAGTTAGATTACTGAGGCACGAGTCAAACTTAGTTCCATAGACGGAGAAGTCGTCCATGAAAACCTCCATGATGTCTTGGGAGTGACGGAGAAGATAGCGGACATGAGTCTTTGGAATGTAGCAGGGGCGTTACAGAGTCCGAACGGCAGTCTTCTATAGGCATATGTCCCGAATGGGCAAGTGAAAGTCGTCTTCTCCTGGTCATATTTAGGAATAGGGATCTGAAGAAATCCTGAATACCCGTCCATGAAACAGAAATAATTATGCTTCGCCAGTCTATCAAGCATCTGGTCAATAAATGGGAGAGGGTAATGATCCTTCCTCGTAGCCTTGTTCAGCTTTCTATAGTCAATGCACATCCTGTACCCCGTGACGGTCCTCGTTGGTATTAGCTCGTTCTTCTCATTACGAACCACCGTCATTCCTCCTTTCTTGGGTACGACGTGCACCGGGCTAATCCAGCGACTATCGGAGATAGGGTATATAATACCGGCGTGTAGAAGCCTAACAATCTCCTTTTTACAACTTCCATCATTATGGGATTTAGCCTCCGATGTGGCTCAATCGAGGAGGTTTGCTCATCCTCAAGCAGAATTCTGTGCGAGCAGAGGCCTAAGCTAACCCCTTTTAAATCTTCAATTGCATATCCAAAAACTCCTTTAAACCTTTTTAAAACACCAAGAAGTTTGGTCATTTGGTCTTCAGGCAGTGAAGAGTTCACTATGACCGGAAGGGTCAAGCCAGCCCCCAAATGTTCATACTTTAGCCCCGGGGGTAACTCTTTCATCTCAACCTCATGAGGCCCCGACGCATACTTCTCAAGCTGAGCATCCTTAAGGGAAAGGAGTTCTTCGTGGGTTTCTTGGAAGCCATCATCCGGAATCTCGTCCCCGGACGCGGTTCCGCATGTCAAAGTTTTGCAAGGTATAGTGGGGACGATCGAGGAAGGCACCGGGTCTCTTTCGAGCTCATAATAATTGTCCGGGAAGAAGGCTTCTAAGTGAAAACAGGTTTCAATTGTCGATGGTGCCCCACAGCTGTTTCTGGCTTCCTCACTGTCCAAGGATCCGGGACGCTCAGTAGAAGTCTGCAAGGAATAGATCGGTTCCTGTCCAACGTAGCCTACAGACTTAGCCTGATGGTTCTCCTAACAAAACTCCGCGAACAACTTTTCTTCACTAAATTCGGGACTAGGAATGTCGATATACGCCACTTCACCATGAGGAACGAGAGTAGCCTTGGCAAGGTGCTCCTGCGTATCTCGATATCTCCTCTGATTTTCCACGGCGACAGATAGGAGGGATAGTATATTCGAGGTATTCAGGGATTCCGCTAAGCTCCGCGCCAAATAGCGGATATGCTCCCAGATGTCTCCTGAAACTGCATGCAACATCCTCGTCGTGGGGCAAAGACCCTATACGAAAGGAGAGAGAGAACTGCACAAGTAGCAAACACGTCAAAAGCACGGGTCGCATAAACAGGAACCGAAAGTAGCGATGGTAGCACGGCGATTCAGTCAATTAGCACTATACAATTACTATCTACAATGTGTACAAGTGAAATTGAAAAGTGTAGAGTGCGACAATTATCGCGAGGTAAGGATAAGAGCTAGACACTAGGGTTCATGAGATCCTAAAATAACAAGCACGTTGCCTCCCCGGCAACGGCGCCATAAACTTGACGTGCCCCCGTTTTGCGAGCCGCAAATGGCCGGGGGACCCGTGTGAGGGTTTAGATATTTGTAACCGCAAGCGCACGGTGTTGTAGTGTGGCTTAGGGGTCGAACACAGGGAGGCTAGGATGTGCTTGTGTCAAGGAGGACCGAAATCACCCCGTGGGCGAGCTAGCCCAGATCGAATGATGTGTTGTCACGGTAAAGAAATGCTGTGTATAGACAATAAGAAAATAAAACCCAGGACTTTGGTTTCCACCCCCAACGAGCGACTCTCGCCGATACGGCCTACGGGTAGGATGGTGGTCGGAACTAGGGTCTAATGATGAGACGTTGCCTTTAAAAGTGGTACAGGCATCCCATGGGCCTGATATTCCGGTCGGTGCCCAGGATGATACGCCAGACTTCCCGGGTACGATCAGTGAGCACTCCCGTGTCCATTAACACTGATCGACTCCGGGAGCACTAAGCTCGCAACGATAACTCCCAACGTCTCATCCTGTCGCTCCCGCGCGCTAGGATTCGGTGTCTACGCTAAGGGCGTGAGCTAGGCTAGGGAGTCAACGGCCAAGTTTATTCCCCCTTGGCCCAACGGTCAAAGGCGGTCTTTTTCCTGCCGATAACAATAAAACACCCCGAGTAACCATTAGATTCCTAATCCCTATCGATTTCCTAACCCTATGGATGCATCGGGAAGAGCCCCCGAAGGGGTTTCCAGCCAAAATCCCAGATTTGGGAACTACTCACAAATATTCATTAAAAAGAGATCTAAACGAAAATGAACCGTTAAAATCATAATCAGACAATAGGAATGCAAAGGTAGTAAAGCAATTAAGATAATACTAAAGTTTTACAAAGATCCGAAAACTTACAAAAACTGGGAAATTACAGCCGTCACAAAATGAAGAAAACAGTAAAAAATAACCAACTCCCGAATCTGGAAAACCTAAGGTTCTATTTATAGAAAACGACATCACCCGATCGGTTGATAAGTCAACCGGTCGGGTGAGCCGCTTCACAAAATCACAGCGCAATGCGGGGGTTTCACCCGGTCAGTATGAACCGGTCGGTTGGAACTTGGTGCGGTCGGTTGGATCTTGATGCCGACCGGTTGGATCTTGGAGCGGACTGGGTGAGGAGATCGGTTGGAGCTCCGAGTCTTAGCTGTTGAAATTCAGCTACAGGTGAACCGATCGGGTGAAGGTCACCCGATCGGTTGGAAATCAGCTTCGAATTTCCAGAGACTTTGAGCTTTTGACCCGGTCACTGAACCGACCGGGCGACTTCTCGTGAGCTCCAAGCTGCGTCCGGGTGATACACGCGTGCATCACCCGATCGGTTGGAGATGACCAACCGACCGGGTGAGGGGCTGAAAGATGCAATCTTCGTTGTTTGACCCCCTGAATCATGCGTGACTCCTCCCGTTGCTCCGGGGACATGATATCGTCGTTTTACGTCCTAAATGCCAGTAAACTCCTGCAAAACACGGAAAATACGGAAAAGTGAAAGAAAACAAGAAAATACAAGAAAACACGAGAAAACAAATAAAAGACGGCGGTAAATACGGAAAAACACGGAAGAAAACGCGCGTAAATATATGAAATATAAACGCACGTCATTATCGTTGCGAGCTTAGTGCTCCTGGATTCGGTCAGTGTTAATAGACATGGGAATGCCCACTGACCGAACCCGGGAAGTCCGGCGTATCATCCTGGGCACCGACCGGAATATCGGGCCCATGGGACGCTGGGACCACTCTTAAAGGCAACGTCTCACCATTAGACCCTAATTCCGATCGTTATCCTTCCCGTAGGCCGTATCGGCAAGAATTGCACGATAGGGTGGAAACCGAAGTCCCGGGTTTTCCATTTATATTGTTTATCCCTCGCATTCTATTTTCTGTGATAACCCATCATCCGATACGGGCTAGCTTGCCCATGGGGTGAATCCAATCCTTCTTGACACAAGCACAACCACGCCTCCCTAAGTTTGACCCCCAAGCCACACTACAACACCGTGTGCTTGCAGTTCTAAATATTTAAATCTCACGTCCCCAATTATATATTGCACACATCTGACGTGCAAACGCAGGGGGCGTCAAGCTTTATGGCGTCGTTGCCGGGGAGGCAACGTGCTTGTTATTTTAGGATTTCATGAACCCTTGAGTCTAGCTCACATCTCTATCTCGCGATAATTTTCGCATTCTTCTTTTTCCATTTCTATTTTATTTTCTTATTTTTATTTTTTATTTTTTATTTTATTTGTTTCTTTCCCACTTTTCGCTTCACGGGTGTTTGTTGTTTTTAATGCGCAGGAGTTCAAGAAGTCTCGACGACTTGATTCCCGTTGATCTGGAGATAAACGCCACCCTAAGGCATTTAGCCGCAGAGAAGTGAAGAAGAGAAGAGCCTGAAACCATGGGGGAGAACACCCCACCTCACAAGTCCCTGCTGGAGTACTCGATGCCATCCATCGAGTCCACCTCCGCCATCCGTCCTCCTGCTATTACAGCGCAAAGGTTCGAGCTTAAGCCGTCTTTGGTGACGTGGATCCAGCATGATCAATTCTCGTGGGCACCCATGGAGAGCCCCATCGAACATTTGGACTCCTTCTTGGAGAAATGTGACACATTCCGGATAAATGGTGTCACAACTGAGGCGATCTTTCTGAAGCTATTCCCCTTCTCTCTGCGAGATAAGGCCAAACTGTTGCTTAGGGGGAAGGACCCGAATATGTTCAACACCTGGGAGAAGCTTTCAAACGCTTTTCTGACAAAGTTCTTTCGTCTGGGAAGACCATGAAGCTGAGGAGTGAGATCTCCTCCTTCTCCCAGGCCAGCCACGAGTCTCTGCATGAAGCCTAGACCAGATACAAGGAAATGCAGCGGAGATGTCCCCACCATGAGCTCCCCAAGTGGCAGATCATAAATCTGTTCTATAATGGGTTGAGGGACGATTTAAAATCCTCGATGGATGCGACGGCTGGAGGGTCCTTCATGTCCCGAAGCGAAGAAGATGCCGGACAGATTCTGGAAAACACGACATCGAACAATGAGCGGTGGTGCGACGAGTGTGCAACACCAAGATCTGGGGGAATCCATAGGGTCGAGGACGTCGACCGATTATCCAGCAAGTTTGACTTGTTGTCGACCCAGATCTATACTTTGACGGTAGGCGCCGGTGGCGCCGGAGCACAACAGATTGCTGCGGTGGAATCCGAAGTCATGGGGGATTTTGAGGGAGGTGACGTTTCACCCCCGGTGGACCAGGCGAGCGTGTTATTTTACAATCCTACGGGGAATGCGCCGTTTCCACCACGAACCAACTCCAATCCGGTATATTCTTCGAACAACCGGAACCACCCCAACCTTAGCTACCGGACACCGTATCAGCAGCAGCCTCCTCAGCAGCAGCAATTTCAGCCGCAGCAGCCTCCACAACAATATCAGCAATATGCTCCAAGGAATCAGCAGCACATTCAGCAGCAGCAGCAATTTGGCCAGCAGAGAGCCATCTCTCTGGTTGAGTCCCTTTTGACTCAATATATCACCAACCAGGAGAAGATAAATTTGAAGCTGGAAATGGGACACCGGGCTCTCACGGACCAGGTAACCCAGCTGGGGTTACAAGTGGCGAACCTTTCAAGGTCGCAGAATCTATTGCCGCCACAACCTGAAGTGAACCCGAGGGGAGCAAACCAAACTTTGGCACTCACGCACGAGCATACGAATGTGTCTGCTATCGTGTTGTGGAGCGGAACACAAATCCCCACAAGAGTGCCCCCAAAGGAACCGGAAGCACCATTGGTCGTAGAGCGACCAAGTGAAATAGCAAAGGACACCGGTGCGTCGTCGTCAAAGCCAACTACTCCGGAGGGAGCCCATGAAGAGGAGAAGAAAAAGGATGAGGAAGGGAACCTCAGAGTATTCAAGCCCGTTGTGCCTTTTCCACAACGGCTTGCCCAAGTGGTCGCACCCCGGATACACGTCCCGAGGCGACGGTTGTAGTTTTACCGCAAGCGCACGGTATGGTGGCGAGCGGGTATCGAACACAGGGAGGACGAATGACCGTGCTTGCTCCTGATCAACCTGGCTATTTAGGGACAGAGATAATTGCCTTGGGCGATCCTGTCACAATCGTCAGACAAATTTGCGAAATATCAAATCAAATAAAGAACGTCTAGGGAAAGGGGAATCTCCACTACTCACCGTATTTCATAAATGTGGTTCGCCGGTATCGAAATCGCTAGAATGAGAATTTGGATGAACTAGTTGCAACTAAATGTGGAACCAAGCTCATGCTCTCGCACTGTTGCCGGTCTATAGCTATCCTAGGTTTGGGTCCAATCTCTTGCAAACCCTAGCCTAGGGAAGCTAGCATTAGGATCAACATCATCGTCCAATTGCGCACCGAGCCCAATCTCTTGCAAACTCGGTCCACAATCTAGATTAGGATAGTTCCTACCCGTCCAATCTCTTGCAAACGGGTATTGGCACGGAATTGCAACCGGAGGTCCTAGTATCGGTCCAATCTCTTGCAAACCGGTACTTCGAAAATCCGACTCCAACCCAATTCGGATTTCTAGGGCTTCCTATCAAATTGGGATCCAATCTCTTGCAAATCCCAATTGATATGAATACCTAGCTATCCGTAGTAATTCGATCCCAATCTAATCCCTAATAACAATCCTAGCTCAATTTCTACCAATTCAACACAAATAGGAAATAGGGCTTGTAGGGTTCATCCCCACGCCCCGAGACGTGGAGACTACTCACAAATCATAGCAATAGCACAAAAATAATCAATGAAATAGGCAATGGAATTCATCTCAACAATGATATAAACAATAAAAATAGAGTTTTTGGGGAAGAGAAATGCAAACCAATGTAGATCTTCAATTAATCCAACAAAAAAAATCCAAGTTTTTCTCTTCTCCAATCACAATTAATAAAGCTAAAAAGTAGACTCAAAAAGCTGCAAAAAATCTGAGAGATGGCTCTCAAAACTAGGGTAAAAACAGAGCTTAAATAGCCCCAAAAATCGTCTAAAAATCCTGACCAAAACGCCCCTGCACAGCCTGTTTTCCGCAAATTTCTCTACAGGCAGCGCATCGCACTCGGCCGAGTGACAAAAGTCGCTCGGCCGAGTGAAAACCCTGTCATTTTCCAGTAAGTCGTGGGACTCAGGGGTCTTCAGTTCGGGGGCGGCTCGGCCGAGTGAGTTGTCGTCACTCGGCCGATGGCTTCACTTCACTCGGGCGGACGGGATTTGCCACTCGGCCGAGTGGGTCTTCTGAAGCTCAGGTGGCCGAAAAACAGTAACTTCGATCTTTCTAAGGGCCTTCGTCTGGGCGCCACTCGGTCGGACGTGGTATCGTCACTCGGCCGATGTGGTCTCCGTCGCTCGGCCGAGTACACATGGAAATCGTGTCTGAACGGGTCGGCCGAGCAGTGTCTCGCTAGTCGGCCGAGTGTCTCCTCCACTCGGCCGAGTGGGACACAAAAAATGCCCAATCTGATTGTTTTGGCCTCCTCGTCGCTCCTGCGACATCCATTCTTCTTCCGCTCCTCTCCAACAGTAAAATATCCCTCGGGGAGGTCGTCGGTGGCCGTCTAGATTATGCGCATCTCGAGATCACTCCTAATCGCGCCAAATCTCCTGAAATGCGACAAAAACAACAAATCGTGAAAAGCATCGCAATATCATCGATATATCGTGAAAAACATGATTTGGGCGATCAAAATGGCATGCAAACATGCGGGAAAAGGGTGTAAAATAAGGAGTGATCAAAATCCCCCAAGCTTGCCTCTTACTCGTCCTCGAGGAAGATAAGTAAAAGGCGAACCCGGTGGATTCGGAAAACGAAAACGGCGAAAAACGAAAAAAGATGAAAAACGAAGAAGAATGAAAACCAAACGAAAATAAAGAAAGAAAGAAAGAAGAGGTAGGGTGCTAGATCATTTTCTCAGGACGTGGGTTTCACTTACTCTTATAGCATGCACCGAATGAGAAATACATGTCAAAGAATCTTATTTTGATATCATAGTAGAATAGTGCAAATAGAAATAGAAATCCCACGAACAACGGTATAATCATGAAAAACGGAATGATTTTAAAATTAACATCGCCTGAATCATCTAAAGCGGTATACAAATATCAGATCACACACTTTTCAATTGAACGCTTTCTATCTGGAGTATAAGAGTATCACATCATAGAATAGAGAGAATAGAAAAGTATGGATTTCATGAAATGAATGCTAGGCTTAGATTTCTGGATTTCGTAAAGCTAGAAACAATCTCACCGAGTATAGAATATTACTTAGCCTAGGTTGTCGTGCAATGTCAAGTAGTCGCTCTCTCACACATCAATGGATCTCCTCCCCCAAGCTCATCTATAAGCGTGGTGGCACAAAAATATTTACATCCCCATTTTTATATAGCTCCAAAGGCAAAGAAGAGAAAGAAGAAAGAAAGTAAGCGAGATGGGATCTTTTATTGAGGATTTTTCCTCTATTTCTTTTCTTTTTTTTTCTTTTTTTTTTTTGCAATAAGCAATATATATACAATGATCCCAACTCAGAGAGAGGTAATGATATACATGAATGTTTTTCTCTCTTTTATTCTTCTCTCTCTGTTTTTTTTTTGGAATAAGAGATTTGGAGCTAGGAATTAATAGCGGGGGAAATGCCATAAAAATAGAATCACAAAGGGGGGGTTCACCAATGATTTTAAAAGTAGAGAAATGATGTTCAAGATTTGTGGAGAAAGAAATAAATGTAACTCTCAATTCACTCTATAAGACATGCACGACAACTTCAGCAGGGTAATCTAATCTACTTAGTTTCGATCACAAAAAAGCTAACTAATCCAGATATATCATAGCTAACATCATTCAATCATCCTGAAGTGAAGTGTACGATTCATGCATATAGAAGTGATATAGGAAAAGAAATCAGTACTCCAGATATAGGCATTCAATGCGTGAATCTTGGTGTGTTTTCTGTGATAGCATACATATGAACATTCAGGCTCAGCTAATAATAAAACTTCATCCATTTTCATGTGGAAAAAGAGTGTGGGTTACTATTTCTAAATGCAAAGCAAGTCATAGCATATGATATCAGAAATAAAACCTAAGACATGACAAATATAGCATGCATATAGAATAAGCTAACTCCACGTAGACATCATCACAGAAAATTCATCTCTAGCATGAGATGAAAAAAAAGGAAAGAAGTAAAGATAAAAGGAAAATAGAACTATGCAATGCGGCACACAGGAAAATGAGAAAAACGTGATGCATGGCAAGATAAAGGAAAAATAATGAAAAATGAGTGCAAAAGTGAAAAACGGTGTGAAAAACTGAAAATAAAGGTGGCTAAACGAAAAAGAAAGTGAGGACTCACTCCCCCAAGCTAAACGGCACAGTGTCCTCAATGTGCAGAGTGTGGCACACAGAGAGACAAGGAATGAGAGGTGCAAGTGAGGATGCATGCATGATGGAAAGAAAAAAGATAATAAAAGGAAAAATAAAGAAGTGAAAATATGATGCGGATATGATGCATGCACAGATATGAGTGATACGAGTATATATGTGTCACCGAAAAGCTCTCCCTCTCTCCCAAAAAAGATATATAGAGATACGGCAAAATGAGAAACGCAAAATAAGTGAGGGGAGGGGGGGTGGACAAAAAGACATCAGGACCCAGCAGAAACGGGCAGCACAACGGCAAAAGGAATCGATGGCATCAAGGGTGCCTAGGAAGGTGGTGCTGCGCCGTCTCCGTCCTGAGGCGGAGGTGGTGGTGGTGGTGGTGTGGGCTGCTGAGCTGGGGTGGGCGTGGAAGTGGAAGCAGGTCTAGAGTGTGTGGAAGTGTGTGTGGGAACCTGCTGGGTGGGTGGGGGTACGCGTGGGAGACGCTCCAGAACCTGTGTAAGGCAGTAGTGGATCTGGGGGATCAGCGCGAAGCGTCCAGCCATCGCAGAGACGGTGGAGGACAGGGTTCTAAGGTCTCCTCTAAGACCACTCACCGCCAACTCAAGAGCACGTATGCTCTGCAGTACAGTGTCGGGCGGGGGTGGTGCAGAGGGACGCACCGGTCTAGGCTGCGCAGGGCGAGGCTGGCGTACGCGAGTGGAGTATGTAACGGGCTCAGCAGGGAAGGGGACAAAAGGTGCCGCGCCAGCAAATGTGGGCCTGGCCTCAGTGTGAGGCCGGGACGCCGGCTGGTGAGAAGTGGAGGCAGCGGCAGCAAAAGAAGCGTGCAAAGGTGGCAACGAGGTGGCAAGAGAGGTCAGTGGCACAGAAGTGTGGACAGACGCCACGACGCTCTCGGAGAATACGGCAGCTGTGGAGACAGAGGACTCTACCGCTTGGGTGGAAGTGTGTGTACCAAAAGGCGCAATCCCAGCGGAGATCATGCTAGCCATGGTCTCCACGACTGCGGCGAACGAGGGCTCTCCACTCTCAACAAAGGTCTGCGGGCGCTCGGGGAGTGCGGAGCAAAGAGGCTCGACGGACAGAGGGCCGGAGGTGGCAGCGGGAGTGGTGGGGAACGGTGGAGGAGAGTCCTCCAACTCGTGGGAGGGGCCGGCATCAACCGACCGCTTCCGCTTGGTGGAAGCTCTCTTCGACCGCGGCCGTGTCCGGGGCGGCATATCGGCCCCGAGCGCGTGCCGAAAAGTGAAAAGTGCGGCGTGTGCACAAAGAGTGGAAAGAGTTTACCCAAACACGCCGCGAGTGCTAAGTAGTGGAAGCGTGCGAAGTCCGCGCCTCCACGAAGTCCTGAGCAGCCCGTAGAAGCTCCCCTGAGCTCCCCTAAGCTCCAATAAACAACCTGCGCGTGAAAAAGCGATATCAGCGAGTAATAATCAAAATGTATGGAGCAATAGGGGTATAATGGATAGATATAGAAATTGATTTGGGTTAGGGGGGCGTTTAGCACATGGATCCTCAAAAAATACACGAAAAGAGGAGAAAACGGTGAAAATAAGCGAACCGGAGGTGATCGGAGACGGGGCTGCCGGCGGCGACTCGGGCGGGGTCCGGCGACGGTCGGCCGGCGGTGGCAGGCCGAGCGGCGGCGCGCGCGGGCTTGGTCGGGCGAGTGGGGGTGAGAACGAAGCGAGTTCGGGCGAGGGTAGGCGAGGGGGCGCGGGCGGATTTGGGAATTTTCGATTTCGAAATCCGCGCCCCCTTCGTCACTTATATAATAGAAAGTTACGACTCGGCCGAGTGACGTGGTCACTCGGCCGAGCGAGGCAATAGAAATTTTCTCCCCGATATCGCTTCGGCCGAGTGGCTTTGCCAGCCTCGGCCGAGTGGAGTAAGTCCATTCGGCCGAGTGACTCAAGCTACTCGGCATGACTCGCCCTAGGAGGGTATCCGTTTTACTCGGCCGAGTGAATATATATACTCGGCCGAGTAGCAGTTATATCGAAATCAAGAAAATAAACAGAGAGTTGGGTTCAGCAGACTTCCCTCGTTCGTGAGCGGCTCGGCCGGACGAACTTGTGTACTCGACCGAGTGACTAGTATACTCGGCCGAGTGAGCCTTAATTTCTGCTGTTTATCTTCGTTTTGGCTCTAAACTCCGTCTTTCTTTCTCCAGTCGATTTCCTCCTCCTCCTGAGCGTCGAGCGCCTTCTTGGGGCGCTCCTCGTCGTCTCGTTCATCCTCCTCATGGCGGATCTACCTATCTCCTCTCCTGTCAAGAAAATTCGGACCCGTTATCACGAAATTTTTGGTCGGATGACTCAAAATACTAAAAATTTCTAAAACGAAAATAAAGAAAAAGTAAAAATAAAGCAAAAACCGTCGGGTTGCCTCCCGACAAGCGCTCGTTTTAGGTCGTGAGCTCGACCCCCTATAATTTTCAATCAATGCGGGATGTTTGGTGCATATGAGATGCACCCGTCAAATTTGCCGGGGAGCGCGCTTGGATTCGAACGTGGCGGCGTAGAGTTCTCCCGCGGTGGTCTCCTATCTCGAATAGTGTTGGAGGGAGGCTCCCCCAAGCTAGCACTTGCCCCGGTCAACGGCTTAACCGGCGATGTCGATTTCCGTGCCGGCGGAGCTTTCTTTGGAGACTTAAATTTCGAGAGCTTGCAGAGCTCTCGAATCCTCGCGACATCAGCGTCGCCTTCATCTTCATCAGCGGAGAAGTCGGGGGAATCATCTTTGTTCTCTTCATCTTGGCCTAAATCCGGGCCTTCATCAAACTCTTCATCAAAAAGGGCACCAATTGAGTGAGGAATCGCCTCCTCTATCACCTCATCGAGGAGGTCCATGTAGTCGAGTTCCTCGTGATAAGGCATATGCTTCATAGCCTTAGGAATGTGGAGCTCCACCTCAATGTTTCCGACGTTCAAGGTTAAGGTACCTTCGCGCACGTCGACGATGACTCCGGCGGTGGCGAGGAATGGGCGTCCAAGTATCAATGAGGTGTCTCCCTCCTCCTTAATGTCCATGATGACGAAGTCACATGGCAAGCATATTCCACCCGGGACTTGAAGTGGGATGTCTTCGGCAATCCCCACCGGCCTTGTTATCCGTCCATCAGCTAATTGAATGCGCATGTCGGTGGGTTTCAACTTTGTCCCGGTGTTAAGCTTTAAGAACATGGAGAGGGGCATGAGGCTCACACTAGCCCCAAGGTCGACCAACGCCTTTTGAAGAGGCACGCCGCCCAAAGTGCAAGGAATCCGAAAACTCCCCGGATCTTTAAATTTTGCCGGCTCCTTCTCTCTCTTGGTGAACCAAGAACCCTCCTCGGCTAGCATTATCTTCTCCTTCCTTTTCCTCCCCGAAATCAAGTCCTTCAAGAATTTAGCATACGTGGGGATCTCGACGATGGCGTCGAGGAAGGGGATGTTAAGGCTAACTCCTCTTAGGTACTCGAGAAATTTTGCTAGCCTCTTCTCCATTTTCGCCTTAGCGAGCCTTTGGGGGAATGGGACCGGTGGCATGAAGCGCCTTTCCTCAATTAATCGCTCCGCCCTAGATTTCTCCTTGTCTTGTGGCTCCTTCTCCTTATCAACCTCAACTACCGGCTCAACCGGCTCCAAGCTTTCCTCCACGGCCTCCTCAATAAGAATCATGGCGGGGGTGGTGTCCTTCCCGCCTCTAGTAGTGACGGCAACCACGGCGTTGATATGGCCCGTGTTGCCCCGTGGGTTTTGCTCCGGTTGCGCCGGCAATATTTGAGTGTTCCGGTTGAGCAACGCTAATTGCTCCGATATTTGAGCCACTACGGTATTGAGAGATTCTTGCCCCGCCTTCAAAGTAGCATTCACCTTATTTTGCTCGACCATGAACGCCTCCACTCTAGATTCGAAGTCGGTTCGTTGAGGAGCTTGTGGAGGGTTTTGATTTTGATTCCTCCACCCTTGGTTGTATCCGGGAGGCCTATACGGTGGGACTTGTTGCTTCGGTGGAAAGTTTTGTTGCGGAGGCCCCCTCGGTGGATAGTTTTGTTGTTGGGGTGGTGGTGGTCGAGCTTGTTGAGGCGGTGGTGGTGGCGGGTTCAAGGCTCCTTCATTGTTGGCGTAGGAGAATCCCGGATGATTTCTTGCGGCCGGATTGGACCAATAGCCTTGGTTCCCCGCAACATATTGTATTTGCTCCAAGGATCATTCTCCTTGCTCTCCTCCCGAGTACATGACTTGAGATTGGTCTTGCCAATCACACATTTGGTTGGTCGGTGCGGAGGTGGATGGGCTTCCTTGGGGCTCCGTGATATATTTCTCCAATCTCTCCACCACCTTGTGGAGAGAATCAAATTTGCTCGTGAGCTCCGCTACGGCCTTTGCCTCATAGATGCTAGTTGGCTTTAAGGAGGACGTGGAGTGTCCTCGCTCATCGCCCCATTGTTGATTATTTGAGGCCATCTCCTCAATTAGGGCCGTAGCTTCCTCGGGAGTCTTTGACAAGATTGCACCATTCGCCGCGGCATCAATAATTTGTTTGGTCCCCGGTTGGAGACCGTTGTAGAAGCTATGAACTAGCTCCCAGTCCTCTATACTGTGGTGTGGGCATTGGTGCTGCAAATCCTTAAATCGCTCCCAAGCTTCATAGAGCGTCTCCTGTGGTCCTTGCTTGAAGGACATGAGAGCGCTCCGGATCTTCACCGTCTTGGATGGCGGATAGAATTTGTCAATAAATGCGCTCGCCAACTCGTCCCAAGTAGTGAAGACTCCGTCAGCCTGCGTCCTCAACCAATAGAGTGCCTTGTCATTAAGCGTGAAGGGGAAGAGGCGCAGTCTGATAGCGTCATTGGAGACCCCCGGCATCTGGAATGTGGCGCACTTTGACAAGAATAGTTGGATGTGGTAGTGGGGGTTCTCATGTGCGTTCCCATGAAACGGGTCTTGTTGCATCAACACCACCAATCCAGTCTTTAGCTCGAAGTTCTTGTCAGCCGCCAACCCCGGCATGGCAATGGATGAGGTGGTAGAAGAAGTCTTAGGCCGAAGCCTATCTCGAATCGAGATTATCCTTGCCATCCTTGCCGCCAATTCTTCAGGAGTTTCCGGGTTGGTCATATACCTCCCTTCCGGATCTTGTCTCTTTTCCGCCCTAAGTCTCCGCGCGGTACGTTCGATCTCGGGATCAAATAATAAGTCTTCTGGGTCCGCCGTAGATCTCGTGTTCATGCACAGGGGAAACAGAGTTTCAAAGAAATGATTAATACCGTGGAAGGGTTAGGCAAGAAATAAGAAATAAAAATAATGATAATAATAAAAAGAAAAAGAGTAGCTAGGGTGAAAAAGAATCAAACGCAATCGCCTCCCCGGCAACGGCGCCAAAAACTTGATCGCACCCCGGATACACGTCCCGAGGCGACGGTTGTAGTTTTACCGCAAGCGCACGGTATGGTGGCGAGCGGGTATCGAACACAGGGAGGATGAATGACCGTGCTTGCTCCTGATCAACCTGGCTATTTAGGGACAGAGATAATTGCCTTGGGCGATCCTGTCACAATCGTCAGACAAATTTGCGAAATATCAAATCAAATAAAGAACGTCTAGGGAAAGGGGAATCCCCACTACTCACCGTATTTCATAAATGTGGTTCGCCGGTATCGAAATCGCTAGAATGAGAATTTGGATGAACTAGTTGCAACTAAATGTGGAACCAAGCTCACGCTCTCGCGCTGTTGCCGGTCTATAGCTATCCTAGGTTTGGGTCCAATCTCTTGCAAACCCTAGCCTAGGGAAGCTAGCATTAGGATCAACATCATCGTCCAATTGCGCACCGAGCCCAATCTCTTGCAAACTTGGTCCACAATCTAGATTAGGATAGTTCCTACCCGTCCAATCTCTTGCAAACGGGTATTGGCACGGAATTGCAACCGGAGGTCCTAGTATCGGTCCAATCTCTTGCAAACCGGTACTTCGAAAATCCGACTCCAACCCAATTCGGATTTCTAGGGCTTCCTATCAAATTGGGATCCAATCTCTTGCAAATCCCAATTGATATGAATACCTAGCTATCCGTAGTAATTCGATCCCAATCTAATCCCTAATAACAATCCTAGCTCAATTTCTACCAATTCAACACAAATAGGAAATAGGGCTTGTAGGGTTCATCCCCACGCCCCGAGACGTGGAGACTACTCACAAATCATAGCAATAGCACAAAAATAATCAATGAAATAGGCAATGGAATTCATCTCAACAATGATATAAACAATAAAAATAGAGTTTTTGGGGAAGAGAAATGCAAACCAATGTAGATCTTCAATTAATCCAACAAAAAAAATCCAAGTTTTTCTCTTCTCCAATCACAATTAATAAAGCTAAAAAGTAGACTCAAAAAGCTGCAAAAAATCTGAGAGATGGCTCTCAAAACTAGGGTAAAAACAGAGCTTAAATAGCCCCAAAAATCGTCTAAAATCCTGACCAAAACGCCCCTGCACAGCCTGTTTTCCGCAAATTTCGCTACAGGCAGCGCATCGCACTCGGCCGAGTGACAAAAGTCGCTCGGCCGAGTGAAAACCCTGTCATTTTCCAGTAAGTCGTGGGCCTTAGGGGTCTTCAGTTCGGGGGCGGCTCGGCCGAGTGAGTTGTCGTCACTCGGCCGATGGCTTCACTTCACTCGGGCGGATGGGATTTGCCACTCGGCCGAGTGGGTCTTCTGAAGCTCAGGTGGCCGAAAAACAGTAACTTCGATCTTTCTGAGGGCCTTCGTCTGGGCGCCACTCGGGCGGACGTGGTATCGTCACTCGGCCGATGTGGTCTCCGTCGCTCGGCCGAGTACACATGGAAATCGTGTCTGAACGGGTCGGCCGAGCAGTGTCTCACTGGTCGGCCGAGT
This sequence comes from Scilla litardierei, assembly GCA_030789695.1. Classification (NCBI taxonomy): domain Eukaryota; kingdom Viridiplantae; phylum Streptophyta; class Magnoliopsida; order Asparagales; family Asparagaceae; genus Scilla; species Scilla litardierei. The sequence continues at coordinate 47,189,260 of CM061142.1, forward strand.
GGCTCCTCCACTCGGCCGAGTGGGACACAAAAAATGCCCAATCTGATTGTTTTGGCCTCCTCGTCGCTCCTGCGACATCCATTCTTCTTCCGCTCCTCTCCAACAGTAAAATATCCCTCGGGGAGGTCGTCGGTGGCCGTCTAGATTATGCGCATCTCGAGATCACTCCTAATCGCGCCAAATCTCCTGAAATGCGACAAAAACAACAAATCATGAAAAGCATCGCAATATCGTCGATATATCGTGAAAAACATGATTTGGGCGATCAAAATGGCATGCAAACATGCGGGAAAAGGGTGTAAAATAAGGAGTGATCACCAAGCCAAGATAGACGAGAAGTATGGCAAATTCTTTGCCATGGTCAAGGATCTAAGCTTGCAAATCCCCTTCATTGAAGCTATCGAGACGATTCCCTCCAACGCCAAATTTCTAAAGGATTTGGTGACAAGAGGATCCAGAAAGGATAAGGTCGACGGAGTGCAGCGCCCTCATTCAGCGTGCAAATCCGCCCAAGCTTAAAGACCCGGGAAGTTTCTCCATCCCGTGTTCGATTGGGGAAGTGCGAATCCAGAGGGCGCTTGTCGATCTAGGAGCGAGCGTCAGTTTAATGCCCCTATCGCTATATAGGAGAATAGGGATGGGAGACTTGGAGCCCACGGGTATGACACTTCAATTAGCCGACCGATCGGTTAAATACCCGGTGGGAGTAGTAGACGACCTACCTGTTGATATGAGTGGAGTGCAAGTGCCGGTGGATTTTGCGGTGATGGACATGCCGGAAGATAAGCACACCCCTATTATCCTTGGACGGCCCTTTATGGCAACCGCCGGTGTGCTAATAGACGTGAAGAAGGGAAACCTTTCCCTTAATGTAGGCAACGAAAAAGTCGAGTTCGACTTAGGGTTCAATGAAGCACCCAAATCCACCGGATGATCCTAGTATCAGTATACTGGAGAACGAAGAAGAGAGAGTTGTGGAAGAAAGCTCCTGGGAGATTCTTTGAAGAAATCCCCCCGATAGCTTGGGAGACCTTGGAGAGCAAGTTGGCTCACCAAAGGAAGAAGTTACTGATGAGGCGGTCGCCCAACATGTGATCCTTCCCGGATTCCCAAAAGCTCCTCCTACGAGGAGAAAAGGCAAAGAGCCCATGGGGCTCACCGGAGATGAGATCCGGATCCTTAAACGAGTGGCGGTGGACGCCAATATGAGGGAGAAGCCCCCGGACCCCGTCAACAAAGGGAGAGTCGTTGAGCGAGTCTTCTTGTCACCACCGACTACACCAAAAGCTACCAGCTCTGAAGCTGAAGCGATGCCAGACTTTGGGCATCACCCGTATCGCCCACCTTGAACATCATCTACGGGCGTCGAGCTAACGACGTTAAACAAAAGCGCTTCATGGGAGGCAACCCATGCTCTAAACCTTTGTTTCCAATTTTTAGGACTATTTTTAACTTTATTTTATCTATTTTAATAAATAAATCCAGCCGCAAGAACTTCTGTTGAGGGACTTAGGCCATTTGTGGACTTTTGCAGAAAACAAGGCCCCAACCGTTCGGTTGATGACTCAACCGATCGGTTGGGATGTATCAGCTGATGGCCGTATCAGTCACTCAACGAACCGATCGGGTGAAGATAGTGAGACCGGTTGACAGACCGGGTGAACTGGGGCTGAAGTCTCGGGAAATTTTCAGATTTTGTCAACCGATCAGGTGATGAGAAGCATGACCGGTTGACTGACCGGGTGAACAACACCAAACTCTCGGAAAAATTTGTGGAGCGGCCAACCGATCGGTTGAGTTATCAACCGATCGGTTCGCCTGTAGCGTCTCTTCAGCTGAAATTCTCGGCCCATAAGTCAACCGATCGGGTGACAACTCACCCGATCGGTTCGACTTAAACCCTATAAAAAGCCCCCGCCCCAACCGTTCATCTCCCTCGCCCGATCTCATAGCTCCTGCCGTCAATTCGTCTCCCCCACTCTCCCAACGGCTGAAAACCCTCTCCCATGACCTCCACTCCCCCTCTAGCATCTCTCTCCACCTACCCCTTCCATCTCTCCATCATTTTCTCTCTCTCCCCCCCATTTCGCTTCCTCAAGCCCTAATTCCACATTCTCCCCCCATTTTCGAATTTTCACTGAAGAGAAGTACAGCGGCTCCACACTCCGTCCAATTGCACGGTGTTGGGTCAACTTCAAGCAAGGAACTCCAATCTTTGCTGGGTAACTTCGCTCCATTGCTCAAATTTTACTTTTTACCCTAGAATTTCTACTTGCTTGATTGTTTGTGTGTGCGTGCTTTTATCGTATTCTACAGTCATTTGCATCACACTCATGCACCCACTATGGCCCGGGATCGAGATAAGGGGAAGGGTATCCTGTGGGAGGAGGAACCATCTCGAAAGAGACGCAAACAAACACGTCCTCCTCCCAATACACCACGTGCACTATCACTAGCCCCTCCCCCACCTGTTATCCCTCATGAGGACCCAATGATGGGCCCACATGGGTATCAATTTAGGAACCAAGAGCATAAGGACTTCTACCTTAGGCTTGATGCTCGGGGGCATCTGTCGACCAAATTCGCCCACACCCAATCGCTTATCGATCTCGGTGTCTTCACCGAGGTCGAGACTCTTTTCACGAACTTAGGATGGTTAGCCTTCCTAAATGCCACCGCAGTGTCTTACCCGTCCCTCACACTAGAATTTCTTTCCTCACTCGTTTGTGAGTCGGGGTCGACCATCATTTTCTGGGTGAGTAACAAAACCATCCGCACCAACCTGAACACGATCAATAATATATTTGGTTTCCATATCCTTGGGGATGACGCTATCCGACACTACGGGTATCCACCCGAATTCGATGTCGATTAGTTTTGGTTCCGCCTCACCCTATTCCGTTACTATCCCCGAGGTAAGACCAAGGCCTCCTCAATCATCCATCCTATATTCCGTCTAGCCCATCGGATCATATCCTCCGTATTTTTCCCCAGGGATGAGTCAGGCACCGTGACCATCCCTGATCTTTTCATTCTATGGGCCATGATTTTCCCTTTCGTTCGAGACGATGATGGGATTAGCTTTAGGGCCCCTACTATCCCCGTCCATGCCGGCGACTGGCTTGTTCACAAGCTCCTCGAGATTAGCTGAGCCGGCAAAGGCAAGCTTTGTTGTGGGGGAATAATCACTATCATTGCTTCTTTTCCCCAATTTAATATCCCCATCCCCCGTGGTCTTCCCACTGCCGCAGGACCCTCACATCTAGATCTTGATGTCCTGCGGCATATTCATATGATTAAGCCCCACCCTGATGGTCGTTTCAATTTCAACTACGGCCACCCCCAGCCCCCTACACCATTCTCCCCAACCCCGCTCGCATGACTATAGCTTTAGTGAAGATTGGAATTTTCCGCCCGATCCCGACTTTCTAGCGGGGTTGCGCCTTCCTTTCTTTCCCCAGGACGCACGCAGACCACCTTCCCCTGCCACCCGCTTAGGCGAGCATGATATCCCTGCGTCCCGGGGAGACATCGGGGTTGGCCCGAGTCACACCACCCGTGCTCCTGGCCCTATCACTTCTGAGGATCTTTCAGAGGCCATCTCCGGCCTTGTGTCCAGTACCGGCATGACCACTGCCGCCGGCACTACTTCCACATCACTTCCCGGTACCACTTCCGCTTCACGTCAGTCCGTTTCTTTTGGTCACCGCCAGGCCTCAGCTCGTCTTGGTCTCGAGGCCGAGATCACTGCTCTCCGTGCTCTTGCCACGTCCTCTGTCCCCTCGGACCCATCACCGTCCTCCTTTCTCACTCACCCACGTTTCCTCGCTCTTGAGAGGAACGTGGCCACCATCCTCCGTCTCCTCACTCACACTCTCAGACCACCTCCACCTACCCCACACCCATTACCACCTCCTTCACCCCCTCGACGATCGTCTCCTACACCATCTCCACCATCCCACCCATCTCCACCATCCCACCCATCCCCACCTCCTTCACCCCCACCTAGGCGATCATCTCCCCCACCCACATCTATTCCCATCCCCGTATCCACTTCTCCTCTCACGACCACTTCTGTCGCACCCACACCACCACCTCCCTCCTCCACCGTCACTCCATATGTGCGCCGTAAGAAATTGCAGGTGTGCTCCAGATCACTCCCACCGCCATCCACTACCGTCACCATCACGTCTTCTCTCCCCATTTCTCTCCCTTCTACCACCGCCTTGATCGCCGTACTTCCACCACCACCCACCTCCACCGACACTCCACCCATCATTCACGCCCCCACTGCACCTATTTCTCCACCTCTTTTCCCACTTCTCCGCACACCCCCCGCCTCCCCCGACCACACATACACACCCTCTTTTGAGGAGGACGAGGACTCCCCATCTCCTGCTTTTTGATTTCATTTTGATTTCTGACCTCCACCTTGCATATCTCTGCATTTTAACGATCATATCATTTCGCTAGCCTTGTCACGTCTTGGGGGAAGTCAAATTTTTCAGTTTGCTGTCGTGTGTCGGTTTTCTTTGTGTGTTTGTTTATTTGTCGTGTCGTGTGATTTTCCCTTTTTATTTATTTTATTTTCTGTTTATATGTCGTGTGATGTGATTTTTATTTTTATTCTTATTTTCAGTTTCGTTTGTGTGATTTTCTTGTCATTCGTGTATTTTTGTGTCTGTGCGTATTCCCCCCATATTCATTGCCCTCCCGTATTTAATTCTTTTGCATTGAGGGCAATGCAAGTTTCAGCTTGGGGGATTCGCACTTTGTGCGTCATTTACGTCTTTTTCTTCGTTTTTGAGTCGTTTTCCATCGTGTTTTTCTTTTTTCTTTTTCTTTTCTTCTTTTTATCTCTTTCTCCTAGAGATGAACCCTATGATGACTCGCCACAAAATCACACACACACACACACACACCTAGCATGGCTTCGATAATCACATTCACTAACCCTAGGAAGTCGAGTCCTCTTGCATTTCATGCATCGTGGGTCCACTTAGCTTTTTTGTGAGTCGTGCGTCGTGCCTAGCTGTTCGGTGTGCTTCTACTTTGTGATTTTATTTTATATACCTATCCAGGAATGACCCCTAGATTATCATGCTTTGATTCGAATGTGCGGTATTTACCTCTCTTATCTGCTTCTGTATGCATGAATATATATATCGTATGCTTCATTTCGCATGTGTCGGGATTCCACAGTTAGGACTAGGATAACCCATTTAGCCTACGCTCTGATTAGTGAAATATCTCCCTTGTCCAAGTGTCTAGAATCCGACTTCTTTTTTTGTTTTACTTGGTGCAAATCCCCTCATCGTGTACCGTTCTCCCACTTGGGAGAGTACATATGTGTATAGCCAAAAACCCAAAAATTCAAAAAAAAGAGAAAAGAAAAGAAAAACCCAAAAAGAAAAGAAAAGAGAAAATTGTATAGCCAAAAAGCCAAAAAAATACATATATCCAAAACAAAAAAATATATATGAGTGTGAATATTTTCCTACTTACCGAGAATAAAGGGAAGGCGAGAATTTGCACCGAGTGTTCTACTCCACATCATCTCAACCCCCATCGCTTTCGAAAACGCTTGGAATATGGAATTTCTAGCTATTATCTAGGTGATAGTGTGGTGATGTCCGAGCCCCTAGCTGTGGAGTCCTTGACACATGATGCATTTCTATTCTCATACTCTTCTCGTGCATGCTTGAGCTATATATTCACCGCTACTTCTAAATCGAATTGATATTTGGGTCATTTCTTGGATTTGTGTATATGGAGCATATTGCACAATGTAGATAGTGACACCGTTTGCTAGCACACGACCACACTCACTCGTGCTACACCGCGTGGGACCACGGCACTTGTCTGGACTCGTTTCCTTTGGTTTAGTGACGTGAATTTGCGTTTGCTTGCTTAATGTGTCGTTTTTGATTTTGCTGGCTCTGGCGGGCGATTTAGGATTTTTGTTTTCTCCTTTTCTCTCTTCCTCTCTAATTTCTCCCTCCGAGCTCATACTCTCACTCGTCTTCCTCAAGGACGAGGAAGGGTTCAGCTTGGTGGATTTTGACGTGCGTTTATATTTCATCTGTTCACGCACGTCTTCTTTTGTGTTTTTCCGTTATTTTCTGTCGTCTCGTGTCCGTTTTCTCGTGTTTTCTCGTTTTCTTTCACTTCTCTTTGTTTTTGTGTGTTTTCAGGAGATTGCCCGCATATGGGACATATAACGAAGATATCATAAGTCCCCGGAGCAACGGGAGGAGTCACGCGTGATCCAGGGGGTCAAACGACGAAGATAGCATCTTTGAGCCCCTCACCCGACCGGTTGGTCACTTCCAACCGATCGGGTGATGCACGCGTGCACCACCCGGACACAAGCTGGAGCGGTCAGAAAGTCAACTGGTCGGTTTAGAGACCGGTTCACACGTCCCAACTCTCTGGAATTTGATACTGAATGCCAACCGATCGGGTGACCTTCACCCGATCGGTTCATCTATAGCCAATTCTCCGAAGCCAAGACACAGAGAGCTCAACCGACCGGTTCACCCGATGGCGCGAAGATCCAACCGGTCAGCTTCAACCCTCAACCGACCGTGCCGTATGACCGGGTGAAGTCCCATGCTGAGCTGCCGAAGAACGAAGCAGATCACCCGATCGGTTGACTGTTCCATTGATCGGGTGATATCGTTTTCTATATATAGGACCCCTAGGTTTTCCAGAAAAGAGAGTTGTTATTTTTTACTGTTTTTTCTCTCTCTTGACGGCTGTAATTTTCTTGATATTTGTAAGTTGTCTGATCTTTACCAAACTTTAATATAGTATTATTTGCATTGCTCTTACTGCTTTTCAATCGCTTGATCATGTTTTTAACGGTCGATTTTGATTTAGATCGCTTTTTAGTAAATATGTGTGAATAGTTCCCTAATCTGGGATTTTGGTGGAAACCCCTTCGTGGGTTCTCCCTGATGCATCCATAGGACTAGGAAATCGATAGGGATTAGGAATCTACCGGTTACGCGGGGTGTTTTATTGTCATCGGCGGGAAAAAGACCGCCTTTGACCGTTGGGCCAAGGGGGAATAAACTTGGCGGTTGACTCACTAGCCATAGCTCACGCCCTTAGCGTAGACGTCGAATCCTAGCGCGCGGGAGCGGCAGGATGAGATGTTGGGAGTTATCGTTGCGAGCTTAGTGCTCCCGGAGTCGGTCAGTGTTAATGGACATGGGAATGCCCACTGACCGAACCCGGGAAGTCCGGCGTATCATCCTGGGCACCGACCGGAATATCGGGCCCATGGGACACTGGTACCACTCTTAGAGGCAACGTCTCACCATTAGACCCAAATTCCGATCGTTATCCTTCCCGTAGGCCGTATCGGCGAGAATCACACGATAGGGTGGAAACCGAAGTCCCGGGTTTTCCCTTTATATTGTTTATCCCTCGCATTCTATTTTCTGTGACAACCCATCATCCGATTTGGGCTAGCTCATCCATGGGGTGAATCCGATCCTTCTTGACACAAGCACAACCACGCTTCCAAGAGTTCGACCCCCAAGCCACACTACAACACCGTGCGCTTGCGGTTATAAATATTTAAATCTCACGCCCCCAATTATATATTGCACACATCTGACGCGCAAATGCGGGGGACGTCAAGCACCGTCCATGTTAATTTCATTGTCTTCACCAACTTCCTCCTCCTCCTCTATGGCTAATTCTTCATCTTCCCACAAGGCTTGTTGTTCCTCTTTTTCTCCAATTTTATTTCTTTTTTGCCAACATCTTTACCTTTTCCATACTCGCTTATCTTAGATATATTTTATCTTAATATATCAGTTCCAGTTGGAGGGTTCGGAGCTTGTCCATATTCAGCAGATTTATCAAAAGCTTCTTTCTGTCTACGAAAGACATGCCCTTCAGGTAACCTTCACCTATGACCCAAATAAAACCACCTTTTTCCGGCATTCAACTATATTGAGGATGTTGATGCTTGACATATAGGACATGCGAATTGACACCGAGTACTCCAACCAGACAAATTAGCAAATGCTGGAAAATCATTAATTGTAAATAATAATTCCCCACGCAGTGTAAACATGTTCCCATCGAAAGAATCAAAGGCCTCCATGCCTTCTCACAACTGCTGCAACTATTGTATAAGAGGTTGTAAGTAAACATCAATGTCATTTCCTGGACCTTTTTCACCATGAATGACCATTGACAATATGATAGAAGTCTTACTCATACACTCCCATGGTGGCATGTTATAAGGTATAAGAATCACTGGCCAATTACTATAACTTGTATTCATTGTTCAAAATGGGTTAATACCATCAGAAGCTAAACCCAATCTAACATTGCATGGATCAAAAGCATAAGCCGTGTACTTTAAATCAAAAGCTTCCCATGCCTGAGCATCGACCGGCTGTCTCAACATTCCACCTTTTGTACGATACTCACTATACCATCTCATCAAGGATGAAGTTTTAGATGACAAGTAGAGTCACTTTAATCACCAATTCACTGGCCTCAAGGTAAACAAGGGAAAACACAAAATCATCCTTAGCAAATGATGTACGTCTGAGATGAATTGTCTAGTCTTATGTGCATTCCTACTGCTGTGCCCCCAGTTAAGTATCTTAGGATGCCTGTCTCGCATATTTATCCCAGGGCCAAGATGTATTCTAGTCTTTTGGATAAATGCAAGGCTAAGCTCTCAGGATGGTCCTCCAGACGTCTCTCCACTGTAGGGCGTATTGAGATTTTTTGTATGGTCATCCATGACTACATCTCCTATTGGATCAGTCTTTCCATATTCCGGCCTCCATCTTGGTGTTGATTGATCATGTGTATGGACTTTATTTGGGGGGTCTAAGCTTCATCTTTGGAAGTGGAGCGAAATGTGTAAGCCCAAATGCGACGGATGGATTGGGCTCCATAACCTCCGTGAGGTTGGGATGGCGGCTAGCATCAAACTCCTTCTCCATGGGCCAACTATATGCACACTTCCTACTTGAAGCATGTTCCACTGTTTCAGTGTAGACCGAAGCTGATTGATTCTGGCTATTGGAAGCATATCCTCCGTAGTCAGGAAGTAGTCACCACCTACTTACACTGTCGTGTTGGCAGGGACCTGTCGACATCCTTCTGGTTTGATCCCTGGCTCTCCTGTGGCTTGTTGGCTTAGTCATGACCCCTCCCTCCTCTTAGATGTATCGGCAGGTTGCGTACTATTGGGATGGTAGCAGGCGGCATCTTCCTTACAACTTGTCTCATTTGGCCTCCCACTTCGGTATAGTGTCGTTGGGGGAGGGTGATGACTCCTATGATTGGGATCTGGTTAAGGTTGCACCCTTTGTTTAACCTGGGGTGCTACTCGTCTCCCTTCCTCTCCTTATTGGCTCCACTCTCTGGTCTGGTTCCCTGGGCATACCCCGAAGTATGCTCTCACCCTCCTTCGTGCTCTCATCGACAAGTTGCCTACTGCTCATCAGCTGGCTCGGTGGGGCGGTTAGGCCCCCTTTAATTGTGTGCTATGCAATTCACATCAGGAGACTGCCCGCCACCTCTTCTTCTGTTGCGAACACATTGGCTATGTGTGGGCGGCTTGCAAGCTCAAGCTGGCTATTCCTTCTTGCTCCAGATCCCTCCATGTGGAAGCCCACCTTCATTGTCGAAGGTTTGGAGCAAAAGGGAATACAAAAGCTGTGGGCAGACTCAGTAAGCTCGTTCTCTCTACAGTTGTTTGGCACATTTGATGGAAATGAATAATCGCATCTTTGTCTCCCATGCATTCCCTAAGACGTCCCTGCTGGCCAAGATCTCCTTGGATATAGCTGCTGATGTTCCTCCTCCTGTGCTTGAGTAGGTCCCTCGGGATTCTACCATTTTTGGTAATTTGGGGTTGATCTGAGGCCTCAAATCTGTACTTTCTGCTTGTAGCTTGCCTTGAAGTGGCATTGTACATTTGTCAATACAATCTTATATGAATATGCTCACTTACTTTTCAAAATACACACACATTGTATAGAATAGTACTTGAACACTCACACACACACACACATCCCATTTGGGTGGATGTTAGATCATATTCATTCTCAATACTTTCTTTTTGTTTGATATATTTTGTTATCTATCCCTCAAGTTCTTATTTGAACGTTGGAGAAGCCGAAAGCTCCCACCCTGTGTTCGCTAGCTAAAACTCTTGGTTGTTGTGGTGTGAGCGTTCATGTCACGCCACTACCCTTAGACGGTCCGATGAAGAGTATTCTATAGCATTAGAAAGATACGATTCTTCTGATCATAACAAACATTTTACAAATTCTGGTAGGTGCACCTTTTCACCGTGTGTGCATGATATGCATCACAGCCACCAACTTTACAGTCCGATGCAAACAGCGCAAACAAAAGAATCGTTCTCCCTGTCTCTCGAATCACAACACGCAAGCATTATACGCCTCAGGATTCTGATCCACTGACAGTTTCTTGTGAAAACTGCGGGCGAACCCACCGGAAACAAAAGGACCAACGGTCCTCATCCGTCGAAAAGTCCACGTGCCTTCCACGCAGCTCACGAGCTCCGTCAGCCACGGGCACTGTCCCATGGTTCTAGTCGTTGGGCTACATCATTCATGTGGGCTAGGGTTTGCACGCAGACAAGAAGGGAGACTAATAATTTAGAGCCGATCCAGCCTATCGTAGGCTCGGCGCATGCATTTGAACCAAAAAGCGTCCGACAAGAACATGCCGTGTGGCTTGCGTTTCCAAATTTAAGCTCAAGCCCTGGCTAGAATCCAATGGGATGGTTGGGATGTACCTGCTGTCATATGTTTGAAGCGTTGGTTGCGCATTGGCTTTCAATGAAGGGATGGCAGTTTGGGATTATAGATCGAAGCAACGTGTCTTGTGTTTTGGGGTTCATTGTTAATTTATTTGGTCGTTTTTTTACAAAGAATAATAAGTTGACCTAGATCTATTAACCATTCAATCAATACACTCAGAACGGCTAGTCATTTTTGACACCAAAGATCTAAACCGATCCCGTTGTATTGTCAGTTATTAGATTGTCTTGATTTCCCGAAACTTCAAGTGATGGATCTTTATATTTTTCTGGCTATTCTTTGGTTCCTCTGAGAAAGATTGAGAGAGAGAACATGTATCATGTTGAATTTTGTACATTATAACGGATATGCATAGATATCCAGATAATCTCAAAAGGTCAGTGATACAACCATCTGTCCGGGGTAGGGGAAATCAAGTCAACTGTGACTCGTCACTCGGCCCACTTCAGCCCTGTGATCTAGCCCAAGGGCCTCATAGGTGGGTCGGCCTCTCCACCTGAGACGAAGGCCCAATAGACCGTTCGCTTTCTGTTGTTGAGGAAATCGCTCCCCAAACCGAGGAAGCACTAGCCAGTTATGGCTCTCACTCAAAGCCATCATTCCAGCAATCATGACCCGCCTACATGGCATTCATCTCTTCATCAAATAGACGCAATTATGGGGTCAATACTTCCAAATCTGTGCACCGTCATCAAGGGCGACATGAAGGCCTCTTCATGGCCTTAGAGATGAGAGCGGGAGATGACTCGCCTATATGAAGGCCGGGAGATATCATCTCAAAAGGGGCTCCGCAATCAACACTAGAGGTCGCATCATACTACTCCCACACCTTCTTCCACCTAATATTTCTCCTCCATAGCTCGGCCAGAGGATCCAAGTATTGGTCTCCCCATGAATCATACTTGATCCCACCAAGCACCCTTCAGACTAGATTTGACTTAGGTATCGGAGGGGACTTGGTCAGAACCAAGGTCCGACGCCCCCCCCCCCCCCCCCCCCCCCCCCCCCCCCCCCCCCCCCCCCCCCCCCCCCCGACGAGCTCTTCGTTTTGCAGATCTGAAGTGACGTCAGCACCGCAGAAGCTTTCCTTCGGCGTCCCATCGCCCGGATCCGAATGCCCTCGCACCAAGAGTCCGTCTGGCCGGTAGATCACGGAGGCAGTCGCTCCGCCGAAGCTTCCCTTCAGCGTGCCGATGCTCAGATCCGCGCATCCTCGCACCGGTGCCTGCTCATCTGATTGATCCCGAAGGACACCGCCTCGCTCGCGTCCGACGACATTCGGACCTCCGGACTACCATCCAACGGTGAGAAAACACTCCGAAACATCTGGCACCGTCTGTAGAAAACGATAACACCTACGACATCAACCACACCAGTAGTGACGCATTCCGTTAAAAAAAAATCTAACCTCCACTCAAGACAAAGAGGCGAGGTGAGAGCGAGGAGATCCATGAAGCCATGGCTTCGCCGGTAAGAAATCAGGATGCCTTGCTAACAACTCTGCAAAACTTCTACACAGCTCTCCAATACGATTTCTACCCCTTCGTTTCTTGGACCTCCCCGGAGCTGTGGATCCATTTTCGGATCCCAACCTTTGGGCCTCTCTTATACAGTTCCACTAGAAGTGATCAACCACAACTCTAGCTAGACATTTTCCATAATCATAATGGAGGAAAACATCGCCCATGACGAGTTCGTCATCTCCAAATGGGACCTCAGCTTGCCCGGATTCGAGCTGGCCCCACTGTCCCAGGATGCCAGCGAAGAGTTCGCCCGTTTCTACGACGACGTCCTCGACCTAAGAATCTAAGACGCTCCATGCTCTTCTTCTTCTCCAACGATTGCCTCAATGTTCTATCCGGATTTTAACCCGAAAACTTACCGCAAGTTCACGATTTCAAAGCTTTGTAATATAGTAAAATATCGAACCCACAGGAAGGCAGGTGCTTATATAGTCTTGGGTTTTGTTCTAAATCTCAAAAAAGTGTCAGTTGGTGTACTCAGAAATGTTGTCACGTTTATCTCTCAAATAGGATTGTCGGCGTTTATCTCTCAAACAGTTAGTAAATCTCAGAAAAGACTTGGGCAATATGAGTCACCACTAGGATCGTCGGATGTCAATGATAAGTTAGAATTCCTACGTTGAATTGGCTTTATTAGGGAGAGATTGTGACATCTAAGATGTAAAACTCTTGACTAACTGTCGTTGTGCCACTTGCCTAACTTATCCCGTGTTTAGCCCCACCGTTGTGGATAACCTCACACGCGATCCATGCATTACGATCGACAACTATTCACCATCTCTACTCACGCCACTGTCATGGATAGAGCTTTGATCTGTGATTTGGTGGCTCTCATTGATGCTACTATCGTAGTCATCAATCAGTAATATAGGGCGCTGGTGGAAACCATCAAAGTGCATGCCACTATCGTGGTCACGAACTCCAATTGAATTCACTAACGTGCCTAATTAAGTCCATAAGATATTTTTCCAAGATGTGCACCACTATCGTGGTCATGAATACTATTTGGTATCTCCTACAAACTTGGCTGGATCAACCAAAACACATCCTTTTTATATCAAAACAACATAAAAATCCTAACTTCACATTTAAATCCTAAGATTCTAGGGCTAATCTGTTAGCCCGAGATAAGACTACTCACAATTCATTCAAAGTTCATTGGAAGATTCGATAATAGCAATAGAATTCATGATCGCTATAGAAAACATCAAAACAAGCATAGAAAGATGAGAGATCGTTACCAAAACGTCAAATATCGATAATCAAGCGCATAGAATTAAGATCACAAGATTTCAAGCAAAAGCAGGTAATAAAAATCCAAAATTTGTCTTCAACAATAACGACGACAATCAAAACTCTCTAAGAAAATTCAAACTAAAATTAAACTAAGGAAAATAAGCTTCTCTCTAATCTAGGGTAAAAATTGTGCTTATATACAAAGCGGTGGACCTCACAAAAATCTGGAAAGTTGGCTTCTTGGGCCTCAAATTTGATAGACTACAGCGCCCTACTTCGTCGAGTAGAGGCGCCACTCGATCGAGTACGGATATGCAGCTCCGCTGGGTGCTTCTTCAGATTAGGGCTGATATGTGATGCTCGGTCGAGCAGCTGTTCCGCTCGGTCGAGCTACAGTAGACTAGGTAAGTGCTCAAAAACGCTGTTCTTTTTGGTACGTGCTCGGTCGTGTAGTCGATTTGCTCGGTCGAGTAGCCTCGCTCACTCGGTCGAGCTACAGTCGTTGGAGAGTCCCTTGAAATCATCGTACTGTTTGGGCTCCACTCGGATGAGTAGCTGATCTACTCGATCGAGTGGTCTAGGGCTATCAAATCTTGGCTAAATCTTGGCTAAGTGTTGGAAATATTTGTACTGGCCGAGTTGATCTGACCAAGTAGCTGCTCCACTCGATCGAGTGGGGGTGTATCCGTTCTGAAGCCTCCAATTGATATGGATGTCAGCTCGGTCGAGTGCTGATGCACTCGACCGAGCAGCCTGTAAAACAGACCATGTTACTTTTTGGGCTTCTTCTCTCGTTCTCTTCTCTTCCTCTCCTTCCATATCCTTCTTCACCCCGCCGAACACCTATTCAACCTCGCCAATGATGCTCCGGATAGCTCAGAAGTGTCCATGTCCCATAATTTCTCCAAATCGCTCCAAAGTTCCTGAAAATCCCCAATTATGTACGAAAATCGAATATATCGTGAAAAGCGCGATAATATATATGAAAATGAACTTTGGACGACGAATATGATATGAAATGATGTGATAAAAACATAAAAAATAACACATCAAAATCCACCAAGCTTACCTATTAGTCGTCCTCAAGGAAGACGAATACGAAGCTCGCCGGGAGGTGAAAGTAAGAAATAGAAAAAGACTGCAAAGAAATAAGGGTCACTAGATTATTCTCTCTGATCTCAATATATAAGCCATACATCACGATAACTCATAAAATGGGTCACATACTAATAAGAGATTTCATATCGTTCATAAATATAAATCTTGCAAGCTTTTAAGATCAACAAAAGGGACTCTCTAAGGTTCATACAATCAACTCATATCTACTTCATGTATTTCATAGTGTTTAATATGGAAAATATTGGCGATGCACTTTTCAATCAAATCTGTAACTGAAGCGTAGAAGATACACACCAAGCATGCAATAGGGAAACGAAAAAGAGTCATGGAATTCACATATTCATATCAAATCATAAAAAATCTCCATAACTAAATTATTTCGCTAAGTATCAGCATTATCAAATTTTCCCATTTGTGTACCTCTCCAGTCTAATGTCATACTCACTCATTTTGATCAAAAGAATTCAACCCCACAAGCGTATCTTGAGGCATCGCATCCGATGAAAATAATATGAAAAATGGGATTCTTGCCTTCGTTTTCCCAAGTATATATGTAGCTCCAAGCAATGTAATAAAGATATTTTTTCCTTTTGTTTTTGACTTGATTTTTTTTTGGATTTTTGTAGGAGCTATAGAATATGTAATTTTTTTGAGGTTTGGCTCCTTTTTGGCCTTTTGTACTTTTTGGAGCTAGCTTTTTCTTTTGTATGTGATTTTTGGGAATGGATGCGGTATAAATTGATGTAAGGGGTGACCTCAAGTGACAAATAGAGAATAAAAGATATAGGATGGCACTCACGGCGGGCATCACTCTTGGCCCCACCTCATGGCAGATGGCACCCTAAACAATGCCTTACGAGGGCCAAATATTTCCCATCGGGATCATGGGGGACAGCATCAGTGACTAACCCTAGCTGCCACCCCCCATCCAATACTCCCATGGGCCTCCAGGCCCAAAAATGCTTTAAAATAGCAGTAGCTTCTCGTTGCGGGTTTGGAGCCCGCAGCACAAGGCCAGAGGGGGGACAAAATAAAAAGGCCACAGGACAAGTCTAACAGCAAAGAAATGAATGGAGACAGAAGTTCACTTGGCGCAGAAATGAAAACAACAGAAATGATTCATCCCACCTTAAAAGATAATGCGAAGACCAGTGCCATAGCTGTGGCATGAAAGAACACTGATCTAAAGTGTTCAGAACTCCGTGGCACCTACAAGATTTGTTCAATGAAAGCTTAAAAAAGAAAGTTGAAACAAATCTGCTGACTATCAATGTTCCGGTCCAGTTCATTGCTGATGACTTCGAAAAAGACCACTTATTCGATTAGCCACTTTTATATTTTTTTGATAAATAATGTTATGAGAGCTATCTGAATGACTGAATGAAGTATGAATAAATGTGAAAATATTTTTCTGAAATGAAATGTGCTTATATGATTCATCTTTTAATAGATGAACTGCTCTCATAATTGATTAGTAGACATAAACACATACGATCTTATCAGGGCCATTAAACATAATTGAAGGTTTTGGGAACACAACACTGTTGCTCCCAAATGACATAGAAATTAAAAATAAAGGATATATTATTCTTTCCGAATTCAAAAAGGAACTTACTAAGTTCCAAGGACATCCATTTTACAAATGTGAACGAATAATAAACATCTGTATGTAACGTCTCAAGAAAACGGAGAAAAATCCATACTTGAACATTTTGAGAGCCTGTCATCAGGCCTCCATCATACAATGATTCAGAGAGAGGAAGCAAATTTTCATGGAGCACCTGAAGTGGCCGATACAAGCCAAGTTTCTACTTTGGCATGACATATTTGGCCACCCTGTATCGGTTATGATCCACCGCATCTTATCCCCATCATATGGGCATGACATGCAAAACCAGAAGTTTCTTCAGAAGGGAGAAATCCCTTGCATCTATTAAGGGAAAACTAATTACAAGGCCATCTCTACTAAATATTGACCAAATAATAATAATCTTCATGCTTCCTTGAAAAGAATACAAGGAGATATATGTGGACAAATCCATCACCCCTAGTGGGTCATTTCGGTACTTTATGGTACTGATAAATGCATCCTCAAAATATTCGTATGTGTGTCTACTATCGATCCGCAACCTAGCTTTTCTAAATCTATTAGCACAAATAATAATATTGCGGGTGCATTTTCTAGACAACCAAATAAAGTAATTACATCTGGTTAATGCTGGGGAATTTACCTCCTGGTCATTTCAAGAACACTGCCTAGAAACTGGGATAAAAATTGAACATCATATGCGACATGTTCATACCCAAAATGGTTTGAAAGAGTCACTAATAAAAAGACTCCAATGGATTACATGTCCATGGAATCCTAGTTACTGGTGAATGCATGGGGGCATGCAATATTACAAGCTGCATCGTTAATAAAAATAAGAATAAGACCCTCTGGAGGTCAGAGTCTCTCTCCAATGCAACTTGCATAGGTAATACCACCGAACATCTCTCACTTGAGAATTTTCGGCTGCGCAGTCTATATCCCAATAGCACCACCGCAGAGGACAAGAATAAGGTCATCAAAGTCGTCCAGATATCTATGAAGGGTTTGACTTACCCTCAATAATATATCTAGAACTCTAAACGGGGGACACATTTAAGGAATGTCTTGAAGACTGTGAATTTGATGAGACGAATTTCCCCAAATTGGGCCCAGATACTGAAAAATCTGGAGCTACACAAATAATATCGTGGGATACAGAATTATTAACAACTATGATCCGGTAATAGAGAAATGTAAAGATATGATCTTGAGGATCCTACAAATAATCAGTTACCGAACTCATTTACTGACAACTAAAAGATTATTAGATCACACATCCCTGCTGTAAATACTCCAGCTAGAATTGACATCCTCGAGAATGGATGCAATCCATCAGCAGCAGAAGTGGCTGTTTCTCAACAGAAAATAGGTAGACCACCAGGCTCCAAGGACAAAAATCGAAGAAAAAGAAAAACTCCTAGAGACCTTGAGACAACACTACCACAGGACAATGAGCTCATGTCCATATTCTCACCCTTCCCGGAATCCACTACAGAGAAAATGCTGGGAAAAATTGAAATGAAAGTAAATGTTATACGTACTGGAGATGTGTTAGACAGAAAGAACACAATTGTCGACAATATATTCACGTATCATATTGCCACAAATATCGCATAAGAGATGATAATTATATAATATCGTTACATACTCCGTTGCTTAAATGCAAACGTAGAGACTGACCAAATATGGAACGAGGCAATAAAAGATGAGCTGTACTCGCTTATGAAACGTGAAGTGTTCGGACCTGAAGTCCTGACACTAAATGGTATCAAACATGTGGGAAAAATAAGTATTTCACAAATAATAATAATAAGTACAAAATCGTATGCTATAAGGTACAACCTATAGCTCAAGGATATTTTCGCTGAAACTGGGGAATAAACAAATTAAAATGAGCATGATTCATAAATGATGCATCAGTTTCCCTAAGTTATACAATGCAAATACCTTAGATTTGGCAAAGGAAATTTTTGGATATGCTTCTATTGGATGTGTGAAGGCATACCTCTATGGATATCTTTCTAAAGATAAATTCCACATTTCTTTAAATGCCTGAATAGACTTCGGGACGTCTATTCAATTAACGAAGAATAATAAGAATAATAAATATTGTACAACCAAGAAATCACTTGACAAAGTAAGGATTCCTACAAAGGGTTGACTTTGCATCTGTATTAAGAGCAAAGGCCATGATTTGAGATAATAGTTGTAAACAACTTAAACCTCATCGGATCTCCTGAAGAGAAAACTGAAATATCTGTTCAAGCCTGACTATCAAGTATGAAAGGAAAGACATACGCACAATAAAGATTAGTCATGGCTCACAGATTTATCTAAAAGATAAATTCATGTTACATTAAAATTCATACGCCCTGAGTGCGTTGAAGAAATTAAAAGGTCCATTGTCATCCTATAAGTACAGCTATGGTATGTAAGGACCCTGTCTATGGGGAAAACACTAGAAGGGGGGTTGAATAGTGTTTATGCAAATTTAAAAGGAATTTACGTCAAATAAAATTCATTCCAACAAATAGTGCGGAATAGAAAAACGACCCAAAGAGAAACAAACGCAAACGCAGAGATGTTTCAAGGGTTCGGATTACCCAAGTCAACTCCCGACTTGTTCCCGGTAATCCTACGTCCCTACCACCCGGATGCCACCGGATACTCAAGTTAGAACTCTAACTTGAGGTTTCCTTAAAGCCCACTTGTAGCAACCCTACAAGTGCAATCAAATACAATCGATGTCCTTGACTCCCATAACCAGGGAGCAAGCAAAACCACTCTCACAACCGAGAGCACAAATCAAATAACGAAAGTTATGAAATATGAAAGCAACACTTACAATCACCTATGCCTTAAAGTAGAACTTGAAGGAGGAGTGTGATGTGTGTTGAAGAACTCTCTTGGAAGAGAGGAGAAAGCACTTTCTCTTGACTGCACCAATTGCTTAGAAGATCAATCTTTGGTTCTAGGTTGGAGAGCAAGAGAAAAACATTTGGAAATACTTAGGGCTTTGAATTTGAGAGCTTTGATCTTTGGAAATGAAAGCTTGAGAGATTTTGCAATGAATGAGTAACCTTCCAATGAAACAGTAGAAGCTCTATTTATAGCTTTCTCAAATCCACAAAACAGTTTAGGCAAAACCCCAATTGGAATCCGTGAGAAAAATCTCAACGGATATAATCTGAACTCGCGACAGTCGACTGTTGAACATCACACAGTCGCCTGTTGCACAGTCAGCAAGGGTAGGTGAGAATTCATAACGGTAACTTACCACGTGGACAGTCGACTGATGAAGCAAAGACAGTCGTCTGTTAAAACAACAGGCGACTGTAATTTCTTCGACAGGTGACTGGCCGAGAGAAGAGTAAGTTAGACAAATACTGGAAATCTCACAAGATACAGGACAGACGACTGATTCAAGTAATATAGTCGACTGTCAAACAGAACAGGCGACTGTAAAACCTTAAACAGACGACTGTCAAAAAGCAAGAGAAATTTCCAGAGAGTTGAGTCAAAGAAATGACTTACAGACATGCGACTGTTGCAGCATAGACAGTCGGCTGATCTAAAAGACAGTCGACTGTATATACAGCATTAGTCGACTGGCCGTAGAAGTCAGATCAAACAGAGTTTGGGCAAGGATAGACAGGCGACTGGTTTACAATACACAGGCGACTGTCAACAGGGCAGGCGCCTGTGAATCGTTCAACAGTAGACTGTACGAAATAATCAGAGAAGGCCCAAAACTATATTGTAATAGTCTGTGCATAACAGACGACTATAGAACAAAACATAGTCGACTGTTTTTAAGACAGACGACTGTAAACTGTTCAGCAGTCAGCTGTTATGAACAATCCTAGCACAAACAAAAGAGAATTGAATTGGGATCAAAGGACAATTGATCCAATGAAGTCCTATGACAGAATGTAGATGTGAGTGCTCCATCAGAGATATCATGAAATAACCAATATCGAATCCATATATTGTCTCAAAAGCACATCAAAGAGAATATAGCATACATGGAGACAACATATCATTACATCACACATATACGATATACAGTAGAGCATAGTGTGGTACAAGATAAACATCAACATCATATATAGATATATAGAAAGAAAAGAGTACATCAACGGATGGTCATCTACATGACAAAAAAAATACATCATCATGACGACATCGAAGTACATCACCATACATATATAAAAGAGTTACTGACACCATCATCCATCATACATAAAAAAAAATAACATCAGAAAACTAACATCACTCAAACATCTATCTAAGAGTGAGCGTCTCCAGGGGCTGCAGAAGAAGAAGCAGGCTCTGTTGCAGCCGGAGTATCCTCTGGAGGAGGGTCAGAAGGGGCAACAGAAGCAACATCAACAACATCCTGAGTAGAAGCTACACCAAGAGGCTCAATGACACCAGTGGGCTGAGGAGGCACATGAAGCTGGGGAACAAACTGTCTCAGATCCTCAGGGAAGGGTATTCCCTGATGGAGGAAAGAGAGGGATAGCAATCTGTAAATACAAGAGACCATCTCCAAAAGAATATCACGAGATGGTAGAGCAAAGGTAGAAGGCAGATCAGCAGGAGCAACAGTGGATGAGGATGGAGCTGAAGTGGACTTCCTCTTCTTTGAGGCAGTCTACAGAGCCGAAGAAGATTTCGACTTTGCAGAAGCGTCGAGGAGAGGACCAAAAGGCATGGGCTTGTAACGAGTCAAGTCAACACCAAAATGACGGAAGACACGAGTCAGAAGACCACCATAAGGAATGTGAGACGAGGAGGTCGTGAACTCAACCATGTCCATCCTATCAAGGAAGACACCGGCCCAGTTTACGGGCATGCCAGAGAAAATAGCATACATACACGTCAGGATTCCTGAGACGGCTGGTCAGACGATCCATATCTCGGCAGGATGTTGGACTTCACCACTAGGTGAACAGCCCAACCTCTCGCAAAGAACATAGATGATCTGACACCCGAATCAAGAGCTAAAGGTACCTCTCGAAATATATCCCTGAGGACAGACTGGTCAAGATCGTCAATCTCGGAGATGCAGATATCAGTGGGAAGGGAACCAACAGAGGGAATCCTAAGAATAGTCCCTAAGAGAGAGGGAGTGATCTGAATGTGGGTTCCCTGAACGACAGTATCGAGGACGCCGGTAGACGAATACTCACCGCGAACGCGGTTCGCATAGAAGAGCTTCACCAGAAATGGATAGGCTCTGGGGGATTCGCTCTGAGAGAAGCAAAACAGGTCGGCTAGGTGAGTAGCAGAAAGAATGTCAGAAAGTCTCTCAGCGGTGAAGGCGGGGAAAGCAATGTACCGCTCCCTAAGAAGGTTGACCTCTAGAAGAGAGTGAAATTTTGCCAGACAAAGATCGTCTCGGCAAAAGAGAACTAGGGGATCAGAGGGGGGTACGACAGGAGTCTCTTTTGAAGAACTCGACACAGAAGGAGACAGATGGGGGTTCTCAGCAACAGGCTCACTGATGTGAACACCAGTGGGCTTGCGCTGACGACAGATCAAAGGCTGAGAATCGCAAGAAGAAGCAGAAGGTGAGTAACCCGGCAAAGACGAAAGCACGGGTGACTCGGCATGCTTGGTTCGGGTTTTATAAGGTTTCTTCTTCTTGGCAATTAATTTCTTGGGTGCCCTAGGTTGTTTAGGAGCAACAATCTTCTCTTTTCCCTTTGGTTTGGGAGCCATGGAAACGAGAGAAGGAGAAACAAAGCAAAGGAATTCGAACGAGGGGCTAGAGAAAGAGAAGCAAACCAAGTAGAAGCAGCGACGAACGGGGAGGAGGAGATCGACGACAATGACAGCACGAGATCGACGGCAACGAAAAGAAGCAGATCGACGGTTTTGGAGAAGAAAACTAGCAGGAAGACGAACGGTCGAATCGGAAGAGAGAGAGTCGACGTGGGGAAGTGATCGCGCATTCTCAAATATAAAATTTGGAGAAAGAATCTGAGCCTTTAGATCAAGGAATCGACGGCTCGGATCAAATAACTTGAACCGTCACAACAGAAGACAGTCGACTGATGAACAAATGTCAGTCGACTGTATGAAGTGATAAAAATAAAGCTCAGAGAGAGGGGCAGTCGACTAGCTAGTAACATGCAGTCGCATGTCCATTGGACAGTCGACTGACATATACTCAACAGTCGGTTGGCCGAGAATTAATACAGTTCATCAAAAATAACGGAGAACACTGTAAAAATTTGACAGAGAGTACAGTCGCCTGATGACTAAAATGCAGTCGCCTGTTAAACTAACAGTCGACTGTAAGATAGTCATCAGTCGGCTGTGCGAAAGATACCAATTCTCAGACTGATGAGATAGAGTAGGGCAGTCGACTATCGAAGGAAATACAGTCGTCTGTCCTGGTCCAAACGTGCACAGTGAGATAGTATTCCAGAGAATATGAACACTCACCCTAGGACCTATACTCTAATCATAAATACATCGTAAAATCATTATAAAAACTATAAATCCATTGAAACACGAATCACTCCAATCACTCTCAAAAACTCATGAAATCAAATAAGTCATAATTGCCTTTCTTAAACTCATAAAATACTAAAGCACATGAAGAAAGACAACAAAAAGATATGAGCTCAATAAGGAGATATAACAAGAAAGTTTGAGCTTCTAGATTTCAGATTCACCCATAATTCCCAATTCTCCACGCAACCTCACAAATGAATCTTCTTTAAGAGGTTTAGTGAAGATATCAGCAATTTGTTTTTGGGTTTCAATATACTCTAATATGATGTCCTTCTTAGCTACATGATCATTTATAAAATGGTGTCTCACGTCTATGTATTTGGTATGGGAGTGGTGTACCGGATTCTTGGAAAGACAAATAGCACTTTAATTATCAACCATGATAGGACAAGTATCACAATTGACACCATAGTCACTAAGAGTGTGTCTCATCCAAAGAACTTGTGCACATGCAAGACCCGCGGCAATATATTCCGCTTCAGTCGTGGACAATGACACCGAATTCTGTTTCTTAGAAAACCAAGAAACTAAGGAATTTCCTAAGAAATGGCAAGTGCCACTAGTACTTTTCCTGTCGGACTTGCATTCGGCAAAGTCGGCATCACTATATGAGATTAACTCATATGTGCTAGACTTAGGGTAAAGTAACCCATAATATAGAGATTGATTGAGATAACGAAATATTCGTTTAACCGCAATCAAGTGTGACTCCTTAGGTCTTGCTTGATATCTAGCACAAAGGCATACAGAAAACATGATATCGGGCCTACTAGGGGTTAAGTAAAGTAAGCTACCGATCATACCTCGATATAGACGAACGTCTACATCTTTTTCGCTTTCATCCTTGTGTAGATGAGTAGTAGTACTCATGGGAGTCCTTTTGCTCGAAGACGATTCCATCCCGAATCACTTAATAAGCTCTCCTGTGTACTTTGTCTGATGTATGAAAGTGACATTCTCCATTTGTCGAATTTGCAATCCAAGGAAGTAGGTGAGCTCTCCCATGTGGCTCATCTCAAAATCGTCCTTCATAGACTTGGAAAATTCTTGACAAAGATTAAAGTTAGTAGAACCGAAAATAATATCGTCTACATAAACTTGAAGCAAAAGAATGTCATTTTCATAATCTTTAATGAAGAGTGTAGAATCAACTTCTCCCATTTTAAAACCTAAATTCAAAAAAAAGGTCTTAAGTCGATCATACCAAGCTCCAGGAGCTTGTCTCAACCCATACAACGCTGTCTTAAGTTTGAAAACATGGTTTAGAAAATTTTCATGAATAAAACCGGAAGGTTGAGAAACATAGACTTCTTCATTGAAAAACCCATTTAAAAATGCACTTTTAACATCCATTTGAAATAATTTAAAATTCTTATGCGATGCAAAAGATAAAAGCAACCTAATAGCTTCTAATCTAGCTACCGGGGCAAAAGATTTTTCGAAATCAATACCTTCCTCTTGCCGGTAGCCTTGAGCTACTAACCTTGCTTTGTTCCGTGTGATTACCTCGTTTTCATCCGTCTTGTTCTTGAAGATCCATTTGGTCCCAATAACTTGGTGACCACTTGGAAGAGGTACGAGTTCACAAACTTCGTTTCTCTCGAATTGCATTAGTTCTTCTTCCATTGCCACTATCCAAGAGCTATCCTCACAAGCTTCTTGGATGATCTTTGGCTTAATGGTAGAGACAAATGTGCAATGAGAGAATTCTTCAATTCTTGATCTCGTTCGAACACCCACACCAATATCTCCAATAATTTGGTTATGGGGATGGTTGCGAACGGTCGGGTAAGCTTTGGGTATACCTGGATTACTAGAAACAACTTCAACAACTTCGTTAGAAGTGTTAGTCTCAACAATAGTCTCATTAATCTTAACATTATTAAGAGAATCACAAATAATATCTACATTATCATCATCAACATGAGGAAAATCAAAATCTTCATAAAAAGATACGTGAAGAGATTCCTCAATCGTTGAAGAAGTTTTGTTGTATATCCGGTAAGCTTTGCTACCCGTGGAATATCCAAGAAAAATTCCTTCATCGGATCTTGGCTCGAATTTGTCTAAATTACCAAAGGTGTTCTTTATAAAACATTTTGAACCAAAAACACGAAAATATTTCACTTGAGGCTTTTTATCATAAAACAAACAAGTTTTGTTTGTTCAGGGTCTCACTAGAATCCTACTGAGCACATAACAAGCCGTGTGCACCGCTTCTGCCCAAAATTATAGTTCTAAATGACTATCATGGAGCATAGTGCGAGCACACTCAATAAGAGTCATATTCTTTCTTTCTACAACACCATTTTGTGGTGGAGCATGAGGAAAGGAAAAGTTATGAGTTATCCCGGAGTCATCACAAAACTTAGTAAAAGACTCATTCTCAAATTCTCCTCCATGATCACTACGAATAGTGATAATGGTGGATCCTAAAAGATTCTGAATTCTCTTTGCAAATTTGGTAAACTCTTCATGAGCTTCATTCTTATTAGTTAAGAATGACACCCAAGTAAATCTAGAAAAGTCGTCAACGATGACTAGTCCATAATGAGCATTACCTAAAGAAGCGGTTCTAGTTGGCCCAAATAAATCTAGATGTAGAAGTTCTAGGGGCCTCTTAGAAGTAATCCCTTCTTTAAGCTTAAATGAAGATTTACTTAGTTTACCTCTTTGACATGAATCTCAAAAGTTTTTCTTATTAAAAACAATCTTAGGAAAACCTTTGACTAGATCATGCTTAGCTAACTTATATAAGTGCTTAAAGTGAACATGACCAAAACGGCGATGCCATAATAGTTGTTCACTTGTGTTAGCAACTAAGCAATGTTCTACGGTTTTAGGCAAGCTTAAATAATAAATATTTTTACGACTAATACCGGAAAATAAAATATTTGAATCACAATCAACAATAGTACACAATCCTTCTCCAAAGTTAACTTTGTAATCTTTGTCACAAAGTTAACTAAAGGAAATGAGATTGTGACATAAACCACTAACAAGATAAACATTAGTAATTAAAGGTTTGGAAGGATTACCAACGATACCTACTCCAATGATGGTTCCCTTTTGATTACCTCCAAAAGTGACCGTTGCACCATCCTTGATGCTAATCACTTCGGAGAGCAATGAGGGATCTCCCGTCATGTGTTTGGAGCAACCTCTATCAAGAATCCATCCTTTCCCTTTAGAGCTAATAAAACATTTATTGCTCTTCTTCTTCCTCTTGGGTACCTATATAATATACCATAAGCTTATGATACCCAATGGTTGTTGGGTCCAAGGGGATTAGCCCTTTGGAAGCCAAGTCCAAGTGGACTTCCGCTTCCCAACATAGTTCCTATTTCTAATCACATCATGAAAATAGGAATCAACATACGCATTCCTAACATTTAGACTAGTGTTCTTAGGACCCCAAATAGTGTACATCTTGGGAGTCCTATTCCTAATTGCATGCATATGCGTTGGATTTCTATGTGGTGCATGCTTCTTAGGAACATGATTTCTAGCATAGAGATGTTATGCATTGTACATTCTAGGATGATATGTATGCTTGGGAATATGCATATTATTTGAAGCATATTGATCATGCATGACATGTGGAGGATGAGCATACATGAAGGAATGATGCGTATGAGCATACGGGTGTATAGGAGCACTGATCACTCCGTGTTTTACACCTTTTTTCCGCATGATTGCATGCCATTTAGATCGCCCGAATCACGCTTTTCACGATTTATCGACAATATTGTGATACTTTTCACGATTTGTTGTTTTTGTCGTATTTCAGGAGATTTGGAGCGATTTGGAGTAATCCCGAGATACACCTACTCCAGAGTGTCACCGATGACTTCCCCGAGGGGTATTTTGCTAGTGGAGAGGAGCGGAAGAAGAAAGAACGTCGTAGGAGCGATGAGGAGGCAGAAACAAGCTGTTTGGGCATTTTTGGTGTCTCACTCGGCCGAGTGAAGGAGTCACTCGGCCGACCAGCGAGACACCGCTCGGCCGACCAGATCGGACACGCTTCATGTGTGCACTCGGCCGAGCATCGGAAGCCACATCGACCGAGTGACGAGACTCCGTCCGCCCGAGTGGAACTCAGACGACGCCCATCAAAAAAGGCCAACTTACTGTTTTTCGTCTGCCTGAGCTTCAGAAGACCCACTCGGCCGAGTGGAAAATGCCAACCGCCCGAGTATATAGAAGCCATCGGCCGAGTGACGACAACTCACTCGGCCGAGCGACCCCCGAAGTGAAGACCCCCGAAGACCCAGACTTACTGGAAATTCTCAGGGTTTGTCACTCGGCCGCGCGACTTTTGTCACTCGGCCGAGTGCGACGCGCTGCCTGTAGCGTAAATTGCGATTTTCAGGCTGCGCAGGGGAATTTTGGTCACAGTTTTTTGGACGATTTTGGGCGGTATTTAACCCCAGTTTTTAACCTAGGTTAGAGAGTTTTTCCCTTTACTTTTTGCAGTTTTTTAGATTAAACTTTTTAGCTTTTGATTCTTGTGATTGGAGAGGAGAGGAAAGTTTATTTTTGTTGGATTCTTGGAGAACTCTATTGGTTTGTCACCCTCTCCATTAAAAATCTCATTTTTATTGCTTATTTGAATATTGTGATGAATTCTATTGTGATTTCAATTGTTTATTCTTGCATTTGTGATATGAATTGTGAGTAGTCCATACGTCTTGGGGCATGGGGATGAACCCTACGAGCACAATTTCTGATTTATGATGATTTGGTAGAAATATTGCTAGAATTGCTATTAGGGTTAGTTTGGGATCGATATACTACGAATAGCTAGGTGTTCATATCGATTGGGATTTGCAAGATATTGGATCCCAATTCGATAGGAAACCCTAGAAATCCGAATTGGGTTGAAATTGATGTCCCGTAGTATCGGTTTGCAAGAGATTGGACCGATACTAGGGTTCTCGGTTGCAATTCCATACCGATACCCGTTTGCAAGAGATTGGACGGGTAGGAACTTTCCCACCTTGGTCGTGGCCCGGGTTTGCACGAGAGTGGGCTCGGGGCGCGATTGAACGATGATGTTGATCCTAATGCTAGCTTGCCTAGGCTAGGGTTTGCAAGCGATTGGACCCAAACCTAGGATAGCTATAGACCGGCAACAGCGCGAGAGCGTGAGCTAGGTTTTATATTCAGTTGCAACTAGTTCATCCGAAATTCTACCCTAGCAATTTTGATACCAATGAATCACATTGACGAGATACGGTGAGTAGCGGGGATTCCCCATTCCCTAGGCGTCTTTATTTGATTTGATATCTCCATACTTTGTCTGACGATTGTGACAGGATCGCCAAAGGCAAATTTCCTCTTTTCTGTTCTTAATAGCCAGGTTGCTCTGAGCAGGCACTTTCATTCGTCCTCCCCGTGTTCGATAACCCCCTCGCCGCTACACCGTGCGCTTGCGGTAAAACTACAACCGTCGCTCCGGGACGTGTATCCGGGGTGCGATCAAGTTTTTGGCGCCGTTGCCGGGGAGGCGATTGTGTTTGATCTTACCACCCTAGCTATTTCTTTCTTTTTGTTTTATTTCTTTATTTTTTATCTAACCCTTCCATTGTGCTAATCACTTCTTTGAAACTTTGTTTTCCCGTGCATGTACACGAGATCCACTGCAGACCCTGAAGCTATATTATTTGATCACGAGATTGAACGTACTGTGCGGAGAATCAGAACGGAGAGGAGACAAGATCCGGAAGGGAGGTTTATGACCAACCCGGAAACTGCAGAACAATTGGCGGCAAGAATGGCGAGGATCATTTCTATTCGCGATAGGCTCCGGCCTAAGACCTCTTCTACGACCTCGTCCATTGCCATGCCGGAGTTGGCGGCCGACAAGAATTTTGAGCTGAAGACCGGACTAGTGGTTCTGATGCAGCAGGATCCATTTCATGGGAACGCCCATGAAAATCCTCACTACCACATCCAGCTATTTTTGTCGAAGTGCGCCACATTTCAGATGACGGGGGTCTCCATCGATGCCATCAGACTGCGCCTCTTCCCCTTCACATTAAAGGATAAAGCACTTTATTGGTTGAGGACGCAAGCTGAGAGAGTCTTTACCACATAGGACGAGTTGGCGAGTGCGTTCATTGACAAGTTCTATCCGCCTTCCAAGACGGTAAAGATTAAGAGTGCTCTTATGTCCTTCAAGCAAGGACCCCAAGAGACACTCTACGAGGCTTGGGAGCGCTTCAAAGATCTGCAGCATCAATGCCCCCACCATAGCATCGAAGATTGGGAGCTCGTCCATAGCTTCTATAATGGTCTCCAACCGGGGACTAAGCAGATTATTGATGCAGCAGCGAATGGTGCCATCCTATCGAAGACTCCCGACGAAGCTACGGCCCTAATTGAGGAGATGGCCTCAAACAATCAACAATGGGGCGACGAGCAATGACACTCTTCGTCCTCCTTGAAGCCATCTAGCATCTATGAGGCGAAGGCCGTAGCGGAGCTGACAAACAAGTTCGATTCTCTCCACAAGGTAGTGGAGATACTGGAGAAGTATATTACGGAGCCCCAAGGGACCCCTTCCACATCCGCACCAACGGATCAAATGTGTGATTGGCAAGACTAATCTCAAGCTATGTATTTGGGAGGAGAACAAGGAGAGGGCTCTTTGGAGCAAGTTCAATACGTCGCGGGGAACCAAGGATATTGGGCCAATCCGGCCACTAGAAACCATCCCGGTTTCTCCTACGCCAACAATGAAGGAGCGTTGAACCCGCCGCAATAACCACCTCAACAAGCTTGACCACCACCGCAACAACAACAACATTATCCACCGAGGGGGCCTCCACAACAAAATTTCGCACCAAAGCAACAAGTTGGACCCTATAGGCCGCCCGGATATAATCAAGGGTGGAGAAACCCAAACGCTCCACAAGCTCAACAACGATCCGAATTTGAAGCTAAAGTGGAGGAGTTTATGGTCGAGCAAAAGAAGATCAACGCTTCCTTGAAGGCGGGCCAAGACTCCCTTACAACCGTTGTAGCCCAAATCTCGGAGCAATTGGCGTTGCTCAATCAAAATACTCAACAATTACCGGCTCAACCCGAGCAAAACCCACGGGGCAACACCGGCCACATCAATGCCGTGGTTGCCGTTACAACTAAAGGCGGGAAGAATACCACTCCCGTCATGATTCCAACCGAGGAGCCCGTGGAGGAGAATGTAGAGCCAATTGAGCCGGTCGTAGAAGTTGAGAAGGAGAAAGAGCCGTAAGAAAAAGAGAAATCTAGAGCGGAGCAATTGATTGAAGAGAGGCGTTTTATGCCACCGGTCCCATTCCCCCAGAGGCTTGCTAGAGCAAAAATGGAGAAACGGCTAGCAAAGTTTCTCGAGTATTTAAGAGGGGTAAGCCTCAACATTTCTTTCCTCGACGCCATCGTTGAAATCCCGACATACGCCAAGTTCCTAAAAGACTTAATTACGGGAAGAAAAAGGAAGGAGAAAATTATGCTCGCCGAGGAGGGCTCTTGGTTCACCAAGAGAGAGAAGGAGCCCGCCAAATTCAAAGACCCGGTGAGTTTTCGAATTCCTTGCACCTTGGGCAGCGTCCCTCTACAAAAGGCGTTAGTGGACTTAGGGGCTAGTGTTAGCCTCATGCCTCTCTCTATGTTCCTAAGGCTAAATACCGGCACGAAATTGAAGCCTACCGACATGCGGATACAACTAGCCGATGGTCGGATCACAAGGCCGGTAGGGATCGCAGAGGACATCCCGCTACAAGTCCCGGGGGGCATATGTTTGCCATGTGACTTCGTGATCATGGATGTTAAGGAGGAGGGGGATACGTCACTAATACTTGGAAGCCCGTTCCTCGCCACCGCCGGTGTCATTGTCGACGTACGTGAAGGAACTCTAACATTGAATGTCGGCAACATCGAGGTGGAGCTTCATATTCCCAAGGCAATGAAACACATGCCTTATCATGAGGAGCTGGACTATATGGACCTCCTTGACGAGGTTATTGAGGAGGCGATCCCCCATTCGATCGGCGCTCTATTCAAAGAAGATTTTGAGGAAGAGCTGGATTTGGGCCAAGAAGAAAAGATGGAGCGTTCCCCCGACCTCTCCATCGAAGTTGATGAAGGCGACGCTGATGTCGCGAGGATTCGAGAGCTCTGCAATCTCTCAAAATTGAAGTCTCCGAAGAAAGGTCCGCCGATACGGAAATCGGTGTCACCGGTGAAGCCGAGGACTGGAGCAAGCGCTAGCTTGGGGGAGCCACCCCCCAACACTACCCGAGGCGAGAGATCTCCGAGGGAGAACATGCCGCCGTAACTTTCGAATCCAAGCGTTCTCCCCGGAAAATTTGACGGGTGCATCTCATATGCACCCAATATCACGAATTAATTGAAAATCAAAGGGGGTCGAGCTCACGACCTTAAACGAGCACTTGTCGGGAGGCAACCCTACGGTTATCGCTTTATTTTTACTTTTCCTTTATTTTTGTTTTAGAAATTATTAGTGTTTTGAGTCGTTCGCCCAAAAATTTCGTGATAACGGGTCCTATTTTTCTTTGGCAGGAGAGGAGAACGAGGTACCTATCAATAGGAGGATGAACAAGGCGACGAGGAGCGCTCCAGGAAGGCGCTCGATGCTTAGGAGGAAGATGAAATCGACTGGAGGAAGAAAAACAGAGTTTAGAGCCCAAACGAAGCCAAACAGCAGAAAACAGGGTTCACTCGGCCGAGTATACTAGTCACTCGGCCGAGCACTTAAGTTCATCCGACCGAGCGGCTCACGAACGAGGGAATTCTGCTGTACCCAACTCTCTGTTTCTTTTCTTGATTTCAGTATAATTGATACTCGGCCGAGTATATAACTTCACTCGACCGAGTAAAACTGATACGCTCCTAGGGCGAGTCTTGCCGAGTAGCTTGAGCCACTCGGCCGAATGGACTTACTCCACTCAGCCGAGGGTGGCAAAGCCACTCGGCCGAATCATATGCGGGGAGGAATTTTTCAAAATTTATCACTCGGCCGAGCGACTTAGTCACTCGGCCGAGTCGTAACTTTTTCTATAAAAGGGGGGCGTGGGGGGCGCGTTTTTCGAAACGAGTAAAAATCCCAAATCGTGCCCGCTCGACTTCCCTCGCCCGCTGTGTTCCCCCCACTCGCCCGATCTCTCGCCCGCCGCCGCCGCTCGGCCACCCATCGCCGGCCGAGCCCGCTGCGCCTCCGCCCGAGTCGCCGCCGACAACCATCTCGCCGGCCGAGCTCCGGTACCCCCGATTTTCTGCCTATTTCTCCTCTTTTGCATATTTTTCGATGATCCATGTGCCTAACAACCCCCAAACCCAAATTAAATTCAATTTCTATCTATTATACCCCTAACACCCCATACGTTTTGAATATTACACGCTAATCTCTTCGTTTGATGTGCAGGTTAAATTGGGGAGCTTAGGGGAGCCCAGGGGAGCTTCTGGGGATCGTTTTGGGCTACGTGGAGGCGTCGTCTTCGCACGCTTCCATTACTTTGCTCTCGCGGCGTGTCACGGTATACTCTTTCCTTTATTTTACGCACGCCGCATTTTTATTGTTTTTGGTGAGCACCCGGGGCCCATATGCCGCCCCGGACATGGCCACGCACCCAGAGAGCTTCCGCCAAGCGGAAGCGGTCGGATGAGCCCGGCCCCTCCCATGAGGTGGAAGACTCTCATCCGCCTACACCGCCACACCCTGTTCACCACGCACAGCCTGCAGACCCCGCACACCCCACACAGCCTGCAGAGCCCATTCACCCCGCACAGCCACTCCCTGCCGTCCCACAGCCACCACCGGCTCCACTTATCGGGCCGCTGGGGATTACGTTCCGGGACGACGCACACCGCGTCGTCTTCAAGCGCATTTCCCAGCGCTCGATCGTACCCTCCAGGTTCGCACACCTTGCAGACCTAGGATGCCTGGGGGTACTCGAGGGGATGCTCACGTTGTATGACAACGTGGGTTGGCGAGATTTCTTCCAGGTGTCGGCGGACAAGTTCGTCCGTCCGGCACTTGAGGTGCTTAGTTCCATCGCCCGGACCGACGAGGGATGCTCGTTCAGGTTCATGGACCGAGAGTGCCAGGTCACTCTCAGTATGATGAGAGCCTTCTTCTCGTGGCCCGATGTCCCCGGGGCCGACCGTGGTTACGCCCCCACTCACATTCCCCCACCTTCCTTCGATGCCGGCGCTTTCTGGGCCCAGATCACGGGTCTACCTGCTGCCTTCGACCCTAGTAGGGCCAAGGCCTCGGCCATCGTCCACCCTTGCCTCCGCATAGCCCATCGCCTCATGGCGACTACCTTTTTGGCGAGATATGAGCCTGGGACGACGTCCACGCCGGAGCTTTATATGCTCTGCGCGATGACGCGCCCCAGAGCTCTATCTAGGGAGGGTGACGAGTTGTCTTCCATGTCAGAATCACTCTCATCTGAGAGTGGATCTTCAAGTGCCATGAAACACATGTGGGCGCTCTCACCCTTCTCATCATCGGAATCACTTGATGAGTCATCACTTGAGTCATCAAAGGTACCGACGAGTCCTTTCTTCTTGTCTCTCTTGTTCTTTTCGGACTTGTGGTACTTTGGTGCCTTCCACTTTTCTTTGTTGTTTAGCATTGGGCAATCCCTCTTGATGTGCCCTGGCTTATTACACTTATAACAAAGAGAGAAAGTAGCATTAGTAGACTCAAAACGTTTGTTTGAGGGAAATTTACCTTTGCGGAAGAAGCGTTGGAACTTCTTTGCCATTTTGGC
Organism: Scilla litardierei; assembly: GCA_030789695.1. Classification (NCBI taxonomy): domain Eukaryota; kingdom Viridiplantae; phylum Streptophyta; class Magnoliopsida; order Asparagales; family Asparagaceae; genus Scilla; species Scilla litardierei. Next base: position 47,222,873 of record CM061142.1, read on the forward strand.
CATTTCACCCAAATCCATCTCGTTCTCGGATTCATCACTTTCGGAGGATGACGAATTGGCGTTGAACGCCAAAGCTTTCTTCTTGGCCTCCGAGGGATTCATCATGGCTCGAATATTCAATCGGTTATCCTGTCTTACTTCGTAAGACATAAAAGTCCCGATGAGATTCACCACGGTGTAGTTCTTCAAGTCATTGACCTCCTCAAAGGCGATTGCTCTTCTTTCCCATTTGGAGGTCATCCCCATGATGATCTTCCTTACCTTTTCAGGTTCGGTGTAGATTTGGCCAAGGGCTTTCAATTCATTTATGATGTTGGTAAAGCGTCCGTACATCGACGTAATGCTCTCATTTTTCTGCATATGAAACAAGTCGAAGTTTTGCACGGCAACATTATAACTTTGAAAGCTTTACCTTATTCGTTCCCTCGTGGGTAACGATGAGATGGTTCCAAATTTGATATGCACTCTTACATGTGCATATCTTGTTGAACTCATTCAGGTCCAACGCATAATAAAGAGCGTTCATTGCTTTAGCGTTGTTAACTTCGGTGGACATCTCGGAAGTCGTCCATTTCTTGAAATCCTCTTCGGTGGGCTCGACGTACTCCTTGTGGAGAGTTCTCCAAAGAGAAGCACTCCTAAGGAATGTCTCCATCCTACACTTCCAATAACCAAAATTAGTACCATTAAAACGTGGAGGACGTACCGAGATTGACCTTCGAAAAGTGTGGACGCTCCATCACGGTCGTGATTGTTGTACGTAGGCGGCGGAGGAACGTTGTTGTTGTTGGATGCCATAGATAAAACCTTGCGCTCTGATACCAATTGTAAGGATCCTGTCTATGGGAAAAACACTAGAAGGGGGGTTGAATAGTGTTTATGCAAATTTAAAAGGAATTTACGCCAAATAAAATGCAATCCAACAAATATTGCGGAATAGAAAAACGAACCAAAGAGAAACACACACAAACATAGAGATGTTTCAAGGGTTCGGATTACCCAAGTCAACTCCCGACTTGTTCCCGGTAATCCTACGTCCATACCACCCGGATACTACCGGATACTCAAGTTAGAACCTGTTACGACCTATAGATCGTAGGAGTCCGACTCCCGCCCGGATCTGCTAACGTACCCCATTAACTCACCTTATCACAAAAGGGTCGCCCCCCCCGGAAATCCGAATCCACAGGGGGACGGGCGCTCCCCGATCACACCGCCCCGAAGCGGGTCGAACAGCTGCGGTTGTGCGCCTAGGCCGGGGGGTGCCGAGGTGCGCCCGGACGGCACCGATAGGCCAGCGGACTTAGGCTCGGGTATCTATCTATGCCGGTGAGCCACAGGCCGTGGCCGAACGGGAGGCGCGGCCGGGCCGGACAACTCCCGATCCGGACGACCCGTTTGATTTTCATGCGCCCCGGCGCCAGGGATAGCATGGCCCAACCTTTAGTCCGTCACCAATGACAAACGACCTAGGATAAGGGCGCGATCGACACATACGTCACCTGACCGCCTGACAAAGCACCCCCTGGCGGCTGACCCATCTGACGGTTAGTGCTTTCGGCCCTGACATCCCGACAAAAGCGCCCCTTGGCCGTCGCGCCGCCTGACAAAAGCATGTCAGGAACTCCTGTTCCCGACGTCCTTGTCCGAAGCTTCCGCTGACACACGAGCCAGCTCAGCATGCCTAGTCATCACCCGTCAGGTATAAATACCCCCTCTCCTCTTACGGAAAGGGGGTTGAAGAATTCTCTCTCATTCTATTATTCACACACGAGAGCAAAGGTCTTCCATATCTTTGTTCTCCCACCCATAGCTCGTCACGCGCGGCGGACACACCGTTAGTCCGACCGGCGTGTCCAGCCCCCCATTTTAAGCCCTATTGCTGACTTAGGCATCGGAGGGGCTAAGGGTTGAACCCCAACCCTGCCCTTCTGACGAGTTGTTCGTGCTGCAGGAGAGCTCGCCCCTTGACCAAAGTCAGCTTCAGCCCCCTGCCGTCCAACCTTCCTCAGCTGCATCCGGCGAGATTCGACCCCGTGAGCACCACCGGCAACGGGTCTGACTTCTCCACCCCACTAATCACTTGTAAAACAGCCTACCTAAACCTTCTTCTCCCCATAACCACCGTGCCCTTGGTTCCCCATAATACAAATTCATTGTACGCGAGTTCCACCTCGTAACAATTGGCGCCGTCTGTGGGAACGAAGGGTCACACCCATGTTAGACTCCATACCGATCCTGCGGAACCCTGACCACGACAAAGATCCCGTGGGTCAGGAACCGCTCTCTCTACAAATCACCCCGGCGTCCGACCCCCTTCTGGGGGTGGGCACCGAAACTGAACATACTTCAGCCCACGCCGTCCTGAAGAACTTCGAGGCCGTTACTCAAGCCAGGGGAGGCTATCAGACGGCTGGAACGGAGCCTCCGCCCGGCCCCTCAGGGCCCCAGAACGTGAGGCGGAACCTCCGCCTTCAGTTCGAGGAGGAAGGAGAAAACAGGGGGCTCGCTGAGGAGATTGCGGCCCAGCAAAGGCTCCTGGAAGAGGAGATGGAAGTTGCGTGGCGGTGGAGGCGCCTGGGGGAGGCAGCCGCCGCGCAAAGGCATTTGGACGAAGCGACCGAGGCCGCCCGAAGGGCCTACCAAGAAGAAGAGGCCGCTCGCCGCCACCTCCGCCTCATCGTCACGGAGCGCGAGAGGCTAAGGAGAGAGAACAGGAGCAACCGAGAAATCCTGGACGAGACGACGACGGGCCGGCGGCTCGGGGACGGGCGGGACCCGTTACTGAACAGGTCCCCACCCGGAGGAGGCAGCCCGCATCGCCAGCACCATCCCTCTGATACCCTGCACGAGGAAGCCGTTTGTCGACAACTACGCTTCCTCGCCGCCGAGCGCGAAAGGCTCCTCCGAGAGAATCAAGAACGGATGGAGGCCCAAGGAGAGCTGGCCGGGAGGCGCTGGCGCTGGGAGAACCGTAGCCCGCAACCCGTCGAATCCTCGGCCCGGGGAAGGAACTACTCCCCGGGGACGGAGGACCGTCGACGACCGAGGCGCGACCGAAGCCAGACCCCCGAGTGGCGGAGAGGGGATGTGCCGGATCGCCCTACCTATCCGGAGGAGGCCACGCCGCTTGCACGGTGGATCACGTCCGCCCCAAGGCCCATAAGGTTCAAGCCCCCTCACTTGGCCACGTACAATGGGAGAGGCAACCCCCTCACGCACGTGCAACAATACCGGGGGGCGATGGAGGTGCAGGATGTGGACGAGGCGTTCCTATGCCGATATTTCTCCCAAAGCCTGAGGGACACCGCGCTGGATTGGTATTTTGGCTTGCCCGCGAGATCCGTTGGGAGCTTTGGCGAGCTGTCCCACAAGTTCTGCCAAGAGTTCCGAGCCGGGCGGACGAAGAAGAAGCCCTTGGACTATCTCAGCACAATAGTCCAAGGGGAAGGAGAGACGACGGGTAGATACCTCCGCCGCTTTCAGGAGGAAAGACGGACGGTGGTGACATGTGGCGATGAGGTGCTTATGCTGGCCTTCAAAACGGGGTTGCGGACTCGGAGCCTCCACAAATCCTTGCTCCGGGATCCGCCGACCGATTATGAGGCGTTGGTTGCTATGGCGGAGAGGCACGCGTTGGCCGAAGAGACTCTTGGTGCAAAGGCCTTATTCCCCCTGGCGAAACCGTCCCAAGGCGAACCCCGATCACATCCTCGGCCGAGGCAGGAGGAGGGGGACCGAGGTCGCGACCGGCTAGCCCGACCAAGGCAGGAACCGCCCGAGCCTCGCCCCCAAGATCGCCCTGGTCCGGCGCGCGATTTTGCTCCGGTACAAGGGCTCCCTCGAGTCGTCCCAAGACAAGAGGGCCCCCTACGGGCACATTACACGTAACTCAATGCTCCCCTGATCGAGGTGATGGCCGCGGCTACACGAGCCGGACTGCTGCCGGAGCCGCCCCGAGAAATGAAGTCAGACCCAGCCCGGAGAGATTTTAAGAAATACTGCCGATACCACCGGGACCATGGCCACGACACTGACGACTGCTTCACCCTCAAAAGGGAAATTGAGCGGCTGATCCAGGCGGGCCACCTGGGGGACTTCGTCGGAGGCCGGAGACCGGACCGAGAAGATGGAAACCACCGAAGGGCACGGAGGGCAGACCCTCCGGCAAACGACGAGCGGGAAAAGCTTCACCCCCCGAAACCCGTCATGCGCATAAACACGATATGCGACGGGCCATCTTCAGGTGGGGCATCGTCGTCAAGCAAAAAGGCGTATGTGAGACAAGTGATGACGGCGGGTCTTGGAGGGGACCAGAGAGGGAGAAGGATGGCCTACCCTCCCATTACTTTCAGCGATGAGGATCTAGAGGGGATCGAGCAGCCCCACGACGACGCCATCGTCATTGAGGCCCAGATTGGGACGGCCATCGTCAGCCGCCTCCTGATCGACACAGGGAGCTCTTGCGACATCCTGTTCATGTCCACAATCGAGAAGATGGGGTTAAGGCCGACGGACCTGAGACCCTGTACCGGACCCCTCGTCGGTTTCACCGGTCACTCGACCCCCATCATGGGAGTGATCACCTTGCCGATAACCCTCGGAGAAGAGCCACAGGTCGTCACTCGAATGACGCTATTCGTTGTGGTCGACATTATGTCGGCGTACAACGGGATCATAGGACGACCTTACATGTCGGCCATTGGAGCGCTCCCCAGTCTTCTCCACCAGATGGTCAATTTCCAAACCCCCCGAGGGGTGGGGATCGTACGGGGAAGCCAGAAGCTGTCAAGGAGCTGCTACGTAGGGTCGACCAAGCACAAGGGACCAAAGGTGAACCTGAAGATCGATTCCCCCAGGCGGAGTTATGACCCCTTCCAGCCAGAGTTAGCTCCAGCCGATGCCACTGCAGAGGGAAACAGGATCGACCACGCGCCCCCCCTGAGAAGGACGGGCTAATCACTCCAAGGGGCGCGGTGCGCCGGTCGTGGCATAGCCGGGAACTGTAAGTCATGAACGAAATACCTTGTTCCCTTCTTTTTATCTTCGAATTTCGCCTTTTCTGCATGACAATTTCAGTTCAAATCTCTCAAAGACTCCGGGGCAGGACCAATCCTCGCCACCCAAACCGGAGAGGGGCACGGGCCGAGCTGCGTACTCGCTCCCCCCCTAAGAAGACCTCCGGGGCAAGTTCACTGAGCTTGGCCACCCAAACCGGAGCACCATATGCGGGGTAGGCGACGGCCCAATACCCGTCCGACTATAGAGGCTGCGGGGAGGCGACGGCCCAATACCCGCCCTCTCAAAGACTCCGGGGCAGGACCAATCCTCGCCACCCAAACCGGATAGGGGCACGGGCCGAGCTGTGTACTCGCTCCCCCCCAAGAAGACCTCCGGGGCAAGTTCACTGAGCTTGGCCACCCAAACCGGAGCGCCATATGTGGGGTAGGCGACGGCCCAATACCCGTCCGACTATAGAGGCTGCGGGGAGGCGACGGCCCAATACCCGCCCTCTCAAAGACTCCGGGGCAGGACCAATCCTCGCCACCCAAACCGGAGAGGGCCACAGGCCGAGCTGCGTACTCGCTCCCCCCCAAGAAGACCTCCGGGGCAAGTTCACTGAGCTTGGCCACCCAAACCGGAGCACCATATGCGGGGTAGGCGATGGCCCAATACCCGTCCGACTATAGAGGCTGCAGGGAGGCGACGGCCCAATACCCGCCCTCTCAAAGACTCCGGGGCAGGACCAATCCTCGCCACCCAAACCGGAGAGGGGCATGGGCCGAGCTGCGTACTCGCTCCCCCCCAAGAAGACCTCCGGGGCAAGTTCACTGAGCTTGGCCACCCAAACCGGAGCACCATATGCGGGGTAGGCGACGGCCCAATACCCGTCCAACTATAGAGGCTGCGGGAAGGCGACGGCCCAATACCCGCCCTCTTAAAGACTCCGGGGCAGGACCAATCCTCGCCACCCAAACCGGAGAGGGGCACGGGCCGAGCTGCGTACTCGCTCCCCCCAAGAAGACCTCCGGGGCAAGTTCACTGAGCTTGGCCACCCAAACCGGAGCGCCATATGCGGGGTAGGCGACGGCCCAATACCCGTCCGACTATAGAGGCTACGGGGAGGCGACGGCCCAATACCCGCCCTCTCAAAGACTCCGGGGCAGGACCAATCCTCGCCACCCAAACCGGAGAAGGGCACGGGCCGAGCTGCGTACTCGCTCCCCCCCAAGAAGACCTCCGGGGCAAGTTCACTGAGCTTGGCCACCCAAACCGGAGCACCATATGCGGGGTAGGCGACGGCCCAATACCCGTCCGACTATAGAGGCTGCGGGGAGGCGACGGCCCAATACCCGCCCTCTCAAAGACTCCGGGGCAGGACCAATCCTCGCCACCCAAACCAGAGAGGGGCACGGGCCGAGCTGCGTACTCGCTCCCCCCCAAGAAGACCTCCGGGGCAAGTTCACTGAGCTTGGCCACCCTAACCAGAGCACCATATGCGGGGTAGGCGACGGCCCAATACCCGTCCGACTATAGAGGCTGCGGGGAGGCGACGGCCCAATACCCGCCCTCTCAAAGACTCCGGGGCAGGACCAATCCTCGCCACCCAAACCGGAGAGGGGCACGGGCCGAGCTGCGTACTCGCTCCCCCCCCAAGAAGACCTCTGGGGCAAGTTCACTGAGCTTGGCCACCCAAACCGGAGCGCCATATGCAGGGTAGGCGACGGCCCAATACCCGTCCGACTATAGAGGCTGCGGGGAGGCGACGGCCCAATACCCGCCCTCTCAAAGACTCCGGGGCAGGACCAATCCTCGCCACCCAAACCAGAGAGGGGCACGGGCCGAGCTGCGTACTCGCTCCCCCCCAAGAAGACCTCCGGGGCAAGTTCACTGAGCTTGGCCACCCAAACCGGAGCGCCATATGCGGGGTAGGCGACGGCCCAATACCCGTCCGACTATAGAGGCTGCGGGGAGGCGACGGCCCAATACCCGCCCTCTCAAAGACTCCAGGGCAGGACCAATCCTCGCCACCCAAACCGGAGAGGGGCACGGGCCGAGCTGCGTACTCGCTCCCCCCCAAGAAGACCTCCGGGGGCAAGTTCACTGAGCTTGGCCACCCAAACCGGAGCGCCATATGCGGGGTAGGCGACGGCCCAATACCCGTCCGACTATAGAGGCTGCGGGGAGGCGACGGCCCAATACCCGCACTCTCAAATACTCCGGGGCAGGACCAATCCTTGCCACCCAAACCGGAGAGGGGCACGGGCCGAGCTGCGTACTTGCTCCCCCCCAAGAAGACCTCCGGGGCAAGTTCACTGAGCTTGGCCACCCAAACCGGAGCGCCATATGCGGGGTAGGCGACGGCCCAATACCCGTCCGACTATAGAGGCTGCGGGGAGGCGACGGCCCAATACCCGCCCTCTCAAAGACTCCGGGGCAGGACCAATCCTCGCCACCCAAACCGGAGAGGGGCACGGGCCGAGCTGCGTACTTGCTCACCCCCAAGAAGACCTCCGGGGCAAGTTCACTGAGCTTGGCCACCCAAACCGGAGCGCCATATGCGGGGTAGGCGACGGCCCAATGCCCGTCCGACTATAGAGGCTGCGGGAAGGCGACGGCCCAATACCCGCCCTCTCAAAGACTCCGGGGTAGGACCAATCCTCGCCACCCAAACCGGAGAGGGGCACGGGCCGAGCTGCGTACTCGCTCCCCCCCAAGAAGACCTCCGGGGCAAGTTCACTGAGCTTGGCCACCCAAACCGGAGCGCCATAGGCGGGGTACCCGACGGACCAATACCCTCCCTCCCCCGAAAGGGCCTGTCACCCCTCTCCTCAAACCTCGGGAAACTACTCAAGGTCCGCGAATCAAGGCAACCCCTACGCAGAGCCATCCCTGAGGAGTAACGTCTGACCCCCATAAAGCCGACGCCCGAAATGACTTGTCCAACCCAAAAGGACACTCGGGACGAACGCCACTGACAAATGTCATGCATGCCAAAAAGCGGGGTCTGAGGGGTCACATCACCCGTCACCCATCGGGAACGCCCCCCCTAAGAACGAAATTCCAAGACGGCCCCGACTCTCAATGAAGAGTAAATGAGGGCAGAAATTCACCATTATAAATTCCCCCCTCAGCTTCCTTGAGGGGGGAGGAAGGCGAGAGAAAGGATGTGCAGAAAGACTAGTCGTTTTGCCACCCTCTCTCCCTCAAAATGCGCGGAAAATTCCAGCTTCGCCGACCGCCAAAGTAAATGATCCCCCAACAGGATATTCCCCTTACACGATGGTTGCCCAGCCTGCTGCTCCCCTCCTTCCTTTAGACAACTTAAGGCATGGGAACTGGAGCTCCACTGGCATACCATGCCTCTCCACGGACGCCCCGCGTATGCAGGCGCGGCTGGCAGACAACCCAATGGATGGGACAGACCTGCCAAATCACCTCACCAGACACCCCGGCAACCGCCCGCGTCGCCCCAGCCGAGGGGAACTTGTCCCCGAGCGCCGGCGTGCCCCAACAGGCTACTCCGCTTACACCAGTAGCACCCCCCTTCCACTCATCAACCTTCCCCGGACCGTTTATGCCAGGAGGACGCACATGGGGGCTGCGACCCGCGTCCCTTCGTGCCTACCACGCGGAGACTCCAGTCGAGGGGAGCAACAAGGCCCCGTGGGATAGAACAACCACCAAGGACTCCCTCTCCCCCCAATTCTGGGAACGAGGGCCAAAGCCACTGCCTGGCTCTGACGCGACCATCCACCTCTACGCCGAGGGGGAACCCTCTGAATCCACTCCACGCCCCTTGTCAGGGGCACGACGCCAGAGAAAGGCGGATCAACTGCGATGAGAACATCAACCTACCTAGAGCGACACAAGGTTACGCCTACGGGCCGATACAATGTTACGCCTACGGGCCGATTCAATGTTACGCCTACGGGGCGACCCTGTTTTAGTAAACTATCAATAATAGCCGATGAAAAGACCAAAGACTAATCCCGGTTGACCACTAGTTATAGCTCGGGTACACCTAGACCCGAGCAACCCACGAAAAGGGAGGCTACCTCGCTGTAAAATCTCTCGGGCGCACTACGCGAAATAAAGGGACTTAACACGATTCCCCCTACGCCAGGATAGAAACGGCCGCACCAAGGCGTAAATCTAAGAAGGGAATTTAAGCACACACACAGGCGGAAATTCCCATAAAAATGCGGGGACGAGCCCGGCGAATCTTTACTTTCTTTCGTTTACAAAAAGGGGGGGAGCCTACACAAAACTACTTGGCGCTTCCGCCAATCACGACGCCCTCTCCCTCCAGGGAATCTCCCACCGCCCCGCCGTCCTCTGGCTCGTCACCCTCCCCTCCATCTCCATCCCCCTCCTCGTCGCTGCATGCGGCGAGCCCGTCAAGATCGACCTCTACCGGCGGGACCAGGCCCGCCACCTTCTCCTTCATCCGAGCCAGGCAGGCATCCCATCCCTCCGCGCGGCCCTTCTCCATGCCCTCGGTCATCGAATTGGCAAGGGCGGGTATGACGGTTGTCTCCTGGTACGTCCGGAATTCCTCGACCCTACGGGCCAACTCCTCCTCGGCGGCTTTGGCACGCCCCGCTAGACCCTCCGCACGAGCCTCCTCCCTCCGAAGGGCCTCCTCCAGCTCCTTCGCCCTCTCTCCAGCCTCGGCCGCCCTCTGCTCATGATCGGACATGACCGCCTTCAGGCGCTCTACCTCCGCCTCGTTTCGGTCGCCCCTCTCCCTCTCCTTCGCAAGGTCCTCGCCAGCGCTCTTACGAAAAACAGCGAGCTCGGCGACCACCCTAGCCACGGCGACCTCTGCCTTGTGAATGGCTGGCACGTGCCTCATCATCCCAAGCATCAAGTTGATGATCTGAGTAAGGAAAGAGAGAAATGTAAACCCATTTAGGGTGTTCAATAAAACCGGCTGAAAAACGTCGCCCTCCTTACAGAACATACATGGACGCCGTGCATCACCGCGGTCCCGCACAGAGCCTCTGGCTCCACCGCTTCCAGCGCCGCCCTATCGCGGGGCAGGAAAATGTTCTCCGCCAGCCTCGCCGCCACACCTCCGTCCTCAAACACGGATTCATCACTTGCTACTTTGTACGGCGCCCGATGAAGCGCCCCGTCGGGGTAGCCCTCGACATCGGTCCTCTTGGCCTTAAACTTAACCAATGAGGCCTCACAGAGGGGGTCGGCGGCCCTCTCGAGACCGAACATGGGACTACCGTAAGGCCAGGGGTCCCATCCCCCGGACCCGGTCGGGCCACTCGACGCTTCGGCCCTCCCCGGTTGACCACTAGCCGACGCCCCCTCCCCTCCTGCGGGTGCCAGGGGGCTAGACGGCCTCGTTCGGGGCATTTCCCCCCCGCCACCTATCGACCCTTCATCCCCGCCCTCCAAGTCGATGACAGGGTCCGACATCCCCTCCCCAGCTCCGCCGCCCGCCGGACCGGTTTCCCCCGGCACGTCAGGCTCAGACGCCTTCGCCGGCCTCTTCCTCCTCTTCGTGGACAATGGCACCCCAGTCGAGCTCCCCGCCCCTCCTTCCGCTTGCGACCTCTTGGGGCCAACTCTCGTCGACGATCGCCCCGCCTGCTCCGAGGCCCGTCGCATCATTTCCTCAAGGGACAGACTCATTGTGCCACCTGCCACAGAGAGAAAGTTCAGCGTAAGCATATCAGGCGCATGAACACCAAAATCTTTTCTACCTTCGGGCCATGTATACGCCGTTATCATCTCAGCCCGAGAGAGCGTCCGATAATCTCGGCCCTCTGCTGGTATGGCCATTAAAATCTGGGCCACCACCTTCTCCTCGTCCCCCAATTTCACCACCTCTCTCGCCTCGGGATTCAGCTCCGCCCAATCAGACCTTATCAGCACTTCCTCCGGCACCTTCACAAACACATACTGCTGGCGCCACAACTTAATTTTTCCAGGCAACCCCCTGATGAGCGGATGCGTCCTCTTCGCGGAGAGATAGTAGCATGACCCCAACCTCTTGACCAAGAAGAAGTGACGAAATAAGGACAGGGATGGGTTAACCTGATTGCTTACACACAACACTAGGAACCCCACAATGGCACTGATGGCATTGGGCATCAGGCGATACAGGGGCAGTTCCAGGAAGTTCAACACTTCCAGCACGAATGGATGGGGGGGGGAAGCGCAAACCCTGCTCAAACGAAGATACGTATACTCCAACCTCCCGGTCGCCCGCAAAACACACACTTTCTTGCGACTCCGGTTCACGAACCGAATATGGCGGCCTGACGTACATCGTGAAGATCTCCGCAATGGATTTCTTCAGCACCGACTTCACGCCGGCAATCTCGATGGGCACCCTTCCTGTCTCCGCGGCGGTGCTCCCTTCCTCAACTACCCCTGAACCCTGACCACGAAACGGAGACATCGAGGAAGACATTTAGAAAACGGGCGTCTTACCTAACGGGTTCCGATGACTCGGGCGCTTGCGCTACTTCGCTGACCGCTCCCACGATGACGACTCTGTCAAGGGTACTGAAATCTCCTCCGAGCCCTAGCTGCTTGTAAACAATTTTCGCCCGACAATCAGCCCTTATTCACTCCCCCCGCGAGAACTCTTTAAAGCGCCTGCGCAAAGCATCATGACCGTCAAGCCCACGACACGCGTCACCAATCCGGGGCCTGTCCATCACCGACCCACGTGTTCTGACGCTTTGCGTACTGTCAAAACCGTCAATTCCGCCACGCGTCATAACTACAGTGGTCGGGCCGCCTCGGTTCCCGCCCGCCGTCGATTCGTTAGGATGACGTATAGTCATACGACCGCCATCAATTCCCGCCCAAATCCCTACGAAATGATTACCCACATTTGAAATTACTCCGTGCGCCGCGCGTTCCGGAAATGAGCCCGGCCTCCGTCAGGGCGGCCATAACAAGAAGGCAGCGCTCGATCCAAGATTGAGCCTGGCCTCCGTCAGGGCGGCCATAACCAGAAGGCAGCGCTCGATCCAAGATTGAGCCCTGCCTCTGTCAGGGCGGCCATAACCAGAAGGCAGCGCTCGATCCAAGATTGAGCCATGCCTCCGTCAGGGCGGCCATAACCAGAAGGCAGCGCTCGATCCAAGATTGAGCTCGGCCTCTGTCAGGGCGGCCATAACCAGAAGGCAGCGCTCGATCCAAGATTGAGTCCGACCTCCGTCAGCGCGGCCAAAGCAAGAAAGCTTCCCTCGTACCACCGAAGGGTCCGATCACCATCGGGTCTGCCGGAACAGGAATCCGTCGCCCAATTTAGTGGGATCTCGGTTCCAACACTTGGCGAACTGTCGAATGAACCAACCAACTTTGCCCCGTCGCTGCTCCGCCGGGGCCCGTCCTGGGCTTCCGAGCAAACCACCGGGGATCGTGACTATTCTCAACTCCCCTCTCCCGAATATCTCGGCAGATCGAAGTTGGGGGCAATTACGTCCCTCGCAAAAGCTGACGTTCTACGAGCAAACCAAGTAAGAATACAGTTCGGCACAAAACAATCACAATGTATTTACTCAAATAGCTAACCCGTACATTGGACTTTCCACACCCTACAACAACACATTGTTTATAACCCTCTCCCAAGAAGGTACGGCCCTCCCCGAACCCACGTTTCTAACGACGCCGCCTCTCGACCGACCGATCTCTCACATCCTTAACCACTTGCCGAATCGCCGCTTCCTTAGCTTCTTGCAGCATCGGCACAACATGCTCGTCATGATAGCGGCGGATAGCGGCTTCGATCAGTTTGCCCTCAGGGCCCCGTTTTTCCTCTAACCGCCGCACCGCTAGACCCTTCTCCCTCTTTTCGGCCTCCAGGGCGACCTTTAGGTCCTCTATTTGCCGCCTCTGTAATCCGATCACCGATTCCTTGCTAGCAACTTTCGAGGTATGCTTGGACCGGATATCATCCCTCTCCCGCGTTACTTCTTGGAGCTGCTTCTCGACCATTGCTTTGGACGAATCGAAGTACGCAGCCCGCCCCTTCTCCACCCCGTAGGCCGCCCTAACCCACTCCAGCTCCGCCTCCGTCTCCTTCAGCTTCGCCTTGACCTCGCCAAGGTTCGCCTTCGCCACGTCCAGTGACGCCTTGGTGACGGCCGCGGAGGTACGGCCCTGCAGGGCTAACACGTTTGCGATCATCTGCATAAACCTCGAATCAGCGAGACACGAACAAATAAAGTCTACGGGCGGGGAAAGAAAGCCTGCGTACCTGCACGACGTGCCATATGGCCGAGCCGCCCAACCGTTCCGCCCCCACACGAGTCAAAGACTCACGATCGCGCGGTAACACGCAATACTCGGCGAGGCGAGCTGCCACTCCCGCGTCCTCGAATATCGACTCGCCGCCACTGACTCGGAAAGGAAACTTGTGGAGCCGGTCATCTGGGTATGCCTCGACCTCTTCTCGGGTCCTCTTAAAACGAATAAGGGTGCCCTCGCAAGCTGGACTCGACGACACCCCCATTTCCCACGAAGGGATCCCGTATGGCCACCTTTGAACCACGGGCGCTCGGCGAGGCGCGACCGTCGCTGGTACCCGCGGAGGGACGGAGGGTCCGGCCCCCCGCACGGGCGCGTCATCATGAAGATCCTCAGCGCGCCCACCGGCAGAGATACCTTGCCCGGCTGCCCCCCGTCCCAGGTGCGACCTCTCCCCATGGGGGGCCCCGCCCCCACGTTCCCAGGATCCCGCCTCGCTAGCCACCCCCTGCCTTTCCCGCGGGGATCAGAATTCTCCGAGATCGGGGCCCCGGCCGAACCTGACACCTCCTCCGGCTCCCTCATCGCGTCTTCGCCTGCAAAAGGAAAAGAGAGACAATCAGGGCGAGCCTAGCCCAGAGTTTACAAAACTTCAAAGATACCTAGGGTCCAAAAGTCCTGGGCGAGCCGACTGCTCAGCGTTAGACTCGCCCAATGACGGCACGCCTCGGGCAGCTCCCTCAAAATCTGAGCTTTGGCAATATCCTCCCCGGTCAGCTCCACCCCTTCATTTACAAAGGGATTCCGCGCCCCCCAATTCGACATCAGCGCCACGTCACTTGGCACCGTCACGAAGACGAACTCCCTCATCCAATCGCCGACATCGTCAGGCACCTCGAGGATGAGTTCTCGCCCTCTCCTGGCGCAAACGCGATGATACATCCCCCACTTCCGAACCACGAAGAAATGCTGGAACAACGCCAAGGAGGGACTCAAGGAGCAAGCAAGGCATAAGACGACAAACCCCACTAACAAGCCCCAAGAACAGGTCGCTAAGGCAAATATCGACAGCTCCAGGAAATTCAACAAATGAAACAAACACGGGTGGATCGGAAAGCGGAGCCCCAACTTGAAGGACCGGACATAGACCCCGACCTCATTATCCCCCGGTGAACTCGCCGCTTCCTCCAACCCGGGAACCCGCACCTCATAGGGTTGTCGCACAAACCGCACGCGAATCTCCCTGATGTTGATCCTATCCAACCTACGTCGGGGGGACTCAATGTCTCTCGGTACAACGGATCGCCATGACCGTCTTTCCCTGGACCGCCGCACCCCCGGCTGCGACGCCCCCTCGCCTGCTAACTCCTCCTCCCCCACCCGGCTACTTCCTCCAATCTCGAATCGAGAAGCCATTGATCGGAAAGGAAGGAAATTAATTGTTGTTACCTGTTGATCCCTTGAACCCGGAAGGCGATCGGAAGAAGATGACCGACGACGGAAGTGACAAATTAGCCAGCAAGCTCCAAACAGAAATATCGAACGCTGGAGGAGAATCGGAGAAAGACAAAAACTCCCGCCGACCGCCTCCCAGACCCTTTTAGCGGTAAAGGTGACCCCCGGGCCATCTCGGCCGTCAAACTTTCGCCACGCGGCGCCCATCGAGACGCCCCCGACGCCTCGACTGGCGTAAGGGTCACCTCATCCACGTGTCGCAAACTCAATCGCAGAGACGCTTCGTTTTCCTCTGCCCCTCTTTTCAAATCATAATAACGACCACTAAGGCGGGAGTTTCGAAGCCGCCGCCATCACTACCTGGTGGGTCCCAAGGCCCATATCGAGGGTCCGGAGTGTCGGAAATGGTTCGCCCTCCGAGCCGAGCCGGGCTGCCGCCTCAGACTCGAAGGCCGGGGGCAATTGTTACGACCTAAAGATCGTAGGAGTCCGACTCCCGCACGGATCTGCTAACGTACCCCATTAACTCACCTTATCACAAAAGGGCCGCCCCCCCGGAAATCCGAATCCACAGGGGGACGGGCGCTCCCCGATCACACCGCCCCGAAGCGGGTCGAACAGCTGCGGTTGTGCGCCTAGGCCGGGGGTGCCGAGGTGCGCCCGAACGGCACCGATAGGCCAGTGGACTTAGGCTCGGGTATCTATCTGTGCCGGCGAGCCACAGGCCGCGGCCGAACGGGAGGCGCGGCCGGGCCGGACAACTCCCGATCCGGACGACCCGTTTGATTTTCATGCGCCCCGGCGCCAGGGATAGCATGGCCCAACCTTTAGTTCGTCACCAACGACAAACGACCTAGGATAAGGGCGCGATCGACACATACGTCACCCGACCGCCTGACAAAGCACCCCCTGGCGGCTGACCCATCTGACGGTTAGTGCTTTCGGCCCTGACATCCCGACAAAAGCGCCCCTTGGCCGTCACGCCGCCTGACAAAAGCAGGTCAGGAACTCCTGTTCCCGACGTCCTTGTCCGAAGCTTCCGCTGACACACGAGCCAGCTCAGCACGCCTAGTCATCACCCGTCAGGTATAAATACCCCCTCTCCTCTTACGGAAAGGGGGTTAAAGAATTCTCTCTCATTCTATTATTCACACACGAGAGCAAAGGTCTTCCATATCTTTGTTCTCCCACCCATAGCTCGTCACGCGCGGCGGACACACCGTTAGTCCGACCGGCGTGTCCAGCCCCCCATTTTAAGCCCTATTGCTGACTTAGGCATCGGAGGGGCTAAGGGTTGAACCCCAACCCTGCCCTTCTGACGAGTTGTTCGTGCTGCAGGAGAGCTCGCCCCTTGACCAAAGTCAGCTTCAGCCCCCTGCCGTCCAACCTTCCTCAGCTGCATCCGGTGAGATTCGACCCCGTGAGCACCACCGGCAACGGGTCCGACTTCTCCACCCCACTAATCACTTGTAAAACAGCCTACCTAAACCTTCTTCTCCCCATAACCACCGTGCCCTTGGTTCCCCATAATACAAATTCATTGCACGCGAGTTCCACCTCGTAACAGAACCCTAACTTGAGGTTTCCTTAAAGCGCACTTGTAGCAACCCTACAAGTGCAATCGAATACAATCGATGTCCTTGAATCCCACAACAAGAGAGCAAGCAAAACCACTCTCACAACCGAGAGCACAAATCAAATAACGAAAGTTATGAAATATGAAAGCAACACTTACAATCACCTATGCCTTGAAGTAGAACTTGAATGAGGAGTGTGATGTGTGTTGAAGAACTCTCTTGGAAGAGAGGAGAAATCCCTTTCTCTTGACTGCACCAATTGCCTAGAAGATCAATCTTTGGTTCTAGGTTGGAGAGCAAGAGAACAAGATTTGGAAATACTTAGGGCTTTGAATTTGAGAGCTTTGATCTTTGGAAATGAAAGCTTGAGAGATTTTGCAATGAATGAGTAACCTTCCAATGAAACAGTAGAAGCTCTATTTATAGCTTTCTCAAATCCACAAAACAGTTTAGGCAAAAACCCAATTGGAATCCGTGAGAAAAATCTCAACGGATATAATCTGAACTCGCGACAATCGACTGTTGAACAGCACACAGTCGCATGTTGCACAGTCAGCAAGGGTAGGTGAGAATTCATAACGGTAACTTACCACGTGGACAGTCGACTGATGAAGCAAAGACAGTCGTCTGTTAAAACAACAGGCGACTGTAATTTCTTCGACAGGCGACTGGCCGAGTGAAGAGTAAGTTAGACAAATACTGGAAATCTCACAAGATACAGGACAGACGACTGATTCAAGTAATACAGTCGACTGTTAAACAGAACAGGCGACAGTAAAACCTTAAACAGACGATTGTCAAAAAGCAAGAGAAATTTCCAGAGATTTGAGTCAAAGAAATGACTTACAGACAGGCGACTGTTGCAGCATAGATAGTCGGCTGATCTAAAAGACAGTCGAATGTATATACAGCATTAGTCGACTGGCCGTAGAAGTCAGATCAAATAGAGTTTGGGCAAGGATAGACAGGCGACTGGTTTACAATACACAGGCGACTGTCAGCAGGACAGGCGCCTGTGAATCGTTCAACAGTAGCCTGTACGAAATAATCAGAGAAGGCCCAAAACTATATTGTAATAGTTTGTGCATAACAGGCGACTGTAGAACAAAACACAGTCGCCTGTTTTTGAGACAGACGACTGTACACTGTTCAGCAGTCGGCTGTTATGAATAATCCTAGCACACACAAAAGAGAATTGAATTGGGATCAAAGGACAATTGGTCTAATGAAGTTCTATGACAGAATGTAGATGTGTGTGAGTACTCCATCAAAGTTCTACTTCT
This sequence comes from Scilla litardierei, assembly GCA_030789695.1. Classification (NCBI taxonomy): domain Eukaryota; kingdom Viridiplantae; phylum Streptophyta; class Magnoliopsida; order Asparagales; family Asparagaceae; genus Scilla; species Scilla litardierei. The sequence continues at coordinate 47,240,415 of CM061142.1, forward strand.
AAGTTACATACTAAAAGAGATTAGAGAAAAATTACATTGACGAATAATCTCTTCTTTCCATTGTATGAGCTTGAAGTCTTTACGGAGCTTCAATCAACAATCTACGATCATCCAATTCATGTCATTTGCCTTCAATGACGTGTGTGAGTCATCCATTGCAAGTTAATCTTCATAATAAGCTTAGGCAATGGATTAACTGCAAAATAGGGGATTAGTCACGAGTATTTATGTTTGCTCATCATTAACACCAAGTAGGGAGAAGTTCAATACTCAACATGGTAGTACGCGCAATGGATGTACAAAAAGACCACTTCCGTTCGCTGGAAGAGGGGAAAGATATACTTGGTCCTGAAGTCCCTTATCTAATTGCAATCAGTGCACTCTTGTCTAACTGCATTCAGCAGTACATTCATTAGCCAGAGACAGTTAGGCACCTAGGAGTGCCATTAGACCGGAGTTAAACATCTTCTGCGCTTCCTCCATGGGTTGATAGATTTGGGCTTACATTATAAAGAATTATCATCCATGCTTATGCAAATACAGGTTACATGTCCGACCCCTATAATGAGAATACACAGACTATGTACCCACAGTGGGATGACCATCTACTGCAGATCTACAAAGCAAACTATGACGACAACATCATCCTATCATTCTGAGATCTTCACCATTCCAGAAACAAACCAATAGTGCATCTGAGTGCGCCTAGTGGTACATCACATTCCAGTGACGACTGGGACATAGGCTGGTCTTTTAAAGCTGACAACATAATCTGAAGACCATGCCACTTGCTTACTCCATTTTTGAGGAGACAACATCAGAGTCTACGAAACAAAGTACACCTCTTCAGAGTTTTTGGTTTTAATCTGTGCATATTTTCGGAATGTTGTAAATAGGAGTGAGGAAAAATGCCCAAGAGACCTGAAAGACTAAGGGCTTGTACAGGTCAGGGGGAGTTAGAGGGAATTTGTACTCTTTTTCCTTAGCTATGACTTTTTCCCTAGCTACGGCTTTTTCCCACAGGATTTTCCATAGCCAAAGGTTTTAACGAGGCAAACTTTATCAACCCATGATCTTGAAGTATCCACCCCTTGTGAGACTAATAATACATTCAGAATCCTGAAGTATTCATGAGCAGATTCCACATCTATGGCTGGATAAAGGGGAGTGTTGTAAACGGATGTTGACGGGAGCTTGTATTGGGATTTCACGAACAGGGTAACATATGTAACCCCCCAAAAAAAAAAAAAAGATGATTCACGAACAGGGTAACATATGTAACTTTTGGCTAGTACCATTTCTTTGTGATTTTGCTTGGTATAGGATGTAACAACTGCTCCAATCAATAGAAGACAGATAGGAGGCGCGAGTTTTCAATCACATCCTTTCCCTCACAAAACATTATTAATTAGTTTTATTAAATCTTTATTTCATTATGGTTTACCATTTTTTCAATAGAAAATATTTATTTGATTAGCATTATTGACTAATTAATAAAAGTTTTTGGTCTGTATTCTCGTTATCATAATGTCCCCAACTCAATGATACAGCATGAGGTGGATCGTTATAGACCTAAATTTCAGATTGAGGCATATTGACCACAATATCAAAACAGTACACGTGCATGGCATTGTGACCAATTAAGGGTCAGCATATGACAAAAAAACTGCACAATAATCCGAGGCTGCAGCTGTCCTACGCGTGCCAAACAGCTCACTCAAAAAACAAAAGCAATGACTCACGCAAGAAGCCAAAAGCCAAATTGTCCACGTATACCCTAATCTAAAATAATATTACTTGTATGATTGTACTACTCAGAATATGAGCAAACGAAAATATATTCTAAAGATTTTATATTGGCCTGGGTTTTATGCAAAATACGAGAAGATTACAAACACATAAACTGCCATCCATTCAATTATTGATGTTGGAGTTTATAGGGAAGAACTCGGATTCCATTTGGCACGGACTGCTTGATTCGGATTAATTAATTAAGTTCAGTTTGTTTTGTTTATATGTACCAAGTTGGTGATTGATTGATTCACATGACAATTAATTAACATTAATTACAGACCAAAGATAACGAGCCGCATGCGTCAATGTCACACGGAAAGAATCTAATGACCTATCTTGCTCTTGTTTTTAAATGTTAAGTAAGTCAATGCCAGTATCTAAGGATTCGGGTCAAGTCTCGGGTCAAGTTCGCCCCAATCTGAAATTTAGGTCTATAACGATCCACCTCATGCTGTATCATTGAGTTGGGGACATTATGATAACGAGAATACAGACCAAAAACAAAAGTTTTTGGTCTGTATTCTCGTTATCATAATGTCCCCAACTCAATGATACAGCATGAGGTGGATCGTTATAGACCTAAATTTCAGATTGAGGCATATTGACCACAATATCAAAACAGTACACGTGCATGGCATTGTGACCAATTAAGGGTCAGCATATGACAAAAAAACTGCACAATAATCCGAGGCTGCAGCTGTCCTACGCGTGCCAAACAGCTCACTCAAAAAACAAAAGCAATGACTCACGCAAGAAGCCAAAAGCCAAATTGTCCACGTATACCCTAATCTAAAATAATATTACTTGTATGATTGTACTACTCAGAATATGAGCAAACGAAAATATATTCTAAAGATTTTATATTGGCCTGGGTTTTATGCAAAATACGAGAAGATTACAAACACATAAACTGCCATCCATTCAATTATTGATGTTGGAGTTTATAGGGAAGAACTCGGATTCCATTTGGCACGGACTGCTTGATTCGGATTAATTAATTAAGTTCAGTTTGTTTTGTTTATATGTACCAAGTTGGTGATTGATTGATTCACATGACAATTAATTAACATTAATTACAGACCAAAGATAACGAGCCGCATGCGTCAATGTCACACGGAAAGAATCTAATGACCTATCTTGCTCTTGTTTTTAAATGTTAAGTAAGTCAATGCCAGTATCTAAGGATTCGGGTCAAGTCTCGGGTCAAGTTCGCCCCATCAGATTGGAACCTGTCTACCACCCGTCGCTAGAACTGGCATTGATAATATATTATTATCTGTTATGAATCAACTATTGGGGGAGGAGCCCGCAGCTCTTTATTTATAGACACATAGGGGAGATACAAATATGAGCTACATTGATATGAGCCTATCTCTAAGATAGCCCGGAATCTCAACCAACTACGGTTAAATAACCGTTCACAACACTCCCCCTTATCTAGCTATAGATGTGGACTCTGCTCGTGAATACTTCAGGATTCTGAGAATAGAAGAGTCTCACATGTGGTGGATACTTCAGGATTCTGAGTTGGTCAGATTTGCTTCATTAAAACCTTTAGCTATGGAAAACCAAGTGGGAAAAACCATAATTAAGGAAAAAGAGTACAAACTCTCTCTAACTCCTCCCTGATCTGTACAAGCTCTCAAGCTTTCAGATCTCTTAGGAGTCTCATTCCAATCCTTTGTACAAGCTTCCTAAAAGTGGCAGTAGGAAGAGCTTTAGTGAACAAGTATGCCAAATTGTCACATGATTGCACTTGTCTGATGTCGATCTTGCCATCTCTATGTAGCTCATGCGTCCAGAAGAACTTTGGTAAAATGTGCTTTATTCTGTCGCATTTGATGAAGCCACGTCGTAACTGAGCTATACACGCAGCATTGTCCTCAAACATTGTAGTAGGTTCGAGATATCCAGTCTTCAGTCCGGTAGTAGACATGATGTGGTGGACAACAGAGCGTAACCATACGCATTCTCTGCTTGCTTCGTGGATGACAATGATCTCTGAGTGATTGGATGAGGTTGCCATCAAGGTTTGCTTGATGGATCTCCAGGAAATGGCTGTCCCTCATAGGTAAACACGTACCCAGTTTGTGACTTTGCGTTGTGGGGATCAGACAAGTAACCTGCATCAGCATAACCAGCTAGTGCAGAGGATATTCCATTTTTGTAAAAGAGTCCCAAATCTGTAGACCCTTGGAGGTAGCGTAGAAGGTGCTTAACTCTGGTCCAGTGGCGCTGCGTGGGCGATGCACTGTATCTGGCTAGCAAATTTAATGCGAACGCTATGTTGGGACGCGTGCAGTTTGCCAGATATAAGAGTACTCATATGACACTTAGATAAGGGACTTCTGGACCAAGTATATCATCCCCCTCTTCCAGCGTCCGGAAGGGGTCTTTATGTGCATCCAGAGATCGTACTACCATAGGTGTACTAAGTGGATGACATTGGTCCATATGAAATCTTTGCAATATTTTTTTTGTGTATGTGGTTTGATGTAATAGGATTCCGTCTTTTAGATGTTCAATCTGTAAGCCAAGGCAGAATTTCGTTTTGCCTAGGTTTTTCATTTCAAATTCTTTTGTTAGGCTTACAGATATCTCAGCGATCTCTTCAGGAGATCCAATGAGATTTAGATTGTCTACGTAGACAGCAATTATGACGAATCCTTTTCACTTCTTATGAAGATACAAGGGCAGACTTCATTATTGTTGAATCCTTGTTGAACAAGGAATTCGCTGAGTCTGTTATACCATATTCTTTCTAATTGTTTGAGACCATACAATGACCTTTGTAGCTTACGTCCCGAGGTCTATCTTTTATTTCAGCAGGCATTGAGAAGCCTTCAGGAAGTTTCATGTATATCTCCTTGTCGAGATTACCATATAGATATGCAGTCACAACATCCATTAGCTGCAGATCTAGGCCTTCCATTGCTGATAAGCTTATCAGTAATCTAAAAGTGATCGCATCCATGACTGGGGAGTATGTTTCGTCATAGTCAATACCCGGTCTTTGGAAAAATCCTTGTGCTACAAGTATAGCTTTGTAGCGTGGGATCTCATTATTTTCATTTCTTTTTCTTATGAATACCCATTTGTATCCTACAGGTTTGACACCAGTATGTGTCTGGACTATATGCCCAAAAATTTACGTTTCTGAAGCGAGTCCAGCTCGGCTTTTATTGCCTGATTCCACTTTGGCCAATCATTTCTACGTTTGCATTCAACAACGGAATGTGGATCATGATCATCATCGCTTCCGGCGACGTGAATAGCAATGTGAAACACGAAGTCATCGTCAACGACTGTACTCTTTCTGTCCAATACCTCTCCTGTACGTACATAATTTTATGATATTTCAGTTTCTCCTGGCAGTTCCTCTACAATGGATTCCGGGAGGGTAGAGGGTATGGACACGAGCTTGTTTCTCTTTGGGGGTATCGTCCCAAGGTCTCCGGATATTTTTCTTTTTCTTAGATTTTTATCCATGGAGCCTGGTGGTCTGTCTCTTTTCTGTTGAGGTGCAGCCACTTCTGCTGCTGGTGGATTGCATCCATCCTTTTCTTCGCACTAGACTTTTCAATGTCTAGGCCCATTTTGGGGAAATATGTCTTATCAAAGTCACATTCTTCAAGTCGTGCCTTAAAAGCGTCACTCGTTTGGGGTTCTAAGTATCTTATAATGGAGGGTGAGTCAAAACTCTACATAAATACCTAAGCGACGTTGAGGGCCCATCTTGGTCCTCTGGGGTGGTGCAATGGGGATATAAACTGCGTAGCCGAAGATTCTCAAGTGAGATTAATGTTCGGCGGTGTTCCATATGCAAGTTGCATTGGAGATAGACTCTGATCTCCTGAGGATCTTATTCTTATTAGTGATGCAGCATGCAGAATTGCATGTCCCCATGCATCCACCGGCAACTGGGATTTCATTAGCAATGGACGTGCAATCCATTGGAGTCTTTTAATTAACGACTCAGCTAGCCCGTTCTGGGTGTGAACATGTGGCACCAGATGTTCAATTTCTATTCCTGTTGCCTGGCAATATTCTTGAAATGACTGAGAGATAAACTCTCCCAGACGTATTTTCTTTATTTGGTTGTCTGGAAAATGTGCCCGCAACTTTATTATTTGTGCCAAGAGCTTTGAAAAAGCTAAGTTGCGTGTTGAAAGTAGACACACATACGAATATTTCGAAGATGCATCAATTAATACCATGAAATACCGAAAAGGGCCACTAGGGGGTGGATGGATCCACATATGTCTCCATGTATTCTTTCGAGGAAGCTTGGAGACTCAATATCCACTTTAAGTGGTGATGGCCTTGTTATTAATTTACCCCTGAAGCAGGGTACACAGGTGAATTCTCCCTTCTGAAGAATCTTCTGGTTCTTCAGGTTATGCCCATGGGATTGTGATAAAATGCGGTGCATCATCACAGGTCCAGGATGGCCGAGTCTATCATGCCAAAGTAAAAATTTGGCTGATGTCGGGCACTTCAGGTGCTCCATCAGATTTGCTTCCTCTCTTCGAATCTTTGTATGATAGAGGCCCGATGAGAGGATCTCAAAACGTTCAAGTATGGTTTTAACTCCATTTTCTTGAGACGTTACATACATTAATTCATTTTCTTTTACATTTGCTGTTTCCAAGTGGAATCCGTTCAGACGGATATCTTTGAAACTTAGTAAGTTTCGCTTGGAATTCGGAGAATATAATGCATCTTTAATTTTAATTTCTGTTCCTTTGGGAAGCAACAAGGTTGCGTTCCCAGAACCTTCTATTATATCCGATGGAATTGAAATGGTATTTACCGGGCTCTTATACGGTGTAATGCTATGAAAATAGCATTTATTCTAAAGGATCGTATGTGTCGAAGCACTGTCTACCAAGCAGTCATGAGAGCATTCCATCTAAAAAGATGAATAAGACATTTGCATTCAGAAACTAACTTTTATTCAAAAAGGGAAATCAGATTACATTTAAAGAAAAGCTCTCATAAAATAAATTGTTCTGAATAAAGATGCTAAGATAAATGAAATAGGCTAATCAAGCATGTCATCTGATTCGAAGTCTTTTACTGTGAACTTGACTGCATGGTTTGCAGCCAACAGGTTTGATTCAACATTCTTTTTCTTGCTTTGTTTATAAAGCTCCTGGAGATGCACTGGGGTCCTGCACTCTCTGGACCAGTGGCCTGTCATGCCACAGCTGTGGCACTGGTCTTCCCAATCCCTCTTGGGTGGGGGTGCATCATTTTTCTTGTTGTCATTCCTGCGCTAGGTGAACTTGCGCTTCCCATCATTCTTCCGTTGCTGCTGTACATGGCCCTTGGCTTCTTTTCTGTTGTCCCCCTTTCTGTGGTCTTTCTTTTCTTTTATTATCTCTCTTCTTTTTGAAGTAAGAGGAATGGTGAGCTTCTGGTAGAGGGACAGTGCCGGGAGGGCGCATATTGTGAGTGGCAAGAAGAAGCTCTCTATTTTGCTCGGCCATGAGTAAACATGATAGCAGCTCAGAATACTTGGTGAACTTGCGTTCACGGTATTGCTGCACGAGTATCGCATCTTTTTCATGGAAAGACGTATACGTCTTTTCCAGCATGCGATCTTCTGAGACTTTCTCACCACACAACTTCAGGCATGAGGTGATGCTAAAGAATGCTGAGTTGTACTCAGCAATGGACTTAAAGTCTTGCAGTCTCAGGTTCTCCCACTCGTATCGTGCCCTTATGAGTATAACGTCTTTCTGATGTTTATACTTGTCCTCAAGGGCAGTCCACAGCTCAAGTGGATCTTCGACAGTAATGTATTCAGCCTTTAAGGTCTTGGCCACATGGCGGCAAGTATAGATGATGGCTTGCACCTTCTCTATATCGCTAACATTTTCTTTTTCTGTTACAGCAGCAATGAGGGACTTTGCCCGCAGGTGAAACTTTACATCTAGCTGCCAGCTTAGATAGTTTCTACCTGATGCATCCAGCACTTCGAAATCAACGCTTGAAATTTTAGCCATTTATCTAGCAGAGCACAAACATGCATGAATTAATATTTTAATCAGAGAAAACATTTTCATACTAAGGCAATATTAAATGAGAAGCTAAATGTGTGGATCGCACTTTTCCACATAAGAAAGAGTCCAAAGTCCATACAGTCCATATTACACAAATTGCAGCTTAAAAGGAAAAATACAACTTTGGAAACCCCGTGGGTCCCATATAATATCTCCAGCTTCAATTGTGGCCTCCGTCTTCATGTAAAGTTGTCTTCCTTCTTTGGCATTTACATAAGTTCCTCACTACAATTTCTCTCAAAAATAAAAGAAAAGTGCGGGAAATAAAATGTGGGACTTAAACAGCCGATCCAAAAACCACATTTAGCCATTCATGCAGAAATATTGTGCTCATCAACATTTTCATTCACAGACATCGCAGGCAGTTATATTTGCATGAGGATAAATCATTTAATCACTTAATAATTATTGGACCACTGGACAACGTCATACACCGTTAGGTTAGGTGACTAACGGCAGAGCGGTCGCATGATCTTCCTAATTATTAAGTTTTTAAATATAATGCACAACCACACATATAATATCCACAGAATTTTCCAGTGATGTATAGCATGTAAAGATGATTTTACAGAAAAAAATCATTCGATGCAAGGGTTTTACAATATATGGGTTTAATCAATCAAATTGAATAATGATCGCGTCCGAGTGTACACCCGAAAAATGACTTGTAGTTTTACCGCAAGCGCACGGTGTAGCGGCGAGTGGGTATCGAACTCAGGGAGGAACAAATGACTGTGTCTCTTTCCAATCACCTAGCTATCAAGCGAATCGAGAATATTTCTGGGTATAACAGTCACAATCGTTCAAATATCAAGAGAAATATCAATTTAATAAAACGTCTAGGGATAGGGAATCCCCACTACGGACCTTCTCTCATCCTTGTGATTCATAAGTTTCATCGTTGTTAAGCTTGAATATAGGTGAACTAGTCACAATTTAATGTAGAACCAAGCTCACGCTCTCGCGCTATTGCCGGTTTATAGCAAACCTAGGATAGAGCCCACTCGCGTGCAAATCCTAACCTAAGCCGCTAGCATGAAGAACGACATCATTGTTCAATTGTATCTCGAGCCCACTCTCATGCAAGCTCAAGCTACAATCTAGATTGTAATAGTTCCTATCCGTCCAATCTCTTGCAAACTGATATGGGTATAGAATCACAATTAAAAATCCTAGCTTTGGTCCAATCTCTTGCAAACCAAACCTAGAGAAATCCAATTGTCAATCTAAATCGAATATTTAGGCCTTCCTATCAATTAGGATCCAATCTCTTGCAAATCCCAATCGATATGAATTCCTAGCTATCTGTAATTAATCAATTACACCCTACCCCTAATCAATTCTAGCAACAATTCCAGAAATTCATCACAATTTAGAAATAGGGTACATAGGGTTCATCCCTACACCCTAAGATGACGCACTACTCACTAGACATCATGCAAATCTTAGAAAAATCAACAATAATCTCAGCACAATTCATTGCAAAAGAGAAATAATGCATAAAAATCAAGTTTGTAATAGGAATAGACAAACCAATGTATTCGCCGACAATCTCTAACTGAGATTTCAGAAAGAGTGGCCGTCAAAATCCTAAAATAAAGTCTAAAAATTAATTGTTCAAAAGCTCTCTAAAATAGGGCAAAAAATGGGTTTAAATACCCTCTAAAATAGTCCAAACAATCGTGACCAAACTGCCCCTGCACTGCCCAGAAATCGCAACCCTATCAGCAGGCGGAGCGGTTCACTCGGCCGAGTAACCCTTGTCACTAGGCCGAGTGACAAACCCTGTAAAAAAACAGTAACTTCGGATGTTTCAGGGCCAGTCTTCGGGGGGTAGCTCGGCTGAGTAGACTTATTCATTTGGCCGAATAGCTATATCGTTTGGCCGAGTGAGGCTTCGTCAGGATCTCTGAAAATTCCAGTGTCTCTGGCATTTTTCTGGACAATTTCCCTGTACCACTTGGGCGAGTGAGCTTTCTCACTCGGCCGGGTAGGCTTTCTTCGTTCGGCCAAGTATACGCTGAAAAACTCCGTGTGCGTATCCGTTCTGGTCGGCCGAGTGGGACTTCTTGTTCGGCCGAGTGGATGTTATACTCGGCCGAGTGATGTGCTGAAACGCCTGTTTCTTCTTCTTTTTGCCTCCTCGACGCTCCTATTGATTTCCTTCTTCTTCCGCTCATTATCCATCACAGATAAGCCCTCAAATGAGCCATGGGTAACACTCCTAAGCGCTTGCAAATCCCTTGATCTCAAATTCGATCCAAATCGCTCCATATTTCCTGAAATACGATAAAAACAAGAAATAGTGAAAAGCATCGCAATATTGTCGAATAATCATGAAAAACGCTATATGGGCGATCAAAATGGCATGCAAACATGCATAAAAAGGTATAAACTATGGAGTGATATTCAAAATCCCCTAAGCTTACCTCTTACTCGTCCTCGAGGAAGATAAGTAAAAGGCGAACCCAACGAGAAAAATAATAAAAAGAAAAAATGGAAGAGATAGAAAATAAAGAAAGAGAGCAAAGAGAGAGGTGCAAGATCATTTTCTCAGGATGTGGGCCTTGCTTACTCATATAGCATACGGCGAATATAAAACACATGCCAAATATTTTCATCTCGATATCACAGTCATATGGATGCATTCAAAATAGAAAACCCGAGAATAGCAAAATAGTATGAAATATGGAATCGTTCTAGAATTAACATCGTCTGAAGCATCTAAATCGGTATACATAGTCGTAGACCACACACTTTTTAATTGAATGCTTTCTATTCGGAGTATAAGAGATATCACACATCATGGATCAATAAGAATAGAAAGGTATGGTTTTCGTGAAATGCATGCTAAGTTTCAATTCCTGGATTTCGTAAAACTTTCAGTAATCTCACCGAGTATAGAAAATTACCTAGCTTAGGTTGTCATGCACAGTCAAGTAGTCACTCTCTCACACATCATTGGATCATCTCCCCCAAGCTTATCTATAAGCATGGTGGCATAAGTAAATCAATAAGTACATTCCCCATTTTTGAAGCTCGAATAAAAATAAAAACAAAAGAGGGAAGAAAGAGAGAAAGAGTGTGATATTGGATCATGTATAAGCTTTTTTCTCTTTTCTTTTCTTTTATATCTCTCTTTTTTTCTTTATTTTTAAAAAAGCTAGCATATATACATCTGAGATCCCAAATCAAAAGATAGAAAGATATTCATATTTTTTTCTTTTTGATTTTTGGGAATTGGAGCATGGAATTTAATGGCGAGGGAAATGCCAATGATAGAATTGCTAAAGGGAGATTTACCAATGAATATAAGTATAGAAATAATGCTCAAGATATGTAGAGAAAGAAATAAATGTAACACTCGGTTCACTCTATAGGACGTGCACGACAACTTTCAGCAGAGTAATGTAATCTACTCAGTTTAATCTCAGAAAGTAAACTAGTCCACTTATATCAACCTAACATACATTCATTCAACCTGAAAGTGAGGTGTACAATTTTCATGCAATAAGAAGTGATATAAGAAAGGAAAGCAGTACTCCAGATATAACCAATCAATGCGTGAATCTTGGTGTGTGTTCTACGAAGAGTATACATATAAATTATCAGATTCAGCTAATAAAAGAATTTCATCCATATTCATACATGAAAGTGCGGGTTACTATCTCAAATGCATAGCAAGACACAGCATATGATATCTGAAATAAAAACTATGGCATGACAAAGTAATATGCATATAAAGATAAGCTAGCACCACGTCATCATCATCACAGAAAATTCATCTCTAGCAAAAAGATGAAAGAAATAAGGATAAAAAGGAAATAAAAACTACTAATGTACAATGCAGCACACTCAAGAAATAGAAAAAAACTTGATGCATGATAATAAAGGAAAAAGTGGGTGAAAATAGGTGTAAAAACGAAGAAAAGGTGGAAAAATAAAAATAAAAGGTGATAAAAAATAAAAAGTGTGAGAACTCACTCCCCCAAGCTAAAGTGCACAGTGTCCTCAATGTGCGAAGTGTGGCACACCGAGAGGCAAAAAGTGGGTGGGGAGGGTGAGGATGCAGGCATTATGGAAAAAAATGAAAGAAAATGATATGAGAATGCGGGTGATGCATGAAGAGATCAAAATAGTGCAGATATGAGTGTCCCCAAAAAAGTACTACCTCTCTACCAAACAGATATATATAGATAGGACCAAAAGGTGAACAAAACGGTGTGTGGATGAGGGGTGCAAAATCCGCAGGCTCACAAAAAGTATCCAGCGTATCGACAACAAAAATGTGGAAGGCAGTCAGTGTGTGCCTAAGGGGGTGGGGGTGCACCAGCACCGTCCTGTGGCGGAGGTGGTGGCGGGCGTGGTGGCTACTGGGTGGGTATGGGTGGCAGAGGCAGACGCGTAAGAATCTGATTCAGGCAAGCCTGAATACTAGGAAGTATGGCGACGCGGGTCTGGACTGCACTGACGGTAGCGAAGAGAGCCCTAAAGTCTCCTCTGAGTCCACTAACTGCCCCCTCAAGAGCATGAATGCTCTGAACTAGGGTGTTGGGGGGGAGGTGGAGCAGAGGGTCGAACAGGTCGGACATGTGAAGAACGGGGCTGTTTCACACGGCCGCCGTAAAGGATGGGTGCAGCTATGGGGTGGTGCTCAGGTGCGGTGCTCGCTAAGTGTCGCTCAGCCTCTGTGTGAGGCTGAAATGCAGGCAAGGTAGACGAGGAAGGAGCAGAAGCAGAAGCTGGAGTGAAAACAGATGGCAATGCGTGCAGAGAGGTCAGTGACACTGAAGTGGGGACAGATATCACGACGCTCTCAGAGAAAACAGCAGCAGTGGGGACAGATGGGTCAATGGCTGGGGTGGCCGTGAAGGACACATACAGCGACTCCCCATGAGTAGAGAACAAAAGTGAGGACAGGGCCGCCACTGCGACGGTAAAGGAGGTCTCGTCGCTCTCTAAAATGGTAGTGGGATGCTCAGGGCTAGCAGCAGAAATGGGATCGACAGAAATGGGCACAGAGGTGGTGGTGGTGGTGGACGAGGACTCAGCAAAAGTGCTCCCGACACTAACAGAAGTGTGGACAGAGGTGTCGGGAGGTGCAGACAGGTCATGTGCAGGCTGAGGGATCACGGGGTCCTGGGGTGGAATGAGGGGCTCCTGCTGAGCACCCTCGGGCTCTAGTACGTAAGGGGCAGGGATGAGGAGATCCATCGCTGGAAACCAATCTCGGCCCGCGGGTCCTATATGAGTCCGAGCAGGGCTCGGGAGAATCATGTAATCAGCAGCGAAAGGACCGTGGAGCCACACCCAGTGATGACGACCATAAGGACGCATCATCCTCTTCCGGGCCATAACGTCTATCAAAAGTGAAGTGGGGCCCGGTGGTCGAAGCAAGTCAGCAGGGAGGTAATTCCGCACAAAAGAGCCAAAAGGGTAATCAGACCGCCGCAGCAAATAGGCGTACGAGTGCCGATAGAAATAATGATGCGGTCGATATACCAACTGGCGATATCAATCTCTACAGCGGGGACCAGAAAGTCAGCTCCATCAAAAACCCTGGGACGTGTCATCGCATAGAGCATGTAGAGCTCTGGTGTCGACAACATCCCGGGCTCGTACCTCGCAAGAAATGTGGTCTCCATAAGGCACTGTGCAATGCAGAGGCACGTGTGGAGGACGACAAAGGCCTTGGCCCTACTAGGGTCAAAGGCAAGAGGTGATCCTGAAATCCGGGTCCAGAAAGCGTGGGTGTCAAACGACGGGGTTGGGATGTGCGTGGGAGCGTAAGCGCGGTCTAGGTCAGGGACAACAGGCCACTGGAAGAATGCTCGGAGCATGTCAAGAGTGACATGTCACTCCTGATCTATCAGGCGAAATGAGCATCCTCCAGCGGTCCGCTCAATAGAGCTAAGGACCTCTAGTGTCGGGCGGATATAAGTGTCCGTCGACACCGACAAGAAATCACGCCACCCCACATTGTCATACAACTAGAGTAGCCCCTCTAAAACCCCTAGGCTCTCAAAGTCGGCGAGGTGCGCGAACCTAGTGGGTACGATCGAGCGATGGGAGATACGCTCGAATCTGGCGCGCTGGGCATCATCTCGAAACATAATCCCCATCGCTTCGAACTCGGGGGCAGACTGTGCAGGTGGTGGAATGGGATCTGCAGGAGGCGGCTGTGTAGATGGTGGTGGGCTAGGTGGAGGGGAGTCCACCCTAGCGAAAGAGGAGCCAGGGTCACCTGACTTCTTCCGCTTGGAAGCGGGCTCCCGCGTGCGTGGCCTCAGGCGAGGCGGCATATGTGCCGCGAGACGTGCCTACTACCCAAGTAAAAATGCGAAGTGCTAGATGAAGGAACGAGTATACCTGAGCACGAAGCGAGAGCAAAATCTGATGTGTGCGAAGAACGCCTCCTCCGTGAGGCTCCGAATGCGTCCAAAAGCTCCCCCAAGCTCCCCCAAACTAACTTGAAACACAAACAATAAAATCAGCGAATGATAATCAATATACACGGGGGAGGTATGGGATAATAGATATATATAGGAGTTGATTTGAGTTTGGGGTGCAATGGGAGTACAAAATAGGAGAATGGATGAGAAAATCGAGTTTTGTGCGAAATGAGGGGGACTGGTGGCGGGAGCGGCGGCTGGGGCGGCGCCGGCGATGCATCGGCGTCGGTGTCGGTCGGCTGTGAACGTCGGCCGGTGGCGGTGTGGGATCAGGCGAGGGGAGGCTGCGATTCGGGCGAAGGGAGGCGAAGCAGCAGTGATTCGAGCGAAAATTTGGGGTTTTTCACGTTTCGAAATTCGCGCAGCCCGCTCAGAATATACAGGAAATATCTTCGCAACTTACGACTCAGCCGAATGGCTTTTCCCACTTGACCGAATGGATAAGTTCCATTCGGCCAGTGGCATAGCCACTTGGCAATATTTAGAGCGTGCATGGTATCTGATTCACTCAGCCTAGTGACAAGTCACTCGTCCGAGTGGCAAATTATACTGTAAATCAAAAAAATAACAGAGAGTTGGTCCGAACGATCTTCCCTGGTCTGTACTCCACTCGGCTGAATAGAGTCTGTGCTCGGCCGAGTGGCATTTGTTACTCGGCCGAGTGGCATCCTGTTTTCTGCAACGGCTCTCTGTTGTCGCTCTATTCTCTGTTTTTCTTCCTCCAGTCAGTCCCTGCCTTCCTCTGAGGCTTGAGTGCATTCCTGAAGCGCTCTCCCTTACCTTAGTCATCCTCCATATGAATGACCTCTCATTCTCCATCTACTGTCAATAAAAATAGAGCCTGTTGTCATGATTTTTATAGACACTAGACTCTAAACACTAAGAAAAAACCAAAATAAAAATGAAATCAACTAAGAATGATGTGAAACCGTCGGGTTGCCTCCCGACAAGCGCTCGTTTAAGGTCATGAGCTCGACCCCTTATGATTTTCGTTTAGCGCGTGATGTTGGGCGCATGCAAGATACGCCCAACAAACTTGCGGGGAATGCCACTTGGATTTGGTTGTTGCTGCTCATGGGCTTTCCTCGGCGTCCCTCATCATCGGTAGGGTTGGGGGATAAGTCTCCCAAGCTTGAGCTAGAACCAATCTTCTTCCTCACCGGTGACACCGATCTTCTATTCGGTGGAGCTTTCTTCAAATTGTTGGCCATTGAGAGCTTGCAAACTCACTTATCCTTGCGACATTAGCATCGTCTTTATCCTCGGCCGTAGAGATATACGGAGGGTCCTCCAACTTTTCTTCAATGCTAGAAGTTTGGCATTCTTCAAGGCCATCATCATGGAGAGCGCCAATAGAATGTGGAATGGCCTCGTCGATTACCTCATCAAGGAGGTCCACATAATCCAACTCCTCTTGGTAGGGCATATGCTTCATGGCTTTGGGTATGTGGAGCTCAACCTCGATGTTCCCAACATTCAAGGATAAAGTGCCTTCCCGCACGTCGACTATAACACCGGCGGTGGCTAGGAACGGGCGTCCAAGTATAAGTGAAGTGTCGCCCTCCTCCTTAATGTCCATAATGACGAAGTCGCAAGGCAAGCATATCCCTCCCAGAACTTGTAGCGGAATGTCCTCCGCAATCCCCACCGGCCTAGTAACCCGACCATCCGCTAGTTGTATTCTCATGTCGGTTGGCTTCAAGTCGGTCCCCGTATTCAATTTCCAGAACATGCTAAGGGGCATTAGGCTCACAGTTGCTCCCAAGTCAACTAAACCCTTTTGCATTGGGACTCCTCCAAGTGTGCATGGCATGCGAAAGCTTCCGGGATCCTTGAATTTCGCGGGCTCCTTTTTCCTCTGGGTGAACCAAGTTCCTTGTTCGACAAGCATTATTTTCTCCTTCCTCTTCTTTCCCGATATTAAGTCCTTCAAGAAATTTGCATATGACGGGATCTCCACTATAGCATGCAAGAAAGGTATGTTGATGCTTACTCCCCTCAAATATTCAAGGAACTTGGCAAGCCTCTTCTCTATTTTGGCACTTGCCAACCGTTGTGGAAAGGGCACCGGCAGCATGTAGGTGCGCTCCTCATTAGGCTTCTTCATTTCAGAATTTCCAACTTCTTACGGCTCTTTTGTGCTCTCCTCTTCAATAGCCGGCTCTTTGTCGTTCAAAATCTCTTCCACGGGCTCCTTGGTTTGGACCATGGCGGGAGTGGTATCCTTCCCACCCCTAGTTGTGACCGCCACTACCGCATTTATGTGACCTGTATTGCTCCGTGGATTGGGCTCCGGTTGAGCTGACAATTGTTGATTGTTTTTGTTTAGCAACGCAAGTTGCTCTCCAAGTTGCGCAACGACGGTATTTAGCGAATCTTGTTGCGCCGTCAACCTAGAATTGTTTTTTCTTTGCTCCACCATGAATTCCTCCACCCAAGCTTCATGATCCGATCGTGGTTGAGCTTGTGGTGGGGTTGGAGCTCTCCAACCTTGGTTATAACCGGGCGGCCTATACGGTCTCGCTTGTTTCCTAGGCGGGTAACTTTGTTGCGGTGGCCCCCCTCGGTTGATATTGAGGTTGTGGAGGTGGAGGCCTAGTGGCGCGCCCGCAATCTACACCTAGAATCCACCTGGCGGCGTCACGATCACCAGGCATGATATGGCTCCTAGACTACGACTATGAGTTCAATCCGCAAGCGGACGGTGTCGAGTTATAGTATATAAGATAGTCGAATCCCACAGGGACGGTAATAGTGTCCTTGGTAATCTCAGTCGATTTCTAAATCTAGAAGCAAGGTAGAGGTCGGAGTAAAAGGGTTGGGTTGATGATTGTTGTCGTGTAATTTAATAAGAGGAACTAGGGCTTTAGGGGTCGCCGCTAGGATCGTTGGGGTTGATGTTGGATAGGTTCCTCACATTGCATTAGGGTTAGGGAATTAATCCCCCAATTCGTACCACTCTCGTGGGTTGGAATTGCGGGATATTTCGGTGGCTCTCGTCGATGCAATAGTGGTAGCTCTCGACGTACCAATATAGTTCGCCGACGGATCCCCTCAAGGCGCGAGCCGGGCATGGTCACGTGCCTTGATTGGATCCGTCGATTTCCCTATTCAAATTCCTAGATACCCCTTAAGCACATTGATTCCACAGACCGTGGGCATGATCTCAGTACGGGTTATCTACGGATTCGGTAGGATCTACCGAAATACAACCCTATATCCCCAATCTGATGTCCGGATCCAGATCTACATTTTCCCCTAAAATCCTAGGGTTCACACATCGGCCCTAGAGGGAATCTACTCAGTCATGAGGGTCGAGACGCACAAAAATATTGGAATTGCGTAGGAAAACATTTCTTGCAATAAAGGAGATTAGGTCTAAAATTACTTACAGTGATAGTGAACGAGGAACAAATCCAAAGAAAGCAGAAAGCAATAGTCTTCGATAAAACAATCTAGAGTTTGCTACATGATTAATCCAAAAATATTCCTCTCAAAATTTTTCTCTCCCCAAAAAAACTCTTTTTTCTAATCTCCCTATTTTTCAAAATCAAGCACACTGTGAACTCCCCCCGCCGAGCCCGCAACGCGAGCTTCAGTAGCTGCCAATCGCGCAATCTGCGCGATTCACAAAACTTCCAAAAATGCCCCAGAAGCTGCTGGCTGAGTATATGACTCGGCCCGACTGGGAGTTGCCCGGTCAGGAACTCGGCCCGCGTCGCATCTCGCTCGGGCTCAGGATGGGCGACTCGGTCGGCTGCTCAGCGTATACTCGGGTGCTGCTCGGGGGATACTCGGGGCGCGCCACCTGGCCAAGCAGCTGACCTTCTCGGCCCGCGTCGGCCGAATTCAGCGTGTCATGGCTCGGTCCGAGCTACAGCTGCTCAGGCCGAGCATTTTCTGGGAAGTCTCCATGCTGCTGCTGTCTCTCTCTGTCTCCATCGTCTTTCTCCTTCTTCTCCTCCTTCGGCTCCGAGAACACAGCGAACTCCTCCAGGGCCCTGCCAACAGGCTCATGAGTATGTCGGATGTGTCCAAACCCAGGCGGGGGTCCAAATCGCTCCAAAATCCCTGAAAACTCAAAATACACTGTGAAACTCGAAATATCGTCAGAAATACCAAAATCGCTGCAAAAAGAGGGATTTGGACGCGGGGATGACATGTAATGCGATGGAAATATGATATGAAAATGATGTAAATTATGGACACATCACCTAGCTTGAGTTTTGTTGCGACGGTGGTGGGTTTAGTGCCCCTTCATTATTTGCATACAAAAATCCCGGATGGTTCCTTGCAGCCGGGTTGGCCCAATAACCGGAGTTCCCTGCAACATATTGCACTTGTTCTAAGGCTCCCTCTCCATGCTCTCCTCCTACG
This sequence comes from Scilla litardierei, assembly GCA_030789695.1. Classification (NCBI taxonomy): domain Eukaryota; kingdom Viridiplantae; phylum Streptophyta; class Magnoliopsida; order Asparagales; family Asparagaceae; genus Scilla; species Scilla litardierei. Next base: position 47,259,106 of record CM061142.1, read on the forward strand.
AACATGAATTGAGATTGGTCTTGCCAATCACTCATATTGCTCCCCGTCGTAGGTGTGGAGGGAGCTCCATGTGGCTCGGTGATGTACTTCTCCAATCTCTCCACTACGTTGTGGAGAGAGTCGAACTTATTGGAAAGCTCTGCTACGGCCTTGGCCTCATATATGCTCGTTGGCTTCAAGGAGGTAGAAGATTGCACTCGCTCGTCGCCCCATTGTTTATTGTTAGAGACCATCTCCTCTAATAGGGCCGTAGCTTCATCCGGTGTTTTGGAAAGGATGATCGGTAGATCTCAGGCCTAAAAGTCTACCACGATGCTCTGAATGCTAAACATGCATGCTATTGATAATTTCAAACTTCATATATCATATGTCACGTAATGCAGGCAAAGAATAGGGATCTACTGAAACAACACCATAAAATCCTATCAATCTCATGCAATCCCTAGAGTCTAGTATAAAATAGTTGACAATGCCCTTTCAATCAAAGATACACAAGGAGCACAAGATATTCACGCAACATGCAATAGAGAATAGAAAGATCATGCCATTCAGATATTCAAATTGATACGTGAAAAATCCCCAAGACTAAAGTAATTCATAAAGTTTGGGTTTTATTAAATCTCCCCGACATGCACCGTCTCCACTCTAATGTCAAGCTCACTCATATGATCAGTTGGTTTATCCTCCCAAGCTTAGCTTGAGGCATCGCATCAATGAAAATGATATGGAATTAGATCTCTTTTTCTTCCCAGAAAGAGATATAGCTTCTTAATGGAATAGCACAAGACGATATTTATTCTATCTATCTTTTTTAAGCAGATAAGAAGTTATACCTTTTTATTTTTATACATAGGGAGTGAGATGCAATAAAGTAGATGTAGGGGTGTAACCAACTGATATGTAGAGAAAAAGTAGATATGTGGAGAAGGAAGATAGTGGGACACTCGGTTCACTCATAAGAGGGTGCACATTAGTTTGATAAAATAAAACTCTAACTAAACTCATATATAGCATGGGTATTTCACTTTTCTAAATGAACACCGAAAATAGCATGCGGTAATAATCACAATGTCAACAGGCATGCAAACAGAAGTGAATAAGATAATAAAAATAGGTGCTCCAAGTGTTCAGTGATACGTGAACCTCGGTGCGTTTCCCAACATATATCATACTAGATACTAATTCATGCAATTGACTTCAATTCATATCGGGTATTAAATCAAGCAGATCATCAAAAGAAATATGTGCATATAGACGATAAAGCTGAAATTAATCATAATAGCATGCCAAAGAGATAAGCATCGCTAAAAACTAATAGAGCCTAGAGAGATATCATCATTCAGACCATCCTCAGCAGAAATAAGGGGAAAATGAGAAAAAGTGGAAATAGATAAAAAGAGGATGCATGCATGAGGAAAAACAAAAGATATGATGCAAAATGAGAAAAATAAAATGGGGTGGTAAAGTGGCGAAAAATTGAAATAAAAACTGAAAATAAGGGAGGAAATGCAAAAATAAAATAAAAAAATAAAAATAAAAATAAAAATAAAAATAAAAATAAAAATAAAAATAAAAATAAAGCGGCATCGCTCATCCCCCAAGCTAAACCTAGCAGTGTCCTCACTGCTAAGAAATCGCTCATGAGAGGGAGATGATGCTAACGGGGTGGGATGGACGGGAAAATAAGATAAAAAACTATGTGAATAGAGAAAAAAAGGAAATAAAAATAAAAAGGTGACATGATGTAATGCAATGTGGAATGATGCATGAGTGGGGGCCTCCCCCAAGCTGTGGTAAACCAGGGCCCCGAAGAGACAGATGGGCACAAATAAATGGGGGGCCAAATCTGGGTAGGACTGTATCAAGCAGAGGCACCACCCTCTGGGGGTGGTGATGGGTCCCTCTGCTGTGGTCCCGGGGCGGTGGGTGGTGAGTCTGGTGGCTGGGACACGTGGGGAGGGCTACAGGAGGGGTTTATGGTGGAGGAGGGAGGATCTGTAGTGTACGGGACCATGGCTGTGAGAAGGTCGACTGTGGCTGACGGCTCAAGGGTGGAGGACGCAGGCTCTGCAGAAGCCTGCGGGAGTGAAGAACTGAGCTGTACAGGGTCAGCCATAGTAGACGTACTAGGAGGAGGAGGGTGAGCAAGTGAGAGAAGCTGGAGCTGTCGATGACACAGAAGTGTGGACAGACGTCGCGACAGACTCCGTGAAAACAACCGACGGTGAGGGGGATGTGGTGCCAAGCAGTGGGGCATAAGACATAAGCTCTGAGAGAGGTGGTAGAGTGGGGACATGATCGAGTGAATGAACATCCAAATCTATCACGTCGTCGAAAAAAGGTAGGTCTGTGCCATCAAGCACAGACACAGCAACGGAAGTGATATGAGTGTCGGGGCATGAAGTGAGGACAGTCCCAGACGACTCGACGACCATGGGAATCGAGGAAGCCCGGATGGTGGAGGTGGCTCCAGAAGATATGTGTCCAGGAGGGACATGGAGACCGGCAACCATGGTAGCTAAATCTAGGAGCTCAAAATCAGAGGAGTGGGGGTCGGGGTCATCGGCAGCTGCCTCGACCGGTGCCCCAGGGGGCTCAAGGGCGTGAATCTGAGGGAGTGGAAAAACCTGAGGAATTATCCAGTCTAACTGGACAACAGGAATATGCGTCAGGTGTGGGGCAAAGAGGATCATATGGGTGTCATGGCCAGTGCCGACGAGGTAACGCCAGTGACGAGCACCGTAGGGGCGGAGAATCTGCATGTGCTCGAGCACGCCAGTGGTGAGGCGTGTCGGGCCAGGAGGGCGATGCAAGTCATCAGGGAGTGGGATACCAAACATCCTAGCGAAGATGGTAAAGAAACCACCGCAGCAAATATCCGTGGCGTGGTAAGAGGTGGCTGTCTGGTAGAGTCTCTGACACAGCCAGTAGGCAGCGTCAGCCAGCATGAATGGTCATGCGGAGCCATCTGGGTGGAGTCTACGAGGTTGGGTCATACCCCAAAGGTGGGTAAGCTCAGGAAGGAACATAGTCCCGACCTCGGGTGTGCAAAATAGTGTGCACGCCAGGTGCCTCTGAGCAAAATGAAGGCACGAGTGCACAATGCACGAGGCATTCGCCCTGCCGGGGCGATACTCGGGCAGTCCAGAGATACGCTGCCAAAATGTGCGAGCGTGAAAGTCGTCTATGTCGTGGGTAGGGGAAAAAGCTGCCCTAGGGTCAGGGACGACGGGGAAGTGCAAGTAGTCCCGGATCATAGCGAAAGTGACTGTGTACTCGTGATCCAGGAGCCGAAAAGTAATGCTGTCACCTGCGTCGGTGAAAGTGAGGGAGCTAAGACCCTTAAGGGCTAATCAGGTGTATGTGGGGGCGTGAACTCCCAGGAATCGGTCGAAACCAATCGCCTGGTAGAGGTGGTGGATGCCCTGGAGAATGCCAAGGGACGTAAGGGCTGGGACGTGCATGAAAACTGTGGGGATAAGACGGCGCTGGTGCAGCCTAGCATAGCACGATTTGTGCGCTCTATCGCGAAAAGTGATGCCATGGGTGGGGATGGAAGCTGTGGGGTCGTCACTAGGGGGTGAGGAAGGTTGAGGCGATGCGACGGAGGTGGTGGAAGGGATGGAAATGGATGGAATGGGTGTAATGGTGGAGGGGGTGGTTGCGACGGTAGTGGTGACAGTGGCAGGGATGGTGGATGTGACAGGGTGCGTGGAAGTGGAGGTGGTGCATGCACGTCGCTGTGGATGTGAAGAGGAAGGGCCAGAAGACGGCCTCTTCCCACGGATGGGAGCGGTCGTCGATCCGCGAGTGCGGACCATGGTGACGTAATCAGAAAAATAATCAGGTACGAAAAATATAGCAAGGAAAGAGAGTACCCAGTGTGCGAATGATGAGGGCGTGCAAAAGATCCACCAAGTTGATCCACGCAGCTGCTACTGCCGTAAGAATAGAGTACCTGCCAAATGAAACCATCAAAACGTCAGAAAATCGAATAGAAAAGCTGTTTTTTGAAAATTCACTGGGACTCGGGTCGAGCTGGATATAGCTCGACTCAAGTCATGCACTCAGTGGGGCGTATGGTGTTCTGACCGAGCAGATCGACTCGGGGGGAGATGCAGACCGAGTCGAGCGACTCGGGGAGTGGTTTGGAGCGAGCAGCGCCCTAGGGCGTGGCTCGGGGAGGGTTCGGGAGGGGGGTTGTCTTCAGGATTTGGCCGTTGGGGGGGGAACATGAGGGGGGGCGGGGGAGAGAGAGTGGGGGTTTTTTTGCATGGCTTAGTAGGCGGAGGCACCGTCGACGGAGGTGGTGCCGTCGGCGGCGCCCTCCGCAGTGAAGGGTGGCGGGGGGGAATAAGGGGAGAGGGGGTGTGGAGAGAGAGGGGTGGGTGTGTACCGGAGAGGGGCGGTGACGGTGGTGGAGCAGGCGGCGGAGTGGCGGCGACGGGTGGAGATGGTTGAACGAGTAGTATGGGGGTAGGGGAGCTCGGGAGGGAATTTTGAGGAGGGGTAAATAAAAAAAAAATTTAAGTAAAAACCAAAATTTAAACCGAAGGAGAGGTTCGGTTAAAATTCAAACATGGCTCGGGCCGAGCAACAGAGCTGCTCGGTCGGATCGGGGGAAAATAGGATGAATCGACTCGGGCCGAGTATATGAACTGCTCGGCTCGTGTCAACGCCAGAGTTTTAAATGAAATAATCCGTCCGAGTCGTGGAGGCTCGTGCCGAGCCAATAATACTCTGCCCGGGTCAACAGAGTGACGTTTTTGCTCCAACTTGGGCTCCCTGTAATGCTCGACCGAGCAGGTAAGTGCTCGGGGCGGGTCATATCTTACTCGGGCCGAGTCAACTTGCTCTGTCCGGGTTGGCAGAGTGATGTTTTTCGCCAAATTCTTCAGCTTGTACAGCTCACCCGAGCCGGGTGAAGCTCAGGCCGAGCTTGCGTCTCCGTGTCTGCTCTACTCGACCGAGCAGCTGAGCTGCTCGGGCCGAGTTTACTGTAGCTCCTTCTTCAATCCCTCTCACTTCCTTCTCAAATCTTCCAACTTCATTATCTTCCTCCGGCTTTCTTCCGTTTATAATGTCAATGCGCATGCCCCCGATGTTCCGCCCTACATGAAACATAAATTCGTCAAAATTTTTATAGTTTTTTCGATTTTTTCCTAAAAACAAGAAACAAAAATAGGAAAATAAGGAAGAAATTTCAAAAACTACGGAATTGGGTTGCCTCCCAGTAAGCGCTCTTTTTCAGTCATGAGCTCGACTCCCCATAATATATCAATTCTCGTTTGGTGCGTGCGATGGCCGTGCGTCATCCCCTGGGGTGGTGCAATTCGGCGGCATTTGATTTCCGCTTACTCCAACACTCTCCTCCATGAAAGATGTGGCCTCCGATGCTAAATGAATTTTTTGGTGGCATTGAAACTCCTCATCCAATACTTGGATGTACGCGGCGACCGCTTTGTTGTACGTTGGGTCGTCGTCGTCGTCGATGCTTGCCTTGATCGAGTCCTTCATGACATCTTCAGCAGAAAATCCTTCGATCACTTCCTCCTCCAGAAAATCCAGATAACTAGCCCCTTCAACATGGGCACGCTCCTGTAGGATCCAGCCAAAACAGAGTTAGGATCGATAAATGAAGTTTAGACTTACGCTTGCGTATGCGGCACGGTAGTCTACGAACTTCGCCTTCAGATTCACCACGACGGATCGAGTCTTCTCACGAACGGAGTAAGGCTACTAAATCCACAATCTAAATCTCTACTTTTAGATTAAGAACTTGGATAAAGGGAGAGGAAGTATTTCGGCAGAGCTTCGCTAGAATGAAAATGCATGCAAGAATGCCATGCAAAAGTGTTAGGAAATGGCTAACCCTTGGGTCTTATTTATAGCCACCAAGGTAGTTATTTTAGGAGCAATTGTTCCTTTGGAACAATTTAACTAAGGTGTACCATCGTACATGGCATATTATAAGCTTAAGTTGTACCATATGCATGGTACAACATAAGCTTAAGATATTACCCCTTTATTAGCCATATGTCGCATGCATTTATGCACATATAATGCGACTTTCCCATCAATCTAGAGATCCTCTCTGCAAGGGAACATATTCCCTTTGCGCACGACTTCATGTACGCGACGTTCGAGGTCTGTATTCCCTCGTACATCCCCTACAAGGGTGTACTAACGTCTTCCATATCCAACATCTCCCACTCACACTTGAGGGGATTGTAAGAGAACGTCTTTCTCTTAGTTCTTTCATCTATCATACCGAGAAATAGACCGTGCGACCGTCATGCGCGTAGAGTCTGTTGTTGTGCACTTGTTAGAGATACACAACGAACTCGAAGGTGCAAAGTTGAGTAGTTCAACGCATGCTTTACCCTAGATTATTTCTTCACATTTCTTATACTTTATATTCAACAATTGAATCCCATCTGGATCACAATTGGCTGACCAGCTTTGAATCATTAAAGTCCAAATGTGAATATGAAATCAATCTTCCTCTTCTTGCGAACCTTCTGATCTTGACTTGATTCGCTTTTCTAACGTGCCCCGCCGAGCCGAATTATCATAGCCCATTAGCAACACGCTAAGATAGCGATCATCTCGTCAAATCTAAAGGAACCAATTGGAGTCCTTGAGGGTAAGAGTTAAGGCCCATATGGCCTTTGAGTCTCACATAATAGCAAACACTATTGCTACTAACTCAGTGGTCGAAATGCATACGTGGTATGAACACGTATTACAACATCACTCCTTTTCCAGGGAGAGTATGTATTAATGATGTTGTACGGATGAAAGATCAGACACCACGGTGCCTATCTTTTGAGTCCCCTTACTACCCATGAAATATTCCCGGACTCTCATCCTGCATAAGACAGATAGGATTTAAAAAATCCTATGAGATCCTTTTTAAAATATCCTTGTGATACAGATCTCAGATCTTTTGTAAGCATCCATATGATGCAGATCTTTCATTCGACTATCTTGTTTAAGTCACGACTCTAAATCATTCGTCTAATGATTTTGACTTTAAACTAGTCTCATCTCTATCTTATCCATCTGATAAGATAAGGCGGTTGCTCATGTGAGAGAGCCAACCTTAATCTGTCCGACATACACACAATTCAGCTGAGATTTCAAAAATATATACAAACATTTCTTAAGAAATTCATATGCAATGTTTGAAATAGAACTTATTCTTTTATTAATTTTGATCATTTACAGACATGGGAATCTACATTGGTACAACTCAGCTCTTACGCAATCCTTGAGATGATAAGTGTTTGTAAAACACATTTCTGGGGATCGCTTTCGTAAGCTGATCCTCTATCATCTCATGCGTAGATATGTACCTTATGTCTACCTTCTTGGTTTTATCATAGTCTTTTGCAAATCTGCAGTTCCTTTAAGATACTGCATTATGCTCTTAACCGCTTTCCAGTGTTCTTGCCCTGGGTTGGATTGGTAACGTCTTACCATTCCAACGGCAAAACAGATGTCTGGTCTTGTATGCATCATAGCGTACATAAGACTAACAACTGCACTGGAATATGGAACTTTTTCCATAATTTCCCTTTCCTTTTGGTTCTTTGGACATGATTTCAGATATAAATTATCGCATCTGCTTATAGGAGTATCAATTTGACTTGTAGTCCTACATATTAAACCGTTCTAGAACCTTCTTTATATAAGTCTCTTGTGAAAGAGAAAGAAGTTTCTTCGAACGATTCCTTGAAATCTTAATTCCAAGGATATATGTGACTTCCCCATGTCTTTCATCTCAAAACTGATGAAAGTCAAGCCTTGATATCCATCACAAAGCCCATGTCATTTCTGGTTATTAAAATGTCATCTACATATAGAGACATAATAACGTGCTTGCTTTTAATCCTCTTGATATATACGCAGTTATCTTCATCAATCATAGAAAATCCATTTGATAAGACAACTTCTTGAAATCGTATATACCATTGCCTCGAGGATTATTTAAGACCATATATGGACTTACGAAGTTTACAAACCTTATGTTCGTTTCCTTCTTTTACAGACCCTGTTGGTTGTTCCATATAGATCTCCTCGTCCAATTCTCCATTGAGAAAGGCAGTCTTTACATCCATCTGATGTAATTCGAGGTTTAAGCAAGCTACCATTGCCAGAATCAGGCGAATCAAGGTAAAACGCACAACAGGTGAGAAGGTCTCTTCGTAGTCTATCCCTTCCTGTTGTGCAAAACCTTTCGCGACAAGGCGAGCTTTATATCTATCTATAGAGCCATCAGCCTTATGCTTAATCTTGGGAACCCATTTGTTCCCAATTGCTCTATGTCCTCTGGGTAATTTAACTAAGTTCCAGACTTGGTTAACTTTCATGGATTTCAATTCCTCCTTCATCGCTTCCATCTATTTGTCTTTTGCAGGGCAAAATACGGCCTGTTTGAAAGTAGCAGGCTCGTCATTTTCTTGTAGTAAAATCATAAAGGTTTGCGGAAATTTCAACCTCAAATGTTAGAGGAGCCAACCTTGTATGACTACTACGTCGTATTTAAGATTCTTCAAGTCCTTGTTGACTCGAAGTTAGATCAATTCTAATATCACTCCCACTTGAAATGTCGTTTAGAATTGCTCCCACTTGGATCATTATTCCCGTATGGAATAGGATAATCGTCATTCGTATAATCCATTGGTGAAGGTTGAAACGTATCTTCGTTTTCACCAAGAATTCTCCCACTCGAATGAGGTAATCCTTCTTGATCATAAATCTCAAATAGAGATAAGTCCTGACTTATCTCGCCCTGTCTTGGAAACTCGTTTTCCAAGAAAGTGACATCCCTCGACTCAAACTCAATTAGCCCACCATTGTCTTCCTGACTAACAAAAACATAACCTTTGGAGTTTTCTGCGTATCGTTTAAAGATACATTTCCTTCCCCTTGGCCCAAGTTTGCCATATTTATGGGAGGAAATATGTGCGTAGAATGTACAACCCCAAGGTTTCAAAATGTTTAAGTCTGGAGACCTTTGGTTCCACAACTCATAAGGAGTAGAGCTAACTGATTTCGAGGGTACGCGGTTTAAAATAAAAACGCCCGTCAATAATGCATCACCCCAAAAGGTGATTGGCAAGTTAGCTTGCGCCATCATTGAACGGACCATTTCCATTAAAGTCCTATTTCTCCTTTCTGCAACACCGTTTTGTTGAGGAGTATAAGGCATAGTTACCTGATGTACCATGCCTTTTTCATCACAAAGTTCCTTAAAACTTGTTGATTGATATTCACCGCCCCTATCGGTTCGCAAGACCTTAATCTTGCGATCTAATTGATTCTCCACTAAACTCATATAGTTTTTAAAGCAAGCCAAAGCTTCACTTTTTGTGGGATACCAAATAGATATGTCCGAATTGGGTGAAATCATCAATAAAAGTAATGAAATAGGACTTTACGCGTCTTGTCTTGACATTCATCGGACCTCATATGTCCGAATGGATAAGCTGTAATGGAACCTCGGCCCTTGTGCTGGTTCCAAACGGCTTGCGACAAGATTTCCCCACAAGGCAATGTATGCAGGTCGACATTTCAACCTTTGAAACATTTTGATAGAAGGCCACGTTTGGCAAATCTATCCATACGCGTTGGTCCAATATGACCAAGCCTTGTGTGCCAACAAATTATATTAGACTTATTAGTCAAAGAATTTGTCATAAGGAAATTTTCATTACATGAGGAATCATACATTGTACTTATTACAATAAATCCTTTGAAATACAAACCCAGTACCAATAAAGGAATTATTACAAAATATGTCCATATTACAATCATGAAGGAACCAACTATAACCAAGACCCATTAAATTGACCACAGTTTTAATATTCCTTTGAATATATGGAATGAAGAGAACATCATGAAGTAGGAGAGTGTGGCCGTTGTCCAAGACTAGCTTGCGAGTCCCAACGCCTTTCACTTCAACACGTGTGTTGTTTCCTACATTGATCCACTTCATTCCTTGGGGTATCCGGTGATACTCCACGAAGGACCGTCTGTCCTTTGCTATGTGGTCGGTGGCACCTGAATCAATTATCCCAAAATGGATTAGATTCCACAAGAAATATTGAACTAGAAACACATATGTATCTAGTATTACAAGTTACCTCATCACTTCCACTCGTACACGAACGAGCATAGTGACCGAGCTTGTTGCACTTGAAGCACTTGATCCTTTTCAAGTCTTTCTTCTTGTGCCATTTCTTATGCCCACCCTTATGTTTGGGTTCCTTGGTAGACTCAGGTTGCTTATTACGTTCATTAGAAGACTTCGAACGATCTTTACGTTTCTTTCCCCCGTGTGAGGAACTGGCAACCATGTGCACTTCTGCACTTGGCTTGGCAGCCGCAAGCCGCTCTTCCTCTAATTCGAGGTGCTTGGAAACATCGTTGAAGGTCTTGATGCTCTCATTATGAGTGAGATGCATCTTCATCTGATCCCACCCATTTGGTAGGGAACGTATGACTGCTTGGATTTGTTGCTCAGCTGTGAGCACATGACCTGCATCCTTTAACTCCGAGATAAGGTTCGCCATATGTCGCAGATGTTTCCCCATGGAATGATCTGGACGTTTCTTATATGAATCGAACCTTATAGTTAAGGAGCGAAGTTTGTAGGTTGTTTTTTTGAATTTTTTTGAATGTTTTGAATTTTTTTTTAACAAAACAACTAACTAAACATCCTAAACATCCTAAAACAACCTACAACCCTCCCCCCAACTAAAAATATGCATTGTCCTCAATGGATGAAAGGGTAGTAGAAGCAAAAGTTGGAACAAACACACCTATTTAGTCGCCGCCCGAAGGCGGGTCCGTAAGCTCCTTGGTGTTTCGCTCCTTAGCCCATGAATCAAAATAAGGCTTCAAACGTTGTCCATTGACCTTGAACTCGCTCCCATATTTGTTGTTCACCAAGGTCACCGCTCTATGGTTGTAGACATGTTTCACCACAAACGGCCCGGACCATCTAGATCTCAATTTTCCCGGAAAGAGATGGAGCCGGGAGTTGTATAATAGCACGCTTTGGCCCGGAAAAAATTCCCTCCTCAAAATCATTTTGTCATGCTCAAATTTCATGCGCTCCTTGGCTAATTTGGCATTGTCATATGCATCCCGCCGCAACTCCTCCAATTCACAAATCTGCAATTTACGAAAATTATTGGATGAGTCACAAATTGAATTAAATTGTTTAATTGCCCACAATGATTTGTGCTCTAACTCCACGGGCAAATGGCAATGTTTTCCATAAACAATCCTATACGGCGACATTCCTAAAATTGTTTTGTAAGCGGTCCGATACGCCCAAAGTGTTTCCGGCAATCGGACACTCCAATCCTTCCGTGTAGGATTCACCGTTTTTTGTAGGATGTTTTTTATTTCTCTATTAGCCAATTCCGCTTGGCCATTGGTTTGGGGGTGGTAAGGTGTGGAAATTTTGTGTGTGACCCCAAACCTCTTCATCAAGTTAGAGAATGGTTTATTGCAAAAATGAGATCCACCATCGCTAATAATAGCTTTAGGAATTCCAAGACGTGCAAAAATATTTTCTTTGAGAAATTTGAGCACGGTGGCACCCTCATTATTCCTACATGCAATGGCCTCCACCCATTTGGATACGTAATCAACGGCCACTAAAATATATGTGTACCCAAATGAAATGGGGAATGGCCCCATAAAATCTATGCCCCAACAATCAAAAATTTCAATTTCTAAGATTGGATTTAAGGGCATCATGTTTCTTTTTGTTATTCCCCCTAACTTTTGACATGGCACACAAGATTTACAATATGTGTATGTGTCCTTAAACATGGTGGGCCAATAAAATCCGCATTGCAAAATTTTGGCCACCGTTTTATGTGCGGAAAAATGTCCCCCACATGCACCACAATGACAAAAATGTAATACACTAGCAAACTCGTCATTTGGCACACACTTCCTAACAATTTGGTCGGAACAATATTTATACAAGTATGGATCATCGAAAAAGAATGATTTTACCTCGTGTTTAAATCTTTTTATGTCCCGAATCGACCAAAAGTGAGGAACCTTACCGGAAACCAAGTAGTTTGCAATATCGGCATACCACGACAAGGAAGACACGGCGAAAAGTTGCTCAGCCGGAAAGGCATCATGAATTGGTGCGGTGGCGGGCTCGTTCCCGAAAGTAAGGCGTGACAAATGATCCTTCACCAAGTTTTCCACGCCTTTCTTATCCTTAATCACGACGTGGAATTCCTGCAAAAGTAAGATCCATCTAATAAGCCTTGGTTTTGCATCCTTCTTTGAAAGCAAATATTTTAGGGCCGCATGATCCGTAAAAATGAGAATAGGTGACCCTAAGATGTAACTCCTAAATTTCTCCAAAGCAAACACTACGGCGAGCAACTCTTTCTCCGTTGTTGTGTAGTTCTTTTGGGCTTCATTGAGAGTTTTGCTCGCGTAGTAAATCACACACGGCACTTTCTCCCTCTTTTGACCAAGCACCGCTCCCATGGCAAAATCACTTGCATCACACATAATCTCGAATGGGAGGCTCCAATCCGGCACCTGCAAAATGGGAGAAGTAGTCAATGCGCATTTTAATAATTCAAATGAGGATTGACACTCACGTGTCCAAATAAATTCTGCATCAAGAGTTAGCAAATGGCAAAGGGGTCGGGAGATGGCACTAAAATCCTTGATGAAACGACGATAGAACCCCGCATGCCCAAGAAAAGATCGCACATCCCTCACGGTTTTTGGAGCCGGTAGCTTTTCAATTATCTCAACTTTGGCTCGGTCTACCTCCATTCCTTGCTTTGAGACTTTATGGCCAAGAACCATCCCCTCCGTAGCCATGAAGTGGCATTTCTCCCAATTTAGGAGGAGGTTCTTCTCAATGCATCTACTCAAAACCAAAGAAAGGTTAGACAAACAACTTTCAAATGAAAATCCAAAAACCGAAAAGTCGTCCATAAAAATCTCCACAATTTCAACCATATCACTAAAAATGCTTAGAACGCATCGTTGAAATGTGGCGGGTGCATTACACAACCCGAAGGGCATCCTACGAAAAGCAAATGTGCCGAAGGGACAAGTGAAAGTGGTTTTCTCTTGGTCCTCCGGGGCAATTTCTATTTGATAATAGCCCGAATACCCATCCAAAAAACAATAAAATTCATGGCCCGCAACCCTTTCTACAATTTGGTCAAGGAATGGCAAAGGAAAATGGTCCTTGCGAGTCATGGCATTAAGTTTCCGGTAATCTACACACATACGCCAACCGGTGGTGGTTCGCGTAGGAATCAATTCATCATTCTTGTCCCTAATAACGGTGATTCCGGACTTTTTGGGCACGATTTGGATGGGACTCACCCACCTACTATCCGAAATCGGGTAAATGATACCCGCATCCAACAATTTTAAAAGTTCATTTTTTACAACCTCTTTCAACGTCGGGTTAAGCCGACGTTGCAACTCTCTCGAGGGTTTTGAATCCTCTTCCAAATATATGTGATGTGAGCACACTAAAGGGTTAATTCCCGTGATATCCGCTAGTGTCCAACCTATAGCCTTTTTGTGTGTTCTCAACACATCCAACAAATCGTGTTCTTGCTTAGGTGTGAGGTTAGAATTTATTACCACCGGGAATGTCTCACCCTCCCCAAGGTATGCATACTTCAAATATTCCTGAAGTGGCTTTAGATCCAATTTGGGATGCTCCGAAGATGACGGCATTTGAGGTGGGGAGTCCAACGGCAATGTCTCGAATCTCGGAACCCATTTGGTGCTTGGTCCCGCATGTGTCTCCTGCACAAGAAAAGATTCATCAATATGCTCACAAAAAGAGTCAAGAAAATCTAAAGCATTATCAAATTCGGAACCGAAATGATCTTCAACACATGAGTCTATAGGTTCCGAAGCCAAAAAGTCAACCATGTTAACTTCATCGTATTCCCCTTCTCGGGGTGGCAATTTGCATGCATTGAATATATTGTGTTCAAGAGTCATGTTGCCAAAAGAAATTTTTAATTGGCCACTCCTACAATTTATCAAGGCGTTGCAAGTGGCCAAAAATGGTCTTCCTAGGATTATCGGGGTGGGATTCCCCGATATGGGTCCTTGAATGTCAAGGACAATGAAGTCAACGGGGTAATAAAATTTGTCCACTTGGACAAGCACATCTTCCACACAACCCCGTGGAATCTTCACACTCCTATCCGCTAGTTGTAAAACAACCGGCGTGCTTTTTAATTCACCCAATCCTAGTTGAAGAAAGACTAGGTAAGGCAATATGTTAACACTCGACCCCAAATCCAAAAGTGCTTGACCTATCCTCTTTGTGCCTATGGTGCATTCAATTGTAGGGGATCCTGGGTCTCTACATTTTTGGGGAGTGTTGTGTTGCACAATGGAGCTCATTTGCTCCGTTAAGAAAGCCTTTTTCTTCACATTCAAATTCCTCTTTACCGTGCACAAATCTTTAAGAAACTTAGCATACGTTGGAATTTGATTAATAGCATCAAGTAAAGGGATATTAATTTGACATCGTTGAAAAATCTCCCTGATTTCCGCTTGATACTTGTCCTTGGATGGCGGGGCGAGCCTTTGAGGGAAAGGTACCGGAGTGGAATAAGGCGCGGGCTCCTTGGATGGATTCTTCATTGTTGGGCCTTCACCTTGCTCCTCCTCTAGCACCAAATCCGGTATTTGTTCCTTCTCTCCCACTTCCTCCACTTGTGGATCTTTAGGTGACTCCACATTTTCAAAAGTTTTTCCACTTCTCAATGTCGTCACCGCTTGGCATTGCTTCATTGAACCCCCCGATGACGAAGAAGAGTTCATATTGGGGTTGGGCAATGGTTGGGATGGAAGCTTCCCCTTCTCTAGACTTGCGGTCAACTTCGCCAAGTGCTCCGCCATTTGTTGATTTTGAGTTTGTTGGAGTTGTTGGAATTGTTGGAATTGTTGGCTTTGAGCTTGTTGCACTTGGATGAGTTGTTGTAAAGTCTCATTCATGGAGTTCATTTGGGTCTCACTCCCTTCCTCTCTCTTTCTTTGGAAACCACATCCTTGGTAATTGTTGTTGAAAGGAGGAGCTTTGTACGGTTGATGACTTTGTTGTGGTGGCCCTTGATGTTGCGGTTGTTGAGGCCTCCAACTCAAGTTGGGATGATTCTTCCAACTTTGGTTATATGTGTTGGAGTTGAAGTTTTGTCCAAACACTTGATTTGCCTCCGCATTAGGCTCTCTCAACACCTCCTTCAATGTGGGAATGGTGGGGCAATTTGATGTATCGTGCCCCGTAGTCTCGCAAATAGCACAACTCTTCTCCATGGCTACACTCTTCACCGCCCTCAACTCCATGGCTTGGATCTTCTTTTGCATAGCTTCTAACCGGGCTTCCATAGCATCATCGGTCTTCAAAGTGTGTAAGCCCCCACGAGTTGGTTGTGATGAAGAGGAGTCGCCTCTATCAAACTCCGAAGTTGTGTCCCATGTTTGTGCATTCTCCGCCAACATCTCCAAATATTCCCACGCTTCATCCGGTTCCTTATCAAAAAACTCCCCGTTGCACATTGTTTCCAAAAATTGCTTTGATGTCGGTAATAGTCCTTCGTAGAAGAACCCGATGACACGGCATTTCTCGAATCTGTGGTGAGGACATGAGAGTAGAAGTTCCTTTAGCCTTTCCCAAGTTTGGTAGAATGTCTCATTGTTGCGTTGGGCAAAGCTCATGATTTGCTTCTTCAATCCCTGTGTCCTGTGCAAGGGAAAAAATTTCTTTAGAAACTCGGCTTGAAATTGCAACCATGAAGTAATTGAGCGGGGTGGTAAAGCATTAAGCCAATTCTTGGCTTTATCTTTGAGAGAAAACGGAAATAATTTCAAGTATATCGTGTCAGCGCTCGTTTTCCCATCAAAACATGTGGAACATACATCTTCAAACTCCTTTATGTGAAGGTATGGGTTTTCCCTCTCCAACCCATGAAAAGTGGGTAGGAGTTGAATTACCCCGGGTTTAAAATTAAAGGAGTTCGCATCCGTAGGTAACACAAAGCATGAAGCCGAACTAGACCGGGTGGGTCTCAAAAGATCCCTCAAAGACCTAGGGACATCGGCTTGAGAATTAGTGTCATGGTTATTAGTATTATCATTGTTTAAGTTTTCTTCCTCCATGACGTGTGTGCGCGTTAGTCTATGTGTTCGAGGTGGTCGAAGCCACATAAACTAACCAAGCAAGCGATGTTATGTAAAACGAAAGCAAACAAAGTGAAATTTATATACGATTATGTACAAAAAGATGATATAGTCACAAAGCAAAGCTAAAAGTAATGTAATTGTCGATGGTAAAACCGTTGTCCCCGGCAACGGCGCCAAAAACTTGGCGTGAACTAAAGATTGCACGTGCTAACTCCCAAGTGTAGGAGGTCGCCAAGTAGTAAATAACCTAGTGAGCCTAGGGTCGAACACGGGGACAACTTGCTTATAATCAACAGTGATCACAATTAGCCTAAACGGTGTGAGAAATACCACCCTTTTGGGGTGAGGATTGGTTGACGAGATTTTAGAACACCCTACCGTTAAGTATGCAAACAACGAAATATGTAGGATAGCAGACAAAGATGAGAAATGTGAGTGTTCATGGTTTCATGGTGTAGTCGGGCTTCAAACTTCATTTCAAATCACTACGATCCCTCATCCGGCTAAGGAGAGAGTGATCGGATAGTTTGGCATTTCATCGAACACGTTGGGTGCGAAAAGATAGTGAATGAAATATTGAGAAAATTTTACAATAAATACAATAGAGAGGGTCCACTAGGATGAACCTCTCTTTGGATTTCCCACTAGGGTTCCAATTGAACAAGACTAACTCAACATTTCATTCACATGTGAGAGTTAAAATTCAAGCTAGAAATGAAATTTGTAAGCCCAACATACAACCATCCACCATAAACACACACAATAAGACTAGCCACTCATGGTAAACAAAATCACCATTTTTGATTTCAAAGTTAACATCCAAATGTTTTTACAATGAACAAAATTCAACAAGAGAAATTGAGAAATAAAAGCTAAAGCACACGAAAACCCCCTTTTGATCTTCTCCTTTGATCTTCTCTCTTGATCTTTTCTCCTTCTCCAAGATTTTCCAAGCCCTAGAAATTTCTCCTTCAAAAAGAATCTCCCAAGGCAAACCCTAAAAAAAACTGCTCCAAAAAAAACTAAGTCCCAAAAAAATGTGTTCAGCCCAAGAAAAAAACAGAACACAATTTCATTACAGGCCCAAGCTCAATTCTGTGTTTTTTGTTCGTCCAGGCAAATTCTGGGCTTAAAAATAATGTTTTTGCAAACTGGGGGGCGGGATTAAATTTTCCGCCCCCCCTTCACAACGCAGCTTCTGCTGCGAAAAACATTGCGGGGGGCACGTGGCCCCCCGCGATTCGCCGAACTGGGGGGGCGCGGGCCCCCCCGTTTTGTTTCTCCGGAAAAATTGCCAGGCGGGCCGGCCAGGCGGGCCAGCCCGCTGGGCGAAAAAAATATTTTTTAATTTTTTTTTATAAAATTCTCTGCGGCCCGCTCAGAAGCGGGCCGCGGGCCCCAAGGCCCAGTAAGCCTTTTTCCTTTGTTTTAATGCCCAGAAATTCCCTTGTAGCTCCAAAAATTCATCAAAAATAGCCCCAAGCACCAAAAAATTCTGGAAAAATTCCAGAAAATCTGGAAAATTTCCAGGAGTACCTGAAAAATAAGATGAGCTAAAATTAGTCCATAGAAATCGTATGTTATGTATAAAAATAGATTAGGCGTTAATAATACGCGATATCACGAAAACACCCGTATCAACACCCAAAGTAATACGATTTACACATAAAATACCCAGAAATGTGGGGGGAAATAGGCAATTTAAACTCCGAATCAGACACCGATGTGCCACCGAACTTCTCCTCTAGCTTGGACCATATGTCCATGGCTAGGTCATGTTCTCGGAAGATGCGCATTATGTCATCAGCCATACTGCTTAATAACGTAATGCGCGCTATCTTGTTCTTCCGAGACCAAGCATCAAAAGCTTCCTTGTCTCGTCGGTGTTGGGCCATAGTGCCCAACTCGGGTTCAATCATAACGTTCTTTAGAGTTTCGAGCACTTCTTGCTCCTCTAGAACGTATTGTATCTTGATGGACTATAGTTTGTAATTATCGCCGTTGAGTTTTTCACCTCTGTTTAACTCAGCGACGATATTCTTTGAAGCTGAAGACATTTTACTTTTAAAATGCTGCAAAAGACACAAAAACCGAAGGTTTGATCAAAACATTGCATAAAAATTCTTAAAATATAACTCCCACTTGAAATGAAATAGAATATCCCATTTGGATAGTTCTAAAATTCAAATCCCACTTGGAATTATATTATATTTGATAAGTTACTTTCGAAAAATATTGAAGATGTTGTTCTAGAATCGAAAAGGTCTCTATGATTCCAATCACCATCTAGAACAACCTTCAATATTCCCCCATCACTTATCAAACAATCGTACTCTTATAGTACGTCGCAGCGGAAAATTACTTTTGAAAAACATATCTTTCAAAATGGAATATGTGAGAGTTTGCGCAAAGAATTTTAGCGCAACAATTGCCAAGCCACGAGACCTGTTCTACACACCCCATGGGTTAGATAACCATGGCCGGATCGTGGTAGGACTTGGAATTCTAAATTGCGCTATCCCGATTAAGGACGGGACATAACCTATTTGAAAACATCTTTTTCAAAAAATTTAAAATACATTGGCTAATCTCCGTAGAGTAGAGCACAACGTCATAAGTACATTGGCTAATCTCCGTAGAGTAGAGCACAATGACATGGCTAATCTCGCATGAAGTAGAGCACTATGGCTAATCTTCAAGGAGTAGAGCCCAAGGAAAAACTTCATTAAAATGTTAGCCCCGTATGGGTTAGTCGGCACTGTGGTTAGCCCCGTATGGGCTAATCGGCACATTCGAGTTTGACCAAGGCCTTTTGTCACCCCGTATGGGTCAGTCGGCAAGTTTGCGATCGACCAAGACCTTCTGCCGGATTGGTCGACCAAAACAACCAAATTGGTCGACCAATTATTTGGTCTGCAACTTCTCCCGGCCAGGGCCTCTGCCCTGGCCGAGGCTTGGCCAAGGGCCGGCCAGGGCCTCTGCCCTGGCCGGCCAGGGGCCCTGGCCCCCTCGGCCAGGGCCTCTGCCCTGGCCCCCTCGGCCAGGGCCTCTGCCCTCGCCGAGGCCGGCCAGGGCTGGCCAGGCCCTGGCCTCTGCCAGGGCCGGCCAGGCCGGCCCCTGGCCTTTGCCGGGGCCGGCCACTGCCGGCCTGGCCATGGCTTGGCCATGGCCGGTTATGGCCAAGGCCATTTTTGCCTTGGCCGGCCATGGCCCTTTGGCCATGGCCGGCCTCCCCTTGTGTGGGGTGGTCGCACACCCCCGTCGGTGGGGGTTGCCGCGGTGGTTATTGGCCGTAGCCAACCCCCTCCGCATGGGGAGGGGGGTGCATGACCTTCATAGCCCATTTGGCCATGGTGCACATGCACTAAAATTCATCTTCCCCGATGGGAATAACCACCACCTTCTTCCTCGATGAAGCACCCGTTCGTCGATGAAGCACCCGTTCGTCGAGAAAGTGGTTATTTTCTAATGGCCGTGTGCCAAAAAATGAAAAATAACATACTACGTGAACGGTCGGTTCTTCCCATCACGGAGAGTTCCTACCATATCCGTAATGATAGGAGACACTAACGTGAAAAGAACAACCGCTGCGTTCTCTCCGTCACGAAGCGTTCCTACCATATCCGTAATGGTAGGATACCCATTCGTGAAAAAGACAACGACTCGTTCATAGTTTCGACGGGGCGGCGGTTTGACCGGGGTGAACCCGTATGGCTCTGATACCAATGTAGGATCCAGCCAAAACAGAGTTAGGATCGATAAATGAAGTTTAGACTTACGCTTGCGTATGCGACACGGTAGTCTACGAACTTCGCCTTCGGATTCGCCACGACGGATCGAGTCTTCTCACGAACAGAGTAAGGCTACTAAATCCACAATCTAAATCTCTACTTTTAGATTAAGAACTTTGATAAAGGGAGAGGAAGTATTTCGGCAGAGCTTCGCTAGAATGAAAATGCATGCAAGAATGCCATGCAAAAGTGTTAGGAAATGGCTAACCCTTGGGTCTTATTTATAGCCCCCAAGGTAGTTATTTTAGGAGCAATTGTTCCTTTGGAACAATTTAACTAAGGTGTACCATCGTACATGGCATATTATAAGCTTAAGTTGTACCATATGCATGGTACAACATAAGCTTAAGATATTACCCCTTTATTAGCCATATGTCGCATGCATTTATGCACATATAATGCGACTTTCCCATCAATCTAGAGATCCTCTCCGCAAGGGAACATATTCCCTTTGCGCACGACTTCGTGTACGCGACGTTCGAGGTCCGTATTCCCTCGTACATCCCCTACAAGGGTGTACTAATGTCTTCCATATCCAACAGCTCCTTCATCGGCTTTTGCAGCCGAAACTCAGCTTCAATATTTCCCACATTGAGGGAGAGGGTTCCCTCTCGGACGTCAATGAGCACCCCGGCCGTCGCCATGAAGGGGCGACCGAGTATTAGCTGAGAGCTTCCTCCCTCTGGCATGTCCATGATGAAAAAATCAACCGGGACGCATAGCCCTGGAGGTATCTGGAGGATCATGTCCCTCGCTATCCCTACTGGGTAGGTGATTGAGTGATCGGCAAGCTGGATTGACATGCTGGTGGGTTCCAGCTTGATCCCTGTATGTAGTCTTCTGAAGATAGAAAGGGGCATCAGGCTGATGCTAGCCCCTAGATCAATTAGCGCTCTGCTGATTGGCATTCCTCCGATGGAGCAAGGCACGGTGAAGCTCCCCAGATCCGGCAGCTTCCGAGGGAGATGGTTCTTGATAATGGAGGTGGAATCCTCTAACAACTTAATTTCTTCCGGCCTCCGCTTCCCCGTGATGAGGACCTTTATAAATTTTGCATACGCCGGGATCTCGATGATGGCATCAATGAAAGGGATATTCAGCTGAATCCCCTTTAGTAACTCCATAAATTTGGAGTACTTTTTCTCCAACTTGGCTTGGGCGAGCCTCTGAGGATATGGAGGAGGAGGCCTGGAAGCCCTGCCCTTGGATGCGTCAGCGGGTGAAGGAGTGGTAGCAGGCATGACGTGAGGTGTATCCGTCTTTTCTTCAATGGTTATAGGCCCTTCAGTGGCCTCAACTCTGGTACTGTCATCATCAACTTCTTCAATGGGAACCTTCTCCTTGTTTGACACCGGAACCATAACGGGGTCAGTGGCCCATCCTTGTCATGTGGTAACTAAAACCACAGCGTTTGCTTGAGCTCTGGGGTTCGTCTCTGGCTGGGAGGGTAATCTCCCCCGGTTCTTCATCAATTGTAACATCTGTCCCTTCAGTTCATCGAGCGAAGAATTGATGCTCTTGAATTGATTCGATGTATCTTGGTTGAACCGAATCTGGCCGCTCATAAAGGTCTCAAATGTAGATTTGAGATTGGACTTTGGAGGAGGCGGCACAAAATTTTGTTGAGGCGACGGTTGTACTGATATCTAGGCGGCCTATAGGGCCCTGCTGGCCTAAAGCCGCCCTGCTGCTGGTTCTACTGCTGCTGCTGAGGAGGACGAGGCAGTCTCTGAAACTGCGGAGGTTGCAACCCTCCGTTTGGATTTCCATATGAGAAAACAGGGTGATTCCTGGCAGCAGGATGCTGCCACTGGTTCCGTCCTTCTCCCTGGACGTACTGAACAGATTCGGGTGTCTCAGCACCCTCATAATGACCCTCAGCTGGGGTATACCCTGGGTCTACGTACTCCTCAGCAGGATGGTAGGAAGTGCTAGGTGCTGCCAGAAAGGAGTCCAGGCGCTGCTCAATACGGCCACCTGCTTGCACAGGTTCTCTATATGGGAGTCCAGGTGAGTAGCCGCCTTGACCTCAGGGGTCCGGGTGATCACGGTCCTCTCATCACTCCACTGTTGGGTGTTGGCGGCCATATGCTCCAAAAGATCAATAGCCTCCCCGGGAGACTTATCGAATAAGGCGCCCTGCGTCGCAGCATCAATGATCATTTTAGTGCTAGGTTGGAGCCTGTTGTAGAAGCTCTGCACTAAATCCCAAGGCTCGATCCCATGGTGGGGGCACTGATGTCGAAGGTCTTTAAACCTCTCCCAAGCCTCGTAAAGCGACTCCTGGGGGAGCTGCTTAAAATTGGATATGGCTCCTCGGATTCGGATCGTCTTCGATGCTGGGTAAAACTTATCCATGAATGCGAGCGCGAGCTTCTCCCAAGAAGTGAAGTGGTTGGGAGGGTGAGCTCGGAGCCAGTAGGAGGTCTTGTCCCTCAAAGTAAACGGGAACAACCGCAACTTTACTGCATCGTCACTGACATCCTTCTCTTTGAATGTATCGCACTTGGCCAAGAAGGAGTCAATGTGATGGTTCGGGTTCTCATGAGGATGCCCATGGAAGGGATCCTACTGCATAAGATTGATCAACCCTGTTTTTAGCTCGAAGGTTACCGCCGTCAGCTGCGGTCTAAGCACTGAGGAATTATTCCCAAAGGTCGGTTTCATATGGTCCCTGATGGACCCGGTGCATATAGGAGGAGGAGGAGGATTCTCTCCCATCTGAGCTGATGGGGATGAGCTTCTGCTGGAGGCTCTTAAAGCACATGCTGTCTTTTCGATCTCAGGATCGAACAATAATTCTCTGGTAGACCCCTTGAAACGGGTGTTCATGCACCAACAAAGCTCAGAAAAGATACCTTCAGTAGCACCGAAATAATTCAAGAGAATAAAAATGTGGAAAGGTGAGAGATGTTTAGAATGCTAGCAAACTTCTCAATATAAAAATAAACTGAGATGAAAACACTATTGCCGTCCCCGGCAACGGCACCAAAAACTTGACGCGCCCGTAATCTACACCTAGAATCCACCTGGCGGCGTCACGATCACCAGGCGTGATATGGCTCCTAGACTACGACTACGAGTTCAATCCGCAAGCGGACGATGTCGAGTTATAGTATATAAGATAGTCGAATCCCACAGGGACGGTGATAGTGTCCTTGGTAATCTCAGTCGATTTCTAAATCTAGAAGCAAGGTAGCGGTCGGAGTAAAAGGGTTGGGTTGATGATTGTTGTCGTGTAATTTAATAAGAGGAACTAGGGCTTTAGGGGTCGCCCTTAGGATCGTTGGGGTTGATGTTGGATAGGTTCCTCACATTGCATTAGGGTTAGGGAATTAATCCCCCAATTCATACCACTCTCGTGGGTTGGAATTGCGGGGTATTTCGGTGGCTCTCGTCGATGCAATAGCGGTAGCTCTCGACGTACCAATATAGTTCGTCGACGGATCCTCTCAAGGCGCGATCCGAGCATGGTCACGTGCCTTGATTGGATCCGTCGATTTCCCTATTCGAATCCCTAGATACCAGTTAAGCACATCGATTCCACAGACCGTGGGCACGATCTCAGTACGGGTTATCTACGGATTCGGTAGGATCTACCGAAATACAACCCTATATCCCCAATCCGATGTCCGGATCCAGATCTACATT
The DNA here is from genome assembly GCA_030789695.1 of Scilla litardierei. NCBI lineage: Eukaryota > Viridiplantae > Streptophyta > Magnoliopsida > Asparagales > Asparagaceae > Scilla > Scilla litardierei. The sequence continues at coordinate 47,282,775 of CM061142.1, forward strand.
TTCCCCTAAAATCCTAGGGTTCACCCATCGGCCCTAGAGGGAATCTACTCAGTCATGAGGGTCGAGACGCACAAAAATATCGGAATTGCGTAGGAAAACATTTCTTGTAATAAAGGAGATTAGGGCTAAAATTACTTACAGTGATAGTGAACGAGGAACAAATCCAAAGAAAGCAGAAAGCAATAGTCTTCGATAAAACAATCCAGAGTTTTCTACAGGATTAATCCAAAAATATTCCTCTCAAAAATTTTCTCTCCCCAAAAAAACTCTTTTGTCTAATCTCCCTATTTTTCAAAATCAAGCACACTGTGAACTCCCCTCGCCGAGCCCGCAACGCGAGCTTCAGTAGCTGCCAATCGCGCAATCTGCGTGATTCACAAAACTTCCAAAAATTTCCCAGAAGCTGCCGGCTGAGTATATGAGTCGGCCCGAGTGGGAGTTGCTCGGTCAGGAACTCGACCCGCGTCACATCTCGCTCGGGCTCAGGATGGGCGACTCGGTCGGCTGCTCAGCGTATACTCGGGTGCTGCTCAGGGGATACTCAGGGCGCGCCACCTGGCCAAGCAGCTGACCTGCTCGGCCCGCGTCGGCCGAATTCAGCGTGTCATGGCTCGACCAGAGCTGCAGCTGCTCGGGCCGAGCATTTTCTGTGAAGTTTCCCTACTGCTGTCTCAATGTCTCCATCGTCTTTCTCCTTCTTCTCCTCCTTCGGCTCCGAGAACGCAGCGAACTCCTCTAGGGCCCTGCCAACAGGCTCATGAGCATGTCAGATGTGTCCAAACCCAGGCGGGGGTCCAAATCGCTCCAAAATCCCTGAAAACTCAAAATACACTGCGAAACTCGAAATATCGTCAGAAATACCAAAATCGCAGCAAAAAGAGGGATTTGGACGCGGGGATGACATGTAATGCGATGGAAATATGATATGAAAATGATGTAAAATATGGACACATCACCTAGCTTGAGTTTGTTGCGGCGGTGGTCGGTTTAGAGCCCCTTCATTATTTGCATACAAAAATCCCGGATGGTTCCTTGCAGCTGGGTTGGCCCAATAACCGGAGTTCCCTGCATCATATTGCACTTGTTCCAAGGCTCCCTCTCCATGCTCTCCTCCTACGAACATGACTTGAGATTGGTCTTGCCAATCACTCATATTGCTCCCCGTCGTAGGTGTGGAGGGAGCTCATGTGGCTCGGTAATGTACTTCTCCAATCTCTCCACTACGTTGTGGAGAGAGTCAAACTTATTGGAAAGCTCTGCTACGGCCTTGACCTCATATATGCTCGTTGGCTTCAAGGAGGTAGAAGATTTCCCTCGCTCGTCGCCCCATTGTTGATTGTTAGAGGCCATCTCCTCTAATAGGGCCGTAGCTTCATCCGGTGTTTTGGAAAGAATGGCTCCGTTGGCGGTTGCGTCTATGATTTGCTTAGTGCCCGGTTGGAGTCCATTATAAAAGCTGTGAACCTAGCTCCCATGCTTCTATGCTGTGATGGGGGCACTTATGCTGCAGATCCTTAAAACGCTCCATGCCTCGTATAGGGTCTCTTGCGGTCCTTGCTTAAAGGACATGAGTGCGCTCCTAATCTTCACTGTCTTAGATGACGGGTAGAATTTATCAACAAAAGCACTAGCCAACTCATCCCAAGTAGTGAATATCCCTTCCGCCTGCGTCCTCAACCAATATAGAGCCTTGTCTCTGAGGGTGAAGGGGAAGAGTCTCAAACAGATCGCATCGACGGAAACACCCGGCATTTGAAAGGTGGCGCACTTGGACAAGAATAGCTGGATGTGATAATGTGGATTCTCATGGGAGTTCCCATGGAATGGGTCTTGTTGCATAAAGACCACTAATCCCATCTTGAGCTCAAAATTCTTATCCGCTGCCAACTCCGGCATAGCGATGGAAGAAGTAGTGGAGGAAGTCTTAGGCCGAAGCCTATCTCTGATGGTATAATCCTCGCCATACGTGCCACTAGTTCTTCCGGTGTCTCCGGGCGGTTCATACATTATCCTCTAAATTGAGTCTTCTCTCGGCTCTGATCCTCCTCTAAGTACGTTCGATCTCCGAATCAAATATTATATCCTTTGGATCCGCCGTCGATCTCGTGTACATGCAAAGAAAAACAGAGTTTCGATGGAATTGTTAGCACGATAGAGGAGTAAAATAAAAAATAATAAAACAACAAGAAATAGCTAAGCAGAGAAAATAAAACACTGTCGCCTCTCCGGCAACGACGCCAAAAACTTGATCGCGTCCGAGTGTACACCCGAAAAATGACGTGTAGTTTTACCACAAGCGCACGGTGTAGCGGCGAGCGGGTATCGAACTCAGGGAGGAACAAATGACTGTGTCTCTTTCCAATCACCTATCTATCAAGTGAATCGAGAATATTTCTGGGTATAACAGTCACAATCGTTCAAATATCAAGAGAAATATCAATTTAATAAAACGCTAGGGATAGGAAATCCCCACTACGGACCGTCTCTCATCCTTGTGATTCATAAGTTTCATCATTGCTAAGCTTGAATATAGGTGAACTAGTCGTAATTTAATGTAGAACCATGCTCACGCTCTCGCACTATTGCCGGTCTATAGCAAACCTAGGATAGAGCTCACTCTCGTGCAAACCCTAACCTAAGCCGCTAGCATGAAGAACGACATCATTGTTCAATTGTATCTCGAGCCCACTCTCATGCAAGCTCAAGCTACAACCTAGGTTGTAATAGTTCCTATCCGTCCAATCTCTTGCAAATGGATATGGGTATAGAATCACAACTAAAAATCCTAGCTTTGGTCCAATCTCTTGCAAACCAAACCTAGAGAAATCCAATTGTCAATCTAAATCGAATATCTAGGCCTTCCTATCAATTGGTATCCAATCTCTTGCAAATCCCAATCGATATGAATTCCTAGCTATCCGTAATTAATCAATTACAACCTAACCCTAATCAATTCTAGCAACAATTCCACAAATTCATCACAATTTAGAAATATGGTCCATAGGGTTCATCCCTACGCCCTAGGACGACGACACTACTCACTAGACATCATGCAAATCTCAGAAAAATCAACAATAATCTCCGCACAATTCATTGCAAAAGAAAAATAATACATAAAAATCAAGTTTTTAACAGGAATAGACAAACCAATGTATTCGCCGACAATTTCCAGCTGAGATTTCACAAAGAGTAGCCGTCAAAATCCTAAAATAAAGTCTAAAAATTAATAGTTCAAAAGCTCTCTAAACCAGGGCAAAAACTGGGTTTAAATACCCTCTAAAATCATCCAAAAAATCGTGACCAAGCTGCCACTGCGCAGCCTAAAAATCGCAACCCTTGCAGTAGGCGGAGCGGTTCACTCGGCCGAGTAACCCTTGTCACTCGGCCGAGTGACAAACCCTGTAAAAAATAGTAACTTCGGATGTTTCAGGGTCTGTCTTCGGGGGTGGCTCGACCGAGTAGACTTATTCATTCGGCCGAGTAGCTATATCGTTCGGCCGAGTGAGACTTCATCAGGATCTCTGAAAATTCCAGTGTCTCTGGCCTTTCTCTGGACAATTTCCATGTACCACTCGGGCGAGTGAGCTTTCTCACTCCGCCGAGTAGGCTTTCTTCGTTTGGCCGAGTATACGCTGAAAAACTCCGTGTGTGTATCCGTTCTGGTCAGCCGAGTGGGACTTCTTGTTCGGCCGAGTGGATGTTATACTCGGCCGAGTGATGTGCTGAAACGCCTGTTTCTTCTTCTTTTTGCCTCCTCGACGCTCCTATTGATTTCCTTATTCTTCCGCTCATCCTCCATCGCTGATAAGTCCTCAAATAAGCCGTGTGTAACACTCCTAAGCGCTTGCAAATCCCTTGATCTCAAATTCGCTCCAAATCGCTCCATATTTCCTGAAATACGACAAAAACAAGAAATAGTGAAAAGCATCGCAATATTGTCGAATAATCATGAAAAACGTGATATGGGCGATCAAAATGGCATGCAAACATGAAGAGAAAATGTATAAAATATGGAGTGATCAAATAAGAGCCCAAAATTTGACATTTTCGATGTAGAAGGAAACGGTTTTTCCTTTTTAAATCATCCCCAATATATCTCCAAGTGCCCCTAAATTATCCCCAAATTACCCTTATATGTCCACTTATTGCCCCGTAATTATACCGTGATTTTTCACGAATTTTTAGGCCCACCAATGCTCTTTTAATTAATTTTGAATGCAATAAGCCTTTTAAAGCTTATTTTTAGCCCATCTAATTGTAATTTTCCCCTTTCCCCCTTTTTTTGAAATATGGTTTGCGGGCCTGAAGCACACAGCGTGGCTGCGGGCTTCAGGCCCACAATCTCAATCGGTTTTTTGTGCAAAAGTAGTCTGCGGGCCTGAGGCCCGCAGAGTTGCTGCGGGCTTCAAGCCCGCAGGTTGGATTTTTTTTCGAAATGGGCTTCAGGCCTATTATTGTTGAGGGGCGGTGGAAAGGGTTAGCCGTCATTGCCCCTCACTGTAACACCGAAGGAGCCCCCCTCGGGGGGGTTGTAAGTGGCGGTGCCACCTCCCTCCGGGGGAGGCACAGACATTGGGGCACGAGGGAAGCACCGCCCCCCTTCGGGGGGCAGCGATGATGCAAGCCGCCCCCCGTCGGGGGACGGCTACGAGCAACCGCCCCCTTCGGGGGGACGGAGACGGGAAAAACCGCCCCCCATCGGGAGGGACGGTTGGCCGCGGAGGCAAAATCGCTGCACCCCGCTTCAGGTAGGGGCGTGAACCGCCCCTTGGGCGACGACAGTGGTCGCCCCCCGCTTCAGGCGGGGGGGGGGGGGGGGGGGCTGGGGCACGAAACGGCGGCCCCCCGCTTCAGGCGGGGGGGGGGGGGGGGGGGCTAGGGTGCGAAAACCGCCGCTCAGGCATCGGAGGGTGGCCGCCCCCCCGCTTCAGGCGGGGGCTGAGGTGCGAAAACTGCCTTACAAGCGGAAGAGGGTGGATGCCCCCTGCTTCAGGCCAGGGGTGGGGCATGAAGCAGCGGCCCCACGCTTCAGGCAGGGGTGAAGGCATGCATCGTATAAAAGGTGGGGTGGTGGCCGGCGGTGAAGCCGCCGGCAATGCCTAAGTAGGGAGAAAACCCTTTATAATACAGATCATATTAAAAATATGATTTTTTGGGCGATGAATTTCGTTGTTTTTAGGCGATCTAGCAAATCCCTGTGTCAATCTTGCGAGATCTATGAGTAGAACAATCATACGTATGTTAAAAACATCGTTTTAGCGATTTTACCTCTATATCCGTCCTCTGGATATAGGAACGGTTGAACGAAGCCCTACGTGGATGACGACGCTCGATTGAGGAAGCCTAGCATCGCACGCGTGGATCTCATGTCTCCTCTCGCCTTCGCCTTCGCAACAAACGAAAAATTTGTGGAAAGAAAAATTTTCTAGAGTCTCGTGCTGATAACGTGTTATGAATCAACTACTGGGAGTGGAGCCCCCAGCTCTTTATTTATAGGCAAATAAGGGAAAATACACATATGGGCTACATTGATATGGGCCTGTCTCTAAGATAGCCCAGAATCTCAACCAACTACGGTTAAATAACTGTTCACTACATTATCCATATTTAGGATTCTTCCATGGTTTTAAATGCTTAATATATATTGTTAAGCCTAATAGTCTCATATTTGGGGGGGGGGGGACGGATGTTCCAGCTTCTAGGCGCTTGCTTCACTGTATAAATGTATTTCAGCAATCTGCATGCCTTTTCACTGCTCTCACGTGCTTCTAAACTCTTGACTGAGTCATGTGTACGCACTCTTCTAAATCACCATTTAGAAAAGTGGTTTATCATATGTCAAATTTCGTAGTCATAGAAAGCTGCTATAGCAAGCAATATCTGAATGGATTTACCTTGGCTATTGGTGAAAAACTTTTCATCATAATGTTAGCCAAGTCTTTGACTATTCCTTTGCAACCAACATTGCTTTATAAGTCTCTACCTTTTCATCTACACCAATCTTATGTATGATCAGTGGGATACCTAAATACCCTGCACTACTAAGCAACACACACCAGAGAGGGGGTGAATATTGTAATGGCACAATAATAAGCTAATTCAAAATACTTGAAAACGCAGAATTAAAAGGCAAGTTAATTAGCAAGAATCCACAAGAGAGAAACAATAAATACAAACACAAAAGTGTATCCTAGTTTGACAATGCCTACTTAGTCCCACACTCTTTCCAGAGTCTTGTGGATTTCCACTATTAGGCTTTTCCAAGCCAACCTAATATAACTCATACTTTTCATAAGTGCCACATTTTTCACAAGTGCCACTCTTTTCACAGGTGCCAATCTTTTCACAAGATAGCAACAAAATCTTCTCCAATAGTGCAAACCCTATTCCAAGGGTATCATCTCTCATTCCAGATAGAACACTTCCACAACCCGGAAGCTAGGTTTCAACAAATGAAACCGTTAATTCTAAAAATGACCGATACAGTTGTCAGGCAGACGTAGTCCCTCAGGCTGAGTTGGAGCCTCGTCAGCGGGTGAAGTGGGACCTTAGGTTGGGAGAACATGGGTCGAGTGATGAATGTAGATGATGATGCGGTGCACGATCGACTTTCAGGCAGCTGATGCATCGATCGTTCGAGGCTGGAAAGCTTGGTAACGACCTTAGACGTTGGATGGTAACCCATCGATCTGCACCACATGGACACGTTAGGGGGGGGGTCGGATCTAGGTTCCAAACCAAATCTCCTCCGATGCTTACGTTAGTTTGGAAACTTAAGGATGAGAGGGAGCTAGGAGCAGCTGAGATCTACCCACAGAGGTCCGCCTCAGATCTAACGTCGCTAGCTCTATAATGTAAGAAATATCAGTTGAGAAAATAGAGTTCTATGTCTTATATCTCGTACCTTGAAGATGGGACCATTCCTCTTTTTTATAGGTATTTGGGGTCCTTTTAGTGACGTTGGGGAGATAACGGCCACCCATAATGAGGCCACGATCTTTTCCCTTTAATAGGAGTAAATGTTATACACATTCCCACGAATTACGAGCCCGCCTTTAATCCCACATTCAATTGAGGTCAATACAACGGTCGACTGGCCAATGGGCTTTGACTGAGTCGATATCGGGCTTCTTATGTGGGCCTCATGGGCTATAGTCATCTATCGGTCGAGTTATCTTGAATGCCGGCCCAATGATTCAACAATGGCCCTCGTCGAATGACCTCAAAGGGTCTGCCTATTGAAGTCAAGCGATGTTACATCGCAGTAATGGGGTACATCAGTCGAGAGAATATCACTTAAGTTCCAGGCGCCAAAACGTCTGCTTTGTCGATTCGGATGATTTACCGGTTCGACATCCAAGACACTCAGAGCCTTTGGATCTTCGACACGTGTTTCATCATGCGGTTGTTGCCCTGCCTATATAGGATGGTTCCAGCGGTAGAAAGTGAAGGTACCATTTTCATTCGCTTTGATTTAGATTTTCCTTCACTCGAAAGAAATGGCTTTGTCCTCCAACCCTACCTCTAAAGGGAGCTTGGTCACCATTATGCAGAAGAATAAGGATGGGGTTATTGAGCCGGGTTTGCTCGTGGATCTGAGGTCCAATGTCAAGGCTGGCCAGATCCCCGAGCTTCAGAGGAGTTACGTCCATCTCGATTACCAAGTCCGAGTGCCTGGGAGGGACGAGAGGGTACATCATCCTAGTGATCAGGAAGTGGGGGTATACATCAAAGCCTTCGAACGAGGCCTTCGATTACCCGTGCACCACTTCATGCGGTACTTCTTGTGTGCCCTGAACATTTTCCTCTGCCAGTTGATACCGAACACCATTGGCATGCTGAGAGGCTTTATAGCTCTATGTGTGATGAAAGGAATTGAACAGTCTCTGCGATTGTTCACTTATTTTTTCTCGATCCCTCCCCTCAAGACCTCGGGCTGGTATTCGATAATGGCTCGTCGAGGCAAGAAGCTACTCGAAGACCTTCCCACCTCAAATCCCGAATGGAAAGAGAGTTTGTGTTTGTATTTTTTCAAGGTTAAGAAAGCTTCTGCATCAGTAGCGGTGCCCCTGACTTGGGCCCCGCTGAGATAAACCACTACTATTGAGGAGAGAAAGCCACCGACATATTGATGAGTCTACTAGAGGATATGAGGTCGGTCAAGTGGCTGTGGTCCGACGACATGTTGCGTCGGACCGTGTGGACGAAAGGTTGGTTCGATCGTGCCTGCCAACTGTTCGACCTTCGTTCTTCGACTTATCCTGTTTGTTGCTTCTGCAGGCATGGCCCATGTGGATTATCAGGTGGATCATGCACTGAGGGAAGCAGTCGAGACTTCCATCAGAGAGGCGGAGGTGAGCATGTTGTCTCCTCGGGTGCCAACTATGGTGGAAGAGGTGGCCCAACTGTCGGAGGATCGACCCATTATTGTTGAAGGGGTTGCTCAGGTGGCCCGCCTTCAGAAGAAGAAGAAAGCAAAGCCTGCCTTCGAATTTGAAGTGGTTGAGCTCGAGGAGAATAAGAGGAGGCGATGAATTCTTCTCATCGACTCTGAGCCATCTGGGTCGAATGAATCCACGAAGCATGTCTCCCCATCGAGGAGGGGTACTCCCCAAGTGGGAGATTCGGGGAAGACCCAGGTCCCATCAGAGCTTCTACTTCACAAGGAATCCTGGCCTTGGGGGGTCTATTCCCTCCTGTAAGGGTGTCTGAAGACATCCTTGACGAATTTAGGCCGATTTTACTGGAGAGCCGATCTCCTCAGGCCCCATTCGACTGCTCCGAGGAGGAGCTTGTTTAGGCATATTTTTCAATGAGGCGTGGAGATTCTGCTCTTCTTGATTGTGGGGCTGCCTCCCGTATTGCTGAGAATGCGACCCTTCCACGGGACAGGGCTATCGTGGAGAGGATCGATATGAGCGGCTTGCATCGATAGCTTTTCATGCTAGTGTCCAAGTAATTATTGCTTCGGCCTCCCTTGTAGGTGATACCAGCACAGATGTTGACCATCGTGTGTTGTTTGCAGGCTCTCGTGGCCACTGCGACGTTACGTCATCGCGCTCTGGTGGTGGCCAATCATGAGGTCACCCTGGAGGCTGTTAGGTCAGCCGTGGAAATATCTCAAGTCCTGCTGACTAGACTCAGCCTTCTCTCTGAGACGACATTGAATCCCCTTCAGAAACTCAAGCATGAGTTATGCGAGTCTCGTAAGAAGGAGGCTGAACAAACCACCTTGAGAGAGCGAGCGGAGGAAACTCTGTTGAAGGAGAGAGTCGAGGCCGAGGTTGTAGTTGAGAGGGCGGTTCAAGAGTTCAAGAATTCGTTTCCCGACTTCGACGAGCTATACAAGGAAGGCTACGAGTAATGTTGATTGGAGATGAAGAACCGATTCCCTGACCTCACCGCTGTGATCGACCAGATCCCGGTGGTGTTTCCATGCCTTAGCGATGATGAATCGAGCCAAGGCACAGAGGAGTTTGCTCCCATCGAAAAGGTTGTCACCATGGCCGGCCATGATGCAGGAGGGGATGCTACGGGGGACCCAGAGTTCACGGCCGTACTGGATGAAGACCAATGGCCTAGCCAGCCGCTATAAGATCTCGGCGCTCTTATTACGCTTGCTCTAGAAATTTTTGAATATATAGGGGTTGATGTAAATGTAAACAAAAATATTTTTTTGCAATAGGACGTGCCAGAAAAATTGGGCCGTATATCCTTTTTTGCCGTGGCATCTCTTTGTTTGTTGTTGCTTACGTCTTGTAGTGGTTGCAATGCCTGATGGCCCCTTTCAATGTGTTAGGCGCTGCTTCAAGATGATCGAGGATAAACCATCGAACCATGCTAAGAAGTTGACCACTACATTCCATGGTGAGGGAGTGATTTCCTCGACTCACGGTAGACGGCACAGTAGTCGTTGATGTGTCCATTTTTTCCATGTTTTTATCGCATCATATCATTCATATTCACCTCCAAACTCCATATTTTCGTATATTATCGCGCTTCTAATACCATGTTCGAGTTTTGTATAGCTTTATGGATTTTGAGGAGTTTTTGGAGCGAATTGGAGCTATTTTGGGACATGGACACATCCGGCACGTCCGAGACGTCAGTGGCAAGGCTCCATGGGAGTTCGTCGAGGTATGGAAGAAGATCGGAGGATAGGAGGAGAAGAGAGCAAGAGAAAAGAGCCATGACTTCAGCCCAGTTCAGTTTCCCAGGTGACTCGACCGAGTAGCATTAGCTACTCAGCCGAGCTGACATGCAGAAATCACACGGAAACGGCCTCAACCTACTTGACAGAGCAGACAGCCAACTCGACCTGAGTTGCTACAGAGTGACGAAATTGAGCTTTTCTCCAAGGCACTGTAGCTCGACCGAGCAACAAACTAACTCGATCGAGCAGTTCACCTACTCGACCCGAGTCGTCATCAAACAGAGCAGCATTTTTGGAGGAAGTTTTGATCACTATAGATCGACCGAGTAGATGGGCTGTCATGCCCCGCTTCCCAAAAATACGGAGGCGAGGCGTGAGTAGGTCCGCTCAGACTTGAAGTTGTGAAGCTGCAAGTCTGATAAGCGTCAATAAACTTTAAATGGCAGGTCCTTGCAAATGCGATACGAAGCAAAGATAATAATAAAGGAAATGAGACAAAAGTAATCACAGAATATCCATAAAATAATTTCCAACATCATAGAAAAAGCCACCAGGCTAAAAGAAAAGAGTCTAAAAGGCCCCAGCATGGCCAACAAAAGTACAACGTACAGAAAACAAAGTAATGGTGCTACGCACCGGCAAGTAAAAGCAACCTAACGCAAAGCAACTCAGAACATTCTCTAAGACTGGTCACCGGTGTCCACCAACTCCTCGACAAACATGGGCTCCGGCTCAGTGTCAGCAAACACCTCGTCCTCAACAACGGTCTCTGGCTCAGGGTCTAACATGTGACACCCAAAAGAGCAAGGGGCACATGTCAGCAAGTCTACAAGAGACTTGTGCAAGGAAACTGAAAGTAAAGGTAAAGCAACCTAGCAGTTCTAGCATGATGCAATGACATGACAGAAATAGCATGAGTGCAACAAGTAAAGTAAAGTACGAGCATGGCATGGCAATTGGCATTTAAATCATGGCATGGATATCAAGTTTTGCAAGAACAATCACAAGGACAAGGACAATTCTAGTAAGCACGTCGTGCACAGAGATTACGCCTTTTGGCTAGAGTGGTTGCGCGGGCCAACTCCTAAGCTCAAGTGATCGCTTATCCCTACCCCTCCACGTGTATCGGGCATTGGTTTTTGACCAACACAAGTAGCCCGCTTCTGGATCATGAGCCAGGAAGTGCATTTGGCATAGGGTTGTGCCTGCTACGCAGGTGCTTAGCCTAAACAAGGAAGTACAAGTATTGTCGCGTGTGCTACGAATGCAACATTCAAACTTGGATGACATGTAGGATGCAATGCATGGCAGATAATAGTTTAAGTGCATACAGATAAGGAATTTAAACGTGGCAGGCAACAATGCATGAATGACATGGCAGGGTGACATATCTAGCTTCGTTGTCAAGCTAGATCTTAAAGTTGCGCCTAGACAACTATCATTTTAATGTCTAGTCTCTTTTACGCTAAAAACAAGGAAGTGACCTAAAACATGGCCCTAAGCAAAAGTTGGCAAGTTTCACTTGCCTGCAAATATGACGTCTGAAAAATACCGTCCAAAAGTCCACATGTCACAAACAACCTATGTGCACAAGTCCACCAGCCTACAGTCCCATATTATTAATCTTGATTAGTGAATTTAAAACACTTTAAAAACATCAATTTTATACTTGATTAACAGGAAATAGGTTGGGGGTCCTAAGGGTGCAGAACGTTACCACAACACGACGCGAAAGCTACACTGGCGTTGGGTAGCGACGCCAGGGGTTGGAATATAAGAACGTGCTCCTAGCCCAAATTCCAGACCAAATTCCTCGCTCGAATAGTCTGGGCAGCAACCAGATCAACGAAACAAGATTCCAATGCTAGGACGTGCGACGAAGGGCTACGACGTATCGCAACGTCGTAATCGGCAAATCCACGAAGAAGAGACACCTAGGTGGGACCCACAGTAGTGCTAGGGGCCAATGGCGGACCCACAACACCTCTGGAGAACTTGGGGGCCCACGGTGGCAAGCATTACGGAAGCTGCGACGTTGCGACAAAGGTCGCTCGGTCAGACTGGGCCGCTGCGAGAGAATCTCTCGGTCAGATCGAGAGAACACAGCGCACGGCCAATCGCTGCGCTGCAGAGATGCAGGTGGGTCGGTCACAGCGGGCCGCTGTGAGGGAATTTGTCGGTCGGGTGCTGCGGGGCGGGGGTTGCAACGTTACGGGTTGCACCGGAGCAGCGGTGCGGGGGAGCGGGTCGGTCAGACCAATAGAAGGCGTCGGTCGGGCGCTGCGGACTGCAGCAAAGCGGGATGCGAGGCGATGCGGGCGGGGCTCTCGGTCAGACCGAGAGAAGCTCTCGGTCATAGCGGGGGCTTGCGAAGCGGGCGACTGGTTGCAGAGCGAAGCGACGGTGCGGGGCAGAGCCTCGGTCAGACCGAGGGAAAACAGGGGAAAACGTCGGTCGTGGGGGGGGGCGGCTGTGGGGGTTGGTTGCGACGAACGTCACAAGTGGGAATTTGAGATGTGGGGGCGGCTAGGGTCTGTTTTTTTGGGAAAATATATTATCCTAGGGGGCATTTATATAGTGTAGGTGGGTTGACTTGGGCTAGGGTTGCTTTCTATTAGGATTAGGATTTTAAAAACAATAAAACCCATTCTCTCTCTCTCCTACTCACGCATGGATAGGGTGCGACCAAGAATGGGCTGAGTCAACTAGGGTTGGGTGATAAAATATGTAGGGAATGTATATAGGGGTTAAACTAAAGGAACTAGGGTTCAAAGAATTAAAGATAAGATGTGCTAAAAATGTAAAATAGGTCAAATGAAATCCTAAAATTGTGAAATAAATATTGGGGTGATCGGGACGACGAGAGAAAGGAAACTAAGAAGATGGATCTCAATTTCGACGTCGAGTGACGAAACTAAAAATAGAAACGTCTCACGTCAAAAGTGAAAATCGCAACGTCTCTTCGAATAAGATCAAATCGTGGGAGAACGACTCAAGAAATGTTGTTCCAAAATAGTGCCACAATTTAATACTCTCAGAGACGATCACAACGACATATCACACTAAAGTGTTCACAAACAAACAGAGTCTAAAATAAATATGTGCACGGTCAAAAGCACGTACACGAACAAAGCTACGTGCACGTAAAACATATAACGAAAACAGACCGTTACATCCTCCCCACCTTAGAAATGATTCCGTCCTTGGAATCAACATCAAGCACTGCTCGAGAAGAGGTGTGGGAAGCGCTCTCTCGTATCATCCTCACGCTCCCAGGTGGACTCCCCAGGGGAACCATGACGCCACTGCAATCGAACCAAGTCGACGGTCTTATTCCTCAGCTGCTTCTGCCGTCGATCCAGAATTTCAACTGGCTGCTGATCATAAGATAGATTCGGACGAACCGTGATCTCCAAGAAATCTATAGCATGGGACGGATCACTAACGTATCGACGTAATTGAGATACGTGAAATACGTCGTGAACTCCCTCCAGCGACGGTGGCAACGCCAAGCGATAAGCCACCGCTGCAACTCTCTCCAGAACGTCAAACGGCCCAATGTACCTCGGACTCAGCTTGCCTCTCTTCCTAAATCAGATAACTCTGAGGTTCGGAGAAATCTTCAGAAAGACACGATCTCCAGGCTGAAACTCCAAAGGCCTCCGTTTAGCATCTGCCTAATGCTTGAAACGGTCATGCGCAGTCCTCAGCTTCTCCCGGATGTTCCTCACAACATCCACGGCCTCCACAATCATCTCCGGTCCTAACAGCTCCCGATCTCCAATGTCATCCCAGCTCAGTGGCGATCGACATTTCTTTCCGTATAGCACGGCGAATGGCGCCATGCCAATACTCGCCTGGTAGCTGTTATTGTAGGCAAACTCAACATGATGGAGATGATCCTCCCAAGATCCCTTAAAGTCCAACATGCATGCTCTCAGCATGTCTTCCAAAATCTGAATCGTCCTCTCGGACTGGCCATCCGTCTGCGGGTGGTACGCTGTGCTGAAACTCAGACTCGTACCCAGACTCTTCTGCAGACTCTGCCAAAACTGAGACATGAATCTCGTGTCTCTGTCCGACACGATACTCACAGGGACTCCGTGAAGTCGTACGATCTCCTGCACGATTCACGTTACATCACTATCTAAACTAGGAAAAGGAAATAAAAACGGAGAGTAAAAGAATTTACCTACATATATCTCCTCGCTAGCGTCTCAGTAGACTGTCCTACTCGGAAGGGAATAAAGTGCGCTGATTTGGTCAATCGGTCTACGATCACCCAAATCGCGTCATTCTGCTTCGGACTCCGAGGTAGTCCAGTCACGAAATCCATAGTGATGTGTTGCCACTTCCACTCCGGAATCGGAAGCGGCTGTAGCAACCCTGCCGTACGCTGATGCCCCGCATTTACTTGCTGGCAAACCATACACTTGGCTACACTCCAAGCCATACACCTCTTCATACCATGCCACCAATAGTTCAGACGAAGATCCTTGTACATCTTGGTACCACCAGGATGAATAGAATACGGTGAACTGTGTGCCTCCACCAATAATTCCTCTCTGATATCTCCAGCTGGCACACACAACCTGGCTCCAAATCTCAACGAACCATCCTCATGAATCAAGAAGTCAGTCCGTAGACCGGCTTCCACCTGCTCCCGAATCTTCACCAGCTTAGCATCTCCAACCTGTCCAGCCTTGATCCTATCCACGATCGTCGACTGTATTTGCATACTCATCAACAAAGAAGTATCTCCAGGAAGAATAATCTCAATACCAGACTCGCAAAAATCCTGCTGCAATCTCCACTGCGAAGTCAACATCATCACCGCTGGAAGTCTGCTCAGCGCATCTGGAACCACATTCACCTTGCCAGGGTGATACTGCAAATCAATCTCATAATCTGCCATGAGCTCTAACCATCGACGCTGTCGCATGTTGAGCTCCTTCTGAGTAAAAATGTACTTCAAGATCTTGTGATCGGTGAAGATCTTCACCTTCTCACTCAGCAGGAAGTGCCTCCAAATCTTGAGCGCAAACGCGACTGCAGCCAACTCCAAGTCGTGTGTCGGGTAAATCTTCTCATGAGCCTTGAGCTGACGAGAAACATACGCAACCACATGCCCATGCTGATGCAACACACAACCAAGACCCTTGCCAGAAGCATCACAAAAGATCTCGAATCCTCCACTCCGATCAGGCACAACAAGAACATGGGCAGTCGTCAATCTCTCCTTCAGAATATCAAAAGCCTTCCCACAATCATCAGACCAAACAAATGGTACATCCTTCCATGTCAGTCTAGTCATCGGCTAAGCAATCCGGAAAAAGTCCTTAATGAAACTCCGATAATAACCTGCAAGCCCAAGGAAACTCCTGATCTCTGATGCTAACTGTGGAACATGCCACTCTCTGATAGCCTTAATCTTCTCGGGATCCACCGAAATTCCATCGCCTGACACCACATGCCCGAGAAAAGCAACTCTATCCAGCCAAAACTCACACTTGGAATACTTACCATACAAACGATGCTTCCCCAAAATCTCCAACACTGTCCTCAAGTGCGATGCATGCTCTTCCTCCGACTTTGAATAGATCACGATGTCGTCAATAAAGATAACGATAAACTTGTCTAGAAAGTCGTAGAAGATCAGATTCATCAGATTCATAAAAAACTGCGGGCACGTTGGTTACACCGAAAGGCATAACCACGAACTCGTAGTGACCATACTTCGTCCTGAATGTTGTCTTCGGGATATCTTCCTTCTTTACCTTGACCTGATGATAACCACTCCTCAGATCCAACTTAGAGAACACCCTCGAATCTCCAAGCTGATCAAAAATGTCATCTATACGAGGCAATGGATATTTATTCTTGATGGTCACCGCATTCAGCTCCCTGTAATCCATGCACATGAGACGCGAACCATCCTTCTTCTTCACCAGCAAAACTGGTGCTCCCCACGGAGACACACTGGGATTAATGTAACCCTTCTGCAAAAGCTCATCCAGCTGCCTACGTAACTCCTCCAACTCTGCTGGAGCCATACGATACGGCGCCTTCGAAATAGGCTGCGCTCCCGGAATAAGATCAATCAAAAACTCGAGAGCTCGATCGGGCGGCAGTCCAGACATCTCCTCGGGGAAGACGTTGTCAAATTCACACACCACAGCTGGTCTACTTTGCTCCATCTGCATAGCAACGATCTCCACCGGTCTGGCCCGAAATCTGACAGGGCCAAGCGAACTGCTACCTCGACTGAACTCAAACACTGGATGTCCTGGGATCTCAAACACCACCTTCTTCCTCCGGCAATCGATCGTAGCATAGAAACTCGCTAGCCAATCCATCCCAATCACTGCATCATAGTTAAGGATGTCGTGGACAATAAAATCAGCGTAAAGTTCATGTCCACAGACCACCAAAGGGCAAGAATTGCATCCACGATGTACCGAGATCACGCCATTTCTTGTAAAGATGTTCCAACTCTTGGGAAGAGGGGATGTCGTCAAGGAATGCTTCTCCACGAAGCTCCGGGAAATAATGCACATCGATGCACCAGAGTCAAAGAGGACTCGTGCAGGAAATGTGCAAACCAAAATAACACCTAACAAGCAGTCTAACAATCAAACCCTATTCTAACAAACAATCATATGCAAGCAACCAAACATAATCTAACAAGCCAAAACTAACTAAGGAAGGAAACAACTAGACAGAGGGTTACCTGCGATAACATCATTCACAGCCTCGCTCTCCACAGCCGTCATCAGAAAAGCCTGCCTCCTCGGTTGCATGGCCTGCTGAAAAGCCTGCCTCTGTGGAACGAGAGCAGCTCCACGTCCTGCAGGTACAGGTGCTCTCTGCTGCAATGGTTGTGCTGCAACTGGTTCCTTCCAAGGCTGCTTAGACTTCGGGCACTCCTTCATAGTATGAGTAGGGTCTCCACAAACCAGACACTATCCCAACATCCTCCTACACTTCTCCTTGACATGCCTGGTCTTGCCACAGAAATGGAAAGTCTTCTGAGTAGGCCCACCTGGCCTCTTGAACTGCACCGACTGGTTAGGCTTGAACCCAGGCCTAACCACTGCTCTAGCCTACTCCATAGGCCTCTTCCCAGCTTCAGAAATCTGTCCTCTCTTCTGCCTCGCAATCAGCTCCTGCCTCCTAACAGCTACCAGCAACTTCTGATACGACTCCAGATCTGACGAAGACATCAGGCTCTGCAAGTCTAGGGAAAGACCCTGCAGAAACCTCTGAGCCTTCTCCTCAGCATCCTCCACCATCTTCGGTGCGAAGCGACTCAGCCTGGTGAAATCCTGATGGTATTGGTCCACCGTCAGATTTCCCTGCTTCAGCTCAATGAAGCGCTGCAACATTTCCCTCCTGGCAGCCTTCGGAAAGTACTCCTCATCGAACCTGGACTTGAAAGTAGCCCAAGGTATAGGACTCACCAACAGCTCCTCTTCTGCATCCCACCAGTTGCGGGCATTATCCTTGAGCTACTTCTTCACCAAATCAACCCATCCAACCGGGTTGATCTTTGACATCTTCAGATTAGCCTCAGTATTCCTGATCCACTCCTCAGCAGCCAACGGTCCTTCGGATCCATCAAAGTAAGTCGGGCCCAGCTCCCGAAACTGCTTCGCTCCTGGATCAAAGCGAGGGGCATTCTGGGTATTCTGAAGCATCCCTTGCTGCACGTGCATCATCTGATGCATCATCCTCATGATCTCAGCATCGGTGGGCTCTCTATCCGGCACATCAACACGATTGGGCCCACCACCAGCTCGGGTCTGTCGTCTCCCAGCCATCTAATGACATAGAAAACGGACAAAATTTAGACTCAAAGCTTATGACTTGGATGTTGTAATTTATTTACTGGACATTCCGTTATTATCGTTGTTCCGATAATTCGCAGTTGCAAGAGGGGACCTGCATGGGCCACCAACAAAACCGGTCACGCCCCACTTCCCAAAAGTATGGAGGCGAGGAGTGAGTAGGTCCGCTCAGACTTGAAGCTGTGAAGCTGCAAGTCTGATAAGCGTCAATAAACTTTAAATGGCAGGTCCTTGCAAATGCGATACGAAACAAAGATAATAATAAATGAAATGAGACAAAAGTAATCTCAGAATATCCATAAAATAAGTTCCAACATCACAGAAAAAGCCACCAGGCTAAAAGAAAAGAGTCTAAACGGCACCAGCATGGCCAACAAAAGTACAACGTACAGAAAACAAAGTAATGGTGCTACGCACTGGCAACTAAAAGCAACCTAACGCAAAGCAACTCAGAACAGTCTCTAAGACTGGTCACCGGTGTCCACCAACTCCTCGACAAACGTGGGCTCCAGCTCAGCGTCAACAAACACCTCGTCCTCAGCAACGGTCTCTGGCTCATGGACTAACATGTGACACCCAAAAGAGCAAGGGGCACATGTCAGTAAGTCTACAAGAGATTTGTGCAAGGAAACTGAAAGTAAAGGTAAAGCAACCTAGCAGTTCTAGCATGATGCAATGACATGGCAGATATAGCATGAGTGCAACAAGTAAAGTAAAGTACGAGCATGGAATGGCAATTGGCATTTAAATCATGGCATGGATATCAAGTTTTGCAAGAACAATCACAAGGACAAGAACAAGTCTAGTAAGCACGTCGTGCACAGAGATTACGCCTTTTAGCTAGAGTGGCTGCGCGGGCCAACTCCTAAGCTCAAGTGATCGCTTATCCCTACCCCTCCATGTGTATCGGGCATTGGCTTTTGACCAACACAAGTAGCCCGCTTCTGGATCACGAGCCAGGAAGTGTATTTGGCATATGGTTGTGCCTGCTACGCAGGTGCCTAGCCTGAACAAGGAAGTACAAGTATTGTAGCGTGTGCTACGAATGCAACATTCAAACTTGGATGACATGTAGGATGCAATGCATGGCAGATAATAGTTTAAGTGCGTACAGATAAGGAATTTAAACGTGGCAGGCAACAATGCATGAATGGCATGGCAGGGTGACAGATCTAGCTTCGTTGTCAAGCTAGATCTTAAAGTTGCGCCTAGACAGCTATCATTTCACTGTCTAGTATCTTTTACGCTAAAAACAAGGAAGTGTCCTAAAACATGGCCCTAAGCAAAAGTTGGCAAGTTTTACTTGCCTGCAAATCTGACGTCTGAAAAATACCGTCCAAAAGTCCACAAGTCACAAACAACCTATATGCACAAGTCCACCAGCCTACAGTCCCATATTATTAATCTTGATTAGTGAATTTAAAACACTTTAAAAACATCAATTTTAGTCTTGATTAACATGCAATAGGTTGGGGGTCCTAAGGGTGCAGAACATTACCTCAACACGACGCGAAAGCTACACTGGCGTCGGGTAGCGACGCCAGGGGTTGGAATATAAGAACGTGCTCCTAGCCCAAATTCCAGACCAGATTCCTCGCTCGAATAGTCTGGGCAGCAACCAGATCAACGAAACAAGATTCCAACGCTAGGACGTGCGACGAAGGGCTACGACGTATCGCAACGTCGTAATCGGCAAATCCAAAAAGAAGAGACACCTAGGTGGGACCCACAATATTGCTAGGGGCCACTGGGGGACCTACAACACCTCTGGAGAACTTGGGGGGCCCATGGTTGCAAGCGTTGCGGAAGTTGTGACGTTGCGACGAAGGTCGCTCGGTCAGACCGGGCCGTTGCGAGAGAATCTCTCGGTCAGACCGAGAGAACACAGCGCACGGCCAGTCGATACGCAGCGGAGATGCGGGTCGGTCTGTCACAGCGGGCCGCTGCGAGGGAATTTGTCGGTCGGACGCTGCGGGGTGGGGGTTGTAACGTTGCGGGTTGCAACTGAGCAGCAGTGCGGGGGAGCGGGTCGGTCAGACTGATGGAAGGCATCGGTCGGGCGCTGCGGGCTGTAGCGGAGCGGGATGCAGGGTGATGCGGGCGGGGCTCTCGGTCAGACCGAGAGAAGCTCTCGGTCGTAGCGGGGGCTTGCGAAGCAGGCGACTGGGTGCGGAGCGGAGCGGCGGTGCGGGGCTGAGCCTCGGTCAGACCGAGGGAAAACAAGGGAAAACGTCGGTTGTGCGGGGGCGGCTGCGGGGGTTGGTTGCGACGAACGTCGCAAGTGTGAATTTGAGATGTGTGGGCGGCTAGGGTTTGTTTTCTTGGGAAATAGGTTATCCTAGGGGGTATTTATATAGTGTAGGTGGGTTGACTTGGTCTATGGTTGATTTCTATTAGGATTAGGATTTTAAAAACAATAAAACCCATTCTCTCTCTCTCTCTCCTACTCACGCATGGATAGGGTGTGGCCAAAAATGGGCTGAGTCAACTAGGGTTGGGTGATAAAATATGTAAGGAATATATATAGGGGTTAAACTAAAGGAACTAGGGTTCAAAGAATTAAAGATAAGCTGTGCTAAAAATGTAAAATAGGTCAAATGAAATCCTAAAATTGTGAAATAAATATTGGGGTGATCGGGACGACGCGAGAAAGGAAACTAAGAAGACGGATCTCAATTTCGACGTCGAGTGACGAAACTAAAAATAGAAACGTCTCACGTCAAAAGTGAAAATCGCAACGTCTCTTCGAATAAGATCAAATCGTGGGAGAACGACTCAAGAAATGTTGTTCCAAAATAGTGCCACAATTTAATACTCGCAGAGACGATCACAACGACATATCACACTAAAGTGTTCACAAACAAACAGAGTCTAAAATAAATACGTGCACGGTCAAAAGCACGTGAACGAAAAAGCTACGTGCACGTAAAACGTATAACGAAAACAGGCCGTTACAGGGGCTACTCGATCGAGTAGCCTGTATCAGCCAGAAGCAGAGCAGCAGCAAGTGGAGCCTGAAGTCGACTCGACCGAGCAGACACCGCTACTCGGTCAAGTAGCGCGACACGCCCAGTAAGCTGCAGGCCCAAGTGCCCAGATTTTCTGATATTTTTGTGGGGTCCCTACCCCTTGTATATAAGCACGTTTTTACCCTATTTTTGGGAGGGGAGGTGGAGACATCAAGAGTTTTACCCTATCTTTTAGTTTTAATTAGTATTCTTAGATCTATAAAGTTTTGTGCCATCGCTAATTTTGTGAAGAGAAAGCTTGGATTTTTATTGTTCTTTTGTGTAAGAAAACTCTATTTTCTTAATTCTATTTGATTTTCTATTACTCCACGATGCGTTTGTAACAATTCTCTAAACTTTCTATTGATTTTGATGTTTTCTATTGCCGTGATGAATTCCTTTGCATCTATTGAATCTTTCTTTGCTATTGCTATGATGTGTGAATAGTTCCATCTAAGGCTAATGGATTAGCCCATGGATATTAGGATTTAGATGTAAAGTTAGGATATTTAGGTTGCGTTGGTATAAAAGGGACATATTTTGGTCGATCTTGCAAAGTTTGTAGGAGATCTCGTACTGAGATCGTACCCATGGTCGGTGGAATCGATTGGCTTAAGGAGTATCCTACAAACTTAATTAGAAGTTAGTGGATTCAATTAGGGCTCGTGACCATGTCTGGCTCGCATCTTGATGGGATCCATCGATGAACTATTACTAATTGACGGCTACCGTCATTGTGTTAATGATAGCCACCAAAATACATCGAAACTCTAACCCGCGTGAGTGGCATGAGTTGAGATCATTCTGACCACGAGAGTGGCATAAATATTTTCGATTCTTAATGCACGGATCATGTGCGCCTGTCACGAGAGCAGGTTTAATGTGATACGTTAGATTCATGGCACTTAGACCCATGAAGTCCACATATGCGACAATCCCTAATAAAGCCAATGCAACGTAAGAGTCTTAACCTAGCATTGACATACGATGATCCTAGTAGTGAGTCTTAAAGCTCTAGTCTTTATTAATTGGACACAATCCCAAATAAACAATCTGTTGAAACCGACTACTACCTAAATTCCGAGATTTGAACATAGCCTGAGACAATAACATCGCTACCCTCCCAGTGGGATCGATAATCTTTTATACTATTACTTGAGACCGCACACTTGCGTAAAGGGCCGGGAATTTGCATTTGGGATATATCTATCCCTTGGCGTTCGTGCCATTGCTAAATGGCTTCTAGGTGTAAGTTTCGAGAGCATCATGTTTTTGGCACCGTTACCGGGGATGATAACAGTGTTACTTGGGTTATTCTTCTATTAACAAATTTGCTAGCAAATCTTACCATGTCTTACCTTTTTGCCTTTTTATTCTTTTATTACTTTGCTATTGACGGTATTTTCTGAGTTCTTATTGTGCATGAACACTCACATCAGGGGATCTGACAAAGAATTATTATTTAACTCCGAGATCGAAAAGACCGCAAGAAGGCTCAGAGCAGAGAAAAGGAGTCAGACTATTATAGATCCAATGGCAAAGGGTAATACTTCTCCTCCACGCAAAGGTTCCATTCGAGACTATATAAAGACAAATTTTACTGTTGCTTCTTCTATCTTGAGGCAGCAGCTGGCGGTATTAAGCTTTGAGCTGAAGACTGGGTTGATAAATCTAATGCAGCAGGACCCCTTTCACGGGCACTCATATGAAAACCCAAACCACCATATAGACATATTCTTGGCAAAGTGCGACACATTCCATGCCAAAGACGTGAGTGAAGATGATATCAAGCTCAGACTATCCACATTCACTCTGAGGGATAAGGCCTCGTATTGGTTGTGAGTGCATCCTTCTAATACCTTCACGACTTGGGAGCATTTGGCTACAGCCTTTGTGAACAAGTTCTCTCCACCACCCAAAACGGTGAGGATTTGAGGAGCGATCTCAAATTTTAAGCAAGTTCTCCAAGAGTCGTTGTATGAGGCTTGGGAAATATTTAAAGACCTACATCATGAATGCCCGCACCATGGAGTCCTGGAGTGGGATCTTATTCAGAGCTTCTATAATGGGCTCCAACCAAGTACAAAGATGATTATCGATGCCTCCGATCAAGGCGCTCTCTTGGATAAGCCATCCGATGAAGCTCTATCTTTGCTGGAGCAAATGGCCACAAATAATCAGCAGTGGGGCGACGAATGCTCATCTACTAGAGGCCCCGAGGTAAAAATCGCTACACATCTTGATAGTCTTATTGAGACTCTTTGCAAACAGGTGGCGAGGATTGAACAGATGTTGGATGCTATTCCACCACTTCTAGAGCTCCAGCTTATCCCACACATGAAGACTATGCAGAGGAAGGCTATGCTCCTAATGAAGGACTCTACGATGGAGCAAACATGCAAGCTGAGCAGGTACACTTTGTAGCTGGAGAGGGGAGGAATCAATGGCAACATCCGGTGGCGAGAAATCATCCCGGATTTTCTTATAGTAACCCCAATGGAGGATTGCAACCTCCTCAGCAGTAGAGACCTCCACCTCCTCCTCAGCAACAAGGGGCACCTCCACAGAACCAATAGTATGGGTTTAGGCCATCTGGGCCTTATAAACTGCCGGGATACTACAGCCGCCTGCCACAACAACAATGCCAATCGACGGCCCCGAGACCCAATCCGGAGGCAACCTTGGATGCTTTTATGAGTGGGCAAGCCAAGGTAAATGCTAATACTTCCGCTCACATCATGTCCCTCAACGCCTCTATTGATGAGCTCAAAGGCTAAATGTCCCAATTTATGAAGATGCTGTTGAGTATTGGACTTCTTCCTACTTGGTGTTAATGATGAGCAAACATAAATACTTGTGACTAATCCCCTATTTGCAGTTAATACATTGCCTAAGCATATCACGAAGATCTATTTGCAATGGATGACACTCAAAGATCATTGAAAGCAAAGGAAGTGGATTGGATAATCGTAGATGGTGATTGAAGCTCCTAGAAGACTTCAAGCTCATGCGTTGGATAGAAGGGAGTGTTCGTCAAATGTAACTTTCTTGTTTCTCTTCTAATATGTAGCTTAGAAATTGAACTTTGTTGGAGCACACACACATCTTCGTTTCAGTCTTAGGATATCATTAGATCAACTTGCCATTGACTATAATTCATTTCTATCTAGATTGTGCATGTCATGTTTTTAACAGTCGACTGCTGAACGATTTACAGTCGCCTGTCACAAAACAGTCGACTGTGTTTTGTTCTACAGTCGCATGTTATGCACAAACGTTTTCAGTCTAGTTTTGGGCTTCTTAGCTTAAACTCTCACAGGCAACTTATGTAGATTTCACAGGCGCCTGTCCAAGTGACAGTCGACTGTGTTTTGTTAATCAGTCGCATGTCTATTGTTACCCCAATTCTATTTCTCTGTTTGATCTGGCCAGTCGACTATTGTTGGATTTATAGTCGACTGTCCAATGGAACAATCGACTGTCAATGCTTCAATAGTCGTCTGTCTTTGAGCCTATTTTGATGACTCAACTCTCTGCAAAATGTCAAGGTCTTGACAGTCGCCTGTAGAAGGATTTACAGTCGTCTGTTTAGTTTAACAATCGACTATCTTCTTTTCATCAGTCTCCTGTCATGTTCTTCCAGACTTTTCTCAGATTCTCTCAAATTACCCAGCTTACAACCAGCCGCCTGGAGTAGGATTTACAGTCGCATGTTGGTTTAACAGTCGACTGTCCACGTAGTAAGTTACTGTTATGAATTCTCACCTACCCTCTGTCACTGTGCAACAGTCAACTGTGAGTACTTCAACAGTCGACTGTCACAGGCACAGATTTTATCCGTTGAGTTTTCCCCAGGGATTTCAAAGGGGTTTTTGGTGATTCATTTTGAAGGGTTTGAGAAACCTATAAAAGAAGCCTCTACTTTCCATTGAGAGGCTAGACTCTTTGATTATTTATTTCTAAAATCTTCAAGCTTTCATTTTAAAGATCAAAGCTATCAAAATCCAAAAGCCCTAGAATTCCTATCTTTCATCTCTTGCTCCACAACCTAGAATCAAAGAGAAATCTTCTAGACATTTGGTGCAATCAAGAGAAAAGGCATTCCTCTCTTCCAAGAGAGTCTTTCAACACACAACACACTTCTCCTTCAAGTTCTACTTCAAGGCATATGTGATTGTAAGTGTTGTTTAATTTCATATATCATAGCTTTCGTTATTTGATTCAGTCTCGGGTTGTGAGAGTGGTTTGCTTGCTCCCAAGTTGTGGGAGTCAAGGACATCGAGTGTATTTCGATTTCACTTGTAGGGAAGTGACTTGAGTAATCCAATCCCTTGAAATATCCTTGCGTTTGCATTTGTTTCATTTTGGGTTTATTCTTATTCCGCACTATTTGTTGGTTAGGAATTTAATTTGGTGTAACTATCTTTTTAAATTACATAAACACTATACAACCCTCATTCTAGTGTTTTCCTAATAGCCAGGGACCTTACAATTGGTATCAGAGCGCTAGTGTGTAGCTATGGTATCCAACAGCAACAACGTTCCTCCACCGTCTTCGTATAACAATTATGATCGTGATGGAGCGGCCACGTTTTCGAAGGACAATCAACGGTGCATCCTCTGTGTTTCAATGGCACAAACTTCGGCTATTGGAAATACCGGATGGAGACATTCCTAAGGAGTGCTTCCCTTTGGATTACCGTCCACAAGAATACGTTGAGCCCACCGAAGAGGATTTCGAAAAATGGACAGCTTTCGAGAAATCCGCCGAAGTCAACAATGCAAAGGCAATAAACGCTCTTCGTTGTGCGTTGGACCTAGAAGAGTTCAACAAGATATGCACATGTAAGAGTGCATATCAAATTTGAAACCATCTCATCGTTACCCATGAGGAAACGAACAAGGTAAAACTTTCAAAACTTTATGTTGCCATGCAAAATTTCGATATGTTTCATATGCAGGAAAATGAAAGCTTAGTATCGATGTACAGATGTTTTACCGATATCACTAATGAACTGGAAGCTCTCGGACAAGTCTATTCCTAACAAGATAAGGTAAGGAAGATCATAATGGGAATGACCTCCAAGTGGGAAAAGAAGATCTATCGCCGTCGAGGAGGTCAATGACTTGAGGACTTACACAGTTGTGAACCTTATCGACACACTCATGTCTTACGAAGTAAGACGGAAGAACCGATTAAAGATTCGAGCTACGATGAACCCTTCGGAGGCCAAGAAGAAAGCTTTAGCATTCAAAGCCAATTTCTCATCCTCGGATAGTGAAGAATCAGAAAATGAGATTGACTTGGAAGAAATGGCTCAAATGGCGAAGAAGTTCCAACGCTTCTTTCGCAAAGGTAAATTTCCCTCTAAGAATAGATTTGATTCTACTAATAACACTTCCTCTCTTTGCTTTAAGTGTAATAAGCCAGGGCACATCAAGAAGGATTTCCCAACGCTACGAAACAAAGAGAAGTGGAAGGCTCCGAAGTGCCACAAGTCCGACAAGAATAAGAATGATAAGAAGAAAGGACTAGTCGTTACATTCGATGACTCAAGTGAAGACTCATCAAGCAAATCCGATGATGAGAAGGGTGAAAGTGCCCACATGTTTTTCATGGCCCAGGAAGATTCACTCTCTGATGAAAGTGATTCCGACATGGATGAAACCGAGGTAACTATGGATGAATTGCGTATTGCTAATGAAGAATTATTTACAACGTATCGATCTTTAATGCTTAGATATACTAGTTTAAATAAATTGAATGTTAGCAATTCATCCATTCCATGCATTATCAACAATGACAGCATTGTTGATACATTAACTCTTGAGAAAGCGAATTTAGCTTCTCAAAATGTCACTTTAAGAAATAAGGTGAATACCCTTAAATCTCAACTAGATAAAAACACATCCTAAGGATAATAGTGATTTAGTTTCACGACACACACAATTGGGTTTAGAGAATTATTCTCTTAAAACCCAAGTGCACAAGCTCAAAGCATGGGTGTCCACCGTGGATACCAATATTTCTTCTCTTAAGGAGAAGTATGAGCTCATGTCCTCCCGTATTGTGAGATTTAATAAGGGAAAAGGACAATTGGACGATTTGCTAGCAAACCAATTTCCGGCCATACATCGTATTGGTATTGGTTTTATGAAAGCAAATGCATCCAATGCTCACACCTTCTATAGTGGTGTCACTATAGACTTTGTGAGGCCATCCTCCAGTGCATCCACAAGTGGTGTCAAAGACACTATAGGTACCAAGAAAGTCACCACTTCACTGTCACTTCCTTTTGGCAAGATGCCCACTAAGGGTGTAAACCAAAAGAGAAGCCATGCTTACATGTACACCAACCTTCATCAACGTAGGAATTCTCCTACTTCACAAGTGGATACTCATGACACTTTCTATGCTCCACACCCACGGACACATGCAAATCCACACATGAGAAACACACATGTACGTGCTCCTATACAGCCATATGCTCATGCGCATCATTCTTACATGTATGCATACCCTCCACATGTCATGCATGACTCATATGTTTTATACAACATGCATGTTCCCAAGCATACATACAATCCTCGTATGTCCAATGCATATCCACCTCCTCATGTCTATGTTAAAACCCATGTTCCTAAGAAGCATCCACCATATAGACATCTAACAACTATGCATGCAACTAGGAAAAGGACTCCCAAAACATACACTATTTGGGGTCCTAAGAACACTAGCTTAAATGATAGGAATGCTTATATTGATTCCTATTTTCATAATGTTATTAATAATGGTAATTATGTTGGAAAGCGGAAGTCCACTTGGACTTGGCTTCCAAAGGGCTAATCCCCTTGGACCCAACAAAAATTGGGTACCATGAGCTTATGGTACATTATATAGGTACCCAAGAGAAAAAAGAGAGCAATAAAGGTCAAATTAGCTCTAAAAGGAAAGGATGGATTCTCAACAGTGATTGCTCCAAACATATTTCGGGAGATCCCTCATTGCTCTCCGAAGTGATTAGCATCAAGGATGGTGCAACAGTCACTTTTTGGAGGTAACCAAAAGGGAACCAGCATTGGAGTAGGTATAGTCGGAAACTCCTCCAATCCTTGAATTACTAATGTATTTTTAGTTAGTGCTTTGTGTCACAACCTCATCTCCATTAGTCAACTGTGTGACAAACGTTACAAGGTTAACTTTGGAGAAGGCTTATGTAAAATTGTTGATTCTAATTCACACGTTTTATTTACCGATACTAGGCGTAAAAATATTTATTATTTGAGCTTGCCTAAAGCCGTAGAATATTGCTTAGTTGCTAATACAAATGAACAACTATTATGGCATCGCCGTTTTGGTCATGTTCAATTGAAGCACTTATATAAGTTAGCTAAGCATGATCTAGTCAAATGTTTTCCAAAAATTGCTTTTAGTAAGAAAAACTTTTGTGATTCTTGTCAAAGAGGTAAACTTAGTAAATCATTTTTCAAGCTTAAAGAAGGCATTACGTCTAAGAGGCCCCTAGAATTACTTCATCTGGATTTGTTTGGACCAACTAGAATCGCTTCTTTAGGCAATGCCCATTATGGATTAGTTGTCGTTGACGACTTCTCTAGATTTACTTGGGTTTCATTCTTTACTAATAAGAATGAAGCTTTTGAAGAGTTTACCATGTTTGCAAAGAAGATTCAGAATCTCTTAGGATCCACCATTATCACTATCCGTAGTGACCATGGAGGAGAATTTGAGAATGAGTCTTTTACAAAGTTTTGTGATGATACCGGGATAACTCACAATTTCTCTTTTCCTCATGCACCACCACAAAATGGTGTTGTAGAGAGAAAGAATATGACTCTTATTGAGTGTGCTCGTACCATGCTCCATGATAGTCATCTTGGACTACAATTTTGGGCAGAAGCGGTGCACACGGCATGTTATGTGCTCAATAGGATCCTAGTGAGAACCCGAACGAACAAAACTTGTTTTGAGTTATTTTATGACGAAAAGCCTCAAGTTAAATATTTTTGAGTTTTTGGATCAAAATGCTTTATCAAGAACACCTTTGGTAACTTAGATAAATTTGAGCCAAGATCCGATGAAGGGATTTTTGTTGGATATTCCACACGTAGGAAAACCTACCGGATATACAACAAAACCTCTTCAAAGATCGATGAGTCACTACATGTATCATTTTATGAAGATTTTAATTCTCTTCATGTTATTGATGATAGTGTAGATGCTGTATGTGATTCTCTTAGTAATTTTAAGATTAATGATTCATTTATTGAGACTAACACTTCTAATGAGATTGTTGAAGATGTTCCAAGTGATGCAGGAATTTCCACAGCTTACCCAACCGTTCGCAACCATCCACATGACCAAATTATTGGAGATATTGGTGTGGGTGTTCGAACAAGGTCTAGAATTGAAGAATTCTCTCATTGCGGTTGTGTCTCTACCATTGAGCCAAAGGACATCCAAGAAGCATGTGAGGATAGCTCTTGGATAGTGGCAATGGAAGAAGAGCTCATGCAATTTGAGAGAAATGAAGTTTGGAAGCTCGTTCCTCTTCCAAGTGGTCACCAAGTTATTGGGACCAAGTAGATCTTCAAGAACAAGACCGATGAGAACGAGATCATCATAAGGAACAAAGCAAGGTTAGTAGCTCAAGGCTACCAGCAAGAAGAAGGTATCGATTTCGAAGAATCCTTTGCCCCCGTAGCTAGATTAGAAGCTATTAGATTGCTTTTATCTTTAGCATCTCATAAGTATTTCAAATTGTTTCAAATGGATGTTAAAAGTGCATTTTTAAATGGTATTGTTAATGAAGAAGTTTATGTTTCTTAACCACCCAGTTTCATACATGAAAAATTTCCAAACCATGTTTTCAAACTTGAGAAGGCGTTAGATGGGTTGAGACAAGCTCATAGAGCTTGGTATGATCGACTCAAGACCTTTTTTTTTGAATTTAGGTTTTAAAATGGGTGAAGTTGATTCAACACTTTTTATTAAGGAGTATGAAAATGACATCTTATTGATTCAAGTTTATGTAGACGATATTATATTTGACTCTACTAACTTTAATCTTTGCCAAGAATTTTCTAAGTCTATGAAGGATGAATTCGAGATGAGCCACATGGGTGAGCTCAACTACTTCCTTGGACTACAAATTCGACAAATGAAGGATGTCACTTTCATACATCAAACCAAGTACACAGGGGAGCTTATCAAGCGATTCGGGATGGAATCGTCTTCAAGCAAAAGGACTCCCATGAGTACGACAACCCATCTACACAAGGATGAGAACGGAAAAGATGTAGACGTTTGTCTGTATCGAGATATGGTTGGTAGCTTACTCTATTTAACTGCTAGTAGGCCCAATATCATGTTTTCGGTATGCTTGTGTGCTAGATATCAAGCTAGACCTAAGGAGTCACACTTGATTGCTGTTAAACAAATCTTTCGTTATCTCAATCATTCACTAGATTATGGGTTACTTTACCCTAAATATAGCACATATGAGTTAATCTCATATAATGATGCCGACTTTGCCGGATGCAAATCCGATAGGAAGAGTACTAGTTGCACTTGCCATTTTCTAGGAAATTCCCTAGTTTCTTGGTTCTCCAAGAAACAAAACTCGGTATCATTGTCCATGACTGAAACAGAATATATTACCGTGGGTCTTGCATGTGCACAAGTTCTTTGGATGAGCCACACTCTTAAGGATTATGGTGTCAATTGTGATACTTGCCCTATCATGGTTGATAACCAAAGTGATATATGTCTTACCAAGAATCCGGTACATCACTCCTGTATCAAACTCATAGATGTGAGACACCACTTTATCAATGATCATGTAGCTAAGAAGGACATCATCTTAGAGTACATTGAAACCCAAAAACAAATCACCGACATCTTCACAAAACCTCTTAAAGAAGATTCATTTGTGAGGTTGCATGGAGAATTAGAGATTATGGGTTAATCTGAAATTTAGGAGGTCAACTTACTTGTTATATCATCTATTGAACTCATATCATCATGTTATCTCTCTTCATTTGATATATCATATATTGGTTATAAGAATGGCTATTGAGATTTTGTTGTTTTCATGAGTTTTCGGATTGTTTTTAGAGATTTATGTAATAAATGATTTATCTTTTGATATTCATTTTGTGATGAGTTTGTGTTAGAGTATAAGTCCTAGGGTGAGTTATGCCTATCCTCTGGATTTTAACCTCACTGTGCATTTTTGGACCAGGACAGACGACTGTCATTCCTTCGACAGTCGACTGCCCTATTCTATCTTCTCTTTCAGCAGACTGTATCTTTCGCCCAGGCTACTGCTGACGACTTTATAGTCGACTGTTGGATCAACAGGCGACTGCATTTTTGTCATCAGGCGCCTGTCCATCTCGTCAGAAGTCTCTGTTTATATCATCGATTTTATTGATTCTCAGTCAGTCAACTGATGAGTATAATACAGCCGACTGTCTCACGGACATGCAACTGTATGTTACCCAACAGTCGACTGTCTGTTAACCTAAGCTCATCTTTTATCATTTCAACCAGTCGACTGACTATTATTTATCAGTCGACTGTCTCCTATTGTGGCGGTTCGATATCTTGATCTGAGCCGTCGATTTTTCGATCTAACGGCCCCGATTCATCTGACCCTTCGATATAACACCGAGACCCTTCATTTCGACCAAACAGTTTCTCTCTCTTCCGATTGAAAAATCCTTTCGTCTCCCATGTTCGCTCTTCCCAGTCAATCAGTCTACCGGCGTTTTCCATCAACTCCTCTCGTCGATCTGTCGATTGCGTCTCTCAGTGCTTCGTCGACTGTCTCTTCTTTGTCTCTCGGATTAGATTTGCTTCCTATCATTGTTTATTTCGTGTGTTTCCTTCTATTCCATTGTTTGTTTGTGTAATGGCTCCCAAAACCAAGAACAAGTAAGCGTGCTAGGGTTTCCAAGCCAACTATTGCCAAAAACAAACAACCCTACAAGGCCCGCTCCAAAAACCCGATTCTCCCCCGCTCCTCTTCGCAGGGATATTCTCCTTCATATGTGTCTTCCTCATCTAAAGCTGAGCCCCTCGTAAAGCGTCCGTGCAAACCTGTTGGTGTTCGCATCAATGAGCCTTGCGCTGAGGCTTCTCCTTCACATTCTGTGTCGAGCTCCGATGAAGAAAGCCCTGCCCTGCCTCATTCTGATCCCCTCATTCCTATTTGCCGTGACGACATGTGCTTGGCAAAATTCCATTCTCTCCTCAGGATCAAGCTTCTTCGAGAGCGATTCATTATTTATCCCGCTTTCACCGCTGAGAGATTATCAGATATCCTCTCCGCTACTCTCTTGGCTAATCTCTTTCACTTCTCTCACAGTGAATCCCCTCGTGCTCATCCATTTTTGGTTAAGCTTTTCTATTCTAACCACATTCGCGGTGAGTATGCGACCACTGGCGTTATTGACACTGTCATCCAGGGGATCCACATTCGCATTGATCCTACTCTTTTAGGGACCTTTCTTAGGATTCCCTCCTCTGGATCCCTTCCTGCTGACATTTCCATTTCAGATGGTAGTGAGCTTGATCAGACTGTCCTCTGGGACATGTTTCGTAAGATCCCCTCTGCTCTTTCTTCTGGTGTTAGGTCATCCATGTTCTCGGCAAGGGGTTGGGCTGTTCACCTGGTGGTGAAGTCCAACATCCTGCCGAAGTATGGATCTTCAGACCAGCCCTCCCAGGAGATCCTTAGGTGTATGTACGCGATCTTTTCTGGCATGTCAGTAAACTGGGCCGGTGACCTCCTTGATAGGATGTACAAGGTCGAGTTTACTACTGCTTCTTTCTACATTCCATACGGCAGTCTTCTTACGCTTATTTTTCGCCAATTTGGGATTGATTTGACTCCGTACGAGCCTTTGCCTTTTGGTCCTCTTCTCGATGCTTCTGCAAAGTCGAAGTCCTCTTTAGCTCTGCAGTCTGCATCTAAGAAGAGGCAATCCTCTTCTGCTCCAACGACATCCACTGTTCCTCCTGCTGACCAGCCATCTACCTCTGCTCCTTCCTCTTATGACATTCTATTTGAGATGGTTTCTGGTCTTTATGAGTTGGCCTTCGTGTCGTTCCAGCATCAGGGTATGCCCTTCCCTGAGCACCTCAGGCGTTTTGTTCCACCATAGCCTCATCAGCCTCCACCGCCTATCATCACTGAGATTATTTCGCATCCTGGTGTATCTATTACTCAGGGTGTTGATTCTGCTACTCCTCCTCCAGAGGATGTCCCCGTTGACCCAGAGACAGCTTCCTCCTCTGCTGCACCTCGGGACACTCACTCTTAGATTTTTTTTGGTTTGAGAGTTTTGAGTGTCGTTTGTATGATGATATTTTGTGAAGTGATGGTGTATGGATGAAGTATGTATTTTGTTCGTTTTGATGCACATGGTGTTGTTCATGTATTTTGTACCCATGTGACCTTATATATATATATACACGCACACGCGCACACACACACACACACACACACACACACACACACACACACACACACACACACACACACACACACACACATACATATATATATATATAAACACACACATATATATACATCTATATTATAAAACAGGGATGTTATCATGGGTTTTTGGATAAGAGTTTTTGGATAAGAGATATTGGATAAGGGTTTGAATTGTATTTGGGTATAAAAATGAGGGATGTTATGATGAGTTTTTGGATAAGAGATATTGGATAAGAGATATTGGATAAGAGGTTGAATTGTATTTAGG
Source organism: Scilla litardierei (assembly GCA_030789695.1). Taxonomy (NCBI): domain Eukaryota; kingdom Viridiplantae; phylum Streptophyta; class Magnoliopsida; order Asparagales; family Asparagaceae; genus Scilla; species Scilla litardierei. Next base: position 47,316,578 of record CM061142.1, read on the forward strand.
GTATAAAAATGAGGGATGTTATATGAGATATTGGATAAGAGATATTGGATAAGAGATATTGGATAAGGATTTAAATTGTATATGATGGGACCATTTGGCGGGAGTTTTGAAATTTGAAGATGGTAAACAAATTGAAACTCTATCATCTCACGTGGATCGCTGATGTATCATTCAATCCCACCGCAGATCTTCCATCAACAAAAATTTTGAAGTGTGTCCTCTCTCTTACCCGAACTCTGTCACTGCCTCTCTCTCCACAGTTCTTCGGGAAACTGATGAGACCTAATCTCTCTCCCCAGTGGTCTGCGCTCCGTTGATGAGCCCTAACGCTCTCTATCCCCCCTCTAAACCTCAATCCGTCCTCTTCTCTTTCTCGAATTCGAATTAGCGAGATGGAGTGACGATTCGAATTAGCAAGGGTGTGTCTGCCAGAGGCGAATCAAGTAAGGGTTAGGATTTTTGCTCCATTTCACAGAGAAAGTGGACCAGTAGATTGAAAAATTAGAAGATGACAGTGCACTCCAACATCCTAAAGTCTCAACCCTAAGGTTTTTCTCTATCGCTCGAGTTTGTTTTGATCGTTTCATGTAAGTAAAGATTGAATCTTTTATTCATTTTGGGTCGATTTTGAAGTTTTGGGGGTTGCAATCTGGATGATTTTGAATTTTTGATTTTTGATTTTAAAGATCGGTTGTTGGTTCTCTTTCATAAAAATTGTTTTTTTCCTTGAATAATTTGTGTTTCCTGTCATTTTCAGTGCGCTCATTTACACCCTCTACATGTTTGATGAATTATTTGTGAGAGAATATGCTTAGAATTCCAGCAATGGTTTAATTTCTAATCTTTGCCATAGTTGTATGTGATCACATGTAAAAACTATGTACAGATGTGTTTTATAATATAGATGTGTTTTATTTTATTTTATCATCTTTAATCCCACATATTGTATGTATTTGCTCATTCTTAACAAATGTGTTGGCAAAAGTGCAGGTTCCCTTTGAAGAGAAGGACATGCGTTATTTTGATTTTCAACGCAGAAGTGGACAACTGCATGTGCAAAAGGAGGTGAATTTTTAAATTCAACATTTATTTGGGTAATGTATCAGTCTTTTTAGCTTCTTAACAGAGCCCAAGTTCATGTTACAGGGTGAAGATGTAGAATACAGAGGGGTGTTGCATAGGATGGTTCTGTTCTCCTGTCTGTGTCTTTGGACAACTTGAAGGTATCATATTTGTTATCTGTTTTTTACCAATAGCTATTTTTTGTGTCCCCCTATGTGTGGCATATGAACTGGAATCAATTATTTGATATTTGTATTTGATAAATGAACTTATAATCATGGTGATGTAAGAAGCAATATCATAATTGGTGATCTCCATTGGGGCTTCATAATCTGTCTCTTTTTGTTTGTGTCACTTTATTGCGTTATAAAATTACTATAGGTGCACTGCCTTTGTTCTTGAGCGTGCCTTCATACTAAGTTATGGATTTTTTTTGAAACTACATGAAGTCAAATAGCTATTTTGCCAACACATTTGTTTTTACATATTTTGTCAAACAGAACAGGAACATTTATTAACAAATGAATTTTAATAAATGTGCTTTCTAATAAATTTCAGTTGTGTTTGCAAATGTGTTGGCAAAATTGTTAAATGTTCCTATTCTTCTCTTCAAACACAATTGAATTTTGAAATGTATTAACAAATTGTTTGCAGGTTCTCTTCAAACACATCCTTCAAACATTTGTTAAATTTAATCAGGTTTATCTATTTGACATCATTTAATCAGGTTTAGCTGTTTGACAACATTCAACCTGATTAAATGTGAATGTGTAGTGTGTAAATGTTGGTTTTTTGTTATTGTGTTTTTGTTATTGCAGAACATTTTTATCTAAAAATTTCTTGCTGCTTCTAATGAGTCAGCTGGTATATTCAGCAGAAGGTCTATTTTCTACAAAATTTCTGACAAAATTAATCTTTCAATTGAACAGTTTATCATTGGGATGTTTGTTTTCTTTGTTCATCAGGATCCTGCAGAATAACAATGTTTTAGATGCTGATGTTTTTCTTTGTTTTCTTTTTTCATGATATAAAAAACATTGTTTTATTTATGTCTAAATATAGCCGATCATGAATTGAATCTTTAAAATTTTGGGGTTTTGTCAATTTGCAAACCGGATGGAGATCTTCAGATCAAACAAAATTTTTCCATTATGTTAGACATCAAATGATTATTTTTTTCTGCTTAAGAATTCTATTTATGTTCAAATGACTTTCTTCCGACAGTTTTTTATTCATTGATCTGAATAAGATTAGATATGAATATAAATTCGTGGACAAAATGTCTTACGTAATTTGTGGTTTGCTTGCAGTTTTTTTAAAAATAGATTTCAATTGGTGCATGAAATTTAAATAATTTAGTTTCGAGGGCCAAAGTTTTCTTCACGGTGTTTTGGAAATTTATTCAGATTGATTGTAAAGTTCCCAACCATAAAAAGTTTAGGATAATAGCCTTGATGTTGTTGTAACTGATGGATTGGAAACTCTCAAGGTTTATTATAATCAGGCTTCTAATGAATTTATCCGAATTCGTTTATTCTTAAAAAAAGGAATTGTTTATTAAGGAATTACTTTGTCAAGGATTTGTTGCATATTTTTTAAAAGTGGGTGGTTAATTCATAATCTGTGTCTTTATTTTTAAAGAAATTCAATGCATGTATGTGTGGTGTGTAAATGTTGGTTTTTTCTTATTGTTTTTTTGTTGTTACAGAACTTTTTATCTGAAAATTTCTTGCTGCTTCTAATAAGTCTGCTGTATATTCCGCAGGAAGGTTTATGTTCTAGAAAATTTCTGACAAAATTAATCGTTCAATTGAACAGTTTATCATTGGGATGTTTGTTTTCTTTGTTCATCAGGACCCTGCAGAATAACAATGTTTTAGATGCTGAAGTTGTTCTTTGTTCATGATATAAAAAACATTGTTTTATTTATGTCTAAATATAGCCGATCATGAATTGAATCTTTAAAATTTTGGGGTTTTGTCAATTTGCAAACCGAATGGAGATCTTAATATCAAACAAAAAATTTCCATTATGCTAGACATCAAATGATTATTTTTTTCTGCTTAAGAATTCTATTTATCTTCAAATGACTTTTCTCCGACAGTTTTTTTATTCATTGATCTGAATAAGATTAGATATGAATATAAATTTGTGGACAGGTTACGTAATTTGTGGTTTGCTTGCAGTTTTTTTAAAATAGCTTTCAATTGGTGAATGAAATTTAAATAATTTAGTTTAGAGGGACAAAGTTTTCTTCACGTGTTTTGGAAATTTTTTCAGATTGATTGTAAAGTTTTTTACACACACTTCCAGCACTTTTAATCAAGCTTCTAGCACTTTTTTGGAATTTTTTTTCAATTTTCTTTCTTTTAGTTACTCTTCTTAATTTATTTCTTCTACTCATCATTTTCTTTTTTATTTATTAATTTATTTCCTTTACTCATTAGTAACAAAATGATGTGGAGATTAGCATACTAAAGTTGGTTGAAGGATATCCAAGGATCAGGATTAAGCTTCGGTTTCTAATTCCAACAAGATGTTGATATAGGTGGCTACTTCGGATTTTCAGGTAATTTTAAATTTTAAAGTTGTCTCCTTTCTAATGGATCAATTTCATTTCTTGATTGTTTTCGGCCTAATCTTTACTACTTGGACAGTAAAGTGCCAAGAACAGTTAAATAGCATATAGCATATAGCAAAAATAGCAGTTAAATATCATATAGCATGATCTATTCTTGGCACTTTCTAATAGACAATTTCTCCTTTACTGTCCATCTATTCTTGGCATTATCCCATATGTTTAACTGTTATTTTCCATGTGTTAAACTGTTATTTTCCCATATGTTTACATGTTATTTTCCCATAAGTAACTGTTATTTTCCATGTGTTAACCTGTTATTTTCCCATATGTACATTTTTGGTTCTTTGTGTGTAAATGTCAGGGGTAATGAACTTTCAAAAGAAACATTCTGATTTGTTCTGTAAATTTTTTTCAAACATTTTTTTGGTTTGGAGAATTAAATGAGCCCAAAAATGCTAGAATGGCATATTTGATGAATATTTGAAAAATGCCAAACATGCAGATATTTCCTAGAATGACAGATTTGATGAATATTTGATATTTGGCAGTTTTCATAGAATGGCAGTTTTCACAAAGATTTGGTTGTCTAGGAAATATCATCATGTCTGATTAATGTTGTCTAGCAAATATCATGTCTTTAAGAAATTGATTCAGTTTTCACATATTTGAGAATACACCAGCAAACCATGTATGAAATGATATCTTGAAGTCTAATTTCTATCATAGAAATCATAGATATGGGTTAAGCTATCTGAAAGTTTAATGGGTCAAATTTGGATGTGGACTTGGTTTTGGAAGCCAATCCATCTTAGTGATGCTAACATTTAAGGATTTTTCCAATTCTGCATAGCCTATTTGATTTTCATGTGCATGTTTTGTTAGATTTGGAAGTGGGCTAGCCTCAAAAGATTGATAAGGTATATTTGTATGAGGTTTAAAGCATTTAATCATTTGTCTTGAAATTGTGATTTCTTTCCATAATAATCTCTCCTATGTTAATTAGATTTAGGAACTTGACATATCAGGAATGTATTTCTTTGTCCTTCTTTATTTCAAAAAATCTATATTTAAAAAATATTGATATGCTATTTTTGTATGGGTTTTAAAGCATTGAATCATTAGTCTTGCAATTGTGCTTCCCTTGCATAATAATCTCTCACATGTTAATTAGCTTTAAAAACTTGACGTATTAGGAATGCATTTCTGTGTCCATCTTTATTTCTAAAAAATATTTAAAAAATATGGATATGTTATATTTGTATGGGTTTTAAAGAATTGAATCATTAGTCTTGCAATTGTCATTCTCTTCTATAATAATCTCTCACATGGTAATTAGTTTTAAGAACTTGACGCATCAGGAATGCATTTCTGTGTCCCTCTTTACTTCAAAAAAATATTTAAAAAATATTGATATGATATATTTGTATGTTTTTTAAAGCATTGAATCATTAGTCTTGCAATTGTGATTGCCTTCCATGATAATCAATGTTAATTAGCTTTAAGAACTTGACTTATCAGGAATGGATTTCTATGTCTCTCTTTACTTCAAAAAAAACATTTGTGTATGCATTTTTAAAGTCATAACTTAAAACTAAGTTGAAATACTTATTTGTAAAAACATTTTCATCTACAATCTGTTTATGATATCCTTTCAGTTTTAAAGCCTGATTATTATTTTGTGGTTTATGCAACCTTTTTTGGACCACCTTTTAAAGTAAATTTTCTGTTTTTTGTGTAGGTTAACATTGTGGAGGGTTCTCATTGATCTTTTGATGATATTTTTAAAGGCTGTTTATACTGTGAATTCAATCATTGGACCAACCTTGGTTGGCAACGTATGTAAACGATATTATAAAGTGTATAAATATAGCCTAATTGATTTGCTTTATTTTTGACAGGATCACACAAAGCTTACACAGATTGACTACTTTATGGTACAAGAGCTTGATTAGCTCTGTTAAGTTTGGAATTGATTTTTTAATCTTTTTCTAGAAAATAAAACTGAAAAGGGCTTATGATTTGAATTGTCCAAATCTGTCCACTTTAATTGGATTTCTTAGTTGAACGATGCCGTTTTGATTCGGATTGCATGCATTTGTGAAAGTTGAGAAATTGGTGAATGTGGTACTTCCACTACTTGATATAATTTTATAGAGATATAATCCACTACTGTGCTATAGTTTTATAGAGATATAATCCACATGTTACTTTCCAGATTTGGTACATTCCTTTTTTAGAGGCAGGTTACCTACATTATTTGCATTAATTTTATTTAATTGTGTGATTGTTGAACCAAGATCGTTTCCCTGTTTCTGCTGGTTTTGAAGATATCAATTTATTTTCCATGGGTGGAGAAGCTCATGCAAAAAGCACACAACCTCTCTTTTTGTTGGAATGGTAATAGAAATAAGGAATAACATACAGCAAAGGTTACCACTGCTTTGGATTTCAACCCATTTTCTTTTTCTTTTATTCCATGATAAATTCTGAATTCACCTCATTACATCTTTAGGAAAACAACATTGAGTAGTTCAATAGCTTAGCAACTTGAACATGAGATTGATGTACCTGAATATTCATAACATATGGCAATGGTCAATATCTATTTGTTCATAAAAGTATTCATGTCCTGTTGAAGTAATTACCTTTGAATTCATAGTTAGCAATAATAGAAATACTATAATTTAGAAGACTGAAGGTCAGAATTCTGTAAGGATGAAACAATTGTGCGAGTTGCAATTAGATGATTTCTTTTGTCTAACAAAACAAAACAAATATGGGACTTGACAAGTTCATGTATTTAATACATCCCGCCTTTCATGGTAATCACTAATCAGTAAGATGCTTAAACATGAAGACAATTTCAGCTAAGTGTAAACCAACAAGACTATAAAGTTACAGGATCAATGCTTGGTAGATTCCAGTATTATCAATGTGTGAAATTATATTTCCACAAGTCAGTAAATGATCTTCATGACATTGGATGCATGCATGGGTGCATCATGGTATTTTATTCTGAAATTTGACAGAGCCCTAAGAAGCTTTGGCAAGATCTACCAGTAATAGTATGGGAAGCAACAAAAATGTATCCTAAGGTTCCTGTAATATCATCATATGATTATTGGCATAGTTCAGGTCACAGGGAATGGCAATCATGCACATTTAGATTTAGATCTCCCTGTAACATGGAAGCAACAAAAATGAATGTTTTCTAAGGCTAATTCTAGAGATGTTCACTTTGCATGTTATTAACTCCTCTATGTTTTTATGGCTAGCTAACTTACTTCCTTATTTGGCAAGGCATCTTGCACTGGGATATACACATGGAGGAGTTGCGGGCTGAGAGCTTAAGCCGGAGCTGCTGATTCTACGTTGATGCTGCTAACATGGAAGATCAAGGGGAAGTTATCGATAATATTCATCAAGAGCATGTTAATTTAGATAGGCATGTGAGAATGGGAGCTCTTTAGTTGGCCTAATGAGGTGGATTCTATCTGGGTGAGGCCTCTCAAAGCTTGGACTGCAGATATGGTGGAGATTGTTATCCTGGTTAAAGTATTGTTTCAATGATTTTGTTTTGTTTGGCTTGAAAATGGTTTGTACTATTTATAGTTCGATTGGCCTTTTGTACTTCCGTTGCTTTGAGTTGTGATTTTTTTTGTTTTTTGATGTACTAGAGGGTTTCTCTCTGAATGTACCATTAAGTATTCTCGGTTTTTTGACGTGTTAGGCCTTCATAGTTGAGTGCATGATGTAAACCAACTATTATTGTTGATATAAAATGAGACATGATGCAAATTTTATATTAGAAATTTTAGCAATATTCCTATATTAGAAATTGAGTCCTGAATTCAGCAAGAATTTTAGCAATATTCTTATATCAAATGGCAATTTTAGCAATATTCTTATATTAGAAATTTTAGCAATATGTCAGCAAGAATTTGTCAAATCCCATTCTGATATTGCATTTTCTGAATTTTTCTAATATAAGAATATTGCTGAAATTTAAATTGAGTCCAATTTGATGTTAGAAAATGTAATATGATATTAGAGTAATATATTGAATTGAGAAAAATGCAATATTCTCTCAATATGGACCCAATTTGTATCCTGAATTGACAAATTGAATTTATTAGAATGGGATATAATATTGCTTTGTGTTATTGAATGTATTAAATTGAGAAAATGCAATATAATATTAGAATTTGGGTTATTGCTTTGTGGCTCTGCATTTGAGTGGGATTATTCACATGGAAATTCATTCAGTATGGGAGGAAAGTAAAGTGCCTTATCATGGGCTATTGTGTCTGCACTGCAAAGGGAGCTGCAAAAACTCTCAAGTTCAATATGGCCATCATATTGCTGCCTCTTTGAATCTCAAATTGAATATTTGAGTACGAGGATGAATTGGTAGGCGATGATTGAGATGAGGCGGAGGAGGATCATCATTTTGATGCAAAAAATGTTAATTTAGGAATTTTTTAAAGAAGGATGACCAATTTCATCAAAATTTCATCTTTTATTTAAGATAAAATTTCTTATGTTGGTTTATTATTTTGCGAAGGCTGTAACCGCTCAGAAGGGAATTCGAAGTCCACTATCGCCATGCACATGGTCCTAAATATAAATGCCTTCTGTTTGGTAAGTGTTTCTTTTCATCAAATTTGATTATATTTTTTATATTATTTATTTTAATTTTTCCAGTGAGCAAGCTGAATTCTAATTTATCCCCCCAATTTATAGATATCTTGGCAGTTTTGGTAGTCTTTATAATAGAGAGATGTGGAATCAATGAGTTTGACAATGCCACGAAGATACTAGGTGTCGAGAGGCGGCAACAGAGATGTCGAAGGCCTTAGTGGAGGCAATATTTTAATATTAATATATGGTATACTTCTGCTTTTAATTTTTTGCAATAAATATCATATGATAAATAAATAACTCTAAAATACTTATCATTTTAAAATAAATTTATGTTACCCCATGTAGGATATTCATTATTATTGAAGTCATTTGTGCAGATTATTTCATGAGTGTATATATTTTTGACCAGCTTTACAACAGAGTTTGAGAACTGTCTGGAATGTTAACAGGAACAGATAGTTATATAATTGGATCACAGTTAGTCCACAATAAGAAAAAGGGGGTTTACAATAATATCTCCTCTTATTGCATGATCTTCAACTTTAGCAGGAAACATTTTTGTTGTATTTTGTAGGAGGTTGTCTTCAACAGGGTCATCACAGAGGTAACAGAGGTCCACTAACTTCTATCCTAAGCTGACAAGTCTCATTGATAACATTTTTAAACAGAAGACTAGGTTTTGGATCTCACCACCGGATATATTTTGTGATACAACTCTTCTATTGTTAGAAACAAGGGTGAAGACTTGCCGTAGAGATGGCAGAAAAGACTCATGCAATTTTGCTAGGGTGCTCAGTAGGTCTTCGCTTCCATCACTGCAAGTCAATCATTTAATGAAAAATTAAATATATCATTACAATTGAAATTTTATGTACAAGTATAAACCCAAAGCTACTAAAAAGTTATAAACCCAAAGGATAGAATTCGTAAGGTACATCATCTACCTCATATCAAATGACAGAGAGAAGTGCAAGGCTGCAGGCTTGAAAGTATCAGCAAAAGCATCTAATGTCACAATTGCATCATTTATGAAGTCCATTTCCAGAATCAAATGTAAAAGTCTCAGGCATGATAAGCCAAAATGTCAAACAAAAGTCAATGTTTGCATTACCTACTTCCAAATAATCTTGATATAGTTTCGCATATAGTTCCCATGACCATGATCTTCATGGATACTGGAAGACATCAGTACCTGTCGAATATATGCAAGTAAATGAATTCCCATGAGAGAAAATTAAAAAAGAAATCATATTTATCGCAATAGGTACCTGTGATCATACAAAGTACATAACTATTCAGTAGGGTACCATGGCACAGACATACTGCCATACTGATAGTTATCTAAAGCAATATTAATATCTGTCTGCTCTTAAATATAATATTTTAAAAAAAATATTAATTTTCTCGCGATATATTTTAGGATTCCATCATTTTTTGTGATTTTTTAAATAAATTTCATTTTTCATGTTATTTATTCACGCAAATTTGGGATTTTTTAAATAAATGTCAGGTCACAAGGTGAGCAACGATGGGTCCAAAACAAACTTTGCTGAATCACACGCAAGATTCAGAGAAGGTATATACATGAAATTTTACACATTCTTTATAATTTCATTTAATTTTACAAGCCATTTGTGCATAATTTTACAGTTCCTTGAAAATTGGCATGGATCCGGCGTGCATGCTACGAGTCTGACAACTTTATGCAATTATAGTGTGACAGGTGTCAAACATGCACATTATAGGCTACATACTTTGTATTTCATTCTTCAAGTATTATTCAAGTATACTTTCTTTTTTGGTTTTTCTCACTAATATCAATTTTATTATACTCTATTTTATGACCAGTCGTGAAAGTGTTATGCTACTGTATATGAGGTGTGATATATTGCTGGGGATCAAGAAGGGAGTTGTTGGCCTGATACATTTGCCTGGAAGAACTCCTGATTGTGCTATCAGTACCGAGGCTGGATTTGAGCAAAATTTGAAATTAGTAGTTGTAAAATTCGTACTGTTATTTGTATATTGATGCAACTTTGTAGTGGCTATGAATGATGTAACATGTATTTAAATCAATATGAAGATGAACATTTCATAGATTTTGTTGGCTTAAAATGATCGTCTCTGCTTTTTAGTTTTGTTGTCTTTGTTGTATGTTTTTTATTTTTCCCCATCTTTATATTTTTAAATTAATTTTAAGCTTGAATGTTTTTGGTAAGGACTTCTGCTTGAGCAGGCGCTAGTTCAATTACTATCCTTTCTTTTATTGACATTTTTTCCTATCATTCTTTTGCGAAGTAATAAAGGGATTTTGTGAAGGGGCTCGCTAAATTTTTTTACGCAAATTTGTTGTTCCGCGCCAAAGACATCTGCCCCAAATTTGTTGTTACGCACCAAATGTGCTCGCGGTTGTTCCGTGCCAACAAACGGCGCCCGCGCCAAAGGTGCCCGCGCAATTTTTTTACACTAATATGTTGTTTCGCGCCAAAGGCACCCGCGCCGAATTTGTTGTTCCACGCCAAAAGCGCACGCGCATTGTTCCGCGTCAAATTTGTTGTTCCACTAAATTTTTTACGCTAATATGTTGTTTCGAGTCGAAGGCGCCCGCGTCGAATTTGTTGTTCGCACAGAAGGCGTTCGCACGTTGTTCCGCATCGAAGGCATAATCATCAAATTTGTTGTTTCGCACCAAAGACGATCGTGCGTTGTTCTGCACCAAAGGCACCCCTGCCGAAATTTTTGTTTCGCGTCGAAGTCCCCCGCACTGAATTTGTTGTTCCACACCGAAGGCACCCGTGCCGTATTTGTTGTTCCGTACCAAAGGCGCCCACGCCGAAGGCGCCGATGCCGCTAAATATTTTTATGTTAATTTGTTGAACTTTTAAATTTTGGCTGTGTAAATAATTTTTTGGGGAGTAAAGATTTTACGGGGGAAAATCTTAAATGAATCGTGCCCGTGGGCACGGGTTATGACTAGTATACACACACACACACACACACACACAGATATACATATATACATATATTAGAGAATAATGCATATCATATGCCATATGAGAGCCTCTCTCATACGCCCTTACACATAAAGCACCCAAGTACAACAAAGTACAAGCCCATGTGAACTTGTACTTGGTTGTACTTGGGTGCTTTATGTGAGAGGACGTATGAGAGAGGCTCTCATATGGCGTATGATAGCCATTATTCTCTTTATATTATATAAATATGTACATATATACATATATATATATACATACATATATACGTATATACATGTATACGTATATACATATATACATATATACATATATACATATATATATATACTAGTCATAACCCGTGCCCGTAGGGCACGGTTCATTTAAGATATTCCCACCCCCCAAAAAATCTTAGATTCCCTGATTTTAAACGAACAACAATAACCAAAACGTAATAACTGTTATTTAGTTCCAACAAAAAACTAAAATTTTTGTTCTGTCCAAATACAGACCCCCTAAAACAATTTCAAAAATAATTTAGTTCACGTAAAAATTTTAGATCATCCAACATTTATTTCTCTGAAGATGGCCCAAAATTTTAAGGTTTTCCCCCTAAATTTTCACAAACTCACATCCAACACAGTGACGCCTCATGATTTGATCATCCTGTTGAGACATTTATTTCCATTGCATGCATTGTTCTTCTTGATATGGTGTTCTTTCAATTTGATCATCCTTGCAAAAGACAGGTTGTATATCAAATGCTTACATTACGGTATGTATATCCATGTATCATCGTTATTCTATTTACATATCCTTGTGATGTGCATACTTCATTTGAAAGTGATGAAACTTGTGGATGATCCGATCTGTGACGGGTGCACAATGTCTGGCTGCTGTTTCAATGGCTTTTACTCCACCCGTCGAGATCAACTTCACAAAACATGCATGAAGAAACAAATTTTTGTTTAGCCTTGAGGCCATTATCCATGATGAAAAAGATCCCTCATTGTTGGATAATCCCTTTATATGTGTTTTTGACCACTGGGGAATATGTGCTCTCCTGGACACCTCCTAGGAACATCAAATCTCTCGGTATCTGAAGCTACAGAAATTATGCATTGCTATGGGACAATAATTTATATGGCATGTCCTGGTGTTTATGTGTTTTCTGTGTGCACGTCTCAATGCACACGTCTGAAGTTCATATATTTTTAGAATTTACTGTGTAAGTGTTGTGGATGCATCCAACGGAAGTCTATTTTGCTCTTGCACTGCCCCTCATGTAATCAATATCCTATTTTTCAAGATTTATAATGTTGCCAACGGACCGAGCAGCAGCATTACTTTTGCTTCCCAGTGGGGCCACCAAGGATCGATCTCTGGTGGACGCGGGCTGCGCGCGCACCTTTAACCAGCTTTTCGATGAATCAAAAAAAGATTTATGATGTTTATTATCGGTCTCCTAGTGTAATCAAGCTTGATTGCTTTATCAATGCTATGTAGAACTACATTTTTGTCTCCAAGTGTGCATGTCTTGTTGATACATGTTTTAGCGAGAAAAAGGAGATTGGTATTTTCCATAGTTCATAGTTCTTTTTCTGGATCGTGTCATTTCTGCATTTTGTGATTGGTCTCATTTTTGGCAAGGTTTCTGTTACTTTCGCTTTGAGATGTCTTCTATTTGAAATCTCTCCTTTGGCCAATTACTTGCAAGTGAAAACTCCTAGGTTGAGGATTAAAGCAGATTTAAGTTCACTCCAGGAAAAGAAACGTTATGACAGACGTTCAATAGCTTTGGGATGTCTTCCAATTTATGTTGTTGCCTTGCAAGAAAACTGTTTGTGCGATGTATGTTCATTCAAACTTCGATTTCTTTGCAAATTAATACCAAAGATAAACCAAAAAATTAAAAAATTAAAAAAATTAAAAATAATGGATGGTTCCTTGTACCAATGACAAACAAAAAACGAATTGTGCGAACTAACAAAAATTGATTAAGACAACCAGAAAATTCTTTGCCGCCTATGAGAAATTACATGATCATGCCAAAGTCCAGAATAATCCTTTGCTGCCACCCTCGTTTGCCCTTCACCTGAATTTCGAATTCCACCCTCCACCCTTGGAACTCCACCCATCGCCCTCGTCCTCCCTTCACCTCTGCCCAATAAAAATATTAAATAATTCAAACATTAAAATAATGGAATGCTCCATGTAATAACGACACGCCAAAAACAAATGTTGAGATCTTACAAAACTTAATCAAAACAAAACCAATCTCTTATTCCCTGTAAGATACAACCACATCAGGCCAAAGCTCAAAAAAGGCCGGGAAATATGGGATAATCCTTTGCCGCCGCCTCTTGTCTGCCATTCACTGGTGCCTTCAAACTTCTCCCTTCGCCCCTCGCCCCATAATCACATATTTATAGATAAATTTCTCTTAAATCATTTGCTCATTGATTATAGTCCCAGAAATAAAGGCACCACGTGAATATTAATAATGAAATAAATCCACTAATATTCGACACAACCCAAAAAAGTTGAGTTTTTTGCTTCACTTAACTCTAAATCCTAAAGAATCTCAAAACTATACAGAACAAATCAATTATCAATTATCATCATCATAGATCTACCATGAACAAACCAAAAATACCACACAAAAATATCAATTTAAATTTGTGTCTTTTTCATGTTCTCTTGATTGCTTTTTTTTTTGCTTTGGACAATACATGCATGAATCTAAAGACAATAAGAAAGTTCACTAAGATTTTTCACATCTCTCTCCCAAATAGAGATCTAAATGAAGCTTAAAACATACCCAGCCTCAAACCATGAAGCATACTTATTATTTCCGGTTCATTTGGATGGAACATTGTTGGACAATGCGAAAACTATGCAAACAAAAAAAGAATTCTACCCCACATTGATCATGCTTAAAATATTTTGACAGGTGGGCATATGTTACTCGCAAGGTACAAACTTTCCATTTGAATCCTTGTTTTTGGAGGAGTGTTTGAATATCTAACATATAGGATTTGGTGCTTACGCATTGTTAATAGCCAAAAAATAGCATTATTATAAACAAATGCCAACTAAATATTTGCTTCTAACTTAGCAATTAATGTTGGGTTGATACTAAATTAATTTGAAATAAAAATATGCCACTTCTCAAACCGGCGTGTGTTAATGCTGATTCTATAACTAAGAAAACATCGTACAATTATGAATCTTATTTAAGTTCTTAGTTCAGTTATACTCTGGCTTCTAATTATAATCTAACTTTATAATATTGCCACTATACAACAAATCCTTCTTCTATATATTGCCTAACACATCATTATAAAATTGTCTTAACACATCATTATAAAATTGTCTAATGTACAGGTCTCATGGATTCATTAGGAACAAATACCCACCGAGTGATAAGCACATCTATGGTCAAAGGGGTCTCAATAAGGGAGATCTGGAACTTGTGGTTGGCAAATGTGATTGTGGGAGCTCCGACATGTGACTCCGGCTGCAGTGGAGGGAGGTCTGCATAACTTTAAACACCTACAAATTTATATAGAAAACGCTAAAACCCCCATAGAACCACTACAGGTTAACAAAAAAATATGCACAAATGCTCAAGAAAAGGATACATGATAAAACAATGCATATCCCCAACAACAAATTTCTTGTTATGAAAAAAATGCAGCAGAGAGAACTCCAAATCAAGAAAGAAACAATTCATTAGCTAATAACATAAACATACATCACACCAAATCAAACAAAAAATTTAATAAAAATATCACATAATATATGTTATATATTTCACACTAATCTAATTGAAAATAATGCAATATTTTCTATAATGAATATACCTACAGAGCATGAAGTGCTCCATAAACTGTTTGTGCCTGCAGAAAAATGCCCAATCAGATTAATAAACCAAGTTAATTATTCTAATCAGAAAACTTGCCGCTAAAGCTTAAACAAAATCAGTATATCCAAAGTATTATGAACCTTGCTTAATAATGAGGTTCCCTTTTACAAAAATGTTCCCACAAACAATCCGACAAACAAACACCAAATAAAAACCAAATAGATTTAAATCCAATAAGTATACCTTTTAACTGGTGCAGTAAACAAATCCTTGGGCAAAACAGTGGCAGCACTCAAAGCTCTCCCTTCATCGATCAACGGAAACCCATTACCCATACGTAATTCTCGTTGACAAAAAAAACATCATAATTAGCTCAATTAGCCCAATTCTAAAATTAATCAAAGGCTCGAGAGAGATGGAGTAAGGACTGAGGTGTGTCTGGTGCCTTCTGGCAGGATAGCAGAAATGATGGCTGTAGAATTTAAGACAACCGAAGCCATATAACTAAGTGCAACGCCATGCCCATTTGTTAGTAATCTCTGAAAGGAGCTTTGCCAAACAGGTGAGTGCAACCTTTCATCTCGTACAATTTCATCTGAAAGCCAAAGATAAATAACATACCAAAAAGGCATCGGTTGTTGCGTGACCATGGCAAGAGAGCGAGCAAAAAAGGGGGAGAGAGAGAGGGTGGGAAAACAACAGCATAATTATCTTAATTTACCCAAATCAAAAAAAATTCCAGAATTAATCGAAGGCCCAAAAGAGATGAAGGCAGGACATCGGAGACCTTAATTAGGGGAAGGTAAAGAATATTTTACCTGACGTGTTTCTGTTGTTGTGTGGCCATGGCGAGAGAGCGAGCGAAAAGGGAGAGAGCGAAAGATAGGGTGGGATCGGCTGAAACCCATTTCCCAGGAGAGACTGTGAGAGGACCAGAAGGCCTTAATTAGGGGAAGATTTTACCTAAACGTCTTGCGCCAGTGAGAGATGGCGTCCGCCCTTCGGCGGTGGCGGCGGCGGGGGGGAGGAGATTACGGTAGGGCTTCGTTCGAATTCTCAGAGCGATTGTCACCAGAGTGATGGAGAGAGAGACGGAATGGCTTCGTTCTTCCCAAAGTGATCTCTCGTTCTTCCCCTTTGCATTTTATCTCTAGCAATTAAATGCATGTTGCTCTCTTGGAAAAGATCTCAGCAATCAAATGACTGTTGCTATTCCCAAAAAAGCCCCTTGCTCTCCTCCAAAAGCAGACTTGCTTTCCCAAGTTAAATCACAGGTTACGAAAAGAAATGGGACCCACAAAAACTCAAAAATACAAACTATTCATCTCAATTTTTAATCCCAACCATTCATCATCCAAGATTAAATCCTGGCCCTCTTTCTATCAATCGGTTTGTCCTAGTCAGCTTGTCCTAGTCAGCCCTAGGATTCAAAAATCACTGTCAAATGTAATATAGATATATATATGGATCTTCAAATGCGAAAAAGGGCTTTTCGCACCGTGCGAAAACAATTTTTTTATAAAGCACCCAAGTACAACAAAGTACAAGCCCATGTGAACTTGTACTTGGTTATACTTGGGTGCTTTATGTGAGAGGACGTATGAGAGAGGCTCTCATATGGCGTATGATAGCCATTATTCTCTTTATATTATATAAATATATACATATATACATACATATATACGTATATACATATATACATACATACGTATATACGTACATACGTTGATACGTATATACGTATCTACATATCTACGTATCTACGTATATACATATACTAGTCATGACCCGTGCCCGCGGGCACGGTGCATTTAAGGTTTTCTCCCACGAAATATTTGTTCCCCAAAAAATTATTTTCACAACCAAAATTTAAAAGAACAACAAATTAGCTTAAAAATATTTAGCGATACAGGCACCTTCGGCGCTGAACAACAAATACAGCGCGGGCGCCTTCGGCGCAGAACAACGCGTGACCGCCTTCGGTGCAGAACAACAAATTCGACACTGTCGCCTTCGACGCAGAACAACAAATTCAGCGCGAAACAACGCGCAAGCACATTCGGCGTGGAACAATAAATTCGGCACAGAGGCCTTTGGCGCGGAACAACTAATTACCGTAATAAAATTTAGCTGGCGCCTTCGACACAGAACAAACAATTAGCGCGGCGCAGGTGCCTTTGGCACGGAACAAATAATTAGCGCGGCGCGAAACAACAATTTCGATGCGGATGCCTTCAGTGCAAAACAACCAATTAGCGCGACGTGGGCACCTTCGGCGCGGGCGCCTTCAGCACCGGCGCCTTCCTCAAGGTATTTTTCGATGACGTTTTTAATTTAATTTTTTTAACGCTAGTTTGTTGTTCTGCTGAATTTTTTTACGCTAATTTTTTAACCTTGTTTAATTTACTGGATCATGTTTCTCCACATTCTTTTCCAAGACACTTTTAATTTCAAAATTTTAGTTCTCAAGACACTTTTCCACCTAAAATTTAATCTTCACAATATTTCCCAATACACTTTTAATTTCAAATTAGTAAAGATAAGGCACCCGCT
The DNA here is from genome assembly GCA_030789695.1 of Scilla litardierei. Lineage (NCBI taxonomy): Eukaryota > Viridiplantae > Streptophyta > Magnoliopsida > Asparagales > Asparagaceae > Scilla > Scilla litardierei. The sequence goes on from CM061142.1 coordinate 47,334,261, forward strand.
AAACATTAGCAAAGATAAGGTTAAATGAAGAATATAAATTGAAAACTACGTACTACTTCAAGGATTTAGTTTTCACAAAAGATCTCAACAAATATTATGCTTTTAATTGTTGATACTCATGGACTTCAATTTTTGAGGCCAACTAATCAAGATGAAATAGAATAATCCACAGTTGGTTACTGAATTGCAAACAAATTGGTTCATATGAAAGAAAAGTATGTTACAAACAAACAAAAGAATTGCAAACAAACAAATAGTGTTACAAACAAAAGAATTGCAAACAAAACAATTTTGAGACTGAATAGTGTTATAAACAAAACAAACAAACAAAATAATATCCAGTAATTGGTGCATATGAAGTGCAAACAAAAGAAACTTGCAAACAAAAGAAGTGCAAACAAAACAAATGAATAGTGTTACAAAACAAAAGAATAATTGGTTCATATGAAGTGTGTTACAAACAAAATGGCAAACAAAATGGCAAATATGATATAGGAAGTGTGTTACAAACAAACTGGTAAATCGTGCATGTTTACTGAATAATACATATGAAGTGTGTTACAAACAAACTGGCAAATATGACCATAGCGGCAAAGCGGCTCTCCGACGGCCTCTTCAACAACGAATAGCGTGAGGCAGGTGGAAGGATACCAATGGTGCTCAAGCTGAAACAACAAAAACAACAGTTGAATGCAAAGAATTTTGACTGCCTCATGGAAAATAGATTCAAGTGATCACTTTTGAGTCAACATTGAGGGAAGTAATCTGTCTATAAGGAAGTCCACTCCCACACTAAACAATTTGTGGCCGCCAATGTGTAAGCCGGTTCTTTTAAGATTAGCGACTGCCAATTTCTACTCCCTCATTGTAGGCATGCATACAGAGGACATGGTAAGAAAAATACCCAACGTACCACATGCTTCTTCGTATCTGAGTCGTAAGATTGTACAACACCCTCATAAATCCAGACATGCTTGAGTACTATGACAATCTGCATAACCCATACTCGTCAGGGCTTACATCAGGTGGTTTGCGTATGTATCATAGATGTAAATATATGGTGCCATATGGACTACAGGTAGTTCAAAACAACCAAAGGCTATAAAGATGATACATTGTTGATATCATAATTTCTGTATGGAAAAAGCCCTTGACTGTGCTGGGTAGAGAAAAAGGATTCATTTATCTGACTACAAAGATTTTGCGTAGATTGATTTCTTCAATTTCTTGTATCTATGTACCCTTTGCATGAGTTGTCCTGTCAAAACTGTAGAGTATGACATGTCAAGAATAGTACCATAGATGGGAAAATTGTGGTGTAGATCGCAATCTTGGATAACCCATTTTTTTGAAAAAAGCTATATATGGAAATAGACCTGATTATTGTACTTTTGCCAATACTGTCTGATCCATGCATTTGAATTCCTCCAAAGTTTGATATTTGCAATTGGATTTGAAGCATTATTACAATTTAAACTTTATCTACATGTCATTTTAGATTTAAAGTGATAATATCATTGATTGGGTAAATGGTCTGCAAAGTGTCATATTTACACCTTCAACTTTAAACAGGCGTTCTCGAAATATTGTTGCCATCATTTCACAAATATTAAACATGCTTACAGTTACTAATATCCTTGCTTTAAGTAGATCGATAATGTTCTATTTCAAGCTCCAGTGAATGTGTTTAGCCTTTCAGTGACTTAATTCCATGTAACCGTGTTGGTTTGCTTCTGTACTACCATCTTTTGTTGAAATCTATACAACTTGATTCTTTTCTCCAAATGTTCAAGAGTCTTCGCTGGAGAAGAGTTTTGGTGCCACTACATTCCGAATTAGAGGGGTGCCACATCCATGAGGGCAGTTGCTGCCCATGCCAAGCTTTTGGCGGACCATGAGACGATGGAACTGAACTTTTGATGGCATCTATATCGAAACACATGTTTTCTTCTATTTTTTTCGTTTCAAACATCTATATCATATGCCTTTGCACTCTCACCAAACGGTGTTTATAATTAGAAAGCAATTGTCCATCAATTATACAAAACACAGATCAAAGCTGAAGCAACCAAAATCAAACCAATTTCAAAACCCAAGTGGCACACAGACCCCTTTCATAATGGCAAGCTTATACACAATCTAATTTGATGGGCAGCTTAGAAGTCAAATCTTTAGAAGAATTATAGAGTGAGGAGAAGATAACGCACCAAGCCATGAGAAGAAAAACAAAAGGAAAACTGATGCATCGAATCCCCAAAATTATTTTTGTTTTTAATTTAAGAATTCCATTAAGAATTCCATCTAGCAAAATATCTAGTATTTTCATTAATTAAAAGTTTTTGGCAAATTGCAAATGAAAAGAAATCATTACGATCAGCAAAATAGGAACAATAGCAATTGGAATTCAAAATAACAAAAGTGAGCGTGGAAACTAATGACAGTATATAACTTTAATCTTGAAACATGACATCTTATTCTTCAGCAACACTTATCTATTATACATTATCCTAAAACACGACATATACACATGACAATTATATTATAAAAAAAATATGCAAACACACATAAACATAACATAATACCAAAAGCGATAGTGAAGTGAATCTTTAAGGAACAATACAGTACAGATCTCAGTCACAACCCCAATTAATTCAGAGAGAGCTCCTAATAGATGAACTATAACCAGTCTGATCATCATAAAATTTCGACCAAAACATTACACCCCCATACTTCTCCGAGCTCCTAGCGACCGGAATCACCTGAAGCAAGCTCGCCAGAATAAACCCACTTCTGACAGCCTGAAGCATTGCCCTTCCTCTTCAGCTTGCAAGCTTTTCCCCACGTTTGAACGCCATTGTTCCTCTTCAGCTTCTCCCTCTCAGCTCTTTGTAAATGGCAAAAACAGACACCGATGATTACAAAATTTGTAAGTTGGGATGAAAAACACTACAATGAAATCAAATAATCGACTTACCAGCTCAATGAAAGACGAATTGTCCACTTTCTTTATCTCGACAACTTGCTTCCATGATACCTTGCGATTTGGTGGGTTCTTCCACTCTTGCGTTCTTCAGTTTCTCTTCAAACGTTGTTTTCTCAGTTTCTCTCAAGTTTCAGCTTCTCCCTGTCATCTTCTGGTACAACATCAAATTGATATAATCTCAAGTTTGATCACCATTATATTTGAGAACTAATACAGTTTCGTCGAGGGAATATCATGTTAACTTGGATGTTTTAGAAATAAATCCATAGTATCATGAAAAGTATTAGAAATACAGAATTGTATCATGAAATGCCAAGTATCATCCAAGAAAAAAAGAATAAACATGTTGTGTTTCAAGGCACAGAAATCGGCATTAGCAACTTTTCAAGACATAGAATTATAGAATTTGTTCATCAAGCCAAGTTGTGTTTCAAGCCACAGAAATCATAGCTGGACGATTTGAAAAATCAGTATATAGCCAAGTTGTGTTTCACGACACAGAAATCAGTATTCGCAATTTGATTTTTTGATGATACTGGATGATTTGATGAACCAACTTGGCTTGATATTCAAATTAGTATTACTAATTTGAAAAATCAGTATCAGCAACTTTTCACAACACAGAAAATAGTTGGTGAAGAGAACTTTCCATTGATCCATATATCTCGATTTCCAGTTTATGCTGTAGATACTATGCAAAAAGTTGGATGAGGAAACAACACAAACAATGAACTTCGTTCTGACAGGATTTAGACTGTAATACCTCTTTGGAATCTCCAACTTATTGTCACATGATTGAACTCGATCAGACATGATTTAAACAATAATTATTTCAATTAAATATTTCAAACTTTGAGAGATGCTTTGAGATATTCAAATTCAAAATTCTATATACATAATTCAAGCTTTGAAGTTTTGAGAGATATTTCTAAATACAGATCAAAACTAAATACATTCTATTTTTAGAGATGCTAATGCTAAATATTGAGAGATGCTAATGGTTTTGAGAGATGCTAATGTTCTGATTAGTCCATTAGTTTTGAGAGATGCTAATGCTGCATATTGAGAGATGCTAATGGTTCTGATCGAGTTCTGTATACATTATTTATACATAATTCATAATTCAAGCTTTGAGAGATGCTAAATTCTATATACATAATTCAAAACTGTAAACAAAACTAAATATTTCAAAACCCAAGTTGTGTATACATAATGCTATGCATATGTATCAGTAAGTCACATAGCAGTATGTCATACAGGAGTCCTGCCCACTTCACATAATGTCACATAGGTTGCTAAAATTAATACCTCTTCGAAATTTCTGCACACTGCACATTTCAATATGTCACACCGGGAATTTAGACTGTAATTCATATGTAATGCTATGTGTGTGTATGTAACACATATGTATGTAATCAAAACTCAGATAGAAGATGCTATAGCAAATTTCCATGAAACCCAGATAATAAAAGCCAAACAAAGTTCTATCGGTACATGTTTTAAAAAAAATCCTAAAATGAAAGAATTACCGAATAACAGCATAAGATTCATCCAGCCATGTTTAAATTTAAACAGTTCCTAAATGCTCTTTCTTCCTCCAGTTTAATATTCAAGATGCACACTTCCATTATTCAACATGCATAGGGTACCCAGCCTTGTGCTTTTCTTGCTTCCAGCAACCACATTTCCAGGGGGTATAACATTCTTAGTAGCTTTTGTATCCTGCTTCTTATCATGGCCTGCCAGCTCCTCCTCCCATTCTGGATTTTCATAGGTTAGTATGGCAGGGTGTGCAAGGCGTGTCTGATATAGAGCTTGAGTAAGGTTATGTGTCCTGGCAACCAGCTTGTAAGTTGATAACCTCAGCACTCATATCATCAATCACAGTTTGGGACAATTCCAGTTTAATTGGCCCATTTGGTATTGTTCCCACATCCATTTCACAGTTTAAACCTGCCAATATACTGCTGCTAGCATTTCCTGCCGCCATACTCCTATCATCAGTCATAATTTGGGACAATTCCAGGTTAATTGGCCCATTTATTATTGTTCCCACATCCATTTCATAGTTTAAATCTGCCAATATACTGCTGCTAGCATTTCCTGCCGCCATACTCCTATCATTAGTCACAATTTGGGACAATTCCAGGTTAATTGGCCCATTTGGCATTGTTCCCACATCCATGTCACATTTCAATTCAAAAGCCGTGCAGACTATGCCATCATCCCCCAGTATTGGACTTTCACCTTTATTTGTGCCTTCCCCAAAAATAGCATCCACAGTTGTACTACTTTCCCTATGTTGGATTGCAGACTTCACCCAAATAATGGAATTTTGTACCTCTGCAGTATGTACAGGCCCGCAGGTATTCTACACTGCATCCAACCCCTCATCAAAGGCATTTGGGGCCTTTATTGCGCAACTTGTATTTCTGCAACCAGTTTCAGAAATCTCCTGCTGAATCTCTCCAATATCCTCAACTCTTCCTATCCCCTTCTCAATCTCCTGCTGAAATCTCCTGCTCAATCTCCTGCAAAGGACATCAATTAGTCTAAATGCCAAATATCATAGCATTACTTTTTTTCCAGTTAACCCTATGCATATTCTATGATATTGTTAACCCTATGCATATGCATTGAGTTCATAATGAGTTAACCCTATGCATATGCATATGTCATTGATGAGTTAACAATATCATAGCATGCCATGAACTAACAATGCATTTTTTAGTTTAACCCAGTGCAAAGCATCAATTTTTTTTGTTCCAAATATCATAGGATGGAATAGCATCACCATTTCATATTTAGTGTATAGCGTTAACCTGCTATACCAGGATGCAGAGCTAAATGGTTAACATACACTAAATGATTTACCTGTGACAATGAAACAAATTCTTTGCCTCTTTCGGCTAGGTGTAGCTCTGCATCTCTATAGTCAATCTTTTAGTTTGCACCTTGGGAGAAAACAACATTAGGCAAAGAAAACATCAGGCAGTAATGAAATACGACAGGGAGCAACGACAAATGCCTCGAACAACTGAAATGAAGTTAGAAATGAACTATATAATGAACTCGGTTTAAAATTTGCATCAGTGTGTGAGTTGACATGGTTATGTGAACAAAATACCTGCAAGTATATCCAAGTTGAATAATTTCCTTGTTTGATCTTATGATTGCCATGGACCACATGTCTGTCCAAAGTATCCAGGTCAAACAATGAAATGGATCATCCCTCTAAATCCTTACATGTAAAAAATGGTTCCAAGAACAATCAGACTATTAGAGCCAAATTTAAACCATATGCGAATCAAATCTGAGGTCTAACTGTTTCAAGGGATTGAGATAACCATCAAGGTCAAAAATTTCACAATGTTGATATCTTGCAAGACAAAACAAACACAATTTTAAGTTTTAGCTGCAGGGCTGTGCTCACCAAATAAAGCTTGCTGCAATCCAAGCAATGCTTGAGGAGAATCTTGGCCTTATCAAGAGCTACATGCAATGAACACAATGCCTGTATCACAGACTTTCTCCTTGGCCTCGAAGCTTCTATAAAAGGAAAGATCTCTAGTGCATCACCACCATTCTCTTTATCAATCACCCAGGGCAATGTGGGTTTTTAGCAGCAATTTGACATGAATAGTTTCTTTTTACAGTTTGCTTTTTACAGTCTCAGTTAGTGTTATTGAAAATACATCATTCTCAAAATGAATATCCATTATCAGTTAGTGTTATTGAAATGAATAACACTAACTGTGTTAACTTTGACAGGATATTCATTTTTGACAGGATATTCATTCAAAATTAGTCCATGTCAACTTTCAAAATATGAACTTAGTGTTATTTATCCTGTCAACTTTCAAAAATATGAATAACACTAACTCTAAGTCCATTATCATGTCAAAAACACTAAGATGAATAACACTAACTTTATTGAAATGAATAACACTAAGATTGTGTTATTCATTCAAAAGATTGAAATGAATAACACTAACTTTCGGTCCATGACAGGATATTCATTTTTGAAAGGATATCCTGTTTTGGTTATTCAAATGGAGTGATAATGGAGTGATAATGGAGTGATAATTGACAGGATAATGGATATCAAAAACAAATGAATATCCTGTCAATTGTTTCAAAAAATTTCAGTATAGTTGCAAAACACTTCAAACTTGTTTTCACTATTTCAAAATTTCAACAATTCAAACTATACTTGAAATTGGAAGTTGGAATTTCAGTATAGCTTTCAGTATACTTGGAAAACAATTGCAACTTCCAATTGCAACCAAGCTTGGAAAACAATTGAAACCATTCCAAACTATTCCAAAAATTCCAACCAATTGGTTGCAATTTCAATTCAAAAATTGTTTTCAGTCCATTATCACTACATTTGAATATCAAAAACAATTGACAGGATATTCATTATCACTCCATTGTTTTTCATAATGGATATCAAAAACAATTGACAGGATATTCATTATCACTCCATTGTTTTTGACAGAATATCAAAAACAATTGACAGGATATCCATTTGAATATCAAAAACAATTTTCAGTCCATTATCACTCATTTGACTATCAAAAACAATTGAATTTCAATTGCAATTTCAATTCAAAATTATACTGAAATTGTTGAATCCAAAAATGAATATCCTGTCAAAGTTTGAAATTATACTAATTTTGAATGGACTAATTATGAATAAACTGTCAAAAATTGAATGGACTAATTATGATAATGGACTAAGTACGATGTACTAATTATGAATAATGAATATCCATTATCAAAATTTTTGACAGGATAATTTTGAGAATGATGTGATAATGGACTAATTATGAATAAAGCAAGCTTGTAAATTCAATTTGAGTACAAATTTGTAAATTCAATTTGTAAATTCAATTTGTACTCAAATTTGTACTCAAGTTTGTAAATTGAATTTGTACTCAAATTTGTACTCAAATTTGTAAATTTGTAAACTCAATTACTGAGTTTGAGTACAAATTTGTAAATTTGTAAATTGAATTTGTAAATGTACAAAACTCAAAGTTTGTAAATTGAATTTGTAAATTTACAAAATTTGTACTCAAAAAAATTTGCACTCAAAATTGACTTTGTAAATTGAATTTGTAGATATCTGAGAAATTGAATTCAGTATCTTACTTTATGTTATCAAATGAAAATCATGTTTGGGATATCTACAAATTGGATATTTCATAAGTTAATTTGCACTCTCAAGCTCAGTTTTTTGCACTCTCAAGCTTAGTTTCTATCCCAAACAGGATATTAACAAAACTGGTTTATATTAACAATTTCTCAGCATCTTGAGTTCATATTGAGTGATAGTGCAAATTGGATATGAATTTTTGATATAAGCAGCTTGAATTTTCCAACTTGAATGGCAGTGTGGAACATTCATTTCATATCAGTTGCTCATTTCAGTTTGCAAAAAAAAACATGGAGAAATCAGTTTGGGATAGCTAATTGATATCCTGATTGGGTTAATAAAAAATGAATTGAAGTTCACATATAGTTTAAATTGGGATATCAAGATCAGGATATAAGCATCTTGAGTTCACATAAAGTTAAATGAATTCATTTGCTCATTTCAGTTTGCAAAAAAACATGGAGAAATCAGTTTGGTATATCTACAAATATACTCCCTAGCATTATCAGGATATAATGTACTCACCCAGTACAAAATCCACAAAGTACACGTAGTTCAAACAGTTGATGAACACTGGAATATTGAGTTAATATTAAGTGATAGTGCAAAATCCTCAACATTTGATGAACACTGGAATTTTCAAACTAAACCAAACTAAACCTTAAAGTACACATATTTCAAACTAAACCAAACTGAAATAAGATTGTGCAAAATGAAAAAGCATGATTTTCAACAAAGACAAAAATATTTCAGTACATCAATAATCTCTACACATGACACATTTGCATTCCCCCTGCAAAATCTCACCTCTGAGGGTTTCAAACTTAATTAAGTCAGATAATCCTATAACTAAAATCATATCAAGGTTTTCAAACTTAAGTTGAGAGATATAGATGAAATGCTCATTTAGTATTCATTATAATGAGGTGAGAGATATTAAAATTTCACTAAACTATAGCCTTCAATTCATGTTGCATTTCAGTGTCATGCAAAAATGATATTTAACAACCAATCTCACCTATCTTTAGCATATCATCAAATACCATATCTTTAGCATATCATCAAATACAATATCTTTAGCATATCTTTAGCATATCATGGACAATAAAAACATGGACAATAAAAAAATTTATTGTATTCTCACCTATCTTTAGCATATCATCAAATACCATATCAACATTGACAAAAATTTTAAATATTCTCACTGAAATATTATTCAACTTGCAATATAGAAAAAAACCTCATTTTTCAGTTGGTTTAAACAAAGCTGCCTTGAAAAACCCTCATTATTCAACTTGCAATAAACAGAGAAATGATTCATAACAATAAAAGCAAGCTCATTCTTAAGCAATATAAATGATTCATAACCACCAATTCTCTTATCCAAGCAACTTGCTTTTATGGTTATCCATGTCGAATATCGAAGACACCCTCTTCATCAGTTTTTTCTCCTCTTATCGGGAAGATACATCGCATACTAACCCTATGACATGAAAATTCATGTTTTTCTACTCTTTCAGGCATTTCTATAGCTCTCATCCATTCCTTACACATGTATGAACTGATGCCCCAAGCCATACTAATGCTTTGAATATGGTATGCCTATAATCCAATTGATTAAGCGGTTAGTCACACTGCCTTCTCTTTCAGATGCATGCAAAGGCACATTAGTATCAAGAATTTAAAGAATCAATAAGAATAGTCATTATTTGTGCATATTTTAATAACAGGTAAGATCCAAGAATTACACATTTTTGGATTTGCAATTTAAAAAATACATGTAATTGTTTTGCAAAGTCAAAACATTCCATTTAACAAAGAAATCAAAGATATGTATAGAAGATGGAGAAGTTTATACCTGAGTACTTTAGTTTCTCCGGTGGCTAAAGCATTAGTGCCCGAGAGTGACCAAGACTTTTTTCTTTCTTTCATGCAAACACAGCTCGATCCATGGCCATGTATCGGCTTCAGTTTATCTTAAAAATGAGAGATTAGTTTTATCAGAAGATTACACCAACAATAGAGATTAGGTGTAAAGAGTTTGAATTGGATTGCATTGCAAGTAAAAATGAGCACATACACAAATCACAAATCATAAATACTTTTTCCAACAATCTTGTCACATAACAAAACTAAATACTTCTTCCAACAGAATTTTTGTCAAGAGTACTATTCTTCATGAATGAGCATGTATCAAGTTAATTGAGTGATTACTATTCTTTTTTTGTCAGAATTACTATTCTTCATGAAATTTTCTTGTTCATTGAATATATGAATGATTATTAACTTTTTCTTTGTAAATAAATGCATCTAGACTTAAAATGCTATTCAAACTGGAAAAGAAAGCATCTCAAACTGGAAAAGAAAGAATCTCAATATAACTTCACTGTTTTTAACTTAAAACATCCAAGTTTGATATGTTAGAAATCACATTTAGAGTTTTGCATGTCAAATTGGAAGAGTTCCAAGACCTCAAAAAAGTATGAGTTCTCAAATATAATGGGGATAAAATTGGAGAGTATATTAGGTTGATATTTTAACTTTTGTAGAATATTATATTTAAACTGAAAATATTTGAGACCTTTTCATTTTTTTTAAAAAAATTCATCCTAAAAAATTAATAATTTGTTCCAGGATAGATCAAGTTATTAATTTGTTCTAATTTTTTCCAGGACATCAAGTTAAAGGAAATCCTGAAACTTAAAGTTTGATCAAGTTTCAAGACATTTAACAAACTAATTTTCTACATTATGTAACAAAACCCGATATTAATCGATACACATGCACATAATGAAGCAAATTCAAAAACACCCCAAATATATATATTGAGAAATTTGAGAGCAGTGATATAGAAATTTGCTCTATAAACTTAAAACACGTATACTATATAGGAATTTGATATTTGAATATTTTTTGATATTTCAGGAATTGGATTTGAGAGATGAGAAACTGGAATTGGAAATCAGTTTTGGGAATACCCCATACTTTGTTGTGTTCTTCAAAAAGCTTCCAGTTCAAATACCCAATTGGTGCATATCAGTTTGAATAAGAGATGAGAAACTGGAATTAATTTCAGAGATGAGAAGCTATTTGAAGAACACAACAAAGCTTGGATGAGAAATTGGAATTTGAACTCAAATAGCTATTTGAAAAAGTTCAGTAGCAATTGGAATTTGGTCCAATGTTATCTATATATATCAGGCAATGGTCCAAAATGCACAATCAACTTATTGAATGCAAGAAGAGAGGTGAAGAACATGAGAAAATAAACTGATAATAACAGAAAATAAACTGAAAACAAACTGAGAATTATAACCTGGTTATTGCAAACGTAACAGAAGAGTGTGTCGCTTGGATTGTTGCAGACGAATTTCTCCAACTCTGAAGATGAGGGGTGAAGACGATGGGTGAAGTTGGACTTGCCATTGGGCCTCCCTGACTGCTTCACGGTGAGCAAAAGCACGACAGCCGCCATGGCGTGCGTTCGATCACAGTGAAGCAGATCAGGGAGGCCTAATGAAAACTCAAATGAGATCGAGGAAACCCTAACCCAAAGTTACCAATCTGCTTCCGAGATGCTAGAGTTAGAACTCATGCTACTGTTACCGATCGAAAAACATTAAACTTGAAGGAAATAAAAGCAACCAGATTAAATTGGAAGTTTATAAACATCAAATTGGAAGTTTATAAATTGCAGTGCAACTCAGTATATGCAATCACAAATATTAACTGAATAGGACATCCTGTATTCCAACTTAGTATATGCAGTTCCAACCTGAGTATATGCAGATAATTTATACTCATTACTGAAATCATGTATTAACTCAATATGAAATATTTTAACTCAATATGCAGTACAACTTCAGTGTCTAGTTTTAAGAAATATGTATATGTCTAGTTTGTTGGATGATGTTATTGCAGATGTAAACAATGTTGGGATTTGGACATGTGCTTTGTTGGATTCTTTTAAAAAGGACATTAAGAATAATAACATTTAGTTTTACCAAGAACAAAAAAAAACTATATTCCCAAGAACTCCCATTCTCCAAGAACTCCACTATGAATATCAACTCTACTAATAAAGAAAAAACTGATTTCGACATGAACTCTTGGAATAAAGAAAATCACAAATTGGACTCATTTCCATATCAACAGAAATTGCATATTGTATCAAAATGAATTTACACCCAGAAGAACACAAATTGAACTCATTTATACAGAGAATTTATCAAAATGGCATTCAAAAGATTTCAGAGAGGCAGAGTCAACACAAATTAGCATTCAACACAAATAGAAGTTGGCATTCAAATAAAATGCACAGGAACTGAAATCAAATGAAATTCTTGACATGATGCATATCCCGTCAAATTTCTCTGATATGCAATCCAGGTCCAAATGCATATCCAATTCGAAATGTAAATCCTGTCCAAAAATAGCAGAGCAAAATTTTTTTGCAATATACTCAGGTGACATGGGCTAAGCAAGAGTTTAATCACAATATTTATTTCATGAATTTCTTTTTTAATTTCCCCAACATTACACCATCAAAGCAACATTTTGTGACCTCAATAAATTAAAAGTTAAAAATAAAAATAAACAATATCCCTCTTTTCTCCTAGGAACAGAAAAGGCTAATTAATGTATTATTGAAGTGGGTTGCATTGTTACTCGTCCCCCTTTCCCTTGTGAAATAGGAAGTCCATTGCGATTAATGATCTTGATCATATTCATGGCATTATACATAGTTTAATTTTTCTGTATAAGTCCACTGCGATTAATAACTAATTCATTTTGATTATTTTTTTGTATAAATCTGAGTCTGTCAAAAAATTTGAACTTAAATGGTGCTCTAAAAGGTATCTAAGCCTTAAACACAAATTTTCACAAACCATATAGTGTATATAACCCCTCTAGGTATCTAAGCCTCAATTCCAATGATAGATTCCAGTAACAAAAGAATGCAATGCTACAAATACTGATTCAAGATCCAACCAAGTTAAATAAATGAGACTTCTACAGAGGATTCGGCATGGATTTGCTCCAGCTGAGCCATCCTTTCCTATCAACCAACAAATTTACAACTTCAAAAAATAAACGTAAACTAAAAAATAAGATTTTTTTCTCCTTTTGTATGTAAGTTTCAAGGAAAAAGAGCGAACCCTTTCAGTTCTTTAGATCTTCTTCTTCTCGAGTGACTTCTCCTTCTCGATTCCATCTCCAATTTCCAAATCTTCCGCTTCTTCCCTTTCCTTCTCCAGATCTAGGGTAAACGTGAGGGTGGCTGAGGGGCGAGGGGCGAGGGGCTGAGGGGCTGAGGGGCTGAGGGGCGAGGGGCGCTGGGCTGAGGGGCGAGGGGCGAGGGGCGAGGGGCGAGGGGCGCGGGGCTGAGGGGCGAGGGGCGAGGGGCTGAGGTGGCTGCGGGCGAGGGGCGAGAGGATGAGGGATGATTTGGGAGTTTTTTTTCAAAAATTTTAAAAGGCCCCCCACCCCAAACGTATGTTACCCAAAAATTTTGTTTCCCCCCCAAAAATTTTGTTTCCCCCCCCCCAAAAATTCAAACTCAATTTCTCTTAACTTATCCAATTTCTCTTATCTTATCCAATTTCTCTTATCTTATCCAATTTCTCTTAACAACATCCCTCATATATACCCAATTTATCATCTCTTATCAAAAACTCTTATCCAAAAACCCATGATAACATCCCTGTTTTATAATATAGATACATACATATATATATATATATATGGGATTAATGTGTATCATACGCCATATGAGAGCCTCTCTCATACGCCCTCTCACATAAAGCACCCAAGTACAAGCCCACATGGGCGTGTACTTGGTTGTACTTGGGTGCTTTATGTGAGAGGGCGTATGAGAGAGGCTCTCATATGGCGTATGATAGCCATTATTCTCATATATATATATATACATATATATATATATATACATATATATACATATATACATATATATACATATATACATATATATACATATATACATATATATACATATATACATATATATACATATATACATATATATGGATCTTCAAATGCGAAAAAGGGCTTTTCGCACCGTGCGAAAACAATTTTTTTATTTTTTTGAAATTTTTTTTTTCAAAAATTCTTTTTTTGATGTTTAATCCATACAATTATATACCCCAGGGAAAATAATGGGTGAACCCGTTGGGCATTAGAGCACCCATCCACCCATTACAAATTTAACGGTCTCAAAACGTGCGAATTTGATGAAATGCCTTGATCGAAGGCCAAATGGCATTATTTCTCAACCATTATTTTTTGAGGGTGGTATAACAACATATATTGAGGGTGGACAAAAGAATTTTTGAAAAAAAAATTTCAAAAAAAAAACTAAAAACATTTTCGCACGGTGCGAAATGTTTGCATTTGAAAAGTTTCCTATATATATATGTACATATATATATATATCTATATTATAAAACAGAGATGTTATCATGGGTTTTTGGATAAGAGTTTTTGATAAGAGATGAGAAATTGGGTATATATGAGGGATGTTGTTAAGAGAAATTGGATAAGTTAAGAGAAATTGGATAAGTTAAGAGAAATTGAGTTTGAATTTTGGGGGGGAAACAAAATTTTTGGGGGGAAACAAAATTTTTGGGTAACATATGTTGGGGTGGGGGGATTTTTAAAATTTTTGAAAACAAAGCCCCAAATCAGCCCTCATCCTCTCGCCCCTCGCCCCGCAGCCACCTCAGCCCCTCGCCCCTCGCCCCTCAGCCCCGCGCCCCTCGCCCCTCGCCCCTCAGCCCCTCAGCCCCTCAGCCCCTCGCCCCGCAGCCACCCGCACGTAGTTGTCGGTGCTAGCAGTCGATGAAGGGTTTGAAACCCTAGATCTGGAGAAGGAAAGGGAAGAAGCGGAAGATTTGGAAATTGGAGATGGAATCGAGAAGGAGAAGTCACTCGAGAAGAAGAAGAAGACCAAGACTGAAAGAACTGAAGAATCCATCAAGTAGATCTAAAGAACTGAAAGGGTTCGCTCTTTTTCCTTGAAACTTACATACAAAAGGAGAAAAAAATCTTATTTTTTAGTTTAAGTTTATTTTTTGAAGTTGTAAATTTGTTGGTCGATAGGAAAGGATGGCTCAGCTGGAGCAAATCCATGCCGAATCCTCTGTAGAAGTCTCATTTATTTAACTTGGTTGGATCTTGAATCAGTATTTGTAGCATTGCATTCTTTTGTTACTGGAATCTATCATTGGAATTGAGGCTTAGATACCTAGAGGGGTTATATACACTATATGGTTTGTGAAAATTTGTGTTTAAGGATTAGATATCTTTTAGAGCACCATTTAAGTTCAAATTTTTTGACAGACTCAGATTTATACAGAAAAATAATCAAAATGAATTAGTTATTAATCGCAATGGACTTATACAGAAAAATTAAACTATGTATAATGCCATGAATATGATCAAGATCATTAATCGCAATGGACTTCCTATTTCACAAGGGAAAGGGGGACGAGTAACAATGCAACCCACTTCAATAATACATTAATTAGCCTTTTCTGTTCCTAGGAGAAAAGATGGATATTGTTTATTTTTATTTTTAAATTTTAATTTATTGAGGTCACAAAATGTTGCTTTGATGGTGTAATGTTGGGGAAATTAAAAAAGAAATTCATGAAATAAATATTGTGATTAAACTCTTGCTTAGCCCATGTCACCTGAGTATATTGCAAAAAAAATTTGCTCTGCTATTTTTGGACAGGATTTACATTTCGAATTGGATATGCATTTGGAACTGGATTGCATATCAGAGAAATTTGCCAGGATATGCATCATGTCAAGAATTTCATTTGATTTCAGTTCCTGTGCATTTTATTTGAATGCCAACTTCTATTTGTGTTGAATGCTAATTTGTGTTGACTCTGCCTCTCTGAAATCTTTTGAATGCCATTTTGATAAATTCTCTGTATAAATGAGTTCAATTTGTGTTCTTCTGGGTGTAAATTCATTTTGATACAATATGCAATTTCTGTTGATATGGAAATGAGTCCAATTTGTGATTTTCTTTATTCCAAGAGTTCATGGAGAAATCAGTTTTTTCTTTATTAGTAGAGTTGATATTCATAGTGGAGTTCTTGGAGAATGGGAGTTCTTGGGAATTTAGTTTTTTTTTGTTCTTGGTAAAACTACATGTTATTATTCTTACTGTCCTTTTTAAAAGAATCCAACAAAGCACATGTCCAAATCCCAACATTGTTTACATCTGCAATAACATCATCCAACAAACTAGACATATACATATTTCTTAAAACTAGACACTGAAGTTGTACTGCATATTGAGTTAAAATATTTCATATTGAGTTAATACATGATTTCAGTAATGAGTATAAATTATCTGCATATACTCAGGTTGGAACTGCATATACTAAGTTGGAATACAGGATGTCCTATTCAGTTAATATTTGTGATTGCATATACTCAGTTGCACTGCAATTTATAAACTTCCAATTTGATGTTTATAAACTTCCAATTCAATCTGGTTGCTTTTATTTCCTTTAGGTTTACTGTTTTTCGATCGGTAACAGTAGCATGAGTTCTAACTCTAGCATCTCGGAAGCAGATTGGTAACTTTGGGTTAGGGTTTCCTCGATCTCATTTGAGTTTTCATTAGGCCTCCCTTATCTGCTTCACTGTGATCGAACGCACGCCATGGCGGTTGTCGTGCTTTTGCTCACCGTGAAGCAGTCAGGGAGGCCCAATGGCAAGTCCAACTTCACCCATCCTCTTCACCCCTCATCTTCAGAGTTGGAGAAATTCGTCTGCAACAATCGAAGCCACACACTCTTCTGTTACGTTTGCAACAACCAGGTTATAATTCTCAGTTTGTTTTCAGTTTATTTTCTGTTATTATCAGTTTATTTTCTCATGTTCTTCACCTCTCTTCTTGCATTCAATGAGGTTCATCACCTATCTACTTGCATTCAATCAGGTTCTTCACCTATCTACTTGCATTCAATCAGGTTCTTCACTGACACTTGCATTATCTAAAGAAAAAATCCTGATTTTTCATGTTCTTTTGTTCTATTTGTGCTAAAGATGGCTGATTTCAGGTTAAGGGTTGTTGGAGTTACTTTGTTTGTGTTGTTGTGAGTTGGTTGATGGCCAGACATTTGCTTGCAAGGTTTAGACCTAACCTCTAAGTTTTTGATTTTTCTCTCATTTGAGTATCTTTTGCTCTCTGTTTTTTATTTGGGTATAATCCTCACTATTTTTTGATTGGGGATCTAGGATCTGAAATCGGTTTAAATCTTGAGAGCTTGCAGAAATCTCTTCCTCTAAGACTGGTGCTGTCATGAATTTAAATGAAAACCTCTATGTTGTCATGAATTTTTTCAGCCCTGAAAGCCATGTTTTGTTGTCTTTTTAGCTTTCATAGTTGTCTTTTTATTTTGGTGTTTGTTGTATCTCCTTTGGGTTTTTTTTCCATTTTATTGAGGTTCCCTCAACAACAAGGTTATGAACCTAACCTTTATGTGTCTTGAGTTTTTCTCATTTGGGTCTCTTTTGCTCTTTGTTTTTTTTTGATTTGGGTTTAATCCTCACTGATTTTTGATTAAGGTTCCAGGATATTTTTGTGTTGCAGATAGTTTATGTTGGATGATTTTTTTAACATGAACAAACTTGATGGTTTAAGTTGTATCCATGTGAAGTTTCTAGGCAAAAAATGAGAACTGTTAACTCAAAAGTGGATTTTTTTCCTTAAAATTTGAGTGCATTTTTTGAGTTAACAGTTTATCTATTGGTTCAACAGTTAATTTCTACAAGCGTGATTTATGTTAACTTAAACAAATGTGGATCTTTTGAGTTAACATGCATTAATTCTCAAAAGAGAACTTAAAAAATCCACAGTTACCGAAATCAAGTTTTAATGTTGCCTGGAAACATCACTTGGGTTTAAATAGGAATGTTTATTTTAGGTTCATGTTTTTAATATGAATTTGGGTTTAAATATGCACATTTTTCAGTTGTCAGGTTGTTTTCATGTTTGAATGGGGTTTGCAATTGGTTTGTTTCATGTTTCATTTGTTAGTTTGTTTCATGTTTCATATTTCATTTGTCAGGTTGGTCTGCTTGCAAAATTCTGTCCAGGTTGTTTCATAGTTCATTTGTGCAATGTTGCTTCCAAAATCCTGTCTAGGTTGATTGCAAACTCATCTCCAGGCTGCAAAATCCTAACCAAAATCCCCAACATGTTCCTTTTTGTTGTGCGTTTTAAATGGCCAGACAAAGCAAAAGTTAAACTGCATACATATGACACAAAACAAATGACACGAAATTGTTAACCTATTTTGCCTATGTATGATTTTGGATAATACAAACGATTGGTTAGCGTTAACAATTGAATGATAACATCCCAGCAAAATTGTATGATAACACAAAATTGTATGATAATAGAAAACAAAGCAAAATGTTTTGTTTTGAGTTAACATCCCTTCAATTTCTATGAGTTAACACAAAACAGAATTATATGATATGCATAACACAGAATTTCTTAATGACACAATTGTATGATTTTGCATGTCCATTTAGAGTTAAAATTATTAACAATTGCATGTTGTTCATGTTTCATTTGTCAAGTTAACAATTACATTGTGTCTAAATGGCCAGGTTAACAATTGTAGGGTGTCTAAATGGCTGATTTCCCCATGTTGTTCATGTTTCATTTGTGTGCATGGTGTTTTGGTTTTGATTTTGTAAAAAGTGTGCAGTGACATTTGTGTGCATGGTGTTTATTTTTTATTATATCTTGCAAACATCATTTGGGTTCATGTTCCGATATGCATTTGGGTTTATGTTTTAATCTTGCAACCATTGTATACCCCCAGGGTGTTCATGTTTCATTTGTGTGCAAACACCCATGCCCACGCCCTATGTTCATGTTTTTTGTTAAAAATATGTTGTGTCATTTGTGTGCCGAATGTTCATGTGTTATTATATCTTGAAAACCTCATTTGGGTTCATGTTCTCATCTGCATTTGGGTTCATGTTTTAATCTTGCAAACATTATATACCCTCAGGGTATTCATGTTTCAGTTGTGTGCAAACACCTAACCCACGCCCTGTGTTCATGTTTTAGGTATTAACAAGCATGGTGTGCAGGGTGTTCAAACTTTAGGTATCTTGCAAACATGTGTTCATGTGCTCTCACAAACCCCACCATTCTCTCTCAAAAAACCAGAATTGTATGATACCACAAAATTGTATGATAATGCCAAACAAATGACACTTATCAATTCTACATGATTAAAATTCTGTTTATGTAGGATTTTGCATGGATGGTTTGTTATGCATGGTGTCTAAATGGCTGATTTTCCTAGGGTGTACATGTTGTGTTTGTGTGCATGATGTTTTGTTTCATGCTTCAAGCTACCTGGTTGCCTCTTTGCAGTGTGCATTGTGTTTTAATTCTGTTTTGAACTGATTTTTGAAGATTTGACTAAAATTGGTGTGTTTTTGAGTTTGTTGCAGTTGATAGGGGAGAATGGACTGACATGGATGCTAGCTATGTGTTCATGTGCACCATGTGTTTTTGTTCTTTTTGAAACATTCAAAACACTAAAACTTTGTTAATGGCAGTGTGAGACAGTAGAAAAATTCTTAATGGCAGGGTTGAACTTCCAGTGTTTGGTATGTTTCTTTAATGGAGGGTTGATTTTTTTGTACACTCAACAAATTTTTGAGTATACTCAACAAATTTGAAATGTTTGAGGATACATTTGTTTCAAAAAGAAATGATATCAACATTTGTAAATCCATGTGCAAAAGAGGTACATCTGTAAATTTATTAACTCATCAAAAAGGTACATCTGTAAATCCATGTGCAAAAGAAGGTGCAGATTTGTTCTTGCAACTTAAAAAAGATACATATGTTATTTTCCCATATATGTTTCACAGATTTTTGGTTCTTTCAAAAGAAACATTGTTATCAAATTTTTGGGTTTGGAGAAGTAGTTGATCCCAAACATTCTTTTATAGTCGAAATTAATCACCAACATTGCTAATGATTTCTCTGTGATTTCTTTGTGCCTAATGTTGTGTTCCTTCTACCATGGTCCATTAAGCAGAAATGAAATTTTCTTGAACGATTCCTTTACAATTTATCATAGCTAGGACTATTCCCTCTCTAAAATTCAAGTAACTTTACTCTTTGCTTCATCTGATTGGAGTTCCGGCAAATAGATGTTTCAAATAGATGTTTCAAATGCTTGGAGTGATGGTATCAAGTAACTTTTGCTAATTTACTGATGTTTGCATTTTTTTCCTTTCTTTTGCCAAACTTCAAAGGAAAATGATCAAGTGGGCATTTTGTGGATGGGAACGTGTGTGCCGTCCTACATTTTCACAACAACAAAAAAGTGAATGAATAGTAAAGGAAAGAAAGTGACATGCTACCTATTTTTTTTCCAGCAACTTAATTGTTAGGATGATTTTTCTTTTTGCTATTCTTATACATCATGGACCAAGAGAATGTAATCAAATGTTAAATGTTAAATTTCTTTTTTCCGAGGATAAGAGGATGGAAATTTATATGACATACATTGGTTTGATAAAAGAGAGAAAAATGAGTCAAGCTGGGAAACAAAGTAAGAATTTTTGCGATGAATTTTATATTTGTTATGGATTTTGAGTCTTTAATGGTTTTGCTTGCTAATGATTAGGGAAACAGCGTGAAAATAAGTGTTATATATATCCCTCTGATCATTTTAGTGGCAAGTGGACATAAATCCAAAGATAACTCTATTTGTTACAGTAAAAAGAATATATACAAAAATTAAGTTTACAAACTTGGTTGCATTGTTCTCTAGGGGTGACATGAACAATTGCTTTGTAATTGAAGACTTCATGGGTTGCATTGTTCCCTCAGATATGTAGCTCATTCATCGATGGATTCTGACTTCACTGCTTTTTCCCCTTTGGTTGTCTTGATATGTTTCTAATTTTCCAATTTTTTTGAAGTTGAAGATGGCAAGTGTTGAAAGGGGCCTGATGGGAGAGCGATCGCTGAGAGATTGACGAGTGCTCACAACATCACGTTGGAGGAAGTTCGGATGGATGGAGCTTGCTGAGAATCATCCTTCTAATATTGTTATTTATAGCAACGGAGTCTGGAGGATAAAAGGTATTATTCATGTGAGTAAACCAATTTACAATTATATAGGAAGTTTCTGTTTTTATAGCTGGTTTTTGTAAGCTTTTGTAGACAATTTTCATGTAAATTGCTTGCGATGTTGTGATGTTCATAACGAATTTTTGCAAACAATTTTCTGCAAAACAATTTTCCTAGCGATGTCTGCAAAATTCGTAACAGGATGTTTAAAAATTGTTTTTGCTTGGGAAATTCTTAACATGTATATGAACATTATCGCTTTGTAAATTGCCTGTGATGTTGTGATGTTCATAACGAATTTTTCAGGTAACAATTTTTATAAACAATGTTTTGCCAGCAACCTGTATATAAGCAAATTTCCCAAACTAAACCCATCGTTTTTCCCAACATGTATATAAACAATTTTCCCATTTCTCATCCAGATCATTTTTGTATGTGAGATTGAATTACGATGGTATATCTTTTTGCCTGCAACCTGTATATAATCAATTCCCCCTATTTTTCGTATACAATGTAATTGACCATGATGATGTGAGCTCCATTCTTTAAATGTATAATAGATGATTACAAAATTTATTTCTTATTCTTAAATAATTCATATTCTTATGATTGCAGGTAAATTTCAGACATTTAGTTTGGTGTTCCACTAATGCCTCTGTGCGTGTCCATTCTGAATATTGAACAAACTTTTGTTTTTATTGTTATTTTCATGAAAAGATATATTTGTATACAAATACATTACTCATTTTTAATGTTGGTTGCTATAAATTCTAAAATTGAATAATCTAGGGGGAAGAAGAGTTTGGTGTTGCCATAGGTAATTGGTAATTGGTTCATGATACCACTTTTATCTTGGTTAGGACTATTGGCTGCAATATTCTTTTCTGCTTGGAAGATCCTTAACCAATTTTTCTCAAATTGAAATTTTCTGCTTGGAATAATCTAGGGGGAAGATCTTTTCTGCTTTGGTCTGAAATTTTGAACTTATGCACCTTATGCAGTCTGATATTTACTCTGAAATTTTGAACTTTGGTCTTTGGATTTTGGCAGGAATGAAACTTATGGAATGTTTGATCATCCTCTTAATCTGGCAGTGGTTGTATTTTGTTTTGCATTTTGAGGTGAGCACGGTTTTAATGAATTCTCAATGCTAATAATTATGTTGATTATACATGCACCTACCAGATCAACATGCTAGATAGAGCATCCAATGCATTTTGACACTATAAGGAAGAAGTTCATTCGAACAATTTGAGGTTAGTATGACTTTTATGACTAACACATCACAATGGTCCCCCAATTGAGCATTTGTTTGTCAAGATGCATTTCATGTGTTGATAAGTGAAGAAGTTAAGAGTAGAACTTCCACTTGATCTGAAGATGTAACTAGGAAAGTGCAAGGCAGGAGATGTTTGTCTTGATACAATTACAAATCAATCATGATGGGGTACATAATTTTATTGATTCTTATTTGGCGTGCTGACATAACATCAAAAAAGAGAGAAATGAGTATTTGGAGGATCATATGTTAGTTTTGAAGTAATTTGATTTTAAGAAGCAATGAAATAGTTTTGACGAGGACTTTCTTGATCTACATTCACTGGCTCTTTCGTAAACCAAATTTAAGAGTGGCTAAGTATCATTACTTTCTGATGTGAGGCTAAATCATATTTAAATGTAGCTAAATCATATATGGGATTGTGTTGCAAAAACTGAAAGGATGGGGTTTGTGATAAATATGAATGAATGAATTATTTTTTGATGATTCTCGATGATTCTCGATCATCCTGTTGTTTCTAATGCAGGATAATTTGGAGTTTGATTTGTGTAAACAAAAACTTGAAGATTTATGCAGAAAAAGTGATAGATTACTCTAATGCTTTTTTGCAATTCCTTATAAGTTGAATGCAATATCGAAAGGCTATTTGATTTCCAATTTTTCGGGTTTGTTCGAATTTTTCGAACATTACCATGGTTATGGAAAGGAGGTACAATTCAACTGCAATAGTGTTATGGGAAAGAGGTACAGTTCACCAGCTTCAGCCTGGTAATTATCATAGTTCTTTTAAGAAGCGATGTCTTGCATTGCTTTAGTGATATTTGCTGCTCACTTGGGGTGCTGCACATATAAGTTACAAGACTTGAACTTGCATTTCTTCATCACTTGACCTATTTGTGTTTACAACTTTGATAATCTGATATCACTTAATCTGTTTAAACCTTTTACTGATGTGGATGCAGAGTTTCGGGACATGGAGACTTCACATTGATATAAGATGACGGAAGGGGAGAAATGTCAGAAAATTCATAGGCTTCTTGATCTGGTCAAGGAGCTCGGAAAGGATTTCATTTATTTCAAGGAGCTTGCCAGCATTTACTACTTCCACATCGATAAGTTTCAGGTTTTTATCATAGAAAGAGGATCTTCATGAACATCATTACCAATGATGTGAAAAATCTATGAATTAGTTGAAGATATACATTGCAAAATGTTAGGATATAGATATCAATAGTTCTTTTGAGTTGTTCTAACGATTAGGTGGGATTTTACGTCAATGGAGATTGATTTGGAGAGTTCTAAGTGTCAAATTTGTTTCTTTTTTCTAACTTCCCATACTGATATTAATGAATGGTTTGAACAGAATCAAAAGATGAGTTAGGATAAGAACAATCTATATACTATAAATATTATGTAATACAAGTACTATGTTGCTACACTGGGAGCATGCCTTTAAATTTTACTCATATTATTGTGGTCAGGATATTAGCTCTTCCAATGCAGTGATTAGCTACGTATGACACAGTTACTCAAAGGAAATAAGTTTTATATATTTATTTATTTAAGCAAGTTTTCCTACACCATAATATCATCCCCATTAATGGTTACAAGCGAGGGGACCCATCTTGGGTGCCACATCAAGGATGAGAGTATCCAGGCAACTTTGAATGTTCTTCATGCACATCAAGGTACTCTCACTCCAAAAGCTCAATGTTTTCTTTTAAAATCCATTTTCTTCCCAATTAGTATCTCAATCTTTTGTTTTGATTAGAATTAAGATGAAATTGAGGTAAATTTGTTATCTTTTTTGGTATTTTTGTCCTGCATTGTAAATTAAGTGGGGAATCTTAAACCTTACAGTGTTGTATGTCATTTTATTGCATAATCAGTCAATGTTCTGAATAAAAATAAGAGTTTCCTTGATGCTCTGCCGAATGTTTTGGTGACTATTAGTTTTCAGTTAGCTGTTAATAGTCTTACTGAGGGTTATATCTAACAGGCTCATAGCTAAAAGCGAGAATCACCTTTTTAGCCAGAACCTCTCCTGGTTGTATAATTGAGTTTCCTTATAAATGTTTCATTTCCAAGGATTATTCAAGAACTTTTTAAGCTTCTGTTGGGTGGTGTGTTTCGAAGAGGATTCGAATGAAGTGGACAATTAAGTGAACATTGTTTAGTTTCCAGTTCATGCTAGAGGTTAATTCCACATTGATTCCTGATCACTTATCCATTCCCTTTCCACTCATTCTCCTCTATCACATCCTATTATATGTATGATACTTACCCAAACAAATTTTGGATTGTTCGACATTGGTAGCAACCTGCTAGAGGGTCTAACAGTGTTGTACACATGGAACTACATATACCTTTAATCTACAAGCATGTCATAGATGATGTGTAGTGTAGTATGCCATGTGACAAAATCAGATCGGTTTGAAACTTATTTATTATTTCATACCATAGATGTGACCAAGGAAGATGGAGAACCAGATGTCACAGACAAAAAAAATGTCTACAGACCGAACCTTTACCACAAATTCTTTAATTTCAACCTTTGAGTGCTCGGACACCTAAAGGAATTGATATAGTTATAATTGACTGAACCGATGTGCGCTTCATATGATTACGCTTTGGTGCATTCTGATTTGGGTGCCATGTATGGTTGTTACTTCTGGTAGGCTATGGGGCTGCTTGCTGTTGGAAAAACTTATGAGAATTCATCCTGTATCAAGAAAGCCTATGAGTTTCTTCTGTCCATGCAGTTGCCATCAGGGGGTTGGGGGGAGAGCTTTCATTCATGTCATGTCAAGGTAAACATCATCAATATTACAATGTCTCATTATAATATTGCAAGGTGCTGTTAAATTCACTCTTTTAACAACCATTTTATGAATTATCCCTGTGTGGCTTCTTAATTCCTGAATGTTGGTCTTTTTGAGGGGCAGTTTTTCTACATGTCAAATTCCTTTAAAAATGATTGGATATGATACTGGCAAGCTAAGATGATGAAATGTTGTGAACAATGTGAACATGATGAAATGTTGTATGATTAGATATGATACTGGCAAGCAGAGATATGATACTGGAAATTGGCTCTATGAAATGGATTTAAGCAACATGTATCAAACTTTATTGAACAGAAAATCTTTCATCCAATGAGATTATTGATGTGTCCACGCATTGGTTGCAACTATTGGTACTGTAAAGAGATGTAGTGTAATGTAAAGAGATTATTGATCACATATTTATATATTAGTGTGCAGTGCAATTTAAAGAGATGCACGAGTGGTTGCTACTGTTTGTAGCTAATGTTGATGTTTGAGTAAGGAGGATCTATTTCTTGATTGAGAACCTGCAAAGAGAGACAAAATAAAATACATATATTTTCTTCATTGAGAATTGCAGGATTAACCAAAGATACATAATTTCTTATCATAAAAAAGAACAGAAGAATTCAGACTAAAACTATACTATTACCATTGGCCAAGCTATATGTGCAATGATATGTATAGAATTCAAACAAATTATATATAGATTCTTCAACAAAATTTTTTATACCTGCATAGAATCCTTACATAAGCTTACAAAATTGTTCTACTAATAAATATCAACATATTCAACCAATTCTTCAACAACATATTACAAAAACTATCAAAAAATTCAACATGACAGCCAAGTATTCAGAAATTGTTGCTTCAAGCTTCACTTCCAGAAATTGAATCCATTTGTTCCAGCAAGTAACAGCCAGTATCAGCTTCATTTCCAGCAAATATCAGTCGGGTCCTTACAAATTTTGTTCCATCAAGCTTCATTTGTTCCATGTATCAGCCAGTATCAACTTCATTTCTAGCTTCATTTGTTGCTTCATACAGTATCAGCCTCCATCAAGTATCAGTAACCAACATGCAAAAAACACACATTATCGGAATTGAAGCAAGATTCATAGTATACTACACTGTTTTTGTGTAGCATAGATTCATTTGTTCAAATACTTTAAGGATGATTCATATACAAGTGTAGGAAACAGATCAATTGCTAGAAAAATTGAGAGACCACAAAGATTGAGAACACTTGGCATAAATTATGATAATGCACATACCTGGATACTCCTGTCATCTCTATCACAAAAAAGAAAAAGTTACCTACATTCTCTAATTGCAACAAGTTTACTTAAAAATATAGGATGCTACAATATGCTGTTAAAAGATTTTAGTAAGCTTCAAATTCATGCATTTTTTTCTCGAATAGTTTCTAAAAGCTTACATTCATAGGGCAGAGCACTAATCTTATTAGTCTCCAGTCAAAAAGAAACTTTTTTATACTTGGATGAGGAATAGCAAAGTGATTCATTGGTGCAACAAAGCAGACGTGATCTGCTTTGAGATCCCGAGCTGCAAGATGGCAAGGCGGTCAATAACGACACAGTTGCAACCAACGCGCCAACAAAAAATGGAAAATCAAATTTAGAATCCTTAAGCAAGTCGCAAAAAATCACTGTATTAAAGAATCAAGATCTTACAATAATGAATTAAGAGTTTACAATTATAACTTGGTCACCTCTAGCATCGCTAACAAGGCTATTTATTGAATAACATGTGAAATACTTGCATATGCAGGAGACGGGCACTGTATCAAAGACTCAAGATCCTACAATATTGAAGATGTAAAAATTACTCTTTATAAGATTACAATATTTTATGTGTTATACTGAACTTAAGGCGACAAGTAAAGAAAATGATTTCAAATGTACATAAAACAAACAATCAGACTTAAGCTTTAGAAGTTCAAGAAATATACATAACCTTATTATTAAAATCATGCAATCTGTAAGTGAAATTATACATGTGAAATCCATCAACAGTAACTAATGGAACAAAAACTCAATCCATATTTGTAATTTATACATGTTCGTTGCCAGAATTTATGTAATTTGTATGCAATCATATTGATTCATGTATAGCACCTTTTTGATATTGTACCCTTCTAGAATTACAAGTGAGTCTGGTATGACAAATCTAGCTTTTCCTTACATAAAGGTACTGATACTAACTTTAGATTATTTTGATTCCCAAATGGAGGTTATTAATATATTTTAGCTTCTTATGGCAGATGGCAAATGTTTGGAGGAAGGAGTAGAGAATTTGTTTGAAGCATGTGCAGTTATTAGGAACGAGTGAGGCATCATCTGTTGAAAGACAAATCCATAGAAGAATATGATCAGCAGCATCATACGCAACAACAGCATGAAGATGATGGTAGCAATAGTGACACAAACTCCAGCGAGGGCTGAGGATCATTCGGGAGGGCTACTTCTACCAGCGAGGGTTGAGGATCATTCAGGGGTGCCTGGCCTTTGTTTTGGACTGAGGATATGGATCGGGTCAATATGTTCTTTGTCCCAATCTCCTGCCACAAAATGAGAGGAAATGTACTAAAAATATTTTGTTTTAGTTCTCGACATTAAAGTTGAATTTAATTGGTAAACAAATATTATAGGAATACTGTTAAACAGTTTGCCATTCAAATTATTGATGGGTTTTATTAAATCCCAGAGGCTCCATCAATGTAAGTTCATTTCTCTTCTAATCTATCTCTGGCTTGGGTTTCGTTAACATTCAACTCCATCGCAATTTTGCTTCTGTGTTGCTTTGTTGAGATCACACTATAAAAGCGCCATCCTCTCACTTGGATGTTCCAGGATTTTAGAAATGCAAATGCATGTTCCAGGGTTTCAAATAGCTTAGAAATTTCTCATGATGGTTCAAATTTCATGGTCCAAGTAAAACATCCAAGTGAGAGGTTTTAGTTAACATCCAATTAGGGGTTGATCTCAGCTTTAAAATTGGTTCATTTTGATGTTAGTCAGCAAAATCAGGATCACAAATACAATTTTTCATTTTGATATTTTAGTTAACAAGATCAGGATCACAAATACATATACTCTGTGATGAGAGAATATTATGTTTGATAATTAGAATGTATCAACTATTGGCAATCCATCAACAATGTGCCGCATACATAAATCTGTCTTTCAATACATTGTACTAAAACCCGTGCCCACGCCGGAGGTGCCCGTACCTCCGGCACTAAATTTTTTACGCTAATTTGTTATTTCACGCCGAAGGCGACCGCGTCGAATTTGTTGTTTCACGCTAATTTGTTGTTTCACGCTAATTTGTTGTTCCACGCCGAAGGCACCCGTGCTGAATTTGTTGTTCCACGCCGAAGACGCCCGCGCCGCTAAATATTTTTATACTATTTTGTTGTTCTTTTAAATTTTGTCTGTGGAAATAATTTTTTGGGGAACAAATATTTCGGGGGATCTTAAATGAATCGTGCCACACAGAATTTGTTGTTCTACACTAATTTGTTATTCTACACTAATTTGTTGTTCGGCGTCGAAGGCGCACGCACCAAATTTGTTGTTCCGTGTCGAAGGCGACCGCGCCGAATTTGTTGTTCCGCACCGGAGGCGTCCACGCCGAATACGTCCGTGCTGCTAAATATTTTTACACTAATTTGATGTTTTTAAATTTTGGCGGTGGAAATAATTTTTTTGGGAACAAAGATTTCGCGGGGGAAAAAATCTTAAATGAACCGTGCCCGCGGGCACGGGTTATGACTAGTATATATATATATGAGGGAAATGTGCCTGAGGTTGACCTCAGGCAGAATTACCTGAGGTCAACCCCTCTGTCCGGATGTTGTAGGTATTTTTTTTGAAATTTTTTTTTGCAGTAGGTAGATATACTTGTTATGTAGCTCCCCACAAAATTTCAGCTCAATCCGACACCGTTTGAGCCTCCGTTCATCGATTTCAAAAACGTTGCGCAAAACTGTCCAGAATTCTGGACAGTTTTGCGCAACGTTTTTGAAATCGATGAACGGAGGCTCAAACGGTGTCGGATTGAGCTGAAATTTTGTGGGGAGCTACATAACAAGTATATCTACCTACTGCAAAAACAAATTTCAAAAAAAATACCTAAAACATCCGGACAGAGGGGTTGACCTCAGGTAATTCTGCCTGAGGTCAACCTCAGGCACATTTTTTTGTATATATATATATATATATATATATATATATATATATATATATATATATATATATATATATATATATATATATATATATATATATATATATATACTAGTCATACCCCGTGCCCGCGGGCACGGTTCAGTTAAGATTTTCCCCCGCGAAATCTTTATTCCGCAAAAAAATTATTTCTGCAGCCAAATTTAAAAGAACAACAAATTAGCGTAAAAATACAAAAGAATGTAGTGGCACAAAAACTTTCATTGAAATTGGCAATACTGCATTTCATTGAAATTTTAACTTATCAAACTGTGAAATTAACAGCCAAATGTACACCAAAATCCAATTGGCAACTGTGAAAATCCAATTAGTAAACAGAATATTTCATTCAAATTTTGTTTTCATTTTTGACATATCAAACTGTGAAAATCATATTTTGGTGTTCATTTGGTTTCATTCAAATTTAAACTGTGAAAATCCTTCATTGTTTCATTCATATCTATGAAATCCCATTCAAATTGTTGGTTTCATTCATATCTGTGAAATCCCATTTAAACTGTGAAATCCTTCATTTGGTTTCATTGTGTTTCAGTTTATTCACATATGTTTCATTTGGTTTCATTTCAGTTTATTCCAAATTCCATTGTACACCAAATTCAATTAACAGGTTGATTTGGTTTGATATTATTCTGGAATGGCATTTGGTTTGTTATTATCCAGATTGGTTTGATACAAAACCAAATGGCCAGAGCTCTAATAATATTTTCAACTGTTAATTGTATGAAATGTGATATGGTTTGATATAAAATTTTCTTTTCTAATGAATGACAATTGGTTTGATATGGAAAGGCCTAAAATATCAAACTGTGAAAATCCATATCATACTGGTTTTGATGAGTATATGGTTTTGATGAAAAATCCATACTAACTGGGGGTATATGTTAAGCATATCAAACTGGTTTTGATCAAATCTCTACATCATTGAAAATCCATACTGCCTGATGTACTTACTTCCATATCAAGCTCTTAAATTTCATAATTTCATAATATCAATCCATCTCAAACTGGTTTTGATGAAAATCCATACTGCCTGGGGTATATGGTTTTGATGAGCTTTGGACATTTACTTCCAGAATTGCCAGTTTGATTCAAAATGTATATTACATTCAAACAGTGAATATCAAACCATATAAAACTTGAATGAAATATGATTTTCACAGTTTTTTAGCATATCAATACTGGAAATGAAATATGGTTTGATATTTCATTCAAGTTTGAAATAAAATTGATAGGATTTTCACAATTTGAATGAAATATACAGTTTTTTCCAGTATTGATATGCATTCAAAATTGTGAATATCAAACCAACATATGAAATCATTCAAACTATGAATATCAAACCATATCAAACCAAAAAACACAACCTAACAAATGCAATTTCAACATTAGAATTTTTTTGTAGCAACTTCAAGTCAATTGCCTTCATATTGTACATAAATATTTCCTCAACAATTGGACACCCTGACAAAAAATTCTGTGAGTCAACATTAAAGTTCAAAATTTTACATATTTCAAACAACCATTACAATCTCCATAGTCTCCTACAACAACACAAAATCAACAATCTCCTCATACTAATGTCTCGGTGATAAACACAATCAGCAACTTTAATGATAAACCACAATTACATGTATCAATTGACATTGAAGGTATCAATTACATGAAGAAGTACAAGTACGCAATGCAGTTTAACAGAGAAATCATACAAATCATACAGTCCTTTGCAATAAGTTTTTTAAGCACATAAATTGGTTTGTAGAGTAAAATATTTGCTCCAAAACATTCAGGCAAAATTGTCTCATTGATGCACATTCATCTAGTAACTTGCACTTCCCAGAAACGTCTTCTTTAGCTTCTTTCCCTTTAGTTCAGATGGATGCAACAATAGGCTTTGATGCAATGAATGTAAGGGCTCATATATAAGCTGTAAGCTTCAGCTCCTACTGCAAGCTCAGTTGGGAATCCCAAGTTCTTCCGCAAACTGCAAGCTTTAGCCCCTCAGGCTCGGTCTGGAATCCTTGAACCCATTTTAACATGATGATTGTGTTGTTCTCATATGTTTCAAGATTAATTTTGTATGATGCAACATTTCCCAATTCAGTATTCCCCATGATATGACTCCCATGTTGTAATCGGCAAGCATTCCCAATGTTCTCAGCAGATCCAACGATGCAAAAAGGACCACTAACAACACCCTGCAAAAATAACAACACAAACAATGCATCAGCTACTACTTCAAAACAAATAGAGGATTGCCAAAAATAGTACTGTTACAGGCTCATCTACTACTTCAAAACATCCGCTACTACTACAACACAAACAATGCAGTAATGTCAATTTTTTTGAGTTCAATTTCATCCAGTTCTCAAAAAATTTGAGTCTAATTTCATCAAGCTCTTAAAAATTGGTACTGTTACAGGCTCAGAAGTTCACCTGTCAAAAGTTCTCAAAAATTGTTGAGAATTCAAAAGTTCACCTGTCAGAAGTTCAACTGTCAAAAGTTCTCAAAAAAATTTGAGAGCTCAAAAGTATATCCAGTACCAATTTTTGAGTTCAATTTCACCAAGCTCTCAATTTTTGACCCACATTTTAGTTCCATCCTGCAAAAAACATGATATCCTAATAATGAGAAATGTGCCTGTCAAAAAATGATCCAAACTTTTTAGTTCTATTCTGTTAACTAATGAATGCTAGTTCCATCTTGTTAACAAATGAATTGCACCTGTCAAATGGTTCCATGACATGATATCCTATATGTGTTTGTTATGAGTTATTAGAATATCCTGTTAAGTAATGAATTGCAGCTGTGAAATAGTTCTAGGACATGTTATTAGGATATCATGGTTAGCTAATGGTGTTAAAATAGAGGTTAGTTCGCGGGTGCTTGCATGATCGCATGTGAGAGCTCTCATTAATTTAATGTTGAGGTTTTGGTTCAGTTAAACCCAACCGATGAGTTGTTTCTTCTATAATACATATATTGCTGGGAAATATAGGGGTGTCACTGTAAGTATTATCATGTTTAAAAATACATATACGGTTTAGTTAACAGGAAATTGTTGACACCATTAAGAAATAACTCATATAGGACATCCTGTTAACTAATTAATTGCAGCTGTCAAATGGTTGCAGCACATGTTATTACGATATCATGTTTTGTTAACTAATGGTGTTAACACAGAGGTTAGTTCCATATGCATATGCTAGTTCCATCATGTTTTGTAAACTAATGAATTTCAGCAATATGTATTATAGAAGAAATATATTTTCAACTGCAATTAAACTTGACTAATGGTTCAAGGATAACTTTTCAGCATATATTTGATAACTAATCATCCATGTTAAAATATCAAGTTAAAATATCAAAGTTTGGATTATTTTTTTGCCTCGATTGGCACACAAAAGTTTTCTAGGATGAAAAAGTTAAAAAATGAAAATGTGCCATCATGTTGACCAATGGCCAAGTTCTCATATATTTAACAACATAATGGTTCCAGCTAATCAAAAAATTTAAATTAGCAATAATCTAACAAACTCAACAAAGTTAACTTGCAAAACTAAAAAGCAAAAAAAATTTAGATAACAAACCTGACTTTTGATGTTCAGGGCTCAAAATCCAAGTGCATCCTTCATGTCAAAAGAGAATACCTAATTGTCTGCACGTAGAAAATCATAATGAATTTTATGAAATGATTGCAATTAAATGAATTTTGCTTCATGGCATGGTTTCAGTAACAAACCTCTGGTTCATTTACAATATTCATCCCTCCCCCCATGCTAATGAATTTTGCAATTAAATGAATTTTGCTTCCATGAGTGCATGCTAAGCATAAACACCAGGCTAATGCCAAACTTCTTGCAACTCCTGAGATATTTGCTCTGCCTTGTTGTAAATCCCTCCCCCCACAAAGGCATTACATCAGGATGAAGGAACTCTTGAACATAATCCACTCACAAACCTACAGGAAGTATGCATATTAAGCCGATGACATCTCGAATATTCAATGGAGCCAAGCCATGAGATTAATAGAGTTCATTTCCAGTTTCCATGAATCAGGGCATTTCAAATCAAGACTACTAATTGTGTTAGACTTTTCTCACATTTCTGAATGGGAGATAATAAGACCGTGGTTGAAAATACATCGTACAGACACTATTAGATTCTACTTGCCTGTTAAGGTGAGGCTCGACGGCTACATTGATGATATCATCCCACAAATTGTGAGGAGGTGGAAGCATGTCAAGTGAAGCCCAAATCCTTTCAGTATCCACTTCCTTCGGTACAAATTCTAAAAGTTGCCGAGCCATGGTGCCCAGATCCACACTTTCATGCAAATCACTTAAAAGGAAGAAGAATTGTGTGGAATAAAAAAAGCACATGGAGATCTCTCGATTATCCACATAAGTTTGGTTTGATTAAAAAGCTCCTTCCATACAATATGTCAGTCCTCAATCAAAAATTATATGGAGTAGAAGGGAAATGCACAGCACATGGAAATAAAAAAAGCACAGGGAGATCCTTTTAAAGTAATAATATGGATAACCACACAACAAAAGATTTGTCACTAATTTGACACCAAATACAAACTGTAATTGTAAATAAAAAAATACAAACTGTAACAAATCCTTGCCAAACCTCAGGCATTCCTTGGCATTATTTCATAAGGTATCCATTTTGATCCACAAATCATAATCAACCTTAAGTAGGGACTGTTCAGTCTTAGACACATCTTATTCATCAATGATAATGACGCAGTCATTTCCCTTGTAGTTTTGGTAGAGTTGCGTTATGTGTTTTCTATCAAAAAAGCACATTCAATATTTTCTTATAGTCAAAATTTATCTCCAAATAATTCAAGTTCTTTAACACATCCATAATCTTGCATTCAATTATATAAAATATCATATATAGGTAAGTATTCATGAATATATACAAATATATATATATGAACTATCATAGCAATGTGATTATTTGTCTCAATAGCTAAACTTTCAATCTTTCTGTTTCCAAAACTATTTATGCATAATAATCCTAGGAACTACTTATCATTAACAATTTCATTTCATCTAATTATGGCAGCTTTTCCGGAAAATTATATCCTTTAGTTTTACCCTTTTATCCATTGAACTGAAACAACTCATTGCACCATCAAATGCCTTGATTTCTCTTAAAAAAGATTACCTGTCAATTTGCTTATTTATCCATTGCTTGCCAGAATCAGGCTCCACAAAGGATTCCTGCAACTCCACATTCTAGGCAGAATGGAAAACTCTGATATTTCTAATAAGATCATTCAATTCAGCTACATTCATATCACAAAATATCCTCCTTTTTGGGTTCTGACACAACATTTTCCTCTTCTAAAGCCCAAGCATTAATCCTTTGGAGTAGACTGGCTTTATCTCGGGGGTTTCGACTTGTTTCTTTAATGTTGTCTCTTTACATGCGAATCCAAATTCTCTATAACTACAGAGCTACATCAATAATACCAGTGGATTTAAAAGTAGGCCAGAGTGAGACATGAAAAAGACGATTGATATGGATACAATGGAAGT
The DNA here is from genome assembly GCA_030789695.1 of Scilla litardierei. Lineage (NCBI taxonomy): Eukaryota > Viridiplantae > Streptophyta > Magnoliopsida > Asparagales > Asparagaceae > Scilla > Scilla litardierei. Next base: position 47,369,498 of record CM061142.1, read on the forward strand.
GTATGACATGGAGATTATGTAGGTTTGCTGGATTGGAGTTATGTATTTTTTGTGTTTATCTTGGAGACTTGATCATGAACCTACCAGATAAGTTCACTCAGAACACTAAGAGATAATTAGTCAATGTCAATTATGGTGTAGATTGATAGCTGTAGGGATCGCATAGATAAAATATGCGTTGTAACAAAATAATTGTTTCATCCAAATTTTATCACAGACAACAACAAAGTAGCAATGTTCTTACAGATTGAAAATACAATGAGTAGAAAATAGGGACAACTACAACTATCAATCAAGATGGCCGCAGTACGATCTTCATACATACTACAAAGTAGGGTCACTTAAAGAGGAGCAACTGCTAAAGTATAAGCATTCCTAAAGTATAAAATCAAATAACTCCTATATAAGACCTGCACAATAACCGTATAATTTCCAACACAAAATAATAAAATGCAGTATGGAAAACAAAATGTGGGACATTACCAACCTCAGCAGTACCATTCATAAGTTCATAAGGAAATGACACATGCTCAAAATCAGTATTGGCTAATCGGCTTTTTTTCTCTCCCAACTGAACCGAGGCCGCCTCTCATGTTCTAAAGAGATATGCAACTGATCATTGAAATACTGCTTAGTCAGGCAATGCATGTGATGAGAAGCGTATAAATTGGATGTTTTTATTAGTCAACTACAGAAGAAAACAATTTTTATTTTAAGTTTAATGGAGAAAACATAGTAATATAAGTCCATGATCAAATAGTACCTGTTTTTCTTCTGCAGTTGACCAACAAAAACAGACTGTCTATATTTTTCTCATCACATGCATTGCATGATTATGCTGTAAAATTACACATCAAAGTAGGAGAGAGTTACCATTTTGTACAAACAAAAAATATACTAAATTTGTCAATTATTCAATGCCTTTCAATTAACGACAATCAATTTATGAATACCAAAAATAACCTCTAATCCATCATTTTAATCATATAAACACAAACGAAAATGAGCAAATCCCAGTATAGTATCTATTATACCAATATAGTATCTATTCTGACGACAATCTGTTTATCTACATAATTTGGTGTCACCTTTAAAATCAATGTATGAACCCCTCTCAGATCTAAATTCCTTTTCATCTCCCCGATTATCTGCTCTACCATCATTCTCAACTTTGCTAAGTGGATGATCTGTTCTCATGTCAAAATACAACTCCCTACTCTCACCCTTCGTTGCCCTACTTTATTCATCTCTAACTTCCTTAGGAGTTCTTAACTCTGACCTATTCTCGGAGATAATAGGATGATCCAAGCCACTGCTGGGAGAGGAAGACATTCGATGCAGTAGAGATGGTCTCTTATCAATCTCACGACATTCAGTTCGTTGGAGTCTTGCAGTGCGCCCATCCTGTATCATGCACACAAACCTACCAGTAGTAAAGTATATATGTCTTTAAAAGAACATGGGAAATTCTCTCTAATAATCATGATTTACATCTTCATGTAGTATCATGCATCAACTAATGAATACAGATAAACTCTTTATAATCAACTGATAGGAATCTTCATTTCACGCTATACCATAGATCCAATAACCATGTTAACTCCACTATGATCTAATCGACTTATAAGTGACAATAATTCTTCTTGTGATTAAGAGAAGTTTAAATAATAAATTTCAAATATATGGATATCCTTGATTTTGAAAGCCATTAAATCATAATTACACTTGGAAAATTAGAAGCCCCCATCAATTAAGAGAATGAACATGAAAAGAACACTAAATAATGAAGCCAGATTCCTGTCTATGAAAATGTAATAAAGTCGCTATGGATTAATCAACCAAGGTGAGATTCGAAACTAAAATTTTCTCTGATTTATTTTATTTTTTCATCCTTGATGCATGCTAGGCTATAAAGCACACATATTGATGCAAATTTCAAGATTTAATATTTGCCATCCAAGTATTTGCACCAATAAATCGTGAAGGCCAATTCTTGGGAACTTGCTAATCACTAATCAAATTTTAATATCAAAAAGGAAGGAATCAAAGAAACATTGACAGAAAATAAAATCACAATAAATAACTTCTATGATATATGAGCATGCAATAGAAATCTGTTAACCATCTGAATGAATCTGGACATCAATAGAAATCCTTCAAAAAATACTTTCATAAAACCTTTGACAATATTGAATACCTCAAATTGATCACAACACAATCAAATCCAAACAGAAAGAAAAAAGAGCAGAAGCCTATACTAAGTGACATTAAAATTTTAATGCTTTTCATAGAGTGACAGCAATATTTTAATAACCAACCTCATGCATACAACAGAAGATAGAAGGATATACTAACAAAGAATTGCCATGTACACAAATCAATGTTGCAATAACCAACCTCATGCACAAAAATAAGACCAAATCTTGAATTCAGCAGAGCCATTCCTAGATGAGCAAAGTTTAATGCAAATAGCTTATACAAAAACAAAATTTGTAAATTAATTAAGAGCACATCAAGAACCTAGCTTGATAAAAGAAATATCTAATGAAAAAAGGAGCTTAGCATGCACTATAAACCTTACTAAAAGAAAATTGACCTGCAATTAAATCGTGGAACCTTATCATATGTTTCCATGAAGAATCAGCGAGAACAATCAAAAATGAAAAGATAGAAATTACCTACAGCTGAGTAAACCCAATCACAATGCATCAAAAAATAATAATAGGGGCTTACCTCTTTCTCTGCTGAGTTGGCCACATCCGAGCAGACCCGATCACATCCTACCTACAGGCGCTCCCAATTACAACATCAAAGAAACACTTTTTCGTTACTTTTGCAAATTTTCTGTAAAAGAAACCATGCGAAGGAAGGCCATTAGTTGAATACATAAACAAACCGAAAGAAATAAAAGAAAATGACCAAAAAGCATGGATGTCATGCATATAAATGTACAATTTCATCAAGAATTCTTGCCAGATCTGGGGTATTCTCTGGGGTATTCTCTGCACTTCATTGAGATAGCATATTCATATTCATATAAACGATGATCCATCATCCCTCCCTGGGAAACAGATTTGGGTCCACTGCTTTGGATATGTTCCTCTTCACTGCCCAGTTACTTATGGCGAAGACTCAATTTTGAGCTCAATTTTTAAGTAAAATATCATCTCAACTAAAATATCGCAAAGACTATATTTGTTCAACATGGATAGATAATGTTCAGAATATCTCAATTAAAATATCTTAACATGGATAGAAAATTTATCTGCAATGGGTTTTTGTAATTTAAATATTTGTTCAAAATGCTTTCAGCTTTATACTATTTTTGCCTAGCAGCGAGTGTTGCAACCAATATCATTCCTTACACTCCACAATCACCAAACCCACCAGGAACCAAAATGCATGAACTCCTCTAAAACTTTAAGCATATAAGCAACAAATTTACAACAGACAGACAACTTTATGAGTTAAATAGAGAAGGAACATTGAGACACCCTCTTTGTCTTAAATCATATATAGTAATCTTACCATAAGAGTTTCCCATGCTCTAATGTGTGCTTATGGTATCTACTGTTCCTCAAAAGCAAATTTTTTCTTCAAAATTACCAGAATTCAGAGAGGCATTTGACCCTCCATTTGCAATTTTTCATGATCGGCTGAAGTTACTTCGCGATCCAGTTGAGGAACTGACGGGCTTTGACACAGTGCCCCTTGAGGTTCATCCTAAAGCTTGTAAAACTGTGCATTGTGCTGTCCATGCTAAATATGACACAACTCGTGAAGCATCGTATCGAGAACCTGATCAAATGGGAAGAAATCACTATCCCTATTCGGCCTCCGAAGCATAAGCTGAAACAGGTTACCATCTATCCTTAACAGAGGGGGAGATTAGCAAAAAGTGTATAAGCTGTCATCATGGTACTATGGAAAAATGCTACAAAACTTAGAATTAGAACGTGGATCATTTAACACTGGGAAGACATACCTCAAGCTCAAAATAACTTCAAATTGTTTTGAAACATAACCACTGAAGTAGTTATTCTGCATATATCTGTTAATAAATTAGTGATCAAAATCATAAATATTAAAAGAATTAAATACCTAGAAAATATATCATGTATGCTTTGAATATATGAGAAACTTCCATTATTTTGAGTGGGGCATTTATTATATAAACAACAGATCCCATCAACTCATTATCACATTAACTCATTATTCTGTAAGGAACTTTCGGGCAAGGAGACAACACTAATGATACACTTGTTAATGTGCATGATACACTTATTAATTCTCCAACACCAAACCTTTATCTTCATAATCTACATGCATGGACTCAATTATTCATAGCTACAACATAGACTTCAACAGCTCCCAAACAGAATAATGAAGATTACAATTGACTAAACAATGAATTGTTGGGGTAAATTGTATTTTCTACTGCTCTGGTGAGTCTAATTCCACGTGCTGGCAATTGCTGATACTGCCAGTATTAAAATTCTTTGAAAATGCTAAATATGCCAACATTCAATAGAGGTGTGTCAATTTGGTCCGGTATTCCTAGTCCATAATGCCATTACTCGTGTCTGTTATAGTTTCTTGCTTGTGAAAAATAAGGTGCTTTTGAACTCTCTATGTACTTACAGAAGATATTACAATAAATAAATGAGGACCTGCTTCGTACATTCTGTCAATCACCGTTGGGGTTCATTCACATTGCTGGTTATTTGTAAAAAGATAAGAGTTGCCTTTATGTGTAGGAAGTTATGGATAAAAATAAAAAGATAAAGAGTTTAGGTGATTGTCCTAATACTAATGATTCAATTAAAGATGTAGTTTATTTTTTCTTGTTTACTTCCATGTTATAGATTATCTTTCATAGTCCATCTAAACAGTACTTTCAAGGCCTAAAAATCTTCTTTATTTTTTAATTGGGACTTATTACCATCTGAAATCAGTATTTTTTAGTAGTAATCATGTATATGTTTCGCTTATTCTGATGTAATGTCTATTTTTCCAGGGTGTATCTAATGACATAATGTATCATGATCGTTGAGACATCGTTTCCAAGTTTGCATATCTATGATCACAACAAATTATTATATTATTACTGAATGTCATCTCAGATAAGATTTCTGACGACTTTTGGGGGTGAAGCTAATGCTAGAAATCTTCCTTGAGAAACAAAAGATTATGCATACACTGTTGAGTGGCAATATCATTGCCCTGCTTCTCTCTTTGTTTTGGCCCAACTCCTGATTTCCTCATGAACTTATGATGATAATGACAGAATTTCGCATATCATTGCAATATCAAATAAATTGTGGAAAATACGCAATGTACCTTTGTATGGCTAAATGTCTTCATTTTTTATTTATTTGTTACAATGTAGCAAGCTTTCTTTTTATGTGACGATCAATGTGTTTTTATTCTGATACAGCTGTAATAATCTTTAATGCAGCGAATGTGTATATCATTTTGAAGTATATAATAATACTTGTGGTTTGTTGATTTAAGAATTTGGTCATTGGATTGTTCAATAAAAACCCAACAAATAAGATAATTGTATAGCAACCCATTTCCAAAAGAATCCTAATAAAGGACTTGCTGCTAAGAAGCAATTATATAAGATAACCTCTAAAATTCCAGGTACCACTCAAAATTACAGTGCTACTATTAAAATTACAGTGCTATTATTAAAATTTACATTGCCACTCAAAATTATAGTGCTAATATTAAAAATTGACTCAATATGCTAAAAATTAAAACTTTCCTTAAGGCATGTGCTTTCAACTTGATTGCTCAAAGAAAGTAATAGGAACACAGAGTCTCAGATCATCATCATATTCACTCACATGAAATAAACCCCGACCCCTGAATCAAAATTCCATTTCTTATATCCAACCCCAAAACTATCTGTTGAAATCCTCAGAAAATAAATGAGAAAAGATCCAACCTTTTACAGAAACAGCAGGATCGTAGGCGTGGAGACTTTGGACGACGGAATCGAGTTCGATTGCCTTAATCCAACGTCCCCAAAGCCTAGTACCTTTGGGCAGCGGAATAAATGAGAAAAGATCCAACCTTTTTCGAAGAATGCGTGATCTTAGGTAAAGAGACTTTGGAAAATGGAACCGAACTCGATTGCTGCAACCCAATACACCCAAATATCAGCCGGTGGCCCAATACATCGCTAACGGAGCTCCTTAAAACCCTAACAATCATTTCCAGGCAAACCGTGGCCGATCTCCTCTCTCTTCTTGAAACCATGGCAGGGGAGGCTGTGCGATGTGGCAGGGGGTCTCGACTGTGGGAGATCGATGGAAGACATGAGGACGTCGGGGGAGTGGAGGCCGACAGGATGTCGGGCTGGGTTTGAATCCAAGGGGAGGTTGGCCGGAGGTAGAGGGGGCTGATCGGTGTTGGGGTCGTAGGGAAGTGGAAGGGGGGAGAGAGTGGAGGATGAGAACGGAAGTAATTTTACTTCCCCCCTAAAATTCAATGATTTCACTGATTTGTTTTTCAAATTTTCAAAATTCCAACTCTCTTCCCCCTCTAAAATTCAAACATTCCCTCAAATTTTAAAATTACAACTCAAACCATTATCCAATTTCTCTTATCCAATATCTCTTATCCAAAAACTCATCATAACACCCTCATTTATATACCCCAAATACAACTCAAACCCTTATCCAATTTCTCTTATCCAATATCTCTTATCCAAAAACTCATCATAACACCCTCATTTATATACCCCAAATACAATTCAAAGCCTTATCCAATTTCTCTTATCCAAAAACTCTTATCCAATAACCCATGATAACATCCCTGTTTTATAATATAGATATCCGATAAAGGTGGAGCGATTCCTATCGGCGATCCGGGCGGATCTGGCGGCGGGGTAACTTCCGGTGACCTTAGCCGGAAGATAGGCGGTAATGGCTTCCGCTCTGGGCCTGGGGAGCGGGATCTGGCAATAAATCTTGGACAGCTTGGGTTCCAGGTGAAACCCACATCGGGAGGGCTGCATCCTATTGGCATCGATAGGGCTGCATCCAATTCTTGCGATGTTCTGGCCTCCTCAGATCCGCGGCACTTAGAAGCTGAGGCTATTGTTCAACGGGGGAAGGGCATAAGATCTGATGTTGATAAATTGGATGATGGTTGGCAGTTGGTGCGATGAAAGACTTCTGGGCCTAGGGTTGCTGCAACCTTCCAACGGGCGAGGGGGAACCCACCAGCCAGAGGTTGGGGAGGGTTTGGGCGTCGGAAAAATGGCATTGGATCTTCTTCTTCACAGCCTATAGCAAATGCACGTAACGTGTTTGATAAAATGCCTGTTAGACCTGCTGCTCAAATTAATATTAATACAACGGGATCCAAGCTATCCTGGATTGATGTCTGCGCCAACCGACGCACGTACGGATCTGCCCTTGGTATGACTCACATTCCACCTAAGATTAGAGATGATGGCTCTGTATGTGCCAGGTTCACTATGGAACTAGTTCAACGGGGGCAAAGAATTGGAATAACACACTGGTTGGATACGTTCTGGGGGATATCCCTTTCTACGGGCAAATAATGAACTGGATGGAAAGACTGTGGAAACCTAAGAAGAGGGTTCAAATATATAGCAAAGAGAATGGATTCTATTACTTCAGATTTGAATCCCCTGAAGAATGCACCAGGATCTTATCGGGAGGGCCTTGGTTATTTGATGGTCGTCTTGTTGTTCTCAAGAGATGGAGCCTTGACATGAAGCATGATCGTGATATCCTTTCATCAATTCCAATTTGGGTGCAATTGCATGGAGTTCCTCTCTACATGTGGAATCTAGAGGGCCTCAATATCATTTCCTCTGTAGTTGGTACCCCTATTTGTCTAGACCGTGTGACAGCTTACTTAGAGAAAATTTCCTATGCTAGATGCCTGATAGAGGTTGATGCTTCAAACCCACTTGTTTCATCTATAGATGTGGAGATGGATGATGGTTCGATAGTGACTATTGAGACCAAATTTGAAGGAGAGCCCCCGAGATGTAGTAACTGTGTCTGCTTTGGACACACTGACGAGCAATGCCCAACAAATATGAAGCTACCTTCAATCCAAGGAAAATTAACGGGAGATGGAAAGGACGACTCTAATCTTTCGCCGACGCTGCCAGCAGATCAGGGGATGGTTGGGATATCTTTACAGCATGATGTCAACTCTATTGATGTGAATATACCATCAGGTCCCAATAATGCCAATGGGGAATTGGAATGTTTGAAGTCTACTGAAGATTTAAGCATCTCTGAAAATGAAGTTATTGCAAAATATATTAATATGCCGAAAATGCCTACTGCCCAACAGGAGAAGGGGGGTACGGTGCCTACACCATCCACAACTGGGAATCAAGTCACGAATGGAGCTTTGACTGGACACATTACTCGGCCAGGGGAGTCCCACGCTGTGCCTCCTCCACTTGGGGAACAAGCATCGCAAAGACCAATTAATGAGCCTACCCCGCATGTAGAACAAGCTACGCAAGGAGCACTTATTGACCCTACTCCGCCTGTAGGCCCTCAAGCAACACAAGGAACAATGAATGTGCCTACTCCACATGTAGGCCCGGAGGTAATACACTCTCTCTATAATTCTGCTACTGAAGTCCGGCAACCTGTTCCTATGCCCCTCCCAACTCCTTTGGCAAACCCAGAATGTGATATTGACAGAATACCAGATGAGCTGACAATTAGCAACCCGGCGTATGATGCGGAAGTAGAGGAACAAATCAAGCACAAAGCGGATATTAAATCTGGGAAGAAAAAATTAGTCTCTAATGGGTTGGCTATTGCTAGGAGGAGCACAAGATCTCAGGTGACATTGAATGGTGTTGGCCAATGTCACCAACAACAAAATATTGATTAATGTCGATTTTATTTTGGAATACTAGGGGTCTCAATAACCAGGTACGGCTAAAGGACCTGAGGAGTAGAATAAGATTGTTAGATCCTACTGCTATGATTCTTGTGGAGACCAAGCTCAGGGATCCATCTATCTATAATAAATCCGGTATTCCAAAGGGATGGTCTACTTTGGATAATTCTGATTGTGCCCCGAGAGGCCGTATCATTATGGGTTTTAACCCATCCGTGTGGAATGTTACCACTTTATCCCACTCTGACCAGCATATTTCAGTCACCTGTAGTAATGTTGTAGGATTTGTTTGTGTTATCACTGGGGTGTATGGGCGGAACACCCTTTTGGAAAGGAAAGAACTCTGGGAAAGCTTGGTAAAGGACAATGCATTGATAGGCAACTCGGCTTGGCTTGTGGGTGGAGACTTTAATAGTGTCCTCTTCTCTAAGGACAAGATTGGTGGAAGGAATGTTGATGCTTCTATGGTTCAGGATTTCAGTGACTGTATTGGCAGTTGTGGCCTCCAGGAACCTAAAAGTATTGGGAACAGTTTGAACTGGTGCAATAACAGGATTGGGAGTGGACGTATATCAGCGCAGTTAGATCGGGTATTCTGCAATTCTAATTGGATTCATTTGCTTCCGGAAACTTTCACCGAGTACTTGGACCCTTTAACTAGTGATCATCCTCCTATGGTCGTCAATCTCCACACCCAGGTTACTTCTTCCCCAAAGCCTTTCAAGTTTTTTAATTATTGGGTTAAGTGTCCAGGTTTCAGAGATGCTTTAGAGTCATGCTGGGCCGGCAATGTTAAAAGGACACCCATGTATAAACTGACTCAGAAATTAAAAAGGTTGAAGCCTATTCTCCGTGCATGGGCAGGGAACTATCATGCGACAAATATGGTGAAGAAATGTAGGGCGGAGCTTGAGGAAATCCGAAAGGACCCAAGCTTGCAATCGACTGTCACTATACAATTGAAAGAGCAGCGCACCCTTAAGGAGCTTCTCAAGGCTATGAAGCTGGAGGAAGGAATGTTCCGTCAGAAGAGTAGACAGGAGTGGCTTACTCTGGGGGACAGGAATACCAGATTCTTTTACACTGCTATGAAGTCTAGAATTTGCCGCAACAATCTGAGTCACTTAATTGACAAGAAGGGGGGGCCGAAACATGGTGTATGAAGAGTTGAGCAAGAAAGCACCCACATTCTTTGAAGAGATTTATAGCCAGAGCCACTATTTGACCACCTTTCCTAAACTGGTTCCGAAGCGTATATTAACAGATAGTTCTTCAAAATGGTTAAGCAGGAGGGTTTCTGCAGAGGAAATCAAAGTAGCAGCCTTTCAGATTGGCCCTGATAAATCTCCAGGACCTGATGGGTATAATGGTTTCTTCTTTCAGCACAATTGGAGCCTAATTGGTGATGAGGTAACTGCTGCAATAAATTCTTTTTTCATATCTAGTTCGCTCCTCAAAAATGTCAACCACACTTTTCTTACTCTTGTGCCTAAGATGGACAATGCAGCAAGTCTAGGTGATTACAGACCCATAGCATGTTGCAATGTGGTCTACAAAATTATAAGCAAAATTATTTGCAACAGGCTGAAATTAGTCATTCATGATCTCATATCTTCCAACCAAGCAGCCTTTTTGAAAGGAAGGCTATTAACTGACTGTACCCTACTAGCGCATGAACAGATCAGAGACTTCAGCAATCCCATGGGTAGTAGATCATGCCTTAAATTAGACTTGCGCAAAGCTTTCGACAGTGTCAATCGGGACTTCGTATTATATTTCATGCGGCAAATGGGGTTCTCAGAAATTTTTGTTGGTTGGATCCGAGCTTGCATCTCTTCGCCTAGTTTCTCTGTTATGATAAATGGGACACCACATGGGTATTTCAGAGGTAACAGGGGTATTCGTCAAGGTGATCCGCTCTCCCCTTATTTATTTGTCCTTACTATGGAAGCTTTCTCCATCCTCATCTCTAGATCCATTAATATGGGACTTATCCAACCAATGAGGCGAACTGGCTCAATATCCCATCTCTTATTTGCAGATGACCTTCTGGTGTTTTGTAGGGTGAATAAGAAATCTTTTTTGGGCATAAGAAATTTGTTAGATGACTTTTACAATTATACTGGACTCCAAGTAAATTGGGACAAAAGCGCGGGATTATTTAGCAAGGGTTGCAGAAACAAATCTGAATTGGCTGATATGTTGGGAATTAAGATTGCATCCACAATTACTACTTACCTTGGATTGCCGCTCTCTACAAAATATCCAAGGACTGCTAACTTTGGCAGGCTAGTGGACAAGTGCAAGAAGAGGATGTTGGGCTGGAGTTCATCGTTGCTTTCTATAGCAGGGCGCATTGAACTAGTCAGGACTGTCATTTATGGGATTGTGGCTTTTTGGATGCATGCTTACCACCTCCCTATCAATATTCTGAAGGCCATTTCCTCTCTCTGTCGGCGGTTCATTTTGGGTCCTTCTAGAGCTTGGGCTTGGGAAGACCTTTGCAAACCAAAAAAGGAAGGGGGCGTTGGGATTAGACTTTTGGAGGATTTGAATGCGGCTGCTGGGATTAAACTTACATGGCGATACCTAACATCGGAGAGTATATGGGCTGGGCAAATGAGGATGAAATATGCAGCTGATGGTGGGTTTTTTGCGGCAAAAAAACACGCTATGCACTCAGGTTCTTGGAAAAGGCTGTTGAACTCACGGCCATTGTCTCATACCTTGATAAGGCGATCGGTTAGAGATGGGCGTGATACCAAATTCTGGACGGATCCGTGGATCCCAGGTGGGCCGCTGTGCATTAGGTACAATGTCCCTCATGGCGCAGAGCAAGCAAGAGTTAGTGACTACTGGCGGGATGGCGCTTGGGCTGCAGATCCGGCCTTAGACCATGTTAGGTCTCTTATAGTTCAGTTCCGGTTGAAACCTGGTGCGGATGAATGGGTGTGGGTGCCAGGAGATGATTTCAGTTTTAAACAAGCTTGGGATGGTGTTCGGCGACGGGGCAACCTCTTCCCGATTTATAAATTGATATGGTACAATCTTCACTCCCCCAAAATGTCACTAACTTTGCTTCGTGCTTTTCAGAATAAACTGCTCACAAGAGATAGGATTGGAAGATGGGGGCTTCATATGCCTAACCAGTGTGTTCTATGTGATGACAACAAGATGGAAAATATCGACCATTTGTTCTTTGAATGTAGTTACTCTAACTATATTATGAAAAGAACCTTGCTGAAGCTTCAAATTACCACTTGTGTTGAACCGGTGTTAAAGGAGGTTGGGAAACTATTTCTAGACAACTTCGGGGGTAAAACTGCTAAAGACATCCTTGCGAAAACTGCCCTATCTGCAGGGGTTTGGCACATTTAGAAGGAGAGAAATAGACGCATTTTTGAAGGAGAGAAGAGAATCAAGACTGTACTTTTTGAGGAGATTGCAGCTGATGTAAGGGTGATTCTACACGATCTGGAAGCCACTACTACTGAGGATGAATCGGCGTTGGGATATTGGGAACTTCGAGACATGGGTTGACTATGTGATTGAGATTAATTCTGTACATATTCACTATTTGGGTAGCATCTTCGGGGGTATGGAATTGATAGTAGAGGGTGACGGCGCTTGTGCCATGATCACTCCTTATTTTACACCTTTTTTCCGCATGTTTGCATGCCATTTAGATCGCCCAAATCATGTTTTTCACGATATATCGCCGATATTGCGATGCTTTTCACGATTTGTTGTTTTTGTCGCATTTCAGGTGATTTGGCGCGATTTGGAGTGATCTCGAGATGCGCTTACTCTAGACGGTCACCAACGACCTCCCCGAGGGGTATTTTGCTGTTGGAGAGGAGCGGAAGAAGAACGAACGTCGCAGGAGCGACGAGGAGGCCAATACAAGCAGATTGGGCATTCTTTGTGTCCCACTCGGCCGAGTGGAGGAGCCACTCGGCCGACCAGCGAGACACTGCTCGGCCGACCAGATCAGACACAATTTACCTGTGCACTCGGCCGAGCACCGAAGACCACATCGGCCGAGTGACGACATCACGTCCGCCCGAGTGGCGCCCAGACGAAGCCCTTCCAAAACATCCAAGTTACTGTTTTTCGGCTGCCTGAACTTCAGAAGACCCACTTGGCCGAGTGGTAAATCCCGTCCGCCCGAGTACTATGAAGCCATCGGCCGAGTGACGACAACTCACTCGGCCGAGCCGCCACCGAAGTAGAGACCCCTGAAGGCCCCGACTTACTGGAAAATTACAGGGTTTTCACTCGGCCGAGCGACTTTTGTCACTCGGCCGAGTGCGATGCGCTGCCTGTAGCGAAAACTGCGGAAAACAGGCTGTGCAGGGGTATTTTGGTCACGATTTTTGGACGATTTTGAGGGCTATTTAAACCCTGTTTTTACCCTAGTTTTAGGGGGCTCTCTCTTAGATTTTTACAGCTTTTTAGATTAGTTTTTTAGCTTTATTCTTGTGATTGGAGAGGAGACAAAGATTGGAATTTTGTTGGATTCAATTAAAGAACTCCATTGGTTTGCATCTCTTTTCCCTAAAAATTCTATTTTTATTGCTTATCTCAATATTGTGATGAATTCCATTGCTTATTTCAACGATTATTTTTGTGATCTTGCTATGATTTGTGAGTAGTCTCCACGTCTTGGGGCGTGAGGATGAACCCTACAAGCCCATCTTCATATTTGTGATGAATTAGTAGAAATCTTGCTAGAATTGTTATTAGGGATTAGATTGGGATCAATTTACTACGGATGGCTAGGTATTCATATCAATTGGGATTTGCAAGAGATTGGATCCCAATTTGATAGGAAACCCTAGAGATCCGAATTGGGTTGGAGTCGGATTTTCGAAGTATCGGTTTGCAAGAGATTGGACCGATACTAGGATTTCCGGTTGCAATTCCATGCCGATACTCGTTTGCAAGAGATTGGACGGGTAGGAACTATCCCCATCTAGGTCATGGACCGAGTTTGCAAGAGATTGGGCTCGGTGCGCGATTGGACGATGATGTTGATCCTAATGCTAGCTTTCCTAGGCTAGGGTTTGCAAGAGATTGGACCCAAACCTAGGATAGCTATAGACCGGCAACAGCGCGAGAGCGTGAGCTTGGTTCTACATTCAGTTGCAACTAGTTCATCCAAATTCTCATTCAAGCAATTTTGATACCGATAAACCGCATTTATGAAATACGGTGAGTAGCGGGGATTCCCCATTCCCTAGACGTTTTTTATTTGATTTGATATTTCCGCATTTTTGTCTGACGATTGTGACAGGATCGCCAAAGGCAAATTTCTCTCTTAAATAGCCAGGTTGATTGGAACAAGCACGGTCATTCGTCCTCCCTGTGTTCGATATCCCACTCGCTGCTACACCGTGCACTTGCGGTAAAACTACAACCGTTCTTTGGGTCACATCCCGGAGCGATCAAGTTTTTGGCGCCGTTGCCGGGGAGGCGATTGCGTTTGATTCTTTCTCACCCTAGCTATTTCTTTTCTTTTATTACCATTATTTTTATTTCTTATTTCTTACCTAACCATTCCACAGTACTAATCATTTCTTTGAAACTCAATTTCCCCTGTGCATGTACACGAGATCTACGGCAGACCCTGAAGCTATATTATTTGATCCCGAGATCGAACGTACCGCGCGGAGACTTAGAGCGGAAAGGAGACAAAATCCGGAAGGGCGGTTTATGACCAATCCGGAAACTCCTGAACAATTGGCGGCAAGGATGGCGAGGCTAATTTCTATTCGAGATAGGCTTCGGCCTAAGACCTCTTCTACTACCTCATCCATTGCCATGCCGGGGTTGGCGGCTGACAAGAGCTTCGAGCTAAAGACTGGACTAGTGGTTCTGATGCAGCAGGATCCATTTCATGGGAATGCCCATGAAAATCCCCACTACCACATCCAATCGTTCTTGTCGTAGTGCGCCACATTCCAGATGCCGGGGGTCTCCATCGATGCCATCAGACTGCGTCTCTTCCCTTTCACGCTAAAGGACAAGGCACTATACTGGTTGAGGACGCAAGCTGAGGGTGTCTTCACCACTTGGGACGAGTTGGCGAGTGCATTTATTGACAAGTTCTATCCGCCATCCAAGACGGTGAAGATTCGGAGCGCTCTCATGTCCTTCAAGCAAGGACCACAGGAGACGCTCTATGAGGCTTAGGAGCGTTTTAAGGATCTGCAGCATCAATGCCCGCACCATAGTATAGAAGATTGGGAGCTAGTGCATAGCTTCTACAATGGTCTCCAACCGGGAACCAAACAAATTATTGATGCCGCGGCGAATGGTGCTATCTTGTCAAAGACTCCCGAGGAAGCTACGGCCCTAATTGAGGAGATGGCCTCAAATAATCAACAATGGGGCGATGAGCGAGGACACTCCACGTCCTCCTTAAAGCCAACTAGCATCTATGAGGCGAAGGCCGTAGCGGAGCTTATGAGCAAGTTTGATTCTCTCCACAAGGTAGTGGAGAGATTGGAGAAGTTTATCACGGAGCCCCAAGGAGCCCTTTCTACCTCCGCTCCAACGAATCAAATGTGTGATTGGCAAGACCAATCTCAAGCCATGTACTCGGGAGGAGAGCAAGGAAAAGGATCCTTGGAGCAAGTACAATATGTTGCGGGGAACCAAGGATATTGGGCCAATCCAGCCGCAAGAAATCATCCCGGATTCTCTTACGCCAACAATGAAGGAGCTTTGAACCCGTCATAACCGCCACCTCAACAAGCCCGACCACCACCACCCAAACAACAAAACTATCCACCGAGGGGGCCTCCACAACAAAATTTCCAACCGAAGCAACAAGTTCCACCATATAGGCCGCCCGGATACAATCAAGGGTGGAGGAATCAAAATCAAAACCCTCCGCAAGCTCAACAACGATCCGACTTCGAAGCTAGAGTGGAGGCGTTTATGGTCGAGCAAAATAAGGTCAATGCTAGCTTGAAGGTGGGGCAAGACTCTCTTAATACCGTTGTGGCTCAAATATCGGAGCAATTGGCGTTGCTCAATCGGAACACTCAACGATTGCCGGCGCAACCCGAGCAAAACCCACGGGGCAACACCGGTCACATCAATGCCGTAGTTGTCGTTACTACTAGAGACGGGAAGGACACCACCCCCGCCATGATTCCTACCGAGGAGCCCGTGGAGGAAAGCTTGGAGCCAATTGAGCCGGTAGTTGAAGTTGAAAAGGAGAAGGAGCCACAAGACAAGGAGAAATCTAGAGCGAAACAATTGATTGAGGAAAGGCGCTTCATGCCACTGGTCCCATTCCCCCAAAGACTAGCGAGAGCGAAAATAGAGAAAAGGCTAGCGAAGTTCCTCGAGTATCTTAGAGGAGTTAGCCTTAACATTCCCTTCCTCGACGCCATCGTGGAAATCCCCACATATGCTAAATTCTTAAAGGATTTGATTTCGGGGAGAAAGAGGAAGGAGAAGATTATGCTAGCCGAGGAGGGCTCTTGGTTTACCAAGAGAGAAAAGGAGCCGGCCAAATTTAAAGATCCGGGGAGTTTTCGGATTCCTTGCACCTTGGGCGGCGTCCCTCTTCAAAAGGCGTTGGTTGATCTAGGGGCTAGTGTGAGCCTCATGCCTCTCTCCATGTTCTTAAGGCTAAACACCGGGACAAAGTTGAAACCTACCGACATGCGCATTCAATTGGCCGATGGGTGAATAACAAGGCCGGTAGGGATCGCTGAAGACATACCGCTACGAGTCCCGGGTGGAATATGCTTACCATGTGACTTTGTGATCATGGACGTTAAGGAGGAGGGAGATACTTCATTGATACTTGGACGCCCGTTCCTCGCAACCGCCGGAGTAATTATTGACGTGCGCGAAGGTACCCTAACTTTAAACGTCGGCAACATCGAGGTGGAGCTCCACATTCCTAAGGCTATGAAGCACATGCCTTACCACGAGGAACTTGATTACATGGACCTCCTTGATGAGGTGATAGAGGAGGCGATCCCCCACTCAATTGGCGCTCTCTTCGATGAAGATTTAGAGGAAGGCCCGGATTTAGGCCAAAATGAGAAGATAGATGATTCCCCCGACCTCTCCGCTGAAAATGATGAAGGCGACGCTGATGTCGCAAGGATTCGAGAGCTCTGCAAGCTCTCGAAATTGGAGTCTCCGAAGAAAGCTCCTCCGGTACGGAAATCGGCATCACCGGTGAAGCCGTTGACCGGAGCAAATGCTAGCTTGGGGGAGCCTCCCCCCAACACTATTCGAGATGGGAGACCACCGAGGGAGAACACGCCGCCACGTCCAAATCCAAGCGCGCTCCACGGAAAGTTTGATGGGTGCATCTCATATGCACCAAACATCCCGCATTGATTGAAAATTATAGGGGGTCGAGCTCACGACCTTAAACGAGCGCTTGTCGGGAGGCAACCCGACGGTTTTTGCCTTATTTTCACTTTTTCTGTATTTTCGTTTTAGAAATTTTTAGTGTTTTGAGTCGTTCGCCCCAAAAATTTTGTGATAACGGGTCCTATTTTTCTTGACAGGAGAGGAGATAGGTAGATCCATCATGAGGAGGATGAACGAGATGACGAGGAGCGCCCCAAGAAGGCGCTCGACGCTTAGGAGGAAGATGGAATCGACTGGAGGAAGAAAGACGGAGTTTAGAGCCCAAACGAAGACAAACAGCAGAACACAAGGCTCACTCGGCCGAGTATACTAGTCACTCGGCCGAGTACACAAGTTCGTCCGGCCGAGCCGCTCACGAACGAGGGAAGTCTGATGTACCCAACTCTCTGTTTAATTTCTCGATTTCAGTATAACTGCTACTCGGCCGAGTATATATTTTCACTCGGCCGAGTATAACGGATACGCTCCTAGGGCGAGTCTTGCCGAGTAGCTTGAGCCACTCGGCCGAATGGACTTACTCCACTCGGCCGAGGCTGGTAAGGCCACTCGACCGATGCGTAAGCGGGGAAGAATTTACATTGATTCCACTCGGCCGAGTGACCACGTCACTCGGCCGAGTCGTAACTTTTGCTATATAAAAGGTCGGGGGGCACGTTTTTCGAAACGCAAAAATTCGATCGCCCGCTCGCACCCCCGACCTTTCAGCTTCCCTCGCCCGCTTGCACGCCCCTACTCGCCCGATAGCCGCTGCCCCGCCGCTGCTCGGCCTGCCACCGCCGGCCGACCCCCCGCCGTGACTCGCCCGAGTCGCCGCCAGCGGCTGTGTCTCCGGCCACCTCCGGTATTGCTTATTTTCGCCCTTTATCGCCTCTTTTTGTGTATTTCTCGAGGATCCGTGTATTAATCGAACCCTAAACCAAATCAATTCCTATATCTATCTATTATACCCCTAATGCTCCATACATTTTGAATATTACCCACTGATATTGCCTTTTCATGCGCAGGTTGCTTTTTGGAGCTTAGGGGAGCCCAGGGGAGCTTCTACGGGCTGATCCGGACTTCGCAGAGGCGCTGACTTCGCACGCTTCCACTGCTGAGCACTCGCGGTGTGTCTGGGTATACTCCTTCCACTCTTTTACACGCACCGCACTTTTTTCACTTTTCGGCGCGCTCGGGGCCGATATGCCGCCCCGGACACGGCCGCGGTCGAAGAGAGCTTCCGCCAAGCGGAAGCGGTCGGATGATGCCGGCCCCTCCCACGAGTTGGAGGACTCTCCTCCACCGTCTCCCACACACGCCGTCCACCCAGCACAGCCTGCAGGCCCCGCACACCCCGCACAGCCTGCAGTGCACCCACAGCCCGCACAGCCTCTCCCTGCCGCACCACAGCCACCACCACCGGCTCCACTGGTCGGGCCGCTCGGGATTACGTTCCGAGACGACGCACACCGCGCCGTCTTTGACCGTATCTCCCAGCGCTCGATCGTACCCTCCAGGTTTGCACACCTCGCTGACCTAGGACGCCTGTGGGTACTAGAGGGGATGCTCACGTTGTACGACAACGTGGGCTGGCGAGATTTTCTGCAGGTGTCGGCGGATACGTTTACCCGCCCGACACTTGAGGTTTTGAGTTCGATCGCCCGGACCGACGAGGGATGCTCGTTTCGGTTCATGGATCGAGAGTGCCAGGTCACTCTCGATATGATGAGAGCGTTCTTCTCATGGCCCGCTGTCCCCGGTGCCGATCGCGGTTACGGCCCCACCCATATCCCCCCACCTTCCTTCGACGCCGGTGCCTTCTGGGCCCGGATTACGGGTCATCACGCTGCCTTTGACCCTAGTAGGGCCAAGGCATCGGCCATTGTCCACCCCTGCCTACGCATTGCACAGCGCCTTATGGCGACGACCTTCTTGGCCAGATATGAGCCGGCCACGATGTCTACGCCAGAGCTCTACATGCTCTACGCGATGACACGTCCCAGAGCTCTATCTAGGGATGGCGATGAGCTGGTCCCCGCCGTCGTGATCGATATCGCGGCTTGGTTTTTGGACCGCATCATCGTATCGGTGGGCGCTCGCTCACCGATATACTGCGACGGCCTGATCACATTGCTTGCTCTTATGACCGGCGAGGACTTCCCCGACGACTTGCGACACGTCCCGGGCCCCACTTCTCTGTCGATAGATGTTATGGCCCGGATGAAGATGCTTCGTCCGCACGGTGAGCGTCACTAGGTCTGGTTGCATGGCCCTTACGGGGCCGATTACATGATTCTCCCGAGCCCTGCTCGGACTCTGATTGCACCGGCCCACGTTGACTGGCTCCCTGCTATGGATGTTCTCATCCCCGCTGCCTACGTGCTCGAGGCCGAGGAGGCCGAGCAGGCCCACGCTGCCCCTGTAGACCCTGTTGCACACCCTACCGAGCCTGCTGCCGAGCCTGTTGACCCAGTGGCCCCTCAGCCCATACCTGATGTTTACGCTGCTCCTGACACTTCTGTCCCCACTTCTGTCAGTGTCATGAGTACCTCAGCTGAGCCCACTTCCACCACTTCCACCACTTCCGAGGCTGTCACCACCACTCCCACCACCACCACTGGCCCTCTGTCCATCGAGCCTCTTTGCTCCGCACTCCCCGAGCGCCCGTCGACCTTTGTTAAGAGTGGAGAGCCCTCGTTTGCCGCGGTCGTGGAGACCATGGCTAGCATGATCTCCACTGGGGTTGCGCCTTTTGGTCCACACACTTCCACCCCAGCAGTAGTCACCTCTGTCTCCATCCCTGCTGTATTTTCCGAGAGCGTCGTGGCGTCTGTCCACACTTCTGTGCCACTGACCTCTCCGGCCGCCTCGCTGCCATTTTTGCATTCTTCTTTCGCTGCTGCTGCCTCCACTTCCCACCAGCCGGTGCCCCGGCCTCACACTGAGGCCAGGCCCACATTCGCAGGCGCAGCACCTTTTGTTCCCTTCCCCGCTGAGCCAGTCACCTACGCGACCCGAGTTCGCCAGCCACGCCCTGCACAGCCCCGCCCGGTGCGTCCCTCTGCACCACCTCCCCCTGACACTGTACTTCAGAGCATTCGTGCTCTAGAGGGGGCGGTGAGTGGCCTCCGAGGCGACCTTAGGACTCTGTCCTCCACCGTCTCTGCGATGGCTGGCCGCTTCGAGCTGATCCCCCAGATCCATTACTGTCTCACCCAGGTTCTGGAGCGTCTCCCGCGCGTACCCCCACCCACCCAGCAGGTTCCCGCCCACACTTCCACACACACCCGACCTGCTGCCACTCCCACACCCACCCCCGCTCAGCAGCCCGTCCAGCCACCCCCACCACCTCCGCCTCAGGACGGAGACGGTGCAGCACCACCTTCCTAGGCACCCTTGATGCCCTCGATTCCTTTTGCCGTTGTGCTGCCCGTTTCTGCTGGGTCCTGTTGCGCTTTTTGTCCACCCCCTCCCCTCACTTATTTTGGGATTCTCTTTTTGATCATATCTTTATATATCTTTTTTGGGAGAGAGGGAGAGTTTTTGGTGCCACTTTTATATCTGTATCACTCCTATCTGTGCATGCATCATGTCCGCATCATATTTTCATATCTTTATTTTTCTTTTTATTTTCATCATGCATGCATCCTCACCTGCCCCTCCCATTTCTTGTCTTTCGGTGTGCCACACTTCGCACATTGAGGACACTGTGCCATTTAGCTTGGGGGAGTGAGTTCTCACGTTCTTTTTCGATTTGCCACCTTTATTTTTAGTTTTTCACACCATTTTTCGCATTTGCACTTATTTTTCATCATTTTTCTTTTATTTTGCCATGCATCACGTTTTTCTTATTTTTTCTGTGTGCCGCATTGTAAATAGTTCTATTTTCCCTTTATCTTTATTTCTTTTTCATCTCATGCTAGAGATGACTTTTCTGTGATGATGATGACGTTGGATTTAGCTTACTCTATATGCATGCTTTATTTGTCATGTCCTAGACTTTATTTCTGATATCATATGCCATGACTTGCCTTGCATCTAGAGATAGTAACCCACACTTTTGCCACATGAAAATGGATGGAATTTTATTATTAGCTGAGTCTGAATATTCATATGTATGCTATCACGGAAAACACACCAAGATTCACGCATTGAATGCTTATATCTGGAGTACTGATTTCTTTTCCTATATCACTTCTATATGCATGAATTGTACACTTCACTTCAGGATGATTGAATGATGTTAGCTATGATAAACCTGGATTAGTTAGCTTTTTTGTGATCGAAACTGAGTAGATTAGATTACCCTGCTGAAGTTGTCGTGCATGTCTTATAGAGTGAACCGAGAGTTATATCTATTTCTTTCTCCACAAATCTTGAACATCATTTCTCTACTTTTAAAATCATTGGTGAATCTCCCCTTAGCGATTCTATTTTATGGCATTTCCCCCGCTATTAATTCCTAGCTCCAATTTTCTAATTCAAAAATAATAATAATAATAATAATAATAATAAAAGAGAGAAGAATATTCTTGTATATCATTATCTCTCTTTGAGTTGGGATCGCTGTGTATATATGCTATATAAAAAAAAGAGAGAAAAGAGGAAAAATCCTCAATAAAAGATCCCATCTCACTTTCTTTCGTTTTCTTTCTTCTTATTACATTTGGAGCTCTATAAAAATGGGGATGTGAATATTTTTTATGCCACCACGCTTATAGATAAGCTTGGGGGAGGGGATCCATTGATGTGTGAGAGAGTGACTACTTGACGTTGCACGACAACCTAGGCTAAGTAATATTCTATACTCGGTGAGATTATTTTTGGCTTTACGAAATCCAGAATTCTAAGCCTAGCGTTCATTTCATGAAATCCATACTTTTCTATTCTCTCTATTCTATAGTGTGATACTCTTATACTCCTGATAGAAAGCGTTCAATTGAAAAGTGTGTGATCTGTGATTTGTATACCGCTTTAAATGATTCAGACGATGCTAATTTTAAAATCATTCCGTTTTTCATGATTATATCGTTGTTCGTGGGTTTTCTATTTCTATTTGCACTATTATACTATGATATCAAAATAAAATCTTTTGACATGAGTTTTTCATTCAGTGCATGCTATATGAGTAAGTGAAACCCACGTCCTGAGAAAATGATCTAGTATCCTACCTCTTCGCTTCTTTCTTTCTTCTTTATTTTATTTCGTTTTCCATTCTTCTTCGTTTTTCATTTTTCATTTTTTTTTCGCCGTTTTCGTTTTCCGAATCCACCGGGTTTGCCATTTACTTATCTTCCTCGAGGACGAGTAAGAGGCAAGCTTGGGGGATTTTGATCACTCCTTATTTTACACCTTTTTTCCGCATGTTTGCATGCCATTTAGATCGCCCAAATCATGTTTTTCACGATATATCGACGATATTGCGATGCTTTTCACGATTTGTTGTTTTTGTCGCATTTCAGGTGATTTGGCGCGATTTGGAGTGATCTCGAGATGCGCTTACTCTAGACGGTCACCAACGACCTCCCCGAGGGGTATTTTGCTGTTGGAGAGGAGCGGAAGAAGAACGGACGTCGCAGGAGCGACAAGGAGGCCAATACAAGCAGATTGGGCATTCTTTGTGTCCCACTCGGCCGAGTGGAGGAGCCACTCGGCCGACCAGCGAGACACTGCTCGGCCGACCAGATCAGACACAATTTACCTGTGCACTCGGCCGAGCACCGAAGACCACATCGGCCGAGTGACGACATCACGTCCGCCCGAGTGGCGCCCAGACGAAACCCTTCCAAAACGTCCAAGTTACTGTTTTTCGGCTGCCTGAACTTTAGAAGACCCACTTGGCCGAGTGGTAAATCCCGTCCGCCCGAGTACTATGAAGCCATCGGCCGAGTGACGACAACTCACTCGGCCGAGCCGCCACCGAAGTAGAGACCCCTGAAGGCCCCGACTTACTGGAAAATTACAGGGTTTTCACTCGGCCGAGCGACTTTTGTCACTCGGCCGAGTGCGATGCGCTGCCTGTAGCGAAAACTGCGGAAAACAGGCTGTGCAGGGGTATTTTGGTCACGATTTTTGGACGATTTTGAGGGCTATTTAAACCCTGTTTTTACCCTAGTTTTAGGGGGCTCTCTCTTAGATTTTTGCAGCTTTTTAGATTAGTTTTTTTAGCTTTATTCTTGTGATTGGAGAGGAGACAAAGATTGGAATTTTGTTGGATTCAATTAAAGAACTCCATTGGTTTGCATCTCTTTTCCCTAAAAATTCTATTTTTATTGCTTATCTCAATATTGTGATGAATTCCATAGCTTATTTCAACGATTATTTTTGTGATCTTGCTATGATTTGTGAGTAGTCTCCACGTCTTGGGGCGTGGGGATGAACCCTACAAGCCCATCTTCATATTTGTGATGAATTAGTAGAAATCTTGCTAGAATTGTTATTAGGGATTAGATTGGGATCAATTTACTACGGATGGCTAGGTATTCATATCAATTGGGATTTGCAAGAGATTGGATCCCAATTTGATAGGAAACCCTAGAGATCCGAATTGGGTTGGAGTCGGATTTTCGAAGTATCGGTTTGCAAGAGATTGGACCGATACTAGGATTTCCGGTTGCAATTCCATGCCGATACTCGTTTGCAAGAGATTGGACGGGTAGGAACTATCCCCATCTAGGTCGTGGACCGAGTTTGCAAGAGATTGGGCTCGGTGCGCGATTGGACGATGATGTTGATCCTAATGCTAGCTTTCCTAGGCTAGGGTTTGCAAGAGATTGGACCCAAACCTAGGATAGCTATAGACCGGCAACAGCGCGAGAGCGTGAGCTTGGTTCTACATTCAGTTGCAACTAGTTCATCCAAATTCTCATTCAAGCAATTTTGATACCGATAAACCGCATTTATGAAATACGGTGAGTAGCGGGGATTCCCCATTCCCTAGACGTTTTTTATTTGATTTGATATTTCCGCATTTTTGTCTGACGATTGTGACAGGATCGCCAAAGGCAAATTTCTCTCTTAAATAGCCAGGTTGATTGGAACAAGCACGGTCATTCGTCCTCCCTGTGTTCGATATCCCGCTCGCTGCTACACCGTGCACTTGCGGTAAAACTACAACCGTTCTTTGGGTCACATCCCGGAGCGATCATGCCATATCCCCTCTCTTTTGATGACACACTCCACAAGATGCTATTGTTGTAACTTGTATATTATTTAATAAGATCACCGCTTACTTTTCAATATATATATATATATATATATATATATATATATATATATATATATATATACATCTTTTCAAAAAAAATATATATATATATACATACATACATTCTCCCTCGCCCTGGGCATCCTACATGCGTGATACCTACCTGAAGCGCAATCCTTTATTTCAGTGTGAAGCCTCTGTTCTTGACTCTGGTTCTTGGAAGCATGTGCTCCAATGTCGGGATTTAGCCACTTCCTGCTTCCGTCATGTTGTGCGGGATGGGTGCTCCGCTTCTTTTTGGTATGACCCCTGGCTACCTTGCGGCCCCTTGGCCTTGCTGTGCACCCCTCCCACTCTACTGAGATTCCGCTGGGTTGCCAACTATTGGGATGGTCGTGGTTGGTCCCTTCCTGCTGAGATTCGCCACCTATCACACCTCTTTGCTGATGCCTCAGTGACCGATGGCCCGGATTTGTGGCACTGGGCGGTTGACGGTGATTGCTCCCTCCGAGCAGCCTGGTCGTCCACATGACGTCACTCCGCTCCTGCTCGCCTTGCCCCTCTTGTCTGGTTCCCTGGGCACACACCCAAGTTTTCCCTCACCTTACTGCGCGCTCTCCTCGACCGTCTTCCCACCACCCACCAGCTCGCTCGGCGGGGGGTTCGTGACCAGTCTGCCTGTGCCCTCTGTGGTGATCACCCTGAGACTTCACGTCATATCTTCTTCCGGTGTGACTACAGTGCTTTTGTCTGGGCGGCGTGCAAGCTTCGCCTGGGTCTTCCTTCTTGCTCCAAATCCATCACTGTTGAGGCGCATATGCTGAGACGGCGGTTTGGAGCAAGAGGAAAGACCACTCCCCGGGGAAAGCTCTCCTTGCTTGTCTTCTCCGCAGTGGTCTGGCATATCTGGAGAGAGAGGAACAGTCGCATCTTCCGCTCGATTCTGTGCCCCAAAACTGCTATCCTCGCCAGGATCTCTTCTGACGTCTCTACTGCCATGGCTAGTCTGGATCTTAGTGATGTTTCTACTGAGGATCTTCCCCTTTTTGAGAACTGGGGTCTCCCCTAGGCCCTTTTTGTGTGCCTCCCCAGTTTTGGTTTATACTTCTCTCCCCTTGTACTTTCTTGCCGCCTTCCTGGTAGTTCTAGTGTGGGGTGACTGCTTCCCAGCCTCTCCCCCGCCTGCTCTTCTTCTGGTTCGTGCCTTGATGTAGGCCTGTTTATATCTATATACATACACACTTACGTTTCAAAAAAAAAATACATACACACACACACACACACACATATGAACATGCAGTTTCTTCATTCAGTTTCACACATTGTATAATTGTTTATCATATCTGTGTGAATTTTGTGATATTGTCTCCATGTATGCTATATTCTTTATATGATGTGATTTGAGACGATATTCTTTTCATATATCTCAATGTTGATATTGGACTCTCACTCCTCTTATCAGCTAAGTTTATAATGTGGTTTTATGAGTTTTTGATGTATATACCTTTAGACTCTTGTAATTGTTGCTAGTTCTTATTTAGCACGATTGTTGTTGTTATTTACTCCAGCCTTTTGGATAATGCCATAGGAGGAGAGAAATAAACAGACAGATTCATAACGAATGTGCTAAGTAATGTCTAATAACACTTGAATCTAAGATTAAAGTTGCCTTAGATTCAGGGGAGTAAGATATAATGAATATGGATTTTAAATCCTAGCTTTCATGGATTCATTTCATTCATGCATATCTTCCTCATTTGCTTCATTTGATATATAGATGCACTAATATTTATTGTCTAACTTGATCGGCATCTATGTAGGGGGAGTAAGTTTTCTTTACGTACAACTATTTATCTTTTTGTTTATGTTTGTTTGTCATCATCAAAAAGGGGAAGAATGTTGAGTATTGGACTTCTCCCTACTTGGTGTTAATGATGAGCAAACATAAATACTTGTGACAATTTCTCTATTTGCAGTTAATCCATTGTCTAAGCATATCACGAAGATCTATTTGCAATGGATGACACTCAAAGATCATTGAAAGCAAAGGAAGTGGATTGGATAATCGTAAATGGTGATTGAAGCTCCTAGAAGACTTCAAGCTCATGCATTGGATAGAAGAGAGTGTTCGTCAAATGTAACTTTCTTGTTTCTCTTCTAGTATGTAGCTTAGAAGTTGAACTTTGTTGGAGCACATACACACATCTTCATTTCAGTCTTAGGATATCATTAGATCAACTTTCCTTTGACTCCAATTCATTTCTATCTAGATTGTGCTTGTCATGTTAATAACAGTCGACTGCTGAACGATTTACAGTCGCCTATCACAAAACAGTTAGCTGTGTTTTGTTCTACAATCGCTTGTTATGCACAAACTTTTTCAGTCTAGTTTTGGGCTTCTTAGCTTTAACTCTCACAGGCGACTTATGTAGATTTCACAGGCGCATGTCCAAGTGACAGTCGACTGTGTTTTGTTAATCAGTCGCATGTCTATTGTTATCCCAATTCTATTTCTCTGTTTGATCTGGCCAGTCGACTATTGTTGGATTTACAGTCGACTGTCCAAAGGAACAGTCGACTGTCAATACTTCAACAGTCGTCTGTCTTTGAGCCTATTTTGATGACTCAACTCTCTGCAAAATGTCAGGGTCTTGACCGTCGCCTGTAGAAGGATTACAGTCATATGTTTAGTTTAACAGTCGATAGTCTTCTCTTTATCAGTCGCCTGTCATGTTCTCACAGACTTTTCTCAGATTCTCTCAACTTACCCAGCTTACGGCCAGTCACCTGTAGTAGGATTTACAGTCGCCTGTTTGTTTAACAGTCGACTGTCTATGCCTCATCAGTCGACTGTCCACGTGATAAGTTACCGTTATGAATTCTCACCTACCCTCTATCACTGTGCAGCAGTCGACTGTGAGTTCTTCAACAGTCGACTATCACGGGCGCAGATTCTATCCGTTGAGTTTTTCCTCACGGACTTCAAATGGGTTTTTGGTGATTCAGTTTGAAGGGTTTGAGAAACCTATAAAAGAAGCCTATACTGTTCCATTGAGATGCTAGACTCTTTGATTATTTCTTGCTAAAATCTTTAAGCTTTCATTTTAAAGATCAAAGCTCTCATGATCCAAAAGCCCTAGAATTCCTATCTTCCATCTCTTGCTCTCCAACCTAGAACTAAAGAGAAATCTTCTAGGTATTTGGTGCAATCAAGAGAAAGGGATTTCCTCTCTTCCAAGAGAGTCTTTCAACACACTAACACACTTCTCCTTCAAGTTCTACTTCAAGGCATATGTGATTGTAAGTGTTGCTTAATTTCATATTTCATAACTTTCGTTATTTGATTCACTCTCAGGTTGTGAGAGTGGTTTGCTTGCTCCCAAATTGTGGGAGTCAAAGACATCGAGTGTATTTCGATTTCACTTGTTGGGTTGCTACAAGTGGGTTTTAAGAAAACCTCAAATTAGGGTTCTAACTTGAGTATCCGGTTGTTTACCGGGTGGAAGGGACGTAGGATTACCGGGAACAAGTCGGGAAGTGACTTGGGTAATCCGAACTCTTGAAACATTCTTGCGTTTGCATTTTTTTCATTTTGGGTTTATTCTTATTCTGCACTATTTGTTGGTTAGGAATTTAATTTGGTGTAACTATCTTTTTAAATTACATAAACACTATTCAACCCTCCTTCTAGTGTTTTTCTCATAGCCAGTGACCTTACAGATGCAAGGGAGATTGCCTTCTTAGCTTCAGCCCAATCCTAGGGCCCAAGTAAATGTAGTGGTCATAGTTACCACAAGAGGAGGAAAGATTATTGACATTGTCATGGTGTCGGTTTCTAGCAATGTGAGCCAAAGGTCGTCCATTCATGCTCAAGATGAAGATGGTACTACCACTGAAAAAGACAAGGAAAATGCTACAGAGGAGCCCCATGCTATTGAAGAGAGGGAGACTTCACCTTCTACCTTGCCTACTACCATTACGGCATCGGCGGATGCTACTACTACTTCCAACAAGTCCACTCCAAAGGATACTGCCAGAGACAAGGCAAGTCGACCTCCTCCCCCATATCCTCAAAGGTTGGCACTAGCAAAGATGGAGAAGAAATACGCCAAGTTCTCCGAGCTCCTCAAATGTATCCAATTGAACATCCCCTTTATGGACGCTATCACAGAAATCCCCACATACGCTAAGTTCTTGAAGGATTCAATAACGGGGAAGCATACACAAGAAGAGGTGAAGCTCTTGGATAATTGCACCTTAGTCATTAAGAATTATCTACCGAAGAAGTTGCCAGATCCGGGGAGTTTCACGGTGCCGTGCCCCGTTGGAGGCACCCTTATTAGTAGAGCATTGATTGACTTGGGAGCGACAATTAGTTTGGTGCCGCTCACTATCTTTAAGAGGTTAAATACCTGGACGAAATTTGAGCCTACCGATATAAGCATTCAATTGGCGGATCACTCTATTACTTATCTGGAAGGCATCGCACGCGACATCATCCTACAAATACCACCCGTGCTATGTGTGTCGGTAGATTTTGTGATTATGGACTTGTCGTAGAAAGGTAGTTCGTAGATCATATTGGGGCATCCATTCATGGCGACGGCCGGCGTCTTGATCGACGTCTGTGAGTGGACATTATCTTTGAACGTGGGAAATATTGATGTCCAATTCTGCTTGCAAAAGCCTATGAAGGAACGTCCACTGCCGAAAGATGCTAATTACCTTGATCTAGTGGAGGATGAAGCTACTTATGAACATACCATGGAGGAGATTTCCAAAGATCCAATGAAGATGAGTTTGGACGACGATGGCGACATCGTATACAATAAGGCAGTGGCCGCCTACCTACGAGTTCTTGACAAAGAGCCCCCGGACATACACCTGCACCACCAAGAACAGGAGGCAACGATCTTAATGACCGAGGAGGGTCATCAAAGTGAGGCGCGTCAAATACCACCGCATGGGATCATTGGAAAGCACTAAGGGCGTATTTCATATGCGCCCAACATCTTTGATCGTCGTTAAAAATCTTGAGGGAGTCAAGCTTACGACTTAAAACAAGCGCTTATCGGGAGGCTACCCGATTTTCTTTCCTTTAGCTTTATTTTTTTTCTTTTGTTCTTCTTTTTCTATTCAAAAATCAAATAAATACGTTTTAACTCTAGAAAAATACAAAAACATAAAAATCTGATGAGTTCTTCCTTCTACAGGTTGAACAATGAGGAAAGAGTGCCAAACGATGAAAAGAAGGAGAAGGAACCAAGAGGAAGGCACTTTAGAGAAATACAAGCTTGGGGAAAGATACAGTCAGATGGAGAAAGGCTGCAAAAACGTGCTCTGGAAATCAAACGCGACTAGACTGAGTAGATGCCTACTCGGTCGAGATACAGTCAGAACTGCAGAGAGTTGGAGGAATAGGCAAAAATTCGCTCTGGAAATCAATTGCGACTCGACCGAGTAGTACCCTACTCGGTCGAGCTACAGACAGAGCCCAAGAACGTCGAAAAAGAGCACTCTATTTCTAATTCGACTCGAACGAGTAGCTTCACTGCTCGGTCGAGCTACAGGAGGAGTCCAAAAGTGCTAAAAAGGGCGATCTGGAAAGCTTAATGGACTCGACCGAGTAGCTACCCTACTCAGCCGAGCTATAGAGGGGAGAAAAGAGAGCTGAAAACAACACTGTTTCAATTCAGCTCAACCGAGCTGAGTAAGCAGCTCGGTCGAGTATTGAGCTGAGTAAGCAGCTCAATCCATCCCCCTCTATCCCTCTCTATCTCCCACCGCCCTAGCTCCGGCACTTCATCGGAGCAGCACCGCCAGTGTCGCCCAGAACTGGCGGTGCAAACCTCCTCTGTCATGCCCTGCTCTCCCAAGAACAGGAAGCGTAGCTGACGAGGCCGCCGTATTATTCAGACTCAGGCTTCGAGCCCTCTTATCCAAATACCACTAGGCATTTTTTTATCGTGTAACATTAAATAAGAAGCAGGCCACTGCAACACTGGATTAATACACAAAAATGAAAGTACGCCAACAGAAAATAAAATGCAGTACTTAAAGAAAATACAACAACACAGAACATACATTACATCACATTACACAAGTTCATATAGATACATACATCAGCTGTACAAGGGGGATACAAAAGTGGGTACAACAACAGTAGAAACCCCCAACCCAAAAGTACAAAAGGTCCACCCGGTACAATGCACCCACTAATCTAAACCCGGGAAGTCTAACTGAACGAGGTCGCCTGTAGGCTCAACCTCTGCCGAACTGGCACCGGTCTCTGGCTCCGGGACGCCTGAAGACTGCTCGGGTCTCACACCTGAAAACCACAGGATGGGACATGTCAACACGTGACCCTGTAGAAACTTCTAATACTCTAGTAGTACACAGTTTTAGAACTGGTCTTCCTAACTAACTAACTAACTAACTACAAGTGTCACATCATCACATGTTTATGCAGAAATTAAGAACAGAACATAAATGCTGAAAGTAAATAACAGGAAGTAGAACATAAATAAATTTTCTGATTAGATTAATTAAAATTAATCGGTGTTCTGTTTTGGAACCTGGGTAAACCATAGACTGCTAAGGAAGCGGACTTCACACAGGGTGGTTGAAAAAGTGGTACCACTCCAGTGACACGTGCACTGGAGGGGCCTCTCGTAACTCCGTGTCCGAACGGGGCAAGGCACTAAAGCGAGGCTCATCTCGGTTTTTTTGTCGAACAAACGGAGAAACCCATCATTTACCGACATGGTGTGACATGAGCACACCACCGGCCTCTCCAACTCTATTCAACTCCCCCTTACGGGAGTGACGTAGTGAGTGATAAATTATACTACGGTCCGCTCCTCAACACCTACAATTTACCCGTGTTCCCCCAAACCCCCATCCGGAGTCTCACCCATTTCAAAATGGAACGAGTACTCCCGATGTCTGATCGGCCCCGAAATGCAACCCAAGAGCACGACCAAGAACTTGATCGGCCCCGGATACACACCCGGAGAACGATTGTAGTTTTACCGCAAGCGCACGGCAAAGTGGCGAGCGGGTATCGAACACGAGGAGGTGGTGTTGAGCTCCAATCTATCCTATGTTGGTTTGACTACGATGGTTTTATTGGTGGAGATGGCTATGGTATGATGTAATGGCAATGGTGATGGATGTCGGTGTCGGAGATATAGAAATCGGTCAAATATCAATTCAAATGCAATATAATAAAAGTGTCTAGGGCTAGGGAATCCCCACTACGGACCGTCATGCATCATTGTGAATAGTGAATCTCAATATTACTAGACTTGCGTTGAGGTGAACTAGTCGTAAATGAATAGAGAACCAAGCTCACGCTCTCGCGCTATTGCCGGTCTATAACAAACCTAGGATAGGGCCTAATCTCTTGCAAACCCTAGCCTAAGCCACTAGCATTAGGATCGACATCATCGTTCAATCGCCCCTCGAGCCCACTCTCGTGCAAACTCGAGTTACGATCTAGGTTGTGATAGTTCGTATTCGTCCAATCTCTTACAAACGAATATGTGTATAGATTTACAATTAAAAATCCTAGCTTTGGTCCAATCTCTTGCAAACCAAATCTAGAGAAATCCAATTCTAAATCTAAATCGAATATCTAGGCCTTCCCATCGATTAGAATCCAATCTCTTGCAAACCCCAATAGATGGAAATCCCTAGCTATCCGTAATAAATCAATCACAACCTAACCTCCTAGCAATTCTAGCAATTTGAAAATTCATTCATCACAAATCTGAAATTAGATCCATAGGGTTCATCCCCAAACCCTAGAACAATAAATCTACTCTAGCATAGTAATAATGATATGAGAATCAATAGAAATCATTGCTTGCATACAAAAAGATAGAAAAACAAAGATTCAAATAAAAAGAAGAAAATACTTAGCTTGATGAAGATCTTCAATCCAAAATACAAGCTTTTAGATCCAAGAGGGGGCCTAGGGCATGGCCTAACCTCTAAAATAATCCTAAGAAAAACATATGGGGGCTAAGAAAACATTATGAGGATCCCCCTCTAATGGTGGCTACAAACCCCTTAAATACTCTCCCAAAACCCTAGCAAGAAACCCTAGAAAACCGCTCAAATTCGTGCCCAAAAACAGCCCAAACCGCAACTTAAAATCTGGGCCCAGGCCGCACTCGGCCGAGTGGAAAATGTGACTCGGCCAAGTGGAAATTCCAGCACTGCATCATCAACTTGCAGAAATTCTCCCGATTTCATCCGACCTCTGATTTGCGCGTTCTTGGCGGCGTTGGAATCGTCATGAAGTCTACTATCCATAAAACATATGATAAAAATACTTTGCTTGCTGGAATGATAGCAGATTTCAAAAGGGTGGGAGGCTGTCTGAAAATCTGGGCGCTGCATGTCCTCGGCATCACTCGGCCGAGTTGACTTCTATACTCGGTCGAGTGGGCTTCTATACTCGGTCGAGTGATAGACCCTGTAAAATTCCAGTAAGTCAGGGGTCTTGGGGGCCTGTCTTCGGAGGTGACTCGGCCGAGTGGCTTTACTCACTCGGCCGAGGGGCATTCGGTAATCGGCCGAGTCGGAACCCTCAATCGCCTGACGGATTCCAGTAAGTCTGGGATTTTTGGGGGCCGTCGTCGTGATGCCACTCGGGTGAGTGGTGTCTCCATGCTCGGCCGAGTGGGATGGCGATGCTCGGCCGAGTGCATGCTGATACTCAATCTGCTGCGTGTCCGATCTGGCCGGCCGAGCGGGCTTCTTTGCTCGGCCGAGTGGCATGCTGAAAATGCCCAATCTTCTCCGTTTCTCCTCCTCGTCGCTCCTACGGAGTTCCTTCTTCTTCCACCCATCTCCCATCACCGAATAGCCCTGAAAAGAGCCTTGGGTGACGCTCCGGAGTGGGTGCAAGTCCCTTAAGCTGCTTTTTGCTCCCGATCGCTCCATATTTCCTGAAATCCGACAAAAACAAGAAATAGTGAAAAGTAACGCAATATCGTCGAATACTCGTGAAAAGCGTGATATGGGTGATCGAAATGGCATGCAAATATGCAGAAAAAAGGTGTAAAATATGGACCGATCAAAATCCCCCAAGCTTACCTCTTACTCGTCCTCGAGGAAGATAAGTAAAAAGACGAACGCGGGAGATGAAAAATAAGGGAAATGAAATAAAAGAATACGAAGTGGAAGGGGTCGCTAGATTATACTCTCAGATCTCAAGCCATAAGCTACACATCACGATGACTTGGAAAATACAAATCACATGCTATAAGGATTTCATATCTTTCATAAAAATGGTACTTGCAAGCTTTTAAGAACAATAAGAGGGACTCTCTAAATTCATACAATCAATTCATATCCACATCACGTATTTCATAGAATTTAATATACAAATGTTGGCGATGCACTTTTCAATCAAAAGTTATAAATGAAGCATATAAGATACACACCAAGCATGCAATAGAGAATAGAATAAAAGTCATGGCATTCACATATTTATTTCAAATCATGAAAAATCTCCATATCTAATATATTTTGCAAATTCTAAGCATTATCGAATATTCCCATTCATGCACGTCTCCACTCTAATGTCATACTCACTCATATGGTCAAATGAATTCACCCCCCCAAGCTTAGCTTGAGGCGTCGCATCCAAAGGAATATAATAGTGGAAAATGGGATTTTTGCCTTGGTTTTTCCAAGTATTTTGTGGCTCCAATAATGAGATAGAGAAATATTTTTTTTTTCTTTTGGACTTTGTTTCTCATTTTTCTTTTTGGATTTTGTAGGAGCTATATGATTTGTATTTTTTTGGATTTTGGCTCCTTTTTGGCTTTTTGGACTTTTTGGAGCTAACTTTTTCTTTTGTGGGGATTTTTGGGAAATAGATGCGATATAAGTAGCTTTAGGAGGTGAACTCAAGTGACATGTAGAGAGTAAAAAGATATGTGTGGAGAAAGAAACAATGTAGCACTCGGTTCACTCTAAGACGTGCACGAATGGTTCAATAAAATAATACTTCAACTAAAACTCATATGTAAGCATGGATATTCTCAATCATCTCAATAAAAAGTGAAGTCAAGCGGTAAAGAGCACAATCATATCAAGCATGCAACAGAAGGTGAATAAGACAATAAAACTGATGCTTCAGATATACTAATGATGCGTGAATCTTGGTGCATTTCCAACAAAAGCATACCAAACACTAATCCATACATTCAGCTTCAATTAATATCATGCATTCATGTAGATGAATCATTAAAAGAAATGATAAGCAAGCACATGTGAATAGTAAGACTATGGAATACGCTAAGTAGCATGGCAAGGAATAATAAGCATCGTGATGGTTGCTAAAGCAATAAGAGATATCATCATAAGGAACGCATCTAGCAAAATAAGAGAAAGGAAAATAAAGAAATAAGAAAAGATAAAAGAAAGGAAAGAAAAGAAAAACAAGCACACAATATGATGCATGAACACACATAAAAGGAAAATAAGATGGAAAATTCAAAAAGATGATGCAAAATTTTGAAAATTTTTAAAAAACCCTAAAATAAAGTAAAAATGCAACTAATGCATCTAAATGGCATGGAAATGCACTCCCCCAAGCTTAAACTTCACATTGTCCTCAATGTGATCATAAAAGGAAAAATATGAGGAATAACGATAAATATGAGGGAGGTGAATGAAAAATGATGAAATGAATGACATGAGATCCTAATGCAACTACATGCACATACAATGATGCATGAGAGCGCCTTCTCCCAAGCTTATACCAAACAATCCTATTCAAGTGACTCAATCAAAAATGTCATGGCTTTGCAAAGCGTGATCAAGTCAAATGAATAAGAAAGTGAGTATTCACTTGAAAGAAAAGCTCGATGGTGGTGAGCAAAAGGATGTGGCGTATCAAAATATGGAGAGGGGAATTAATATATATAATGGGTTTGGGGTGTAAAAGATTTTTGTTGCCATCATATGAGGTGATATTTATTCAAGCAAATCTATACGGTCCTCTCGCTGTCGAGAGAATTCGTGTTTATTCAAAGCATAAAAATTTCTACACTACTGGATTGATATCACCTATAGCAAAAGGCGGATCCAGTATCTTTGCCGGTGCAGGCAACTGCTCCAACTGCTCTTTCCGTGGCTCCGCCAGGTGCATGCGTCCACGAACACCAACGAACTCCAGCAATACATCCTCTAGCATTCCCACAAGGACTCCACCTGTACCATGCAGAGAATAGGATGCATCAGTTCGCCGCAAAAAATTCACCCTCATAATAAAAGTATCCCAAAGAGAATCTTCTATAGAAATGTATGGAATAAATAATGGTGGACGATACTTCCCTGGAAATAATCCAATATCCTCACGTGCCGTGATAGCTGTCTCCACGGTGTCTTCTCTATGCTGCTCAGGTAAATCTAGATCATAGGTGTGGACCTCATCAAGATGCTCCTCATCATCGTCAGACTCATCCCAGTGCACCTCTTGATCATATTCATAAGCGTCCATGGGTGCTAACTCCTCGCTCTCCTCCTCATATACGTCCCATCGTACCTCTTGATCTTATGTACATGAATCCTGCAAAAGGCGCGATGAATCATAAAAAACATCATACACGGAAGGGAAATCAAAGATAAAGGGCGAGGGAGTAAAGAGATCTCCCTGAAGGGGGGCCAAAAGCTCTGTGGGGTAGTCCTCTGCGTCAGTGGGAGGATGAGGTGGCGGTGGAAGCTCTAATGGAGGAGGATAGTGCTCGGGATCCTCATGAATGGCTGTGTCCTCGTCCCGATGCATGACCTCCTCGGTGATAAGCTCTGGCTCTGTGTGTAAGGCCTCCTCAAAAGCATGCTCTGGCTCGATAGTGTGCTCATTTGCCTTCTCATCAACTATCAATGTAGGCTCTCTCTGGGATGGTGATGCTGGCTGCTCAGGTGTGTCAACTTGTGGGGATGTATCATGTGGACGGGAATGCCCGCAAGCAATCCGAAAATATAGTCTATCCCCCTCAAGACTGACATGGATGTCCTCCTCAATTGTTCCTGTAGCTGAAACACGGTTCATAACAAAATCTGCAAATCGTAGCTCAAATGCATCACATGCTGTAGTGCTCTCTGAACTGGTGAACCTCACTGACTCCAAGAGACCCTCCAATAATCTCTGAAATCCATCATCCTCTGGCTGCGCTGGTGGCTCAATTTCTGCTTCCTCCACTGTATCTTCATCCATCCACTCTTCATATGCAACAGCTGTATTGTAGGATGTGGGATCGACGGTGGCACACTCTGGCTCTGGTAATATGATTAGAGATGCTTCTTGCCCATAAGATGAAGGAACAGAACTGATATCTTTGGGAATCATCGCAACCTTAAACATGAGCGCATTCATTTCAAGTTGCCTCTTCACCCGTTCCAATAGAAGGTTACTCTTTTCAAGCCCGGCTTGCATTTCAACCTGGTGTGCAAGCATCTCATCAAAAAGGACCATTTGTTTCTCATCAAGCTCGGGCCAGTGCGTCTCCTCAAAAAAGTATTCTCCCATCTGAGCACTTTCATCAAAATAGTACTCTCCCATCTGAGCACTCTGATCATAATAGTATTCTCCCATCTGAGCACTCTGATCAAAATCTGTGGTCCACGTAGTATAATCCATAGCACCTGATCAACAAAGATAAATACCTGGAGAAATGATATCAGTGGCACAAAAGAATATAGAAATGATAATAATGGTGGCGGGGGTGAAAATTTCCTTTTGTTAGTTTTTTTTCGTAGTCTAATCAACCTAATTGTGACAAATTGGCACCCAATGGAAACACCTCCCCGGCAACGGCGCCAAAAACTTGATCGGCCCCGAAATGCAACCCAAGAGCACGACCAAGAACTTGATCGGCCCCGGATACACACCCAGAGAACGATTGTAGTTTTACCGCAAGCGCACGGCAAAGTGGCGAGCGGGTATCGAACACGAGGAGGTGGTGTTGAGCTCCAATCTATCCTTGGTTGGTTTGACTACGATGGTTTTATTGGTGGAGATGGCTATGGTATGATGTAATGGCAATGGTGATGGATGTCGGTGTCGGAGATATAGAAATCGGTCAAATATCAATTCAAATGCAATATAATAAAAGTGTCTAGGGCTAGGAAATCCCCACTACGGACCGTCATGCATCATTGTGAATAGTGAATCTCAATATTACTGGACTTGCGTTGAGGTGAACTAGTCGTAACTGAATAGAGAACCAAGCTCACTCTCTCGCGCTATTGCCGGTCTATAGCGAACCTAGGATAGGGCCCAATCTCTTACAAACCCTAGCCTAAGACACTAGCATTAGGATCGACATCATCGTTCAATCGCCTCTCGAGCCCACTCTCGTGCAAACTCGAGTTACGATCTAGGTTGTGATAGTTCGTATTCGTCCAATCTCTTGCAAACGAATATGTGTATAGATTTACAATTAAAAATCCTAGCTTTGGTCCAATCTCTTGCAAACCAAATCTAGAGAAATCCAATTGTAAATCTAAATCGAATATCTAGGCCTTCCCATCGATTAGAATCCAATCTCTTGCAAACCCCAATCGATGAAAATCCCTAGCTATCCGTAATAAATCAATCACAACTTAACCTCCTAGCAATTCTAGCAATTTGGAAATTCATTCATCACAAATCTGAAATTAGATCCATAGGGTTCATCCCCAAACCCTAGAACAGTAAATCTACTCTAGCATAGTAATAATGATATGAGAATCAATAGAAATCATTGCGTGCATACAAAAAGATAGAAAAACAACGATTCAAATAAAAAGAAGAAAATACTTAGCTTGATGAAGATCTTCAATCCAAAATACAAACTTTTAGATCCAAGAGGGGGCCTAGGGCATGGCCTAACCTCTAAAATAATCCTAAGAAAAACATATGGGGGCTAAGAAAACATTATGGGGATCCCCCTCTAATGGTGGCTACAAACCCCTTAAATACTCTCCCAAAACCCTAGCAAGAAACCCTAGAAAACCGCTCAAATTCGTGCCCAAAAACAGCCCAAACCGTAACTTAAAATCTGGGCCCAGGCCGCACTCGGCCGAGTGGAAAATGTGACTCGGCCGAGTGGAAATTCCAGCACTGCAGCATCAACTTGCAGAAATTCTCCCGATTTCATCCGACCTCCGATTTGCGCGTTCTTGGCAGCGTTGGAATCATCATGAAGTCTACTATCCATAAAAAATATGAGAAAAATACTTTGCTTGCTGGAATGATAGCAGATTTCAAAAGAGTGGGAGGCTGTCTGAAAATCTGGGCGCTGCATGACCTCGGCATCACTCGGCCGAGTTGACTTCTATACTCGGTCGAGTGGGCTTCTCTACTCGGCCGAGTGATAGACCCTGTAAAATTCCAGTAAGTCAGGGGTCTTGGGGGCCTGTCTTCGGAGGTGACTCGGCCGAGTGGCTTTACTCACTCGGCCGAGGGGCATTCGGTAATCGGCCGAGTCGGAACCCTCAATCGCCTGACGGATTCCAGTAAGTCTGGGATTTTTGAGGGGCCGTCGTCGTGATGCCACTCGGGTGAGTGGTGTCTCCATGCTCGGCCGAGTGGGATGGCGATGCTCGGCCGAGTGCATGCTGATACTCAATCTACTGCGTGTCCGATCTGGCCGGCCGAGCGGGCTTCTTTGCTCGGCCGAGTGGCATGCTGAAAATGCCCAATCTTCTCCGTTTCTCCTCCTCGTCGCTCCTACGGAGTTCCTTCTTCTTCCACCCGTCTCCCATCGCCGAATAGCCCTGAAAAGAGCCTTGGGTGACGCTCCGGAGTGGGTGCAAGTCCCTTAAGCTGCTTTTTGCTCCCGATCGCTCCATATTTCCTGAAATCCGACAAAAACAAGAAATAGTGAAAAGTAACGCAATATCGTCGAATACTCGTGAAAAGCGTGATATGGGTGATCGAAATGGCATGCAAATATACAGAAAAAAGGTGTAAAATATGGACCGATCAATGTCATACTCTCATTCTCACTCACAATTTTTCTTTTGATACACCATTTCTTTATTTGACAACATGTCAATTAACGGTCTCAAATACCGCATTCGTTACAACTTACATGAATTACTCATCCTCATCATTATCTCCAAAATGAAACATTTCATGAAACATCCACATAAACATAATTAATAGCATATTAATGAGAACATGATTACTATAAACAAAATTTACTTGAAACAAAAATACACAATGGTAACTACTAAGCAAAATTAGCACATAAATCTATATAAACTGTCAGTCCAGAAAGAACGGCTCTGTTACCCTATCTACAGTCAGAATTAGCTTTTAGTCCCCCTTCACAGTTGTAGATATGGCAGTTTTGTATTGCCATACCAAATTCAGAAAATAATATGATATGTATGATTTATTGTGATCAGTTTAGTAACAGATGACAATACTCAGAAAACAGAAACATTGCACCAACTTCATCAGTGATTTTCTCCCATTTACAAGCAGATCTGGGTGAAATAAAAAATTGGGTATTGTGCATCTTGAAGAGAAGTTGTCCAAAATGTCCTAGAACATCTAATTTCAATAAGAATTGTGACCGAAATCTTGGTTTAATACAAAGTGTCAAAACTGCCAGAAATTGGACAAGTTGCAGAAAAAGTCCTATTTCTCCTTCATTTTGAATTGAACATACATCATATGTTATATGATTTTGGGGTAAGACTTCGAGATCTGGATAAATATTTTTTTTTTCAGATTTTACTTTCATCTACGTTGGGAGATATTCTCAGTTTAACCGAGAATAAAAATACTGGAATTTCAGAACAGTTTTGATTGAAACCAGACAGGTATGCATATCCGAATTTTTATAAAATCATACATTTAGAATTTTGGAAAATGATCAAAATGAAAGTTGTTCATAACAATGAGATAGGCAACAAATAAAATTTCCAGAACATTCCTATTTGCCAATTAAGCCTAGCACTTAGTAAATGTTTCAGTTTTTCTGGATAAAATTTTAGCATCAAGAACAAAAGTGTTTCAAGAAAATTAATTTAATTCTACTTGTCCTAAAACTAACTTCTACCTAGGTGAAAGGAATTTCTATCTTACTAGTCCTCCAATTATTTCTTGGGCCCTTCTTAGTCCTTGATGAAGAGCTCCTAGCTTCTCCTTTCAATATCCCAGTTGACCTCCAAAGTTGGATTTTTGAGAGCTTTTTGGGATGAGTTTTTCGTGTTTATGTAGAAGAGGAACAATGGAATTTTGGTGGTGGAATGGGAGGAGCAAGGAGCGGTGAAGGGAGGAGGAAAGAGGAGCATTGGAATGAAGAGGGGAGGGGGAAAATTTCAGCCTAGCTGAATTTGGGAGAGAGAGTGTGAGAGATTTTGGGATTTTTTTTGTTTTTGTTTTTCTCCTTGCCTAAATTTTTGCACCCCTAAAACCCTCTCCACCCTTGATCAAGTCAAGATTTGTGACAAGTGTTTTCTCTTTAACTAAGAAGATTACACATAACTAACATATGTGTCATGGTTAAAATTTTCTTGGATTTGTATTTTATGGAAAATAAAAATACATGATGAAATACCTTATACACTTAAATACATGGTATTCATCCTAATATTCTTATTTACTAAATTCAAATGATAAGTTTTAAATCTTTTAAAAATAATTCCTACACCAAATAATTAAAATAAAAATACGGGCATACTCCCAAAAATTATACGTACGCATCTACACCAAAAATACGTACAAATATGCGTACATAAAAAATTTGGGCTATTACATCCTACCCCTTTAAAATAAGTTCCGTCCTCGGAATTTCAAATTAAGGGGGGAAAACTTTCTATACATCATATTACATACATAACAAAATTACATCAAACAAAAAAGTGAGGGTACTTCTCTTTCATCTCATCCTCGAGTTCCCTGGTATGCTCTCCTGGTGAATCTCGGTGCCATATAACCCACACTAAGTTGATCGCCTTTTTCCTCAGCATCTTCTGCCTTCGGTCTAGAATGACCACAAGCTGCTGATCATATGTCAAATCTGATTGCTCTTCGATCTCCGAGAGGTCGACGGCCTGATCCGGATTCCCAACACACCTCCTGAGTTGCGATATGTGAAACACATTATGCACTCCCTCAAGAAATGCTGGCAACGCAATCCTATAAGCCACTTCTCCAATACGAGCCAGAACTTCAAAAGGTTCAATATATCTTGGGCTCAGCTTTCCATGTCTTCCAGAACAAATCAGCCCTCGTGTTGGCGAGATCTTTAAAAATACTAACTCTCCTGGCTAAAACTCCAAGTGTCGCCTCTTCGCATCCGCCCAGTGCTTATAACGATCTTAAGCTATGCAAAGATTGTCTCTAACGACTCTCACGACATCCACTATTTCAGCGATCATATCCGGACCCAACAATTCACGATCTCCAACATCATCCCAACTGAGAGGAGATTGGCACTTTCTCCCATGCAGAGATGCAAATGGCGACATGCCTATACTGGCTTGAAAACTGTTATTGTAGGTGAACTCTACCAGGTGTAGATGTTCGTCCCAATAACCCTTGAAATCCAGCATGCACGCCCTCAGCATATCTTCCAAAATCTGAATTGTCCTCTCCGACTGACCGTCTGTCTGAGGATGGTATGTAGTGCTGATACTCAATTGAGTTCCTAAGCTAGCCTGTAAAATTCTCCAAGAGTGAGACGTGAATCTAGTGTCGCGGTCGGAGACTATGCTTACAGGCACTCCGTGAAGCCTCACGATTTCCTACATACATGACAAATTGCCATGCCATATATCTCTCGGCAAGATGGTCTTTCGACTGGCCCACTTGAAATAGTATGAAGTGAGTTGATTTGGTCAATCGGTCTACGATTACCCAAATAACATCATTTCCTCGAGGAGTGCGAGGTAAGCCAGTTATGAAATGCATCGTCACATGCTGCCACTTCCACTCAGGAACCGAAAGAGGCTGCAATAGACCTGCCGTTCTCTGATGTTCAGCCTTGACTTGCTGATAAGTCAAACATGAAGCTACACTTCTAGCCACACTACGCTTTATGCCGTGCCACCAAAAATGTTGTCGCGGATCATTGTTGAGTATTGAACTTCTCCCTACTTGGTGTTAATGATGAGCAAACATAAATACTTGTGAATAATCCCTTATTTTGCAGTTAATCCATTGCCTAAGCTTATTATGAAGATATACTAGTAATGGATGACACTCAAAGATCATTGAATGCAAATGAAATGGATTGGATGATCGTAGATGGTGATTGAAGCTCCATGAAGACTTAAAAGCTCATGCATTGGATAGAAGAGAGAATTCGTCAAATGTAATTTCCTTATTTCTCTTCTAGTATGTAGCTTAGAAGTAGAACATTGTTGGAGCACACACATATCTTCATTTCAGTCTTAGGATATCATTAGATCAATCATCCTTAGACTCCAATTCATTTCTATATTGATTGTGCATGTATTGTTTATAACAGTCGACTGGTGAACGTTTTACAGTCGCCTGATCACTCCGTATTTTACACCTTTTTTCCCGCATATTTGCATGCCATTTAGATCGCTCAAATCATGTTTTCCACGGTTTATCGACAATATTGCGATACTCTTCACGATTTGTTGTTTTTGTCGTATTTCAGGAGATTTGGAGCGATTTGGAGTGATTCCGAGATACACCTACTCCGGAGTGTCACCAAAGACTTCCCTGAGGGGTATTTTGAGATTGGAGAGGAGCGGAAGAAGAAAGAACATCGTAGGAGCGACGAGGAGGCAAAAACACTCAGAATGGGCATTTTCAGTGTCTCACTCGGCCGAGTGAAGGAGTCACTCGGCCGACCAGTGAGACCCCGCTCGGTCAGCCAGATCGGACACGCTCCAAGTGTGCACTCGGCCGAGCATCAGAAGCCGCCTCGGCTGAGTGACGTATCCCGACCGCCCGAGTGGCACTCAGACGACGCCCCTCAAAAAGAGCCAACTTACTGTTTTTCGTCAGTCTGAGCAGCAGAAACCTGACTCAGCCTAGTGGCAATTCCCGACCGCCCGAGTGCAGATAAGCCCATCGGCCAAGTGACGACAACTCCCTCGGCCGAGTGACCCCCGAAGTGAAGACCCCCAAAACCCTAGACTTACTGGAAATTCTCAGGGTATC
The DNA here is from genome assembly GCA_030789695.1 of Scilla litardierei. Lineage (NCBI taxonomy): Eukaryota > Viridiplantae > Streptophyta > Magnoliopsida > Asparagales > Asparagaceae > Scilla > Scilla litardierei. Next base: position 47,413,168 of record CM061142.1, read on the forward strand.
TCACTCGGCCGAGCGACTTTTGTCACTCGGCCGAGTGAGCAGCGCTGCCTGTAGCGGAAATCACGATTTCGGAGCTACGCAGGGACAGTTTGGTCACGAATTTTTGGACAGTTTTGGGGGGTATTTAACCCCAGATTCTAACCTAGTTTAGGGAGCTTTTTGATTGCTTTTGGCAGCCTTTTTAGATTAGACTTTTTAGAGTTTGATTCTTGTGATTGGAGAGGAGAGAAAAGTGCTATTTTGTTGGATTCTTGGAAAGCTACATTGGTTTGTCTCCCTCTCCATTAAAAATCCTATTTTTATTGCTATTTTGATTATTGTTATGAATTCCATTGCTATTTCTATTGATTATTCTTTCATTAGCAATATGATTTGTGAGTAGTATTAACGTCTTAGGGCGTGGGGATGAACCCTACGAGCCCAATTTCCGATTTGTGATGATTTGGTAGAACTATTGCTAGAATTGCTATTAGGGTTAGTTTGGGATCGATATATTACGGATAGCTAGGTGTTCATATCGATTGGGATTTGCAAGAGATTGGATCCCAATTCGATAGGAAACCCTAGAAATCCGAATCGGGTTGAAATTGAGTTTCCGAAGTATCGGTTTGTAAGAGATTGGGCCGATACTAGGATCCTCGGTTGTAATTCTATACCGAAACCCGTTTGCAAGAGATTGGACGGGTAGGAACTATCCCAACCTAGGTCGTAGCCCGAGTTTGCACGAGAGTGGGCTCTGGATGCGATTGAACAATGATGTTGATCCTAACGCTAGCTTGCCTAGGCTAGGGTTTGCAAGAGATTGGACCCGTACCTAGGTTCGCTATAGACCGGCAACAGCGCGAGAGCGTGAGCTAGGTTTTACATTCAGTTGCTACTAGTTCACCTGAAATACTACCCTAGCAATTTGTGATACCTATTAATCACAATGACGAGATACGGTGAGTAGCGGGGATTCCCTATTCCCTGGGCGTCTTTATTTGATTTTATATCTCTTTACATTATTTGACGATTGTGACTTCGTGATCATGGATATCTTGCTCTCTAACCTAGAACCAAAGAGATATCTTCTAGGCAATTGCTGCAGTCAAGAGAAAGGGCTTTCCTCTCTTCCAAGAGAGTCTTTCAACACACAACACACTTCTCCTTCAAGTTCTACTTCAAGGCATAGGTGATTGTAAGTGTTGCTTTCATATTTCATAATTTTCATTATTTGAATTTACTCTCGGGTTGTGAGAGTGGTTTGCTTGCTCCCAAGTTATGGGAGTCAAGGTCAATCGATTGTATTTTGACGTCATTTGTAGGGTTGCTACAAGTGGGTTTTAAGGAAACCTCAAATTCGGGTTCTAACTTGAGTATCCGGTTGTTAACCGGGTGGAAGGGACGTAGGATTACCAGAAACAAGGCGGGAAGTGACTTGGGTAATCTGAACCCTTGAAACTTCATTGCGTTTGCATTTGTTTCATTTTGGGTTTATTTCTATTCCGCACTATTTTGTTGGTTAGGAATTTAAATTGGTGTAACTATCTTTTTAAATTGTTTAAACACTATTCAACCCCCCTTCTAGTGTTTTCTCCATATCCAGAGTCCTTACAATTGGTATCAAAGCGCAAGTTTATAGCTATGGCATCCAACTGCAACGTTCCTCCACCGACTTCATACAACAACCACGATCGTGATGGAGCGTCCACTCTTTTCGAAGGTAAATCCACGGTGCGTCCACCGCATTTCAATGTCACGAACTTTGACTAGTGGAAATGTCAGATGGAGACGTTCCTAAGGAGTGCTTCACTTTGGAGAACCCTCCACAAGGAATACGTCGAGCCCACCGAAGAGGATTTCGAAAAATGGATGGCTTCCGAGAAATCCGCCGAAGTCAACAACGCAAAAGCAATGAACACTCTTCATTGTGCGTTGGACCCGAATGAGTTCAACAAGATATGCACATGTAAGAGTGCATATCAAATTTGGAACCATCTCGTCGTTACCCATGAGGGAACGAACAAGGTAAAACTTTCTAAACTCTATGTTGTCGTGCAAAACTTCGATATGTTTCATATGCAGGAAAATGAAAGCATAGCATCGATGTACGGATGTTTACCCTACATCACCAATGAACTGGAAGCTCTTAGTCAAACATACACCGAACCAGATAAGGTGAGAAAGATCATAATGGGAATGACCTCCAAATGGGAAAGAAGAGCTATCTCCATCAAGGAGGTCAACGACTTGAAGACTTACACAGTTGTGAATCTGATCGGGACTCTCATGTCTTATGAAGTAAGACGGGAGAACCGATTAAAGATTCAAGCTATGATGAATCCTTCGGAGGCCAAGAAGAAAGCTTTGGCATTCAACGCCAATTCCTCATCCTCCGATAGTGAAGAATCAGAAGATGAGATGGACTTGGGTGAAATGGTCCAAATGGCGAAGAAGTTCCAACGCTTCTTTCGCAAAGGTAAATTTCCCTCTAACAAAATATTTGAGTCTACTAATAATACTTCCTCTCTTTGCTTTAAGTGTAACAAGCCAGGGCACATCAAGAAGGATTGTACAATGCTAAGAAACAAAGAGAAGTGGAAGGCTCCGAAGTACCACAAGTCCGACAAGAATAAGAGAGATAAGAAGAAAGGACTCGTCGGTACATTCGATGACTCAAGTGGAGACTCATCAAGTGATTCCGATGATGAGAAGGGTGAAAGTGCCCACATGTGATTCATGGTATGAGAAGATTCACTCTCCGATGAGAGTGATTCTGACATGGATGAAATCGAGGTAACGATGGATGAATTACATATTGCTAATGAAGAATTATTTGCTAGGTATCAATCTTTAATGCTTAGATATACCAGCTTAAAGAAATTGAATGTTAGCAATCCATCCATTCCATGAATTATCAACAATGACACCATTGTTGATACTTTAACCCTTGAGAAAACGAATTTAGCTTCTCAAAATGTTACTTTGAGAAATGAGGAGAATACCCTCAAATCTCAACTAGATCAAACACATCCTAAGGATAATAGTGGTCTAGTTTCACGACACACACAACTGGGTTTAGAGAATGATTCTCTTAAAACCCAAGTGCATGAGCTCAAAGCACGGGTGTCCACCTTGGATACCAATATTTCTTATCTTAAGGAGAAATATGAGCTCATGTCCTCCCGTATTATGAGATTCAATAAGGAAAAAGGACAATTGGATGATTTGCTTGCAAACCAAATTCCGGCCACACATCGTGTTGGTCTTGGTTTTGTGGAAGCAAAAGCATCCATTAATGCACACACTTCCTATAGTGGTGTCACTATAGACTTTGTGAGGCCATCCTCCGGTGCATCCACAAGTGGTGTCAAAGACACTATAAGTAGCAAACCTAACAAGAAAGTCACCACTTCACCGTCTCCTCTTTTTGGCAAGAAACCCACTAAGGGTGGAAACCAAAAGAGAAGCCATGCTTACATGTACACAAACCTTCATCCACGTAGGAAATCTCCTACTTCACAAGTGGATACTCATGACACCTTATATGCTACACACCCACGGACACGTACAAATCCACACATGAGAAATACTCATTTACGTGCTCATATACAGCCATATGCTCATACGCATCATTCTTACATGTATGCACATCCTCCGCATGTCATGCATGACCCATATGTTTCATACAATATGCATGTTCCTAAGCATACATAATCCTCGTATGTCTAATGCATATCTACCACCACATTTATATCCTAGAAACCATGTTCCTAAGAAGCATGCACCACGTAGAAATCTAACAAGTATGCATGCAACTAGGAAAAGGACTTCCAAAACATACACTATTTGGGGTCCTAAGAACACTAGCTTAAATGATAGGAATGCATATGTTGATTCCTATTTTCATGACGTTATTAATAATGGTAATTATGTTGGGAAGCAGAAGTCCACTTGGACTTGGCTTTCAAAAGGCTAATCCCCTTGGACCCAACAAACGTTTGGTACCATGAGCTTATGGTATATTATGTAGGTACCCAAGAGAAAGAAAAAGAGCAATAAAGATCAAACTAGCTCTAAAAGAAAAGGATGGATTCTCGACAGCGGTTGCTCCAAACACATGATGAGAGATCCTTCATTACTCTCTGAAGTGATTAGCATCAAGAACGGTGCAACGGTCACTTTTGGAGGTAACCAAAATGGAACTATCATTGGAGTAGGTAAAGTCGGAAACCCATCCAAACCTTTAATTACTAATGTATATCTTGTTAGTGGTTTATGTCACAACCTTATCTCTATTAGTCAACTTTGTGACAAAGGTTACAAGGTTAACTGTGGAGAGGGTATGTGTGAAATTGTTGATTCTACTTCGCATGTTTTATTTACCAGTATTAGGCGTAAAAATATTTATTATTTGAGCTTACCTAAAACCGTAGAACATTGCTTAGTTGCTAACACAAATGAACAACTATTATGGCATCGACGTTTTGGTCATGTTCATTTCAAGCACTTATATAAGTTAGCTAAGCATGATCTAGTCAAAGGTTTTGCAAAAATTGCTTTTAGTAAGAAAACTTTTGTGATTCTTGTCAAAGAGGTAAACTTAGTAAATCATCTTCTAAGCTTAAAGAAGGCATTACTTCTAAGAGGCCCCTAGAACTTCTTCATCTAAATTTGTTTGGGCCAACTGAAACCACTTCTTTAGGCAACGCTCATTATGGATTAGTTGTCGTTGACGACTTCTCTAGATTTACTTGGGTTTCATTCTTAACTAATAAGAATGAAGCTTTTGAAGAGTTTATCATATTTGCAAAGAAGATTCAGAATCTCTTAGGATCCACCATTATCACTATCCGTAGTGATCATGGAGGAGAATTTGAGAATGAGTCTTTTACAAAGTTTTGTGATGACACCGGGATACCTCACAATTTTTCTTTTCCTCGAGCTCCACCACAAAATGGTGTTGTAGAGAGAAAGAATAGGACTCTTATTGAGTGTACTCGTACTATGCTCCATGATAGTCATCTTGGACTACAATTTTGGGCAGAGGCGGTGCACACGACATGTTATGTGCTCAATAGGATCCTAGTGAGAGCCCTACCAAACAAAACTTGTTTTGAGTTATTTTATGACAAAAAGCATCAAGTTAAATATTTTCGATTTTTTGGTTCAAAATGTTTTATCAAAACACTTTTGGTAATTTAGATAAATTTGAGCCAAAATCCGATGAAGGAATTTTTGTTGGATATTCCACACGAAGCAAAGCCTTCCGGATATACAACAAAACTTCTTCAACGATCGAGGAATCACTACACGTATCATTTTATGAAGATTTTGATTTTCCTCATGTTAATGATGATAGTGTAGATGCTATATGTGATTCCCTTAGTAATGTCAAGACTAATGATTCAATTTTGAGACTAACACTACTATGAGATTGTTGAAGATGTTCCAAGTGATGCAGGAAAACCCAAAGCTTACCTAACCGTTCGCAACCATCCACATGTCCAAATTATTGGAGATATTGGTGTAGGTGTTCGAACGAGGTCAAGAATTGAAGAATTCTCTCATTGTGCATTTGCCTCTACTATTGAGCCAAAGAACATCCAAGAAGCTTGTGAGGATAGCTCGTGGATAGTGGCAATGGAAGAAGAACTCATGCAATTCGAGAGAAATAAAGTTTGGGAGCTCGTTCCTCTTCCTAGTGGTCATCAAGTTATTGGGACCAAATGGATCTTCAAGAACAAGACCGATGAGAACAAGGTCATCACAGGGAACAAAGAAAGGTTAGTAGCTCAAGGCTACCGGCAAGAGGAATGTATCGATTTCGAAGAATCCTTTGCCCCCGTACCAAGATTAGAAGCTATTAGATTACTTTTATCTTTTGCATCCCATAAGAATTTCAAACTATTTCAAATAGATGTTAAAAGTGCATTTTTAAATGGGATTGTAAATGAAGAAGTGTATGTTTATCAACCTCCCGGTTTCATTCATGAAAAATTTCCAAACCTTGTTTTCAAATTTAAGAAAGCGTTGTAAGGGTTGAGACAAGCTCCTAGAGCTTGGTATGATCGACTCAAGACGTTTCTTTTGGATTTAGGTTTTAAAATGGGAGAAGTTGATTCAACACTTTTCATTAATGATTATGAAAATGACATCCTATTGATTCAAGTTTATGTAGACGATATAATATTTGGTTATACTAACTTTAATCTTTGTCAAGAATTTTCTAAGTCTATGAAGGATGAATTTGAGATGAGCCACATGGGTGAGCTAAACTATTTCCTTGGATAGCAAATTCGATAAATGAAGGATGTGACTTTCATACATCAAACCAAGTACACAGTGAGCTTATCAAGCGATTTGGGATGGAATCGTCTTCAAGCAAAAGGACTCCCATGAGTACAACAACCCTTTTACACAAGGATGAGAACGGAAAAGATGTAGACGTTCGTCTATATCGAAGTATGATCGATAGCTTACTTTACTTAACTGCTAATAGGCCCGATATCATGTTTTCCGTATGCTTGTGTGCTATATATCAAGCTAGACCTAAAGAGTCACACTGGATCAACAGTCGACTGCGTTTTTGTCATCAGGCGCCTGTCTATTTCATCAGTTGTCTTTGTTTTTATCATCAATTTTATTGATTCTCAGTCAGTCGACTGAAGAGTATAATACAGTCGACTGTTTATGGGCAGGCGACTGTGTGTTACTCAACAGTCGATTGTCTGTCATCCTAAGCTTATTTCTTATCACTTCATCCAGTCGACTGACATATGTTCATCAGTCGACTGTCTCCTGTTGTGGCGGTTCACTGCTCTGATCTGAGCCGTCGATTCTTTGATCTAACGACCCAGATTAATTCGCCCCTTCATTAAATCATCGAGACACTTCATATCGACAGACGATTTCTCTCTCCTCCGATTGAAACTGTTCGTCTTCCCCGCTCTAATCCACTGCCGTCGATCTCCTCTTCGTCGTCTGTCAATTGCTTCATCGTTGTCTCTTTGTGTCTTTCGACTAGGTTTGATTTCCTCTCGTTGGCTCTTTCGTTCGTTGTCTGTTTTGTACGTTTTCTTTCAAATTGTTCGATTGACCATGTAATGGTTCCCTAGACTAAGGGCAATGGAAAGATCATTGCTTTTAAGCGCCTTAGGGTTCCCAAGCCCACTACTGCCAAAAACAAGAAACCCTATAAGGCCCGAACCAAGCAAGCTGATTCTCCCTCTTGCTCCTCTTCGCGGGGTTATTCTCCCTCTTCTGGGTCTTCTTCATCTGAAGCTGAGCCCCTCTTTAAGTGTCAGCGCAAGCCCATTGGTGTTCGCATCAATGAGCCTTGTGCTCAGGCTGCCCCTTCACTCTCTATGTCGAGTTTGGCTGAAGAAACCCCAGTCGTGCCACCTGCTGATCCCCTTGTTCCCATTTGCCAAGATGATTTGTGGTTGAAAAAGTTTCACTCTCTCATAGGGATCAAACTTCTTAAAGAGCAATATATTGTTTTTCCCGCTTTCACTGCTGAAAGACTATCTGAGATTCTATCTGCTACCCGATTGGCTGACCTCTTTCGCTTCTCTCAGAGCGAATCTCTTCGGGCTTATCCATTTTTGGTTAAGCTCTTCTATGATAACCGCATTCACGGTGAGTATCTACTACTGGAGTTCTTGATACTGTTGTCCAGGGGACCCCTATTCGCATTGATCCCGCTCTTTTAGGGACCATTCTTAAGATTCCCTCCACTGGATCCCTTCCTTCAGACATTTCTATTTCTGATGTCGATGAGCTAGATCAGTCTGTCCTTCGGGACATGTTCCATGAGATACCCTCTGTTCTTTCTTTTGGTGTTTGGTCGTCCATGTTCTCGGCTAGGGGTTGGGCTGTTCACCTAGTGGTGAAGTCCAACATCCTGTCGAAGTACGGATCTTCTGATCAGCCTTCTCAGAAGATACTCAGGTGTATGTACGCGATCTTTTCTGGCATGTCTGTAAACTGGGCCGGAGTCCTCCTTGATAGGATGGACAAGGTCGAGTTTACTACTGCCTCCTCTCACATTCCATATGGTGGTCTTCTTACTCTAGTCTTTCGTCATTTTAGGATTGACTTGACTCCCGACGAGCCTGTGCCTTTTGGTCCTCTTCTTGATGCTTCTGCAAAGTCGAAGTCCTCTTCGGCTCTGTAGTCTGCATCTAAGAAGAGGCAATCCACATTAGCTCCATCTTCCCCCATGGTTCCTCCTGTAGACCAGCCATCCTCATCTGCTCCTTCCTCTCAGGACATATTGTTTGAGATGGTCTCTGGTCTTTTTGAGCTGGCGTTTCTTTCATTACGGCATCAGGGTATACCCTTCCCTGAGCACCTCAGCCGATTTGTTCCTGATCGCTTCAAAATGCAACCCTAGAGCACAACCTAGTATGGCGCAATTTACACGGAGATGAATCCCCGGCAACGGCGCCAAAAACTTGATCGCGCCCGGGCGTACACCCTAAAGAGCGACCGTGTAGTTTTACCGCAAACGCACGGTGTAGCGGCGAGCGGGTATCGAACACAGGGAGGACGTATGACAGTGCCTTCTCCGAACAACCTGGCTATAGGGACAGAAGAGTAGGAATTTTCCTTTCGGCGATGTTGTCACAATCGTCAAATAATGTAAAGAGATATAAAGTAAAATAAAGACGCCTAGGGAATAGGGAATCCCCGATACTCACCGTATCTCGTCATTGTGATTCATCGGTATCACAATTGCTAGGGTAGTATCTCGGATGAACTAGTTGCAACTGAATGTAAAACCTAGCTCACGCTCTCACGCTGTGCCGGTCTATAGCGAACCTAGGTTCGGGTCCAATCTCTTGCAAACCCTAGCCTAGGCAAACTAGCGTTAGGATCAACATCATTGTTCAATCGCATCCCGAGCCCACTCTCGTGCAAACTCGGGCTACGACCTAGGTTGGGATAGTTCCTACCCGTCCAATCTCTTGCAAACGGGTATCGGTATGGAATTGCAACCGAGAACCCTAGTATCGGTCCAATCTCTTGCAAACCGATACTACGGAAACTCAATTTCTACCCAATCGGGATTTCTAGGATTTCCTATCGAATTGGGATCCAATCTCTTGCAAATCCCAATCAATATGAACACCTAGCTATCTGTAATATTTCGATCCCAAACTAACCCTAATAGCAATTCTAGCAATAGTTCTACCAAATCATCACAAATCGGAAATTGGGCTCGTAGGGTTCATCCCCACGCCATAAGACGTTAAGACTACTCACAAATCATATTGCTAATGAAAGAATAATCAATAGAAATAGCAATGGAATTCATAGCAATAATCAAAATAACAATAAAAATAGGATTTTTAATGCAGAGGGAGACAAACCAATGTAGCTCTCCAAGAATCCAACAAAATAGCACTTTTCTCTCCTCTCCAATCACAAGAATAAAACTCTAAAAAGTCTAATCTAAAAAGGCTGCCAAAAGCAAGGAAGAAGCTCCTAAAACTAGGTTAGAATCTGGGGTTAAATACCCCCCAAAACTGCCCAAAAATTCGTGACCAAACTGCCCCTGCATAGCTCCAAAATCGTGATTTCCGCTACAGGCAGCGCTGCTCACTCGGCCGAGGGACAAAAGTCGCTCGGCCGAGTGAGAGACCCTGAGAATTTCCAGTAAGTCTGGGGTCTTGGGGGTCTTCACTTCGGGGGTCACTCGGCCTAGTGAGTTGTCGTCACTCGGCCGATGGGCTTATCTTCACTCGGGCGGTCGGCAATTGCCACTCGGCCGAGTCGGGCTTCTACTGCTCAGACTGACGAAAAACAGTAAGTTGGCTCTTTTTGAGGGGCGTCATCTGAGTGCCACTCGGGCGGACGGGATACGTCACTCGGCCGAGGCGGCTTCTGATGCTCGGCCGAGTGCACACTTGGAGCGTGTCCGATCTGGCCGGCCGAGTGGGGTCTCGCTGGTCGGCCGAGTGACTCCTTCACTCGGCCGAGTGAGACACTGAAAATGCCCATTCTGAGTGTCTTTGCCTCCTCGTCGCTCCTACGACGTTCTTTCTTCTTCCGCCCCTCTCCAATCTCAAAATACCCCTCAGGGAAGTCTTCGGTGACACTCCGGAGTAGGTGTATCTCGGAATCACTCCAAATCGCTCCAAATCTCCTGAAATACGACAAAAACAACAAATCGTGAAGAGTATCATAATATTGTCGATAAATCGTGAAAAACGTGATTTGAGCGATCTAAATGGCATGCAAATATGCGGAAAAAAGGTGTAAAATATGGAGTGATCAAAATCCCCCAAGCTTACCTCTTACTTGTCCTCGAGGAAGATAAGTAAAAGGCGAACCCGGTGAATTCAGAAAATGAAAACGATGGAAAAACGGAAAACGAAAAACGAAGAAGAAAGAAGAAAGCGAAGAGGGAAGCTGCTAGATCATTTTTCTCAGGACATGGGTTTTGCTTATTCATATAGCATGCACCGAATGTAAAACACATGTCAAAGACTTTTATTTCGATATCATAGTATAATGGTGCAAATAGAGATAGAAAACCCAAGAATATTGTTATAGCATGAAAAACGGAATAATTATAAAATTAACATCGTCTGAATCATTTAAAGCGGTATACAGTATCACAGATCACACACTTTTCAATTGAATGCTTTCTATGAGGAGTACAAGAATATCACGCAATAGAATAGAAAGAATAGAAAAGCGTGGATTTCATGAAATGAGTGCTAGGCATAGATTTCTGGATTTCGTGAAGCTAGAACAATCTCACCGAGTATAGAATATTACTTAGCCTAGGTTGTCATGCACCGTCAAGTAGTCACTCTCTCACACATCATTGGATTCTCTCCCCCAAGCTTATCTATAAGCGTGGTGGCATATACAAAACTATATTTACATTCCCCATTTCTTTTGAAGCTCCAAATGCAAAAGAAAAAATAAAAATAAAAACAAAAAGAGGGAAGAAAGAGAGAGTATATGAGATGGGATCGTTTATTGGGATTCTTTTCTCTTTTCTTTTCTTTTTCTCAAATCTTTTTCTTTCCCTTATATATATATATATATATATATATATATATATATATATATATATATATATATATATATATATATTCTATATTTCATGCATAATTTGAATTTTGTCCCAGTCAGCAGTCCAGTCATATTGCTTTGTCCCAGTCAGCATGTAATCTTGAATTTGAATGAAATTTGAATGAAATTGAACTAAGTGAATGAAATTTGAATGAAATTTGAATGAAATTGAATGAAATTGAAATTTGAAGAACCCTTCACCCGTTGGCATGGGTTGAAATTGGAGGGAAACTTAGTAGATGGAGGGAAAATTGGTGATGTGATCAAATTATTTGATCACATCAGAGCCATCTCCCTCACGTTTCTTGGAGGGAATTAATTTGATCTCCCTCACGAGGGAAGGTGATCTTCCTCATCTTCAACATCCTCACGTTTCCATCCAACGTTAACATCTCCCTTATCTTCAACATCATCTTCAAGCTTCCAACCCCATAATCATCAGCCTCCACGCAAAGAAAACCGAGCTTCCTCACGTTTCCATCCAACGTTGCCATCTCCCTCATCTTCAACATCATCTTCAAGGATCCATCCCCATAATCATCAGCCTCCACGCAACAGCCGTAATCATCTTCCTCACGTTGCCATCTTGAGTTTTATCATTTGCCCATGTTGTAGCAACATTTTGTGTTTTATCAATCATCTTCCTCACTTGGTTGTTTCGGATTTTTGCAAGGTGTCTAGGTGTGCTCTTCAAACGTTCAAGTTGGTGATTTGAACAGTTAACTGGGATAGTCAACAGGTTTGATGTGTTATTTGCTTATGAATTTTGTCATGACTGGGATAGCAAATTACAAAATATTACAAAATTTGGAACATGCTGAGGATGATTGATAAGAGGATATTTGAGCTCTTATCTAAAGCAAATTACATAACTGGGATATCAAATTTTGTCATGACAGAGGATATGTGTTATTTGAGCTCTTATCAAATTCATGTCTTATGAATTTTATCCCAGCAGTCATATCTATTCTATAGTCATGTTATTTAACAGGTGAGAGATTTAACTCATTTTAAATTTTGAGATAAGGAACACATATCCTGATTTTTGTGTTCATTTTTGTGTTAACACATATCCTGATGAATTGAATGATAACACTGTTGTTAACACTGTTGTTAAAAATTTCATATCCTGTTGAATTGAATGAGTGGATTGAATGATGGCAACACATATCCTGGGTAACATTCACAGGATATCTCAATTCACACTGTTGTAACATTCACAGGATATATGAATTGAATGATAACATTCACAGGATATTTGTAACATTCACTGTTGTAACATCCCCATAACATTCACATATTTGTAACATACCGAGATATCCTAAATGAGGTCATGCCAGCATACCGAAAACATATTTGTAACATAAATGAGGTCTAATAACACATATCACTTTGAATATTTAACATACAAATTTGAATTGATATCTAAATTTGAATATTTAAATTTGAATTGATATCCTGTAAATTTGAATTAGATATCTAAATTTGATATGTAAAGTTTGAATGTTACATATTCATGTTGAGTTTGAATGTTACATATCCTGTAAATTTGAATTTGAATTGAATGTAAACTTTACATATCCTGTAAATTTGTATGTAACATTCAAACTTTACATATTCAAAAATGTTAAATATTCAAATTTGAATGTTAAATATTCAAAAATTTGATATCCTCATTCGGTATGAATTTCACTTTTGTTTCAGTTCATCATGAATGTGAAGAATATCAAAAATTTGAATATTCTATCATCATGAATATTCATGACCATATCAATTTCATATGAATTTCATGAATGTGAAGAAGAACATGATATCCTCATTCGGTAAATTTGAGATAGGATATCATGAATTTCATAAATTTTGTGTTCTGTAAATTCAGTTCATCATAAATTTCTGTCGCTGTTATTGGTCATGAGATAGAATATCATGAATTTTACAGGATATCCTCATGAATGGTCATCATAAATTTTGAATGAGGATATCCTGTAAATTTCCTATAAATCATGAATGTTAAATTTTGAATGATGAACTGAATTTTGATTGAATGATGAATGGAATGATGAATTGGATTGGAATAATGAATCTAATAACACATACCCCCGCCGCAGAAAATATGTTAAAAATATCCTGAAACAAAAGTGTTAAAAATGAATTGGAATGATGAATGTTAAAAATATGTGAATTGAATGATGAACTGAGATATCCTGGCATGAACTCATTTATGTTCCAAATTTGATATGTGTTATTAGATAAAGCAAGTTTGATATGTGTTATTAGATTGAACTCAATTCAAAACTTGGCATGAATTTGATAAAGCAAGGATAACACACATGAATTTGATAAAGCAAGAATACCTGGCATTCAGATTTTGCTTTAGATGAATGAGATAAAGCAAGGATATCACTCATTTATGTTCCAAACTTTTGAATTGAGTTCCAAATTTGAACTCATTCATGAACTGAGATATCCTGGCATGAATTTGATATGTGTTATTAGATAAAGCAAGGATATCTCATTCAAGTTCCAAATTTTGAGATAAGGAACACATTTATGTGTATCTCATGACAGAGGATATCTCATTTTTAACACTTTTGCCATGATATGTGTTATTGTTGACTGATGAATGTTATGTGAACTGAATCATTGAGTTCACACACATATTTCATTTATCTCAAAAATTTCTTTCTTGATTTCCTATAAATCATGAATGTTAAATTTTGAATGATGAACTGAATTATGATATTTTGAGATATCCTTACTTAAATTTTTGTTATTTCTGATTTTTGAGGATATTCTCATTTTTGTTATTGGTCATGAGGCTATCTGTGTTATTTCTTTGAGAATATTTTGAATGAGAATATTTTTGTTATTTTTGTTATTGAGAATATTTTGAATGAGGATTTTTTGAATATTTTGAGAATATTTTGAATGAGAATATGACCAATAACAAAAATATTCTCATAGGCTATCTGTAGTCATTTTTGTTATGTGAACTCAATCAGAAATATTCTCATTTTTGTTATTGTTAAGAAATATTCTCAAGTTCATCAAATTTGAGGATATTCTCATTTTTGAGGCTATCTGTAAATTTCTGTCTTCATTTATCTCAAAAAAATTTTAAGTCCTGTTCCAAATGTTCCAAATGTTCATCAAATCATTATGGGTCCTATGTCCTGTTCCAAAATGTTCATCAAATTCATCAAATTGAGATACATCAAATTCATCAAATTCATCAAATTGAGTGCATATTCAAAATGATATTTGAACAGCCATCAATGCATATTCATGAATATGCACTCAATTTCATGTATATGCACTCAATTGAGTGAATTGAAATCATTTTGAATTGAAATATGCACTCAATTGATTGATGGCTATTTGATGAATTGAAACAGCCATCAATGCAGCCATCAATGCACTCAATTCAAATATGCACTCAATGATGAATTTGATGGCTGTTTCAATTCATCAAATAGCCATCAAAATGAAATAGCCATCAAATATGCACTCAATTCAAATATGCACTCAATGATGAATTTGATGGCTGTTTCAATTCATCAAATATGCACTCAATTGAAACAGCCATCAAAATGAAATAGCCATCAAATTTGATGAAATTCAAAATGCACTCAATTGAAATATAACTCAATTGAAATATAACTCAATTTAAAATGCACTCAAATTATTTTGAATTGAAATATAACTCAATTGAAATCATTTTGAATTTCATGTATATGCACTCAATTGAGTGAATTGAAATATGCACTCAATTTCATGTATATGCACTCAATTCATATAGCCATCAATGCATATTCAAAATGATATTAGTTCAAATAGCCATCAATGATGAATTTGATGAATTCAGAACATGTATCATAATGTTCCAAAATGTTCATCAAGTACAGATCACCATAGGAAATTTTGAATATGCACTCAATTTTGAAATGAGATATAGGATATGCTCAAATTTTTGAATATGTGAACATTGAAATGAATTTGATATCCACACTAATTGTATCAACACGTCCTGTCATTTGCATATTTTGCTATTTGGATTAGGGTCCTGATGCCGAGAAACTGAGCAAATGAATACGTCACAGTTTGACATATGGAATTTAAATTTGTCAAATTTATTCACATGAGTGATAAACTTCAAATGAATATGTCATATTCACTTCAAATTTTATAAACTGTGATAAAATTGGAATATGTCAACCTTCAAACTCATTTGAATATGTCAAATTCACTCATTCGCTCAGAATAAATATTCATCTGTGATAAAATTATGTTAACACTAAGTTTAAATGATTCAGTTATACGTTGGCATTCTTTGACCAGCCTACGGATTTTCGCATTCCCATTTGCTTCACACCAACATGCGAACGGTATGGAATTTGTTAGTATAAACTACTATATTCATGCTTGATTGATCATCATTAATCAAGGTTATGCTATGCACTCAATTTAGGCATCTGTTGATAGTGACGTATCAGCCTCACGGAAAGGACAAGAACAACATAGCTCTCTCACTGAGCCTACGATTAGTTCTTCACTACCAAGTGTTCGTCGCATTTCACCCTTGCGACAATGGCAACATAAAAGGAATCATAATGACACAATTTTTGAACACGACGCAGAACCATCTGCCAGGTTATTTCCATTTGAATGTGCCAAAAATCAAATATACTCTACTGTATTTTAATTGTAATTAGTTTGGGTGTAATTTGGATAGGTCTTTAGCTCAACGCAGAAGGCGAGATCGAGAGCGTGAACAAGAACACCGAAACATATCTCACGCTCTGACGTCTGACAGCGTCCTTGATATGCCTCATATAACACCAGCACTCACAACTTCCCCGGTTGAACAAGAAGATGCTGTCTCAGCCTCGCGGAACACTATGAATTCTGGACAAGTACCTGGACCATCTGTTAGGTTATTATCACCTGACTAAACATAAATCTATACTATTATCATGTATTTTAATTGTAATTAGTTTGGGTGTTATTTGGATAGGTCTTTAGCTCAACGCAGAAGGCGAGCTCGAGAGCGTGAACAAGAACACCGAAACATATCTCACGCTTTGACATCTAATAGTGTCTTTGATATGCCTCATATACCACCAGCAATGACAATTTCCCCGGTTGAACAAGAAGATGCTGTCGCAGCCTCACGTAACGTTATGAATTCCGGACAAGTACCTGGACCATCTGTCAGGTTATTATCACCTGATTAAACATAAAATCTTTACTACTATCATGTATTTTAACTGTAATTAGTTTGGGTGTAATTTGGATAGGTCTTTAGCTCAACGCAGAAGGCGAGATCGAGAGCGTGAACAAGAACACCGAAACATATCTCACGCTTTGACTTCTGACAATGTCCTTGATATGCCTCATTTAACACCAGCGATGACAACTTCCCCGTTTGAACAAGAAGATGTTGTCTCAGCCTTGCATAACGATATGATTTCTGGACAAGTACCTGGACCATCTGTCAGGTTATTATCCACCTGACTGTACATAAAATCAATTCTACTCATGTATTGTACTTGTATTTAGTTTTGGGTTTATTTTTGATAGGTCTTTAGCTCAACACAAAAGGAGAGATCGAGAACAAAAACAAGGAAACATATCTCGATATATGACTCCTAACAGTGTACTTGATATACCTCAAAGCACACATGCATTACCAACTTCTGCTATTGAACATGAAGATGAGGTCTCAGCCCAAGATGCTGAACCATCTTCCAGGTTATTATCTATGGAATCTATCTACTTTAATGTAATGTAAATTTATTTAATGTTGGTTTTATATTGGATAGGTGTTTAGCTACAGGATCACTTAATACACCTCACATAATACCTCCAGTCGCAACTTTTCAAGCTGAACATGAAGATGATGGCATAGCTTCGATGTTAGTTTGTAGGTCAACTCATCATGGCTCTGGTCCACCAACTCAGGTTGATTTTGGTCGGCACCATCTTGGATTAATGAACATTCCATGCCCTCATTGTTCAGCCTTACACTGGTTGGATGAACGGTTGTCGAGGTCAACTTTGACAACACGTCTTTTTGGCACATGTTGTTTGCAAGGAAAAGTAAGATTGCCGAAACTTAATGAACCCCCTCCAGCACTTAGAGAATTATATGATGGTGACAGTGAAGCATCAAAATCATTTCGAAAGTATACTCGGGAGTATAATGCAGCTAATGCATTTACCAGCCTTGGTGTGACAATGGATCAAAGATTGATTGCTGGCAGAGGCCCGAACATATTTACAATTCATGGAGAATTACGCCATCGAACAGGATCACTTCTGCCCCAACCGGATCAAACAGCCAGTTATTGTCAACTTTACATATATGATCCGGATTCTGCTATGGAGTTACGAAGTAATAGAAATCCACATTTGAGCAAGGATGTCTTACAAATTATTCAAAATTGTCTATCGGGCATAAATCCATTCATCAAACTATATTGTCAGGCGTATTCTGTTTTATCTCAAGCAGATTTAGGTGGTCATGATCTTCCTGTATATCTGCATTACAATTCAAACAAGGATCGTCGCCGTTATAACCTCCCAACCGTAGATGAGATTGCGGTTATTTTACCTGGCGATGGCTATCGATCTTCCGGGATGCGAGATATAGTTTTACATCTTCGAGGAAATCATCAATTAATGCAAATCAATGAGACTCATCCTGCATACTTACCATTACACTACGTCTTATTATTTCCTGATGGTCAGCTTGGATGGGAACCTGAGTTGAAGCAGTGGGATCCAGTTCAAAACATAGCATCAAGTAGACGCCTGACCATGTGTGAGTTTTATAGCTACTGTCTGTTTGAAAGACAGAACGAGTATTCTTCAATTTTGAGAGCGGGAAAGTTATTCCAGGAGTTCATAGTTGATGCTTGGGCAGCAATTGAGCAACATCGTTTGACATTCATCAAACTTAATCAACGAAAACTCCGCTCAGAGCTCTATCAGGGTCTTGCAGATATCGATGCATATGCCAGATGCGACCAAATTGGACAGCGCATGATACTTCCTTCATCTTTCACTGGCAGTGCACGTCACATGTTTGAAATATTTCAAGACTCGATGGCTATCACACGTTATAACCAGCACCCGGATATTTTTCTTACAATGACCGCAAATCCAAAGTGGCCAGAAATTACTTCGGCTCTACTGCCCAATCAAAAGGCTACCGACCGTCCAGATTTAGTTGCACGTGTATTTGAGTTAAAAAGAAAGGCTTTGATGAAGGATATTGATGGCAATAATGTATTTGGAAAGAAAGTAGCACATGTATTTACAATTGAATTTCAGAAACGGGGTCTTCCACATATGCATGCTCTTTTCTTTCTTCGTGGACCCGATAAGATTCATACATGTGATCAAGTGGATAGAATTGTATGTGCTGAATTTCCTGATCCTGCTCAAGATCCTGCATTATTCGATACTGTGTCAAAATGTATGGTACATGGACCATGTGGTGCTCGAAATCCAAATGCTTCATGCATGGAAAATGGTAAGTGTACTAAGAAATACCCTCGAAATAATGCAGATGCAACAACCTTGGATCGTGATGGATATCCTATGTACCGTCGTCGTAGTAATGGGCATCTATATACTGTAAGGGGGCATCAGGTTGATAACCGCGATGTTGTGCCGCACAACAGGTATCTCTCAAGGCGCTTTAACTGCCACATTAATGTCGAAGTTTGTGCTGGGGTACGATGTGTGAAGTACATTCATAAGTATATTTATAAAGGTCATGATCGGACCACAATGGTATTGGGCGCAGTAAATGAGATCCAACAATACCTTGATGCAAGATATATTGGACCACCTGAGGCAGCTTGGCGAATATTCGAGCATCCTTTGCATCAAGAGATTCCGTCAGTTCAAAGATTGATACTTCATTTACCAGGGCAACACCGTGTTATTTTTGATCCAGATGAAGATGTAGATGCAATAAGGTCTAGGGCTGAAAATGATAAGACAACTTTGATTGAATTTTTTACATGTTGCGCCTTACATGAGTCTGCACATGATCTCACATATCAAGAATTTCCTCAAAAGTTTGTGTGGCATTCGTCAACAAAGGTCTGGACTCCAAGACAATCTGGATATGCAATTGGCCGAATGTATTTTGCCTCCCCTAATTCTGGTGAGAGATTTTATCTACGGTTGCTACTAACAGTTGTTAAAGGGCCCACATCGTGGGAAAATTTACGCACATTCAATTCTATCGAGTACCCTACATTCAAAGCAACATGTATTGCAAGAGGTCTTCTTGAAGATGATTCCGAGTGGAGACAATGTCTTTCTGAGGCTTCAATTATGAAAACAGGATATCAATTACGAAGACTGTTTTGTATTATTCTTATCGAATGTTTGCCGATCGACCCCCTTGCATTATGGAATGAATTTTCAATGCACATTTGCGATGATCTTCCACATAAATTGCAAACTTTATTTGCAATTTCTACCCCAACTCAAGGCCAACTTGAAGATTATGGATTATTCCTTATCAATGAATTGCTTCAGGAGTACGGTAAGTGTCTATCCGACTTTCCACCAATGCCACTTCCTGCTGGAGATTGGAATGAAATTGTTGGCAATAGATTGTTGCATGAACATCAGGAACTTATAAATAAGGCGAAACAATTGGATGCTCAAAAAGACATTGATTGCCTCAATGATGCACAACGCCATGCTTACTCGGCAATTACTTCATCTGTATTTGAAAATAAAGGTACTACATTCTTCTTGAGCGGGGGTGCTGGAACTGGAAAGACTTTTTTGTACAATGCACTTGCAACAATGTTGCGTAGTCTTGGACATATAGTTATCACCGTCGCGTCTTCCGGTATTGCATCATTGCTACTTAGCGGAGGTCGGACTGCACATTCCACATTTCGTATCCCGTTAGATGTGCATGATACTTCAATTTGTAATTTTAGCAAGCAATCCATGCAAGCTCAATTATTCCGACAAGCAAAACTTATAATATGGGATGAAGTACCTATGCAACATCGGCACTGTGTTGAGGCAGTGGATCGATCGTTACAAGATATTTGTGATAACCCCAGAGCATTTGGTGGTATTACTGTTGTTCTTGGTGGGGATTTCCGACAAATCTTGCCCGTCATACCAAAGGGGGTTCGAGAAGAAATTGTTGGTGCCTCATTGAGACGATCTGTATTATGGTGCTCTGTACAAGTTTTGATCTTGGATCAAAATATGCGGTTAAATAACTCATCGGTTGAGAATGCAAATTTTGCAAAATTCATTTTGGAGGTATTTTATTTCATGCCTAATTTAATTTTACTTACTATTTTTATCTTAGCCATTCCTTCACAAAAATTATATCTATATGTATTAGGTTGGGACAAATCCTACAGAAGTGGTAGAACTTCCTTCTAACATATTCAGGTGCAAGGATTTAAACGAGTTAATACTTCGAATTTATCCGCAGCTTGATATTGAGGGTGCCGTGACTTCGGCATACCTTACTGAACGAATAATTCTTTCTGCACGGAATGATGATGTTACTTTTATAAATGCTGCTGCATTAAACATTTTTCCGGGACAGAAGATTACGTATCAAGCTGCAGACAGTTTTTCTGAAAATGATGAAACCGATCCAACCATTATGAGTAGATATCCAACTGAGTACATAAACTCTTTGGATCCTCCTGGGTTGCCACAATTTACACTTGAGCTTAAGGTTGGTTGTCCTATTATTTTATTACGAAATATTGCACCAAAAGACGGGCTCTGCAATGGCACTCGATTGATGGTTGTCAGATGTGCATCACGTGTCATTGAAGCTCAAATTTTAAATGGGGATAAAGCCGGTTGTTTTGTGTTTATTCCAAGAATATCTTTGTCACCATCGGCTACAGAATTACCTTTTCATATGACAAGAAGGCAGTTTCCTGTCCGTGTGACATATGCTATGACGATTAATAAAGCCCAAGGACAATCTGTAAAATTCGTTGGAGTTGATTTGCGGACCCCAGTTTTCAGTCATGGACATCTTTATGTTGCACTTTCAAGGTGCACATCTTTTGATCGTGTATGTGTCCTTCTTCAGCCCAACATAAATAACACAGTAAACATCGTTTACCCAGAAGTTCTGCTATGATTTCCAATGAATGATAAAAATTGCATGTAAGTTTTTTAACTTTCTTTCTTTACATTGTTTTATTTATATTATTTGTTTAAATGATCTTTTAAAAAATTATTATCGATTGTTGTCTAACATGCAGGTATAGCATTATCATACGTTACCAAGCTTTAAAATGTGGACCCACATTACCATATATGGCAGGGTAAGAAATTTTTTCCTTTACTACATTTCATTGCATGACTTAATAGTTTTCGGTATGCATTGTTTGATAAAATATTGGTTTGTATTTTTATATAGATAGATGATGATGCAGATTTGGAAAAAACTGTAAGTTTCTTATCATAATTCTACATTATATTTTTAATATACTGTGTTTGCATTAACATTTTTCTTCTCACAGGTTCTGTTACTTCAAAACAATCACATAAATGTCAGGCTACGGGGTTATATCGGATTTTGTTTTGATAAGGTATGCATACCGTTACAAACATTCCCATTTTGAAATTAAAAATTAGTGACTGTTTATTATTATTATTATTATTTTCAGCAAATTGCTAAAAGAACTTTACAAGCAACGGCGACGAGTCACATTGAAGACAAAGCAATCTCCTTTTCCGAGGTAATATAAAAATCTTAGATTTTGTTTTTCAAAATATCCTGTTCATTGACCATCCAAATACCTTTTTTGTTATAGAAGTGGAAGATGGTTCTTACCGAGCTTGCTTGGTTCCAGAAAGCACGACATCCACCACTCCAACGAAAAAAGGTAAATAAATGTATAAATTTAAAATTTTCCATATTATCAAATATATATTCATTTTTCTTAGAAATTTATGTTCTTAATTTATCTAGGTTATTGCTCATCCTATTAACTCTCCACTTTGGATTGAGCTTGACACGTCATCTTTTTATAATGTGATGAGTAAAAGGTTTTCTGCTTAAACATGATGAAGGTAATAATAGTGAGTTGTACAAAGTAATTAGATATATCTTCGTTTCTAATTTTCCTATTCTAATCTATGATTTTATTTTTAATTTTCAGGACACACGGCCCTAGCGTCATATGTAAATTTTGTTGGTTTTAAATGCCGGTGTGAGAGATGGTGTTTTTGAAATTGGACTGCATGGTTGTTCAATCCAGAATGTATTTTTGTGTATATTTGTTCATAGTTAAGGGTTTTTTCTTTTAGCATATAGTTTAGGTTGTGTGATATTATAAGTCGATGTAAAAAAATGTTGTCTTAAGTCCTGAAATAGTTCTCTTTCAATTTTATGACGTTTTAGGTTTTGGATTTGCAAGTAGTATTCTTGATACGAAGCTTTGGGCTGTGTATATTCTGAAACTCTATGAAGTTAGAATCCACTTGGTTTACATGTCTAAAAAATCCCGTTGTTGAATGCTTCTACCATAATTGTATTATGTATTTTTTGTTTGTCATGATTGTTAGTTTACATTGTTGGTTTAGGTTTGTTGTATTAAGTAATTTTGGGATAATTCGGATGTTGGTTGATCGGATAATACTGATGTTATCAATTGACCTTCATGTAACAATTTTAGTTTACGTTATTAGTTGATTGAGTTCTCTTCAATTTTGCCTGCAAGAATCCATTGAGTTCTATTATGTAATTTTGGCTACTTGACCTTCATGTCATCTGAATGTTCTCTTCGTCCTCTCTATCAAGGTAGCCCTTTTGGTCCTTTTTGTTATTTGTTGAGCATGTCGCAACTCTTTTTCATCGCATCTTATGGATTTGCAGTTGTCTTCCAAAACCCAGAATCGCTGCTTGCTTGAACTAGAAGGATTTAGTAGAATTTCGGACCTTCAGTAACAGCAACAACTCATCTTCATATGAGGTTAGCTGTTTTTTGTTCTACCTTTTAAACTGTGATTGCATGCTTAATATGATGTATACTGGTAATCCTCTATATTACATAATGCTTGATCTATTTGTAGAGAACTATCACTTTCTGAGTTTCCATTTTTTTCTCATTATGAGTTATACTTGGATTCAAAACTATAGAAATTGTTGAAATTGATGTCTAAAAATTTGATTCTCATTTAAGATGAGATCCATATATAGAAATTTTTGATTCATTCTTGATTCCCATCATTTAATAGACATTTTGTATAAACTTTAGACTATTTATTAGTGTTCATAAAAAAATAAGTTTTTAAGATGCTTTCACTATAAACAACACTGGCTTGAATAATATATGATGTACGTTAGGTTTTGGCTAATCTGAAATTGAGTTAACATGATATAAAATAAGTTTGATGATGGATGACCAATGTAGGTCTGAAATTGAGTGAATAATATATGATGGATGACCAATAACTGCCATCTCTCTTCTTGAATTGTTTAAAATATTGTAGTTTCAGTATCAAACGAGGTATACATGTTTAATTTAAGTCTGAAAAATATTAATACAGGTCTTACTCCCGTAATCAACACTGAAACATATGAGACCTGGGTTCAGATATATCTTTAGGTATCTTTGTCCTATACCATGTATCATTCTTTATTGTCCTGCTATTTGATGTGCTAATACTTCAGTTTTTTTGTTGAGTCATCTGCAATTGATGTTCTACAGCGACTTTTTAATTTACCCATGTTGTAGAAATGTGTCTTCAGAGTTTTTTGTGATTTTTGTGTCATCTTTGGATTTTTTGGACATCAATTAAATATGGAGAAGGGAAGTGATTGAGATGATACAGTTAAAGCTAATGCCCAATACATGTGATTTGTCATTTGTTAAAGCTAAAGCTAAAGCCTCAATTTTGTTAATGTCCAAGTTAAAGCTAATGCCCAAGTGATTTGTCATTTGTCATTTATCATTTGTTAAAGCTAATTGAGGATATGTGATTTGTTAAAGCCCAAGTTAAAGCTATTTGAGGATACATGTGATTTGTCATTTGTTAATGCCCAAGTTAAAGCTAATGCCTCAATTTTATCATTTGTTTTTCTAATCACTGTGTTCTAAGATTCATGTATAAAAGTTGTTGTACTTTGTGCCCTCCTTTGCTATACTGCAAGCTTAATGTCAAATAATTTTTTTTGACATGTTGCTATGTTGAGTGTCATGGTGAACATATTGGTAAGATGTGATATATGTGATTTGCTTATACTTTAGTCTACATGCATTTTCACTTTCTTGATGAAACTAGAGACCTTTCATATGAGGTTTTATATCTTTTGATGAGTACCTTTCATTGGCACTAGGAGTGAAGATTACGTCGGTTATTATCAATGTTTGTGGATTGCAAATACATTTCGAAAACCTCCCATGAACTGTGTAGGAAAACAAAAATTTTTTTAAGATATATATGAGTTCAGTATATGCACCAAAAAGGAAATAAATATGCCATAATCCTAAAGAATCAAACCTCATTATGCCAACAAAGAACCTCATTTAATAAATTGTGAACCCCAGCCAAGAAATGCATTTTTGATTAATTGGATAGATTAATGGTAATTCCAACACATGCACACTATATTTATCATGCATCAAAAAGGTGTGCATGAAGGTGGAATTATTTGATAGCAAATGCTAATCTAAGATGATAATTACTATTAATAATAACCATAATGTAACACTAGAAAATTTCTTACCTTTAAGCATTCGAGGAAATACTTGCCTTCGATATTCAAACTAGATAATGTTGCCTCCTTCAAAAAAAGCTCTGCAGTATTTGAATTGTGAGTAAACATAACCCCAAAGATTCTATGCAGAAGAAGCTATTACCCAATATAACACTGGAATTTAAAAAAACCAAGGTATGGGTTTTTAATATCACATTCTAATAGCAAAGTAATCATGAGAAATTCTACAATGTTCAATAAGAAATAGGATAAAACGAGAGCTTTTGTTGGGGGTTTGAATGGTAGGCTGCACCGATTTGGTATATTAAGCATTAAGAAAGATTGTAATTAGAGGAAACGATGAGATTACTTTCAACAAAAGGATAATGATTCTCATAAACTTTAATATTCAATGTCCAATAGTTTTCCCTTGCTCATCTTTATATTTGTGGTTAGGCTCTCCAATTGATCATTGAGAAGCATCTCCAAATTGACAATTGCAGAAATATCAATAGTTCCTAACGATTAGAAATACTACCATCAAAACAAATGGTTGTTAACAACATGTTTCAGGCTAGAAATAACCGTATGTTTCACTGATAAGATAGGAGGTATCAAGTTCTTATCAGGAAATGCAGAAAGCTCCAAGTTACCATTGTCCAGTAAAGTAAGATCGCCTCAAAGCAATCAATATTTTCTCCTTGAGTGCAAGAATAAGCAAAGCTGAGCACAATGGACATTAAGATTTCACAATCAATTTTTTTCATGGCACATTGAACTCATGTTATACAGAAAATAAAATAATAATTTCTCATACATGCATTATCATGTCAGAAGTGTATCAGTCAAAGAACTTCCAAGTTCATCAATTTGATATGCATTCAAACCATAAAAATGAATCATTGTGCTATATCATATGATTACTTTTTATAACTTACATCAATAAGTTATTTGACTGTTATAAGAACTTACTTAAATAACCTGCTTATAACTTATTTCTATATCATATGGTTTCTTATATAAGTGGTTATAATAGGAGCTGATGCGAATATTATAATAAGTGGTTGTTTCAATTTGTATAATTTTTTTCTTCTATTGAGTAACAGATGAGGCATCTTCCAGCATTGCCAAAGCTCGCGAACAACTGGAGAGTGATCTTAAGCCATACACTGCTGAATTCTGCAAATTCGATCCCAATGCTGTAAGCTAAGTTTGTTGGCTTAAATGTGTATGGCTTAAATGTGTATGGCTTAAATATGTAATTCCATCTCATTTGGGCTTGACAGATTTGAGGCTCGAAAGAAATTATGGGCAGAACTTGAAGAGATTGGTCTGTCAGTAAAATAGGAGCATTATACTTTACGAGTTTCACGGTCCCAGCATGGTGGTGAAGTATGATAAAATAGTATGTCTTTTTTTGCCTTAAATATTATCAGCATGGTGATTCATACCCGAATGATTAATACTATATTATCAGCATGGTGATTCATACTATATATTTAAAGCACCCAAAATAACAGAATCAACATTTTGAGAGGCTAATCTTTTTTTGCTTTAAATATTATCAGCATGTCATTTAGTTTCAACATTCTAGAGTATGAATCATTCGGGTGTGTAAACTTTGTACCGATTCTCTCTTTTGTTTATATCCTACTTTCAAATGTTGGCCATTAATGTAGATATATAAACACTGGTTGACAAACATCAAAGACTGGTGTATAATCAGGTAGTTGGGGTGGGGTATATCAACAACCTACTGGATACACAAACAATTACTATTTGATTTCTTTCTAAAATAGTTTTCAATATAGTTTTCAATGTTTATTATCAGTGAACTTGATTGTGTTGAATGAAATTCTGATTTGTATTAGCAATTGCTCTTTATGACAATTTAGTCAAATGAGGGGTTAAACCAAATCACACATGCACGCACACACACCCCCCCACCCCTCCCCCCTCCCCCCTCCCCCCCTCCCCCTCCCCCCCCCCAAAAAAAACAAAAAAAAACACTCGGTTTGTCCATTGTGGTATATTTGATGATTTATTCCAGGGTGCATTACTTGAGAGTTGGGTGTCATTTGAAGAATTCAGTTTGAAGAATTCAGTGTGATGAAATGGCAGAAGCAATGTCTCTAACAATATAAGATACAGTTTGGTGCCATCTCAGAATATAGCTCCAAACAAAGCACATGGAACATTTCTTTTTCTTCATTGATCTCTACCAGAAATAAGAATTAGAAGACTAAGAAAGTAAAGAAAGTGCTTATGATTTAATCAAAACATATATTCTAGATATCCTCCCAAACTAGAAGAGAAATGCATACTGTTTTACCATGGGCCATGTCAAAAATACTTCTACATGGAAATGTATGCAGATTTAAACATGACCCAGAACCCATTGCTTCTGAAAAGAATATAAGCTTTGATTAGATATTCATAAAATAAATCAACCCTTACAGAATTGCAAATGGATCAGAATTTTCTTTGATTGAACATGTGTCTATTGTAATGGGGACAAGTGAAGCATCTTTCTGCCAATTTGAGGCTTGGGTATGCAAATTTTGTTCTTACAATTGCTGACAATGACCTTTGGTATCATGAATTAATCTTTATGAATGAAATTTGTACATGCCCAATTGATAATAATCATGAAAATTGATAGAAAAAAGATAAAATTTTCTTTGTTATATTTTCTATCAATTCTGCCTTGGGTATGAATTTGGTCTTTGTTCTATCAAATTTTGCATTCTATCAATTTGGTCTTTGTTCTATCAAATTCTGTCTTGGGTCTTTGTCCTATAAAATTTTCTTTGTTCTATCAATTCTGAGTTTTAACAAATTTTATCTTTGTCTATGCAAATTTCACCAAAGAAATATCACAGTGCACTAGCTAAAATACAATAAATAGGAGAGACTGATAGCAGCGTCCACTGCCTACCAAATAGCAGGGACGGATGAATTGGAAACATAAATTTTGTTGAGATCGGTTCCATTTTGCATTTTTTTGATGTTTTCATAGAATGTGGAGCTTCCGTATCTTATGTTTTGAGTTATCAGTTATGTGAATTCTTTTTTGCTGTCAAATAGCATGGACGGATGAATTCTTTTTTGTCTCAGAAATTGTATATCTTGCTGCTTAATTTCTTTACTATTTCACAGACCATGATTATCATTGCCTGGCATGAAGGCTCACAGAAGGTCACAACAAAGGTGATGTCGAACATGGTGGCATGTGTTGATGAATATCTCCCCTTACACTTTTGACTCGATTGGGATTGCCATCAGAGTCTCCGTTCTTGGTGCAGCTTTGGTACTCTTCTAATCTTGCTTTCTAATCTCGCTTTCATCGATTATTTCCCTTCAATTTTTCAGTGTTTTCATTTCGGATCATTTGTGATGATTTCAGTGGATTCATATCACGGGGAGCTGCTTAATTGGTGCCGCAATCAAAGTTCCCCGCATCACCTCGAAGAAAAATCCTCTACAATGTCACACAAATAAGAGAAAGGTGGAATTTTGTAAATCTCAGTGTGTTCTGTGGCGTGTGCACATGGATGACATTATGATTTTGGGTATAATTGTTTGTTTTAAGTGAGAATACATTTCATTGCAATTCAACTGACTCAACTGACATGTTGCTTCTCATTGAATTTCTGATTCAATTTCAGGATTTTATGCGGCATTTTGGTTTAATGATTTAGATTGTAAGCAAAGTGGACATTAGTTGGATTTTAATTTGTGCCATAGTTGTCTTAAATCAGTAGACTTTTAGCGTGTCAGCATCAGCACCCATATCTATCGCTCCGTCTTCCTATGCTTTTCTTGATCAAGGTCTAAATTAAAATTTAAATTTGTGGTGTTTTGAATATTAGATTTAGGATTTGGCTGGGAACTCGGGAGGGACATAAAGAAGACCAGTATTATCCTGAGAGACATTCAACTGGGGGTGAGGACTAATGAGGAGTTCGTGAAGCTGCTGGCTTGGATCATGATTTCTAATGGTGGAGTGCTGTCGAACATTTATCAAGTGCTGATGTCCAAAAAGCTGGGAAAGGGGGTGGCCATTGAGATTGAATCAGCGTCTCAAGAGTTTTAAAGATCCATCTTTATTTATAAAAAAATATTATTTGGCTTTTCTCTTCATTCTATGTTTTTTGGTATGTAATTAGTAGTTAGAATGTGGATGATGATGATCTGATAAGAAATGGTGGAGAAAAACGAGTTGGGGGTTATAATTTCCCAGGTAATATGTTGATTTGCACTTGCACGTAATATGTTGATTTGCAGGGTTAAATTTTTTGTGGTGCCTCAGAAATTGATTCGTGTGTTTGAATGAAAATGTTTGATCTCATTGGCAGAATTTGGTTCTAACTTATGTTGCTTAATCCACTGAGAAAACAAAAAAAAGGAGAGAACTAAGAATTAGTTCCGTGCCTTGAAATTTTAAATGGAAATTTATTGAAAATAATGATGGCATGCTAGCCTTGCGTAATATATTGGGCAAATTGTTTGATATTAATTTTGAAAAAGAAAAAAAATGATTTTGTTGATCTTAAGTTTGCATCAATGATTGATGCACAAAATGTCATTAGAGATGTGAGGTACAGCTCCATGGGCAACTGCCAAGTTTGAAAGCAGTATATATCTATTGGAAATTCAATAACCATTTAGGAAATCAGTTCTTTATTTAGGAAATCAAGAACTGCCACTAATCTGCAACGAAATGTCGGTGTAATCCGATACTAATTATGCCTGGTGGTAAGTTACGGACAAACTGATATAAATATGCAAACATCACAGTTCACTGGTAATATGTAGTGATAGCTCAGGTAGAAATATAAGATTAATTCATATTGTTTCTGGGCCAAAATCATGTGTTGGTAGAGTACATTATAATATGGTTCTAATACGATGCTTAGCCACGACAAATGCCATGTTGCGCTTCAAGAACATCAGTTGTTAGCCGGGCCGAGGTCGCTAAATTTTTTTACGCTAATTTGTTGTTCCTCGAATTTGTTGTTCCGAGCTGAAGGCCACTAAATTTTTTTACGCTACTTTGTTATTCAGCACCGACAACGCCCGCACCGAATTTGTTGTTCCGCATCGAAGGCGCCCGTGCCGCTAAATATTTTTACGCTAATTTGTTCTTTTAAATTTTGGTTACGGAAATAATTTTTTGGGGAACAAAGATTTTGTGGGGGAAATCTTAAATGATCCGTGCCCGCGGGCACGGGCTATGACTAGTATATATATATATATAGCATATATACACAAATGATCCCAAATCAAAAAGAGAGAAGGATATACAAGAATTTTCTCCTTTTTTTGGTTTTGGGAAGTTTGGAGCTAAGATATTAATAACGGGGGAAATGCCAAATACTAGAGTCGCTAAGGGGAGATTCACCAATGATTTTAAAATAGAGAATTAATGTTCAAGATATGTGGAGAAAGAAATAAATATGTATCTCAGTTCACTCTATAAGACGTGCATGACAACTTCAGCAGGGTAATCTAATCTACTCAGTTTCGATCACAAAAAAGCAAAACTAATCCAGATTTATCATAGCTAACATCATTCAATCATCCTGAAGTGAAGTGTACAAATCATGCAAATAGAAGTGATATAGGAAAAGAAAACGGTACTCCAGATATAAGCATCCAATGCGTGAATCTTGGTGTGTTTTCTGCGATAGCATACATATGAATATTCAGACTCAGCTAATAATAAAATTTCATCCATTTTCATGCGGAAAAAGTGTGGGTTACTATCTCTAAATGCAAGGCAAATCACAGCATATGATATCAGAAATAAAATCTAAGACATGACAAATATAGCATGCATATAGAGAAAGCTAACTCCATGTCATCATCATCACAGAAAAATCATCTCTAGCATGAGATGGAAGAAGTAAAAGATAAAAAGGGGAAAATAAAACTAATTACAATGCAGCACACAAAGAAAATAAGAAAAACGTGATGCATTGTAAAAAAAAGAAAAAGTGATGAAAATGAGTGCAAATGCGGAAAATGGCGTGAAAAAACTAAAAATAAAGGTGGTAAATCGAAAAGGACGTGAGAACTCACTCCCCCAAGCTAAAGTGCACAGTGTCCTCAATGTGCGAAGTGTGGCACACCGAGAGACGTGTAATGTGAGGGGAAGGTGAGGATGCATGCATGATGAAAAAGAAATAAAAAGATCAAAATGAAAAATATGATGCAGACATGATGCATGCAGATATAGGAGTGAATCAGATATAAGAGTGTGACACCAAAAATCTCTCCCTCTCTCCCAAAAAAATGATATAGAAAGATATGAACAAAATGTGGATCCAAAAACGGTGAGGGGAGGGGGGGTGGGCAAAAATCATCAGGACCAAGCAGAGACGGGCAGCATGACGACAAAAAAGATCAATGGCATCAAGGGTGCCTAAGAGGGTGGTGCTGCGCCGTCTCCGTCCTGAGGCGGAGGTGGTGGTGGTGGTGGCTGGGGAACAGTCTGCTGGGTGGGTGTGGGTACGGGTGTGGAAGCAGGCTGGGTGTGTGTAGGAGTGGGGGTGGGTACCTGTTGGGTGGGTGTGGGTACGCGAGGAAGCCGATCGAGAATCTGAGTGAGGCAATAGTGAATGCCTGGAAGTAGGTCGAAGCGGCTGGCCATAGCGGTGACGGTGGCAGACATGGTCCTGAGGTCACCTCTGAGGCCACTCACCGCCCCCTCGAGAGCACGAATGCTCTGAAGTACAGTGTCGGGGGGAGGTGGTGCAGAGGGACGCACCTGTCTGTGCTGTGCAGGACGAGGCTGGCAGACTCGGGTGGTGTAGTGGATGGGCTCAGCAAGCATGTGGAGGAAGGGTGCTGTGCTCACAAGTGTGGGCCTAGGCTCAGTGCGAGGCTGGGGCGTAGGCTGGTGTGTGGTGGAAGCAGCAGCAACGGAAGTGGAGTATAAAAGTGGCGACGAGGCGGCCAGAGAGGTCAGTGACACAGACGTGGGAACAGACGTCACGACACTCTCAGAAAGTACGGCTACGGTGGAGACAGGAGGGACAACCGCTGGGGAGGCAGTATGTGGTCCTAAAGGCGAAATCCCAGCGGAGATCATACAGACCATGGTCTCCATGACGGCAGCGAAAGAGGGCTCTCCGCTCTCAACCAAAGTAGGTGGGCGCTCGGGTAGGGCGGAGCAAAGGGGCTCAACGGACAGAGGGCCAGCTGTGGTGGGAGTGGTGGTGGGCGTGGAGGTAGTGGAGGTTGTCTCAGCGAGTGTACTCCCGACACCGGCAGAAGTGTGGACAGAGGTGTCGGGAGCAGCAGAAATATCAGGCTGCTGAGGGGCCATGGGGTTAACGGGTGCAGCGTGTGCAGCGTGGGCCTGCTCAGCCTGCTCGGCCTGCTCGGCCTCAAGCACGTAGGCGGCGGGGATCAGGAGATCCATCACCGGAAGCCAGTCCACCTGTGTTGGTGCTATCTGTGTCTGAGCTGGGCTCGGAAGGATCATGTAATCAGCACCATAGGGACCGTGCAACCAAACCCAGTGCCGTTGGCCGTGCGGACGAAGCATCTTCATCCGGGCCATGACGTCTATGGACAGTGAAGTGGGGCCCGGTGCTCGTCGCAGGTCAGCCGGAAGGTCCTCGCCGGTCATCAGGGCGAGCAGGGTGATCAGACCGCCACAACATATCGTTGAGCGAGCGCCCACCGATACGATGATGCGGTCCAAAAACCAGCTCGCGATATCAATCACGACGGCGGGGACCAACTCGTCACTCTCCCTAGCTAGAGCTCTGGGGCACGTCATCGCATAGAGCATATAAAGCTCCGGCGTGGACATCGTCCCAGGCTCATACCTCGCCAAAAAGGTAATCGCCATAAGGCGCTGAGCTATGCGGAGGTAGGGATGGACGATGGCTGAGGCCTTGGCCCTACTAGGGTCAAAGGCGGCTGGTAAACCCGTGATCCGGGCCCAGAAAGCGTGGGAATCGAAGGAAGGTGGGGGAATGTGAGTGGGGGTGTAACCACGGTCGGCCCCGGGGACATCGGGCCACGAAAAGAATGCTCTCATCATACCGAGAGTGACCTAGCACTCTCGGTCCATAAACCTAAACGATCATCCCTCGTCGGTCCGGGCAATAGAACTAAGCACCTCAAGTGTCGGACGGACGAAGGTGTCCGCCGACACTTGGAAAAAATCTCGCCAGCCCACGTTGTCATACAACGTGAGCATCCCCTCAAGTACCCCCAGGCACCCTAGGTCTGCAAGGTGTGCGAACCTGGAGGGTACAATCGAGCGCTGGGAAATGCGCTCAAAAACGACGCGGTGTGCATCGTCCCGGAACGTAATCCCCAGCGGCCCGACAAGTGGAGCCGGTGGTGGTAGTGGGTCGGCAGGGAGTGGCTGAGCGGGGTGAACGGGATCTGCAGGCTGTGCGGGGTGTGCGGGGTTTGCAGGCTGTGCGGGGTGAACGGGGTGTGGTGGTGTAGGCGGAGGAGAGTCCTCCACCTCATGGGTGGGGCCGGGCTCATCCGGCCGCTTCCGCTTAGCGGAAGCTCTCCTCGACCGCGGCCGTGTCCGGGGCGGCATGTGGGCCCCGGGTGCTCACCAAAAGTAGTAAAAATACGACGTGCAAAAATAAATGGAAAGAGTATACCGTGACATGTCGCGAGAGCAAAGAAGTGGATGCGTGCGAAGACGACGCCTCCACGAAGCCAAAAACGCTCCCCGGAAGCTCCCCTAGGCTCCCCTAAACTCCCCAATATAACCTGCGCATCAAATAGAGATATTAGCGTGTAATATTCAAAACGTATGGGGGGTTATGGGTATAATAGATAGAAATCAAATTTAATTTGGTTTAGGGGTTCGTTAAACACACGGATCGTCGAAAAATACACAAAATAGGAGAAAATAGGGCGAAATCACGTTACCGGAGCTCGGCCGGCTGTGGGATCACCGGCGGCGACTCGGGCGGAGGAGCAGCGGCGTCGGCCGGAGGTGGGTGGCCGAGCGCGGTGGCGGGGCGGCGGCGCGGGCGAGTGGAAGCGTTCGGGAGAGAAGAGGGGGCGCGGGTTCGGGCGAATGAGAATTTGCGTCGCTTAGAATTCCGCGCTGAGACCGCGCCTCTTATAAAAGAAAAGTTACGACTCGGCCGAGTGGAAGTATCACTCGGCCGAGTGATCGTAACGGAAATATTTTTGAAAATTCATCCCCGCTTACGACTCGACCGAGTGGCTTTGCCACCATCGGCCGAGTGGAAAAAGTCCATTCGACCGAGTGGCACAAGCTACTCGGCAGTTGGCGCCCTAGGAGCGTATCAGTTTCACTCGGCCGAGTGAAGATATATACTCGGCCGAGTGGCAATTATGCTGAAATCAAGAAAAGAAACAGAGAGTTGGGTACAGTAGACTTCCCTCATTGGTGCGCCGCTCGGGCGGACGAACTTATGTGCTCGGCCGAGTGACTAGTATACTCGGCCGAGTGAACCCTGTTTTCTGCTGTTTGGCTTCGTTTGGGCTCTAATCTCTGTTTTTCTTCCTCCAGTCGATTTCATCCTTCTCCTAAGCATCAAGCGCATTCCTGGAGCGCTCCTCGTCGCCTTGTTCACCCTCCTAATCATAGGTACCCCGTTCTCCTCTCCTGTCAAGGAAAAATAGGACCCGTTATCACTAAATTTTTAGGCAAACGACTCAAAACACTAATAATTTCTAAAACAAAAATAAAGAAAAAAGTAAAAATAAAGCGATAACCGTCGGGTTGCCTCCCGACAAGCGCTCGTTTAAGGTCTTGAGCTCGACCCCCTTTGATTTTCAATTTAATGCGGGATATTGGGTGCATATGAGATGCACCCGTCGAATTTATTGGGAAGAACG
Source organism: Scilla litardierei (assembly GCA_030789695.1). NCBI lineage: Eukaryota > Viridiplantae > Streptophyta > Magnoliopsida > Asparagales > Asparagaceae > Scilla > Scilla litardierei. Next base: position 47,447,828 of record CM061142.1, read on the forward strand.
CTTAAATTTGGATGTTGTGGCGGCGTGTTCTTCCTCGGTGCTCCTTCGCCTCGGGTAGTGTTGGGGGGTGACTCCCCCAAGCTAGTGCTTGCTCCGGTCCTCGGCTTCACCGGTGATACCGATTTTCGTATCGGTGGGGCTTTCTTTGGAGTCTTCATCTTTAAGAGCTTGCAGAGCTCTCGTATTCTCACGACATCAGCGTCGCCTTCATCAATTTCCATGGAGGGGTCAGGGGAATGCTCCATCTTTTCTTCTTGGCTCAAGTCCGGCCCTTCCTCAAAATCTTCCTTGAATAGAGCGCCGATGGAATGGGGAATCGCCTCCTCAATAACCTCGTCAAGGAGGTCCATATAGTCCAGCTCCTCATGATAAGTCATGTGTTTCATTGCCTTGGGTATATGAAGCTCCACCTCGATGTTGCCGACGTTCAATGTTAGAGTCCCTTCACGTACGTCGACAATGACACCGGCGGTGGCGAGGAACGGGCGTCCAAGTATTAGAAACGTATCTCCCTCCTCCTTGACATTCATGATCACGAAGTCGCATGGCAAACATATGCCCCCCGGGACTTGTTGAAGGATCCTGTCCAAAACAAAGTTAGGATCGATAATTAAAGTGGAGACTTACGCTTGCGTATGCGGAACGATAGTCTCGGAACTTTGCCTTCGGATTCGCCACGACGGATCGAGTCTTCTCACGAACGGAGTAAGGCTACTAATCCACAATCTAAATCTCTATTTTAGATTAAGAACTTGGAAGGAGGGAGAGGAAATATTTCTGCAGAGCTTCGCTATGAAGAAGATGCATGCATGAATTTCATGCAAAATGTGTAAGGAAAATGGCTACCCTTGGGTCTTATTTATAGCCCCCAAGGTAGTTATTTTAGGGTAAGTTGTTCCTTTGGAACAACTTAATTAAGGTGTACCATGATACATGGCACATTATAAGCTTAAGTTGTACCATATGCATGGTACAACATAAGCTTAAGATATTCCCCCTTTATTAGCCATATGTCGCATGCACTTATGCATATATAATGCGACTTTCCCGCTCATACAGAGATCCTCTCCGCAAGGGAACAGATTCCCTTTGCACATGACTTCGTGTGCGCGACGTTCGAGGTCCGTATTCCCTCGTACATCCCCCACAAGGGTGTACAAACGTCTTCCATATCCAACATCTCCCACTCACACTTGAGGGGATTGTAAGAGAACGTCTTTCCCTTAGTTCTTTCATCTATCATACCGAGAAATAGACCGTGCGACCGTCATGCGCGTAGAGTCTGTTGTTGTGCACTTGTTAGAGATACACAACGACCTCGAAGGTGCAAAGTTGAGTAGTTCAACGCATGCTTTACCCTAGATTATTTCTTCGCATTTCTTGTACTTTATATTCAACAATTGAATCCCATCTGGATTACAATTGGCTGGCCAGCTTTGAATCATTAAAGTCCAAATGCGAATATGAAATCAATCTTCCTCTTCTTGCGAACCTTCTGATCTTGACTTGATTCGCTTTTCTAACGTGCCCCGCCGAGCCGAATTACCATAGCCCATTAGTAACACGCTAAGATAGCGATCATCTCGTCAAATCTAAAGGAACTAATTGGAGTCCTTGAGGGTAAGAGTTAAGACCCATATGGCCTTTGAGTCTCACATAATAGCAAACACTATTGCTACTAACTCAGTGGTCGAAATGCATACGTGGTATGAACACGTATTACAACATCACTCCTTTCCCAGGGAGAGTATGTCTTAATGATGTTGTACGGATGAAAAGATCAGACACCACAGTGCCTATCTTTTTTGAGTCCCCTTACTACTCGTGAAATATTCACGGACTCTCATCCTGTATAAGACAGATAGGATTTAAAAAATCCAATGAGATCTTTATATCCTTGTGATACAGATCTCAGATCTTTTGTAAGCATCCGTATGATGCAGATCTTTTATTCGACTATCTTGTTTAAGTCATGACTCTAAATCATTTGTCTAATGATTTTGACTTTAAACTAGTCTCATCTCTATCTTATCCATCTGATAAGATAAGGCAGTTGCTCATGTGAGAGAGCCAACCTTAATCTGTCCGACATACACACAAAAATAGCTGAGACTTAAACACAAATGTATATAAAATCATTTGTAAGAAACTTGTATGCAAATTAAATTTTGATCTTCTATAGACATGAGAAATATTACATGATACAGCTCAGCACCTACGCATTCCCATAGATGATAAGTGTTTGAAAAACACATCTCTGGGGATCGCCTTAGTAAGGGGATCCGCTATCATCTCATGCGTGGATATGTATCCTATGTCTACTTCCTTCCGTTTATCATAATCATTCGCAAACTTGAATCGAATGTCAATGTGTTTGGTCTTACAATGAAATTTAGGATCTTTGACATATGCAATCGAAGCTTGACTATCACTGTATATAGGAACAGTGCTCGAGTCAGAGGCATTCGTCAGCCTGTCTAAGAATTTCCTAAGCCAAACAGCTTCTTGGACCGCCATGCTGAATGCTACGAACTCGGCTTCCATGGTTGATAGAGCGATGCAGGTTTGTTTCTTGCTGCTCCAGGATATTGCACCATTCCCGAGTAAGAAAACAAAGCCTGAGGTAGATCTTCGCTCGTCGAGATCACCCGCCCAATCAGCATCGGTATAGCCTTCGAGTCTCAAGGTATTTCCTTGATAGCATAACGCATAGTCCGCAGTCCCTTTGAGGTATCTTAATATCCTCTTCACCGCTTTCCAGTGTGCCTGCCCTGGGTTGGATTGGTAACGGCTTACCATACCAATAGCATAGCAAATGTCGGGTCTAGTACACATCATGGCGTACATCAGACTCCCGACAGCACTGGAGTATGGAACTTTTTCCATAGCTTTCTTTTCTTTTGGATCTTTGGGACACATCTCCAAACATAGACCCTCGCCTTTGCTTATTGGAGTATCAATTGGCTTGCAGTCCTGCATATTAAACCGTTCTAAAACTTTCTTTATATACGTCTCTTGAGAGAGAGAAAGAAGTTTCTTGGAACGATTCCTTGAGATCTTAACCCCAAGGATATATGCAGCTTCACCCATGTCTTTCATCTCAAAGACGGATGAAAGCCAAGCTTTGATATCCAATATAAGACGCTTATCATTTCCGGCTATAAGTATGTCATCTACATAAAGAGACATAATTATATACTTGTTTTTAATCCTCTTAATATATACGCAATTGTCTTCGTCGAGCATGGAGAATCCATACGACAAAACAACTTCTTGAAAGCGCATATACCACTGCCTTAAGGATTGTTTAAGACCATATATGGATTTACGAAGTTTACAAACCTTATGTTTGTTTTCTTCTTGTACGAACCCGTTTGGTTGTTCCATGTAGATCTCCTCATCTAGTTCTCCGTTAAGAAAGGCAGTCTTTACATCCATCTGATGTAATTCGAGGTCCAAACAAGCCACCATTGCCAGAATTAAGCGAATCGAGGTAAAACGCACGACAGGAGAGAAAGTCTCTTCGTAGTCTATTCCTTCCTGTTGCGTGAAACCTTTCGCAACAAGGCGAGCTTTATATTTCTCGATGGAGCCATCAGCCTTATGCTTGATTTTGAGAACCCACTTGTTCCCAATGGCTCTACGTCCCTTAGGTAAATCAACCAAGTCCCAGACTTGGTTTGTTTTCATGGATTGAAGTTCTTCTTCCATTGCCGCTATCCATTTATCTTTAGCAGGGCATGTGACGGCCTGTTTGAAGTTTGCAGGTTCGTCATCATCTTGTAGTAATGTCATGAATGTTTGAGGAAATTCATCCTCAAATCTCAGAGGTGTTAGCCTCGTTCGATTACTACGTCTTGTTTGAGTTTGATCACTCCCACTTGGAATGACATCACTCCCACTTGGAATAACATCACTCCCACTCGGATTAGGATTGGTATCGTTCGTATCATCCATTGGTGAAGTTTGAAACATATTTTCTTCTTCACCAAGGATTCTCCCACTCGAACGTTCCGATCCTTCTTGATCCCAAGTCTCAAACAAGGATAAGTCTTGACTTATCTCACCCTGTCTTGGAAACTCTTTTTCCAAGAAGACAACATCCCTCGATTCGAATTCTATTAGACCCCCATTGTCCTCTTGACCGACGAAAACATATCCTTTGGAGTTTTCAGCGTATCGGATGAAGATACACTTCCTCCCACGTGGCCCAAGTTTGCCATATTTGTGAGAGGATAAATGTGCGTAAGAGGCACAACCCCAAGGTTTTAGAATGTTTAAGTCTGGAGTTCTATTGTTCCACAACTCATAAGGAGTAGAACTTACCGACTTCGAGGGTACACGGTTTAAGATGAATGCTGCCGTCAATAATGCGTCACCCCAAAAGGTGATAGGCAAATTTTCCTGAGACATCATTGATCGGACCATTTCCATCAATGTCCTATTCCTTCTTTCCGCAACACCGTTTTGTTGCGGAGTGTAAGGCATAGTTACCTGATGTACTATGCCTTTTTCATCACAAAGTTCCTTAAAACTTATTGATTGATATTCACCGCCCCTATCGGTTCGCAAAACCTTAATCTTGCGATCTAATTGATTCTCCACCAAACTCATATAGTTTTTAAAGCAAGCCAAAGCTTCACTTTTGTGGGATATCAAATAGATATGTCCGAAACGGGTGAAGTCATCAATGAATGTGATGAAATAGGACTTCCCGTGTCTTGTCTTAACATTCATTGGACCGCAAATGTCCGAATGGATAAGCTGTAATGGAACTTCGGCCCTTGTGCCAGTTCCAAACGGCTTGCGACAAGTTTTCCCTACAAGACAATGTTCGCAAGTTGACATTTCAACTTTTGAAACATTAGATAGCAAGCCACTTTTGGCAAGTCTATCCATTCTAGTTGGTCCAATATGACCAAGTCTTGCATGCCAACAAATGATTTCAGACTCAGAGTTAGAAGCATTTGTCAAATGAAAACTTTCATTAATGGAAGAAGCAACATCATACATTGTATTTAAAACAATTAATCCATTACAAACATTACCAGAACCAATCAAAGAATTATTACAAACAAGGTCAACACATTGTTTATAGAACCTCCACTCATAATCTAAAGACATTAACATGACCACGGAAACGATATTCCTTCTAATATCTGGAGCAAAGAGGACGTCGTGCAATAATAAAGTCCGGCCGTTGTCGAGAACTAGCTTGCATGTTCCGACGCCTTTGACTTCAACACGTGTGTTGTTGCCGACGTATATCCACTTTGTTCCTTGAGTTATCTTTCGATACTCTACGAAGAACCTTCTGTCCTTCGCAACGTGGTCTGTGGCCCCTGAATCAATCAACCAAAAATAGTTAGATTCAGCAAGAAACACGGAACTAGAAACACATATGTAACTAGCCCTACAAGTTACCTTGTCACTTCCATCCGTACACTTACGGGCGAAGTGACCGTACTTGTTGCACTTAAAGCACTTGATCTTCTTCAAGTTTTTCTTCTTTGAGTGCACATTCTTTTGCCACTTTTTGTTCTTTGTCTTCTTTGAGGTCTCCGGTTCTTGCTTACGTTCGTTCACAAACCTTAAGCGTTTCCGCTTATTTCCTCCATGTGAGGAACTAGCGGCCACGTGCACTTCTGCACTTGGTTTTGCGGCTTGAATCCGCTCTTCCTCGAGTTCGAGGTGTTTCGAAACATCGCTTAAAGTTTTAATGCATTCATTATGAGTGAGATGCATTTTCATGTTATCCCAGCTATCTGGGAGTGAACGAATGACCGCTTGGATCTGCTGTTCGTCAGACAGCGTAACACCCGCATCCTTTAATTCAGATATAAGATTCGCCATGTGGCGGAGATGCTTTTTCATAGAATGATCTCGCCGCATCTTGTACGAATCAAATTGAATATTCAAGGAGCGGAGTTTGGTAACCGAAGTTCCACCAAACTTTATCTCTAGCTCAGACCATATGTCTTTAGCTAGGTCGAATTCCCGAAATAGGCGCATTATGTCATTGTCCATCGCGGACAGTAACGTAATACGTGCTATTTTGTTCTTTCGAGTACAAGTGTCATAAGCTTCCCGGTCCCTTTTGTGTTGGGCCGTATTGCCCAACTCAGGTTCTACTATTATGTTTTGGAGTGTTTCGAGCACATCTTGCTCCTCCAAAACATATTGGATCTTTATTGACCAAAGTTTATAATTGTCGCCGTTGAGCTTTTCACCTTTGTTAAGCTCTGCGACAATATTCTTAGAAGCGGTAGACATTTTCGATTCAAAAAACTGCAAAGAGAATGAAAAACACGATCAAAATTCTATGCATAAAGTTTCGATTCTTTAAACACTTGATAAGTTCCTTGGATGCGTTGAAATGTTACTCTATAATCGAGAAGTTCACTACGTTCCCAACTACCATCTAGTAGTAATTTTCAAAGTATCCCTCTTACTTATCTCAAGTAAAAAGAAATCAGAAATAATACCCGTATGGTATTAGCAGCGGAAAATCACTTTGAAAAACTTATCTTTCAAAATAGAATAGGTGAGAATTAGCGCAAAGAATTTTTAACGCAACAATTGCCAAGCCACGAGACCTGTTCTACACACCCATGGGTTAGATAACCATGGCCGGATCGTGGTAGGACTTGGAATTCTAAATTGCGCTATCCCGATTTAAGGACGGGACATAACCTATTTGAAAAACATCTTTTTCCAAAAATTTTGAAAGCACGTTGGCTAATCTCCGTAGAGTAGAGCACAACGTCACAAGTACATTGGCTAATCTCCGTAGAGTAGAGCACAATGACATGGCTAATCTCGCATGAAGTAGAGCACTATGGCAAATCTTCAAGGAGTAGAGCCCAAATGAAAAACTTCATTAAAACGTTAGTCCCGTATGAACTATTCGGCACTGTGGTTAGCCCCGTATGGACTAATCTACACATTCGAGTTTGACCAAGGCCATTTGTTACCCCGTATGGGTCATCTGGCAAGTTTACAATCGACCCAGACCATTTGTCGGATTGGTCGACCAAAAACACAAAATTGGTCGACCAATTTTCGAATTCAACTTCTTCCCGGTCAGGGCCTCTGCCCTGACCCGGGCTTGGCCAAAGGCCGGCCAGGGCCTCTGCCCTGGCCGGCCAGGGGGCCTGGCCCCCCTCGGCCAGGGCCGGCCAGGCCCTGGCCTCTGCCAGGGCCGGCCGGCCAGGCCCTGGCCACTGCCAGGGCCTGCCGGCCAGGCCACTGGCCGGGGCCAGGGCTCCTGCCCTGGCCTGAGGCCAGGGCGCCGGCCCTGGCCTGAGGCCAGGGCGCCGGCCCTGGCCTCTGCCAGGGCCGGCAGGCCGCTGGCCGGGGCCAGGGCTCCTGCCCTGGCCTCGGCCAGGCCCTGGCCTGAGGCCAGGGCACCGGCCCTGGCCACTGCCAGGGCCGGCAGGCCGGCCAGGGCCGGCCTGGCCGGCAGGCCCTTGGCCAAGGCCGGCCACTGCCGGCCTGGCCATGGCCGGTCATGGCTTGGCCATGGCCGGCCATGGCCAAGGCCATTCGGCGTTGGCCGGCCATGGCCCCTTTGGCCATGGCCGGCCACCCCCTTTGAATGGGGTTGCCGCACTCATTCCTCCCCCTTGATGGGGTGGTCGCCGGTGGTTATTGGCCGTAGCCAACCCCCTCCGCATGAGGAGAGGGGGTGCATGGCCTTCATGGCCCATTTGGCCATGGTGCACATGCACCAAATTTTCCTCTTACTCGATGGAAATAACTTCCATCACCTTCCTCGATGAAGCACCCGTTCGTCGAAGAAATTAGTTATCTCTTAATGGCCGTGTGCCAAAAATGAATAACGTACTACGTGAACGGTCGGTTCTTCCCGTCACGGAGAGTTCCTACCATATCCGTAATGATAGAAGACCCTAACGTGAAAAGAACAACCGCTGCGTTCTCTCCGTCACGAAGCGTTCCTACTATATCCGTAATAGTAGGAGACCCATTCGTGAAAAAGACAACGACTCGTTCGTAGTTTCGACGGGGCGGTGGATTGACCGGGGCGAACCCATATGGCTCCGATACCAATGAAGGATCCTGTCCAAAACAAAGTTAGGATCGATAATTAAAGTGGAGACTTACGCTTGCGTATGCGGAACGATAGTCTCGGAACTTTGCCTTCGGATTCGCCACGACGGATCGAGTCTTCTCACGAACGGAGTAAGGCTACTAATCCACAATCTAAATCTCTATTTTAGATTAAGAACTTGGAAGGAGGGAGAGGAAATATTTCTGCAGAGCTTCGCTATGAAGAAGATGCATGCATGAATTTCATGCAAAATGTGTAAGGAAAATGGCTACCCTTGGGTCTTATTTATAGCCCCCAAGGTAGTTATTTTAGGGTAAGTTGTTCCTTTGGAACAACTTAATTAAGGTGTACCATGATACATGGCACATTATAAGCTTAAGTTGTACCATATGCATGGTACAACATAAGCTTAAGATATTCCCCGTTTATTAGCCATATGTCGCATGCACTTATGCATATATAATGCGACTTTCCCGCTCATACAGAGATCCTCTCCGCAAGGGAACAGATTCCCTTTGCACATGACTTCGTGTGCGCGACGTTCGAGGTCTGTATTCCCTCGTACATCCCCCACAAGGGTGTACAAACGTCTTCCATATCCAACACTTGTAACGGGATGTCCTCTGCGATCCCTACCGGCCTTGTGATCCGACCATCGGCTAGTTGTATCCGCATGTCGGTAGGTTTCAATTCTGTGCCGGTGTTTAGTCTTCGGAACATAGAGAGAGGCATGAGGCTAACACTAGCCCCTAAGTCCACTAACGCCTTTTGTAGAGGGACGCCGCCTAAGGTGCAAGGAATTCGGAAACTCCCCGGGTCTTTGAATTTGGTGGGCTCCTTCTCTCTCTTGGTGAACCAAGACCCCTCCTCAGCGAGCATGATTTTCTACTTCCTCTTTCTTCCCGTTATCAAATCCTTTAAGAACTTGGCGTATGTCGGGATCTCCACGATAGCGTCGAGGAAAGGAATGTTGAGGCTTACCCCTCTCAAATATTCGAGAAACTTGGCTAGCCGTTTCTCCATTTTTTCTCTAGCAAGCCTCTGAGGGAATGTGATCGGTGGCATAAAACGCCTCTCTTCAATCAGTTGCTCCGCTTTGGACTTTTCGTCCCCTTGCGGCTCTTTCCCCCTCTCAACTTCAATGACCGGCTCACTTGGCTCTACTCTCTCCACCACGGGCTCCTCGGTTGGGATCATGGCGGGGGTGGTATCTTTCCCGCCTCTCATAGTAACTGTAACCACGGCGTTGATATGCCCGGTGGTGCCCCGTGGATTTTGCTCGGGTTGAGCCGGTAATTGTTGACTATTTCGATTTAGCAACGCAAGTTGCTCCGAGATTTGGCCTACAATGGTAGCAAGGGGATCTTGGCTCGCCTTCAAGGAAGCATTAGTCTTCTTCTGCTCGACCATAAACTCCTCCGCTCTAGCTTCAAAGTCGGAACGTTGTTGAGCTTGTGGAGGGTTTGGATTTCTCCACCCTTGATTGTATCCGGGCGGCCTATAGGGCCCCACTTGTTGCTTTGGAGGGAAATTTTGTTACGGAGGCCCCCTCGGTGGATAATGTTGTTGTTGTTGTTGTTGTGGTCGAGCTTGGTACGGTGGTTGTTGCGGGGGGTTCAATGCTCCATCATTGTTTGCATAGGAGAAACCGGGATGGTTTCTAGCGGCCGGATTGGCCCAATATCCTTGGTTCCCTGCGACGTATTGAACTTGCTCCAAAGATCCCTCTCCTTGTTCTCCTCCCAAATACATAGCTTGGGATTGGTCTTGCCAATCGCACATTTGATTTATTGGTGTGGATGTGGAAGGGGTTCCTTGGGGCTCCGTAATATATTTCTCCAGTCTCTCCACTACCTTGTGGAGAGAATCGAACTTGTTGGTCAGCTCCGCTATGGCCTTGGCCTCATAGATGCTAGATGGCTTCAAGGAGGACGAAGAGTGTCCTCGCTCGTCGCCCCATTATTGATTGTTCGAGGTCATCTCCTCAATTAAGGCCGTAGCTTCGTCGGGAGTCTTCGATAGGATGGCCCCATTTGCCGCGGCATCAATAATCTGCTTGGTCCCCGGTTGGAGACCATTGTAGAAGCTATGGACTAGCTCCCAATCTTCAATGCTATGGTGGGGGCACTGATGCTGCAGGTCTTTGAAGCGCTCCCAAGCCTCGTAGAGTGTCTCTTGAGGTCCTTGCTTGAAGGACATGAGAGCACTCCTAATCTTTACCGTCTTGGAGGGCGGATAGAACTTGTCGATAAATGCGCTCGCCAACTCATCCCATGTGGTAAAGACTCCTTCAGCTTGCGTCCTCAACCAATAAAGAGCTTTATCCTTTAATGTGAAGGGGAAGAGGCGCAGTCTGATGGCATCTAGGGTAACGCCCGGCATCTGGAAGGTGGCGCACTTTGATAGGAAGAGCTGGATGTGGTAGTGGGGATTTTCATGGGCGTTCCCATGAAATGGATCCTGCTGCATCAGAACCACAAGCCCAGTCTTCAACTCAAAATTCTTGTCGGCCGCCAACTCCGGCATGGCTATGGACGAGGTCGTGGAGGAAGTCTTAGGCCGGAGCCTATCTCGAATGGAAATAATCCTCGCCATTCTTGCCGCTAACTCTTCAGGCGTCTCCCGGACGTTCATAAACCTCCCTTCCGTATCGGGTCTCCTATCCGCTCTGATTCTCCGTAATGTACGCTCGATCTCAGGATCAAACAATATATCGATGGGGTCCGCTATGGATCTCGTGTACATGCACGGGAAAACAAAGTTTCAAAGAAGTTATTAGCACAATGGAAGGGTTAGATAAAAATAAAGAAATAAAACAAAAAGAAAGAAATAGCTAGGGTGGTAGGATCAAACACAATCGCCTCCCCGGCAGCGGCGCCAAAAACTTGATCGCTCCAAAATGCAACCCAAGAGCACGACCAAAAACTTGGTCGGCCCTGGATACACACCCAGAGAACGATTGTAGTTTTACCGCAAGCGCACGGCGTAGTGGCGAGCGGGTATCGAACACGAGGAGGTGGTGTTGGCTCCAATCTATCATAGGTTGGCTTGACTACGAATGTTTTATTGGTGGAGATGGCTATGGAATGATATAATGGCAATGGTGATGGATGTTGGTGTCGATGGGAGTGCGAAAGGCCGTGCGATATGCCCATAGAGCATCGTTTAACTTCATTGACCAATCCTTTCTAGATCGATCCACGGTCTTCTCAAGAATTTGCTTGATCTCTCTATTTGAGACCTCCACTTGGCCGCTTGTCTGGGGGTGATACGCCATGCCAACTCTATGGTTTACCCCGTATTTCTTCAACATGGCTTCAAACTTGTTTTCTATGAAATGGCTCCCCCCGTCGCTTATCAAAGTACGAGGCACTCCGAAGCGTGGGAAGATATTCTGCTTGAAGAACTTAGAGACGACCCTTGCATCATTGGTAGGGGTAGCGATTGCTTCCACCCATTTGAAGACGTAGTCAACGGCCAATAGGATGTATTTGTTACCATTGCTCGACGGAAATGGTCCCATGAAGTCCACTCCCCAACAATCAAAAAGCTCAATTTCTTGGATGGGCCTCATTGGCATCTCATTGCGTTTGGAAATATTCCCGGTCCGTTGGCATCTATCGCACCCCTTTACAAAGTCGTGGGTGTCTTTAAACATTGTTGGCCAGAAGAATCCGCTCTGCAAAATCTTAGCGGTTGTCTTAGAGGCGGCATGATGTCCCCCGCATGGCATACCGTGGCAATGCAAAATGATAGACGTTGCCTCCTCCTTAGAAACACACCTCCGAATAACACTGTCTTTGCATATCTTGAAGAGGTATGGATCTTCCCAAAAATAGCTACGGACCTCATGCAAAAATCTCCTCTTTTGTTGTGTGGGCATACCGCATGGTTTAATCCCACAAGCCAAGTAGTTGACGAAGTCCGTATACTAAGGCACTTCTCCGGTCCTTACGGCGTATAGCCTCTCATCAACGAAGGTGTCGTCGATAGGCAAACTCTCATCCTCCTTGTCGCGAATAAGCCTAGACAAATGATCCGCTACCACATTATTCGTACCTTTCTTGTCTCTGATCTCCAGATCGAATTCTTGCAACAAGAGTATCCACCTAATTAACCGCGGTTTGGCCTCTTTCTTGTTTAGGAGATATTTCAATGCCGCATGGTCGGTGTGAACAATCACCTTGGAACCAAGGAGGTAGGAGCGAAACTTCTCGATGGAATAGATGACCGCTAGAAGCTCTTTTTCGGTAGTTGTATAGCTTTTCTGCGCGTCATCCAATGTCTTGCTCGCAAAGAATATTGCATGAAGCTTCCTATCTTTCCTTTGTCCCAATACCGCCCCGATGGCTTGGTCGCTAGCATCACACATTAGCTCAAAGGGAAGGCTCCAATCCGATGGTTGTATGATGGGTGCAGAAACTAGTGCTTCCTTCAAGGTATTGAAGGCTTGCAAGCATTCATCTGAATAAATAAAAGGAGTATCCTTAGCAAGCAAAGATGTAAGAGGTCAGGCAATCAAGGCAAAATCCTTGATAAAGCGGCGGTAAAACCCCGCATGACCAAGAAAGCCTCTAATGCCCTTAACATTAATAGGAGGAGGGAGTTTCTCGATTACCTCAATCTTCGCCTTGTCTACCTCAATCCCTCTCGAGGAGACAAGGTGCCCAAGTACTATGCCTTCGGTCACCATGAAGTGACACTTCTCCCAATTTAGAGTTAGATTATTTTGTTGGCACCTTTTAAGAACTTTAGTGAGATTAGCCAAACAAGAATCAAACTCGCTTCCGTAAACCGAAAAATCATCCATAAAGACTTCCATAATATTTTCAATGTAATAGGAAAAAATGGATGTCATACATCTCTGAAAGGTTGCGGGAGCGTTACAAAGACCAAAGGGCATCCTACGGTAGGCATAGGTACTATAGGGACAAGTGAAAGTGGTTTTTTCTTGGTCATCTTCATGTAAAGGGATTTGGAAAAACCCTGAATATCCGTCCAAATAACAAAAGTACTTATGTTTAGTTAGGCGTTCAAGCATTTGATCAATGAAGGGCAACGGGTAATGGTCTTTCCGGGTGGCTTTATTCAATTTCCTATAGTCAATGCACATCCGCCATCCCGTGACAGTGCGTGTAGAAATGGGCTCTCCTTTGTCATTTTTTATAACGGTCATCCCTCCTTTCTTGGGGACGACGTGGACGGGGCTAACCCACCTACTGTCAGAGATAGGATAAATAATACCGGCCTCGAGCAATTTTAGGATTTCCTTTTTAACCACCTCTTTCATGTTCGGGTTTAACCACCTTTGAGGCTCTATGGAGGTGGCGTCGGTATCCTCCAAATGGATCCTATGTGTGCAAAGCCTAGGGCTTATCCCTTTTATATCGGAGATAGTGTAGCCAAGGACATCTTTGTGGCTCCTAAGAACGTCTAGGAGTCTCTCAAGTTGATCATGCGTGAGGTGGGAGTTAACTATCATCGGAAAAGTTAATTTATTACCCAAAAAGGCATACCTTAGATTCGGTGGTAATTGTTTAAGTTCTACCTCAAGAGGTGCCGTTCCTTCTACTTCATCAGCTCACATGAGTTTGGCTTCTCCTTTGATATCCGAGTTTAGCTCATGTTCAGGCGGCGTGCTCTCATGTGAAGACTCAGACTCATTCCTTAATGAGGACGATGCATCGAAATAGACGCTCTCCGATTCTGTGCTAGCATCGTCAAAACCTTCACTCTGCTCTGGTTCGTTCCTAGAATCAAGAACCACACATCAGACGATTCATAAAAGCAAGAGTGAGGGTCATAGAGTGTAACTCCCTGAACATTGGTTTGTTCGAAAGATTCTTCGTGAGTATAATGCTCTTCGACACTTGTTCTACCGTCTTCGAAGTATAACTTGTCGTCTATCACATCAACTCTGACATTGCCCCCGATAGTCCCGTCCGGGGAGACTTGATCCATCACAAAACTAGCAAACAATTGTTCGTCGGGGTCCTTGATATCGATAGCAAAAGCTCCGGTAGCGTGGACCTCATCGACAAGCTCCTTAAGGAGGTATGTGAAGGAGTCATAATCTCCCTGACTGAGTTCCGTTGTCGACATTGCATCCTCCATTCTACCTGCTAAGATCTTATGCAAAATACGGGGAGAATATGCAAATAGGGCTGCAAACAGAGTTAGAACAGGATATTGAAGAAAGTAAAGAAAGAAAGAAAAATAACCGGGTGGTCGATGCCGAACACCGTCAAAATGTCATCCCCGGCAACGGCGCCAAAAACTTGATCGCTTCAAAATGCAACCCTAGAGCACAACCTAGTATGGCGCAATTTACACGGAGATGAATCCCCGGCAACGGTGCCAAAAACTTGATCGCGCCCGGGCGTACACCCTAAAGAGCGACCGTGTAGTTTTACCGCAAGCGCATGGTGTAGCGGCGAGCGGGTATCGAACACAGGGAGGACGTATGACAGTGCCTTCTCCGAACAACCTGGCTATAGGGACAGAAGAGTAGGAATTTGCCTTTCGGCGATGTTGTCACAATCGTCAAATAATGTAAAGAGATATAAAGTCAAATAAAGACGCCTAGGGAATAGGGAATCCCTGCTACTCACCGTATCTCGTCATTGTGATTCATCGGTATCACAATTGCTAGGGTAGTATCTCGGATGAACTAGTTGCAACTGAATGTAAAACCTAGCTCACGCTCTTGCGCTGTGCCGGTCTATAGCGAACCTAGGTTCGGGTCCAATCTCTTGCAAACCCTAGCCTAGGTAAACTAGCGTTAGGATCAACATCATTGTTCAATCGCATCCCGAGCCCACTCTCGTGCAAACTCGGGCTATGACCTAGGTTGGGATAGTTCCTACCCGTCCAACCTCTTGCAAACGGGTATCGGTATGGAATTGCAACCGAGAACCCAAGTATCGGTCCAATCTCTTGCAAACCGATACTACGGAAACTCAATTTCAACCCAATCCGGATTTCTAGGATTTCCTATCGAATTGGGATCTAATCTCTTGCAAATCCCAATCGATATGAACACCTAGCTATCCGTAATATTTCGATCCCAAACTAACCCTAATAGTAATTCTAGCAATAGTTCTACCAAATCATCACAAATCGGAAATTGGGCTCGTAGGGTTCATCCCCATGCCCTAAGACGTTAATACTACTCACAAATCATATTGCTAATGAAAGAATAATCAATATAAATAGCAATGGAATTCATAGCAATAATCAAAATAACAATAAAAATAGGATTTTTAATGAAGAGGGAGACAAACCAATGTAGCTCTCCAAGAATCCAACAAAATAGCACTTTTCTCTCCTCTCCAATCACAAGAATAAAACTCTAAAAAGTTTAATCTAAAAAAGGCTGCCAAAAGCAAGGAAGAAGCTCCTAAAACTAGGTTAGAATCTGGGGTTAAATACCCCCCAAAACTGCACAAAAATTCGTGACCAAACTGCCCCTGCGTAGCTCCAAAATCGTGATTTCCGCTACAGGCAGCGCTGCTCACTCGGCCGAGTGACAAAAGTCGCTCGGCCGAGTGAGAGACCCTGAGAATTTCCAGTAAGTCTGGGGTCTTGGGGGTCTTCACTTCGGGGGTCACTCGGCCGAGTGAGTTGTCGTCACTCGGCCGATGGGCTTATCTTCACTCGGGCGGTCGACAATTGCCACTCGACCGAGTCGGCCTTCTGCTGCTCAGACTGACGAAAAACAGTAAGTTGGCTCTTTTTGAGGGGCGTCGTCTGAGTGCCACTCGGGCGGACGGGATACGTCACTCGGCCGAGGTGGCTTTGATCACTCCTTATTTTACACTTTTTTCCCGCATGTTTGCATGCCATTTGGATCGCCCAAATCATGTTTTTCACGATATATCGACGATATTGTGATGCTTTTCACGATTTGTTGTTTTTGTCGCATTTCAGGTGATTTGGCGCGATTTGGAGTGATCTCGAGATACGCCTACTCCAGAGTGTCACCGACGACCTCCCCAAGGGGTATTTTGCTGTTGGAGAGGAGCGGAAGAAGAACTGACGTCTCAGGAGCAACGAGGAGGCCAAAACAAGATGTTTGGGCATGTTTTGTGTCCCACTCGGCCGAGTGGAGGAGCCACTCGGCCGACCAGCGAGACACCGCTCGGCCGACCAGATCGGATACGTTTTATACGTGCACTCGGCCGAGCGACGGAGACCACATCGGCCGAGTGACGAGATCCCGTCTGCCCAAGTGGCGCCCTGACGAAGCCATTCAAAAATCACCAACTTACTGTTTTTCGGCTGCCTGAGCTTCAGAAGACCCACTCGGCCGAGTGGATAATCCCGACCGCCCGAGTACCAAGAAGCCATCGGCCGAGTGACGAAAACTCACTCGGCCGAGCCGCCCCCGAAGTGAAGACCCCTAAAGATCGAGACTTACTGGAAAATTACAGGGTTTCTCACTCGGCCGAGCGACTTTTGTCACTCGGCCGAGTGCGACGCGCTGCCTGTAGCGAAAATTGCGGATTTCAGGCTGCGCAGGGGTATTTTGGTCATAGTTTTTGGACGATTTTGGGGGGTATTTAACCCCTGTTTTTACCCTAGTTTGGAGGGAGCTTTTCTCTTAGATTTTTGCAGCTTTTTAGGTTTACTTTTTAGTTTTATTCTTGTGATTGGAGAGAGGACTAAAGTTGATTTTTTGTTGGATTAATTGAAGAACTCCATTGGTTTGCCTCTCTCTTCTCTAAAAATTCTATTTTTATTGCATATCTCAATATTGTGATGAATTCTATTGCTTATTTCATTGATTATTCTTGTGTTTGTGCTATGAATTGTGAGTAGTCTCCGCGTCTTGGGGCGTGTGGATGAACCCTACAAGCCCAATTTCATATTTGTGATGAATTGGTAGAAATTTTGCTAGAATTGTTGTTTAGGGATTAGTTTGGGATCGATTTACTACGGATATCTAGGAGTTCATACCGATTGGGATTTGCAAGAGATTGGATCCCAATTCGATAGGAAACCCTAGAAATCCGAATTGGGTTGGAATCGAATTTTGTAGTATCGGTTTGCAAGAGATTGGACCGATACTAAGGTTTCCGGTTGCAATTCCGTGCCGATACCCGTTTGCAAGAGATTGGACGGGTAGGAACTATCCCAACCTAGGTCGCGGGCCGAGTTTGCAAGAGATTGGGCTCGGTACGCGATTGAACGATGATGTTGATCCTAATGCTAGCTTCCCTAGGCTAGGGATTGCAAGAGATTGGACCCAAATCTAGGATAGCTATAGACCGGCAACAGCGCGAGAGCGTGAGCTTGGTTCTACACTCAGCTGCAACTAGTTCATCCAAAATCTTATTCTAGCAATTTTGATACCGACGAACCACATTTACGAAATACGGTGAGTAGCGAGAATTCCCCATTCCCTAGACGTTCTTTATTTGATTTGATATTTCCACATTTTGTCTGACGATTGTGACAGGATCGCCAAAGGAAAATTTCTCTCTTCTTAAATAGCCAGGTTGATTGGAACAAGCACGGTCATTCGTCCTCCCTGTGTTCGATATCCCGCTCGCCTCTATACCGTGCGCTTGCGGTAAAACTACAACCGTTCTTTGGGTTACATCCCGGAGCGATCAAGTTTTTGGCGCCGCTGCCGGGGAGGGCATTTTGACGGTGTTCGTCATCGACCACCCGGTTACTTCTTCTTTCTCTCTTTCTTTACTTTCTTCTATTTGCATATTCTCCCTGTATTTTGCATAAGGTCTTTACAGGAAGAATGGAGGATGCAATGTCAACAATAGAACTCGGTCAGGAAGACTATGACTCCTTCACAGACCTCCTTAAGGAGCTTATCGACGAGGTCCACGCTACCGGATCTTTCGCTATCGGTGTCAAGGACCCCGACGAACAACTGTTTGCTAGTTTCGTGATGGACCAGATCTCCCCGGAGGGGACTATCGGGGCAGTGTCAGAGTTGACGTGATCGACGACAAATTATATTTCGAAGACGGTAGAACAAATGTCGAAGAACACTATACTCCCGAAGAATCCTTCGAGCAAACCGACATTCAGGGAGTTGCACTCTATGACGCTCACTCTTGCTTTTATGAATCGTCTGATGTGTTTCTTGATTCCAGGCACGAACCGGAACAGGGTGAAGGTTCAGACGATGCTAGCACAGAATCGGAGAGCGTCTATTTCGATGCATCGTCCTCACTAAGTAGTGAGTCTGACTATTCACAAGAGAGCGCGCCACCTGAGCACGAGCTAGACCCGGTTGACAAGGAAGAAGCCAAACTCATGCGAGCTGATGAAGTAGAAGGAGCGGCGCCTACTCAGGTAGAACTCAAACAATTACCTCCGAATCTAAGGTACGCCTTTTTGGGTAACAAATTAACTTTTCCGGTGATAGTAAACTCCCACCTCACGCCAGAACAACTTGAAAAACTCCTAGACGTTCTTAGGAGCCATAAAGATATCCTTGGCTACACTATCTCCGATCTAAAAGGGATAAGCCCTAGGCTTTGCACTCATAGGATCCATTTGGAGGATACTGACGCCACCTCCATAGAACCTCAAAGGCGGTTAAACCCTAATATGAAGGAGGTGGTTAAAAAGGAAATCCTAAAATTGCTCGACGCCGGTATTATTTATCATATCTCTGACAGTAGATGGGTTAGCCCCGTTCACGTCGTCCCCAAGAAAGGGGGGATGACTGTCATAAAAAATGAAAAAGGTGAGCCCATATCTACGCGCACCGTCACGGGATGGAGAATGTGCATTGACTATAGGAAACTCAATAAAGCCACCCGAAAGGACCATTACCCATTGCCCTTCATTGATCAAATGCTTGAACGCCTTGCAAAACATAAATACTTTTGCTATCTAGATGGGTATTCGGGATTCTTCCAAATCCCTTTGCACGAAGATGACCAAGAGAAGACAACTTTCTCTTGTCCCTATGGCACCTATGCCTACCGTAGGATGCCGTTTGGCCTTTGTAATGCTCCCGCCACCTTTCAGAGATGTATGACATCCATATTTTCCGATTACATTGAAAATATTATGGAAGTTTTTATGGATGATTTCTCGGTTTATGGAAGTGAGTTTGACTCTTGCTTGGAAAATCTTACTAAAGTCCTAAAAAGGTGCCAACAAAACAATCTCACTCTCAATTGGGAGAAGTGTCACTTCATGGTCACGGAAGGTATAGTTCTCGGACACCTTGTCTCTTCGAGAGGAATTGAGGTAGATAAAGCAAAGATTGAGGTAATCGAGAAACTCACTCCTCCTATTAATGTCAAGGGCATTAGAGGTTTTCTTGGTCACGCGGGGTTTTACCGCCGCTTCATCAAGGATTTCGCCTCGATTGCCCGACCACTTACTTCCTTGCTCGCTAAAGATATTCCTTTTGTTTTTTCAGGAGATTGCTTGCAAGCCTTCAACACCTTGAAGGAAGCACTAGTCTCCGCGCCCATCATACAACCACCGGATTGGAGCCTTCCTTTTGAGCTAATGTGTGATGCTAGCGACCAAGCCATTGGAGCGGTGTTGGGACAAAGAAAAGATAAGAAGCTTCATGCGATATACTATGCGAGCAAGACATTGGATGACGCGCAGAAAAACTACACAACTACCGAGAAAGAGCTTCTAGCGGTCGTCTATTCCATAGAGAAGTTTCGCTCCTACCTCCTCGGTTCCAAGGTGATTGTCCACACCGACCATGCGGCATTGAAGTATCTTTTAAACAAGAAGGAGGCCAAACCTCGGTTGATTAGGTGGATACTCTTGTTGCAAGAAATCGACTTAGAGATCAGAGACAAGAAGGGTACGGACAATGTCATGGCGGATCATTTATCTAGGCTCATTCGCGACAAGGAGGATGAGAGTTTGCCTATCGACGACACATTCGTGGATGAGAGGCTATATGCCATAAGGACCGGAGAGGTCCCTTGGTACGCAGACTTCGTCAACTACTTGGCTTGTGGAATTAAACCGCATGGGATGCCCACACATCAAAAGAGGAGATTTCTTCATGAAGTCCGTAGCTATTTCTGGGAAGATCCATACCTCTTCAAGATATGCAAGGATAGCGTCATTCGGAGGTGTGTTTCTAAAGAGGAGGCGACATCCATCATTTTGCATTGCCACGGTCTACCATGCGGAGGACATCATGCCGCCTCTAAAACTACCGCTAAGATTTTGCAGAGCGGGTTCTTCTGGCCGACAATGTTTAAAGACACCCACGACTTTGTAAAGGGGTGCGATAGATGCCAACGGACCGGAAATATCTCCAGGCGCAATGAGATGCCAATGAGGCCCATCCAAGAAATTGAGCTTTTTGATTGTTGGGGAGTAGACTTCATGGGACCATTTCCGTCGAGCAATGGCAACAAATACATCCTATTGGCCGTCGACTATGTCTCCAAATGGGTGGAAGCAATTGCCACCCCTACTAATGATGCAAGGGTCGTCTCC
This sequence comes from Scilla litardierei, assembly GCA_030789695.1. NCBI lineage: Eukaryota > Viridiplantae > Streptophyta > Magnoliopsida > Asparagales > Asparagaceae > Scilla > Scilla litardierei. Next base: position 47,468,358 of record CM061142.1, read on the forward strand.
AAGTTCTTCAAGCAAAATATCTTCCCGCGCTTCGGAGTGCCTCGTACCTTGATAAGCGACGGGGGGAGCCACTTCATAGAGAACAAGTTTGAAGCCATGCTAAAGAAGTACGGAGTAAACCATAGAGTTGGCATGGCATATCACCCCCAGACAAGCAGCCAAGTGGAAGTCTCAAATAGAGAGATCAAGCAAATTCTTGAGAAGACCGTGGATCGATCTAGAAAGGATTGGTCAATGAAGCTAAACGATGCTCTATGGGCATATCGCACGGCCTTTCGCACTCCCATCGGTACGACACCGTTCCGACTAGTTTATGGGAAGGCTTGCCACTTGCCGGTAGAGTTGGAACACCGCGCATATTGGGCCATCAAGACCTTTAACTACGACTACAAGAGTGCGGTGGTGAGGCGACTCTTGGACATCAACGAGCTTGATGAAATAAGGAGAGACGCCTACGAGAGCTCGAGAATTTACAAAGAAAGGACCAAGATTCTCCACGATGCCCGCATAACCGTCACAGACTTCAAGGTAGGAGACAAGGTCTTACTCTATAATTCCCGGCTCCGACTATTTCCCGGAAAGTTGAGGTCACGTTGGTCCGGACCTTTCACCATTAAGAATATACAACCGGGAGGGGCCTTCGAGTTGGAAAGTAAAGACGGGGCCTCGTTCAAGGTAAATGGTCAGAGACTCAAGCATTATTCCGAGGGAGTCCCAACGGGAGAAATCAATAGAATATATCTACTTAAGGGACGGCCGGATGATCTTTCATACCTCCTTGATGAGGTAATTGAGGAGGCGACCCCCCACTCGATTGGCGCTCTTTTCGAGGATTTCGAGGATGGCCCGGATTTAGGCCAAGATGAGAAGATAGATGATTCCCCCGACCTCTCCACTGAAAATGATGAAGGCGACGCTGATGTCACAAGGATTCGAGAGCTCTGCAAGCTCTCGAAATTGAAGTCTCCGAAGAAAGCTCCGCCGATACGGAAATCGGCGCCACCGGTGAAGCCGTTGACCGGAGCAAACGTTAGCTTGGGGGAGCCTCCCCCCAACACTATTCGAGACGGGAGACCACCGAGGGAGAACACGCCGCCGCCACTTCCGAATCCAAGCGTTCTCCCCGAAAAGTTTGATGGGTGCATCTCATATGCACCAAACATCCCGCATTAATTGAAAATCATAGGGGGTCAAGCTCACGACCTTAAATGAGCGCTTGTCGGGAGGCAACCCGACGGTTATTGCTTTATTTTTACTTTCTCTTTATTTTTGTTTTAGAAATTTTTAGTGTTTCGAATCGTTCGCCCAAAAATTTTGTGATAACGGGTCCTATTTTTCTTGACAGGAGAGGAGATAGGTAAATCCATCATGAGGAGGATGAACGAGACGACGAGGAGCACCCCAGGAAGGCGCTCGATGCTTAGGAGGAAGATGAAATCGACTGGAGGAAGAAAGACGGAGTTTAGAGCCCAAACGAAGACAAACAGCAAAAGACAAGGCTCACTCGACCGAGCATACTAGTCACTCGGCCGAGTACACAAGTTCGTCCGGCCGAGCCGCTCACGAACGAGGGAAGTCTGCTGTACCCAACTCTCTGTTTAATTTCCTGATTTCAGTATAACTGCTACTCGGCCGAGTATATATATTCACTCGGCCGAGTAAAACGGATACGCTCCTAGGGCGAGTCTTGCCGAGTAGCTTGAGCCACTCGGCCGAATGGACTTACTCCACTCGGCCGAGGCTGGCAAGGCCACTCGGCCGAAGCGTAAGCGGGGAGGAATTTTCTATTGATCTCACTCGGCCGAGTGACTAAGTCACTCGGCCGAGTCGTAACTTTTGCTATATAAAGGGCCGAGGGGGGCACGTTTTTCGAAACGGAAAAATCGCAACCGTCCCGACCCTTCAGCTCCCTCGCCCGCTCGCACCCCCCACTCGCCCGGCCGACCACCCTCGCGCCGCCGCTCGGCCAGCCACCGCCGGCCGAGCTCCGCCGCGCCTCGCCCGAGTCGCCGCCGGCGGCCATCTTCTCCGGCCACCTCCGGTATCGCCTATTTCGCCTTTTTCTCCTCTTTTTGTGTATTTTTCAAGGATCCATGTGCTTAACGACCCCCAAACCCAAATTAATTTCTATATCTATCTATTATACCCCTAATGCTCCATACGTTTTGAATATTACCCGCTGATATCTCCATTTCATTCGCAGGTTGTTTTTGTGAGCTTAGGGGAGCCCAGGGGAGCTTCTAGGGACCGATTCGGGCTTCGCGGAGGCGCTGTCTTCGCACGCTTCCATTGCTTAGCACTCGCGGCGTGTCGGGGTATACTCTTTCCTCTATTTTTCACATGCCGCACTTTTCACGTTTTCCGACGCGCGCTCGGGGCCGATATGCCGCCCCGGACACGGCCGCGGTCGAAGAGAGCTTCCGCCAAGCGGAAGCGGTCGGATGATGCCGGCCCCTCCCACGAGTTGGAGGACTCTCCTCCGCCTTCTCCCACACACGCCGTCCACCCAGCACAGCCTGCAGGCCCCGCACACCCCGCACAGCCTGCAGGGCCCGCACACCCCCACACAGCCGCTCCCTGCCGCTCCACAGGCACCACCTCCGGCTCCACTTATCGGGCCGCTGGGGATCACGTTCCGAGACGACGCACACCACGTCGCTTTCGAGCGTATCTCCCAGCGCTCGATCGTACCCTCCAGGTTTGCACACCTTGCCGACCTAGGATGCCTGGGGGTACTAGAGGGGATGCTCACGTTGTACGACAACGTGGGCTGGCGAGATTTCTTTCAGGTGTCGACGGACACGTTTACCCGTCCGACACTTGAGGTACTTAGTTCGATCGCCCGGACCGACGAGGGATGCTCGTTTCGGTTCATGAACCGGGAGTGCCAGGTCACTCTCGGTATGATGAGAGCATTTTTCTCGTGGCCCGATGTCCCCGGGGCCGATCTAGGTTACGCCCCCACCCATATCCCCCCACCTTCCTTCGACGCCGGTGCCTTCTGGGCCCGGATTACGGGTCTTCACACTGCCTTTGACCCTAGTAGGGCCAAGGCCTCGGCCATTGTCCAGACCTGCCTCTGTATAGCTCAGCGCCTTATGGCGACGACCTTTTTGGCCAGATATGAGCCGGGCACGATGTCCACGCCAGAGCTCTACATGCTCTACGTGATGACACGGCCCAGAGTTCTATCTAGGGATGGCGATGAGCTGGTCCCCGCCGTCGTGATTGATGTCGCGGCTTGGTTTTTGGACCGCATCATTGTATCGGTGGGCGCTCGCTCACCGATATGCTGCGGTGGCCTGATCGCCTTGCTTGCCCTTATGACCGGCGAGGACTTCCCTGACGACCTGCGACGAGCACCGGGCCCCACTTCTCTGTCGATTGATGTTATGGCCTGGATGAAGATGCTTTGTCCGCACGGTGAGCGACACTGGGTCTGGTTGCACGGCCCTTACGGTGCCGATTTCATGATTCTTCCGAGCCCCGCTCGGACTCAGATTACACCAGCCCATGTGGACTGGCTCCCTGCGATGGATGTTCTCATCCCCGCTGCTTACGTGCTAGAGGCCGAGGAGGCCGAGCAGGCCCACGCTGCCCATGCTGCCCCCGCAGACCCTGTTGCACCTGCCGAGCCTGCTGCCCATGTTGACCCCGTGGCCCCTCAGCCTATCCCCGATGTTTCCGATGCTCCAGACACCTCTGTCCACACCTCTGTCGGTGTCGGGAGTACCTTAGCTAAGCCCACTTCCGCTGCTTCCACGCCTGTCACCACTACCACTGGCCCTCTGTCTGCCGAGCCCGTTTCTTCTGCCCCACCCAAGCGCCCGCCGACCGTAGTTGAGTGCGGAGAGCCCTCTGTCCCCACTGCTGCTGTATTTTCCGAGAGTGTCGTGGCGTCTGTCCACACTTCTGTGCCACCGACCTCTCCGACCGCCTCGCTGCCACTTTTGTATTCTTCTTTCGCTGCTGCTGCCTCCACTTCCCACCGTCCTGCCCAGCCTCGCACTGAGGCCAGGCCCACATTTGCGAGCGCAGCACCTTTCGTTCCCCTACCCGCTGAGCCCGTTACCTATGCCACCAGAGTACGCCAGCCCCGACCTGCACAGCCCCGACCGGTGCGTCCCTCTACACCACCTCCCCCTGACACTGTACTTCAGAGCATTCGGGCTCTCGAGGGGGCGGTGAGTGGCCTCAGAGGCGACCTTCGGACCCTGTCCGCCACCGTCACTGCGATGGCTGGCCGCTTTGACCTGCTCCCGCACATTCACTACTGCCTTACCCAGGTCCTGGAGCGTCTCCCACGCGTACCCCCGCCCACCCAGTAGGTTCCCACCCCCACTTCCACACACACACAGCATGCTACCACTCCCACACCCACACCCGCTCAGCGGCCTGTCCAGCCACCACCACCTCCTCCGCCTCAGGACGGAGACGGAGCAGCACCACCTTCTTAGGCACCCTTGATGCCATAGATTATTTTTGCCGTTGTGCTGCCTGTTTCTGCTGGGTCCTGTTGCATTTTTGTCCACCCCCCACCCTCACTTATTTTGGGATTCTCATTCTGATCGTATCTTTATATATCTTTTTTAGGAGAGAGGGAGAGTGTTTGGTGCCCCACCATTATATCTGTATCACTCCATATCTGCATGCATCATGTCCGCATCATATTTTTCGTTTCATTATTTTTCCTTTTTTTTTCTTTTTTTTTCTTTTCCTTCCATCATGCATGCATCCTCACTTACCCCTCACATTACTTGTCTCTCGGTGTGCCCCACTTTGCACATTGAGGACACTGTGCCATTTAGCTTGGGGGAGTGAGTTCTCACGTTCTTTTTCGATTTGCCACCTTTATTTTTAGTTTTTCACACCATTTTCCGCTTTTGCACTTATTTTCATCATTTTTCTTTTTATTTTACCATGCATCACGTTTTTCCTATTTTTCTGTGTGTCGCATTGTGAATAGTTCTATTTTCCATTTATCTTTATTTCCTTTTTCCTTTTCATCTCATGCTAGAGATGACTTTTCTATGATGATGATGACGTGGAGTTAGCTTACTCTATTTGCATGCTATATTTGTCATGTCTTAGACTTTATTTCTGATATCATATGCTATGACTTGCCTTGCATTTAGAGATAGTAACCCACACCTTTTCCACATGAAAATGGATGAAATTTTATTATTAGCTGAGTCTGAATATTCATATGTATGCTATCACAGAAAACACACCAAGATTCACGCATTGAATGCCTATATCTGGAGTACCGATTTCTTTTCCTATATCACTTCTGTATGCATGAATTGTACATTTCACTTCAGGATGATTGAATGATGTTAGCCATGATAAATCTGGATTAGTTAGCTTTTTTGTGATCGAAACTGAGTAGATTTGATTACCCTGCTGAAGTTGTCGTGCATGTCTTATAGAGTGAACCGAGAGATATATCTATTTCTTCCTCCACAAATCTTGAACATCATTTCTCTACTTTTAAAATCATTGGTGAATCTCCCCTTAGCGATTCTATTATATGGCATTTCCCCCGCTATTAATTCCTAGCTCCAAATTTCTTATTCAAAAAAAAGAGATGAGAAAATATTCTTGTATATCATTATCTCTCTTTGAGTTGGGATCGTTGTGTGTATATGCTATATCAAAAAAAAAGAGAAAAGAAAAAAAAGAGGGAAAAATCCTCAATAAAAGATCCCATCTCACTTTCTTTCTTTCTTCTCTCTTTTCGTGTTCATTTTCATTGCTTTTGGAGCTTTATAAAAATGGGGATGTGAATATTTTTTATGCCACCATGCTTATAGATAAGCTTGGGGGAGGGAATCCATTGATGTGTGAGAGAGTGACTACTTGACGTTGCACGACAACCTAGGCTAAGTAATATTCTATACTCGGTGAGATTGTTTCTAGCTTTATGAAATCCAGAAATCTAAGCCTAGCATTCATATCATGAAATCCACACTTTTCTATTCTCTCTATTCTATTGTGTGATACTCTTATACTCCTCATAGAAAGCATTCAATTGAAAAGTGTGTGATCTGCGATTTGTATACCGCTTTAAATGATTCAGACGATGCTAATTCTAAAATTATTCCGTTTTTCATGATTGTATCGTTGTTCGTCGGGTTTTCTATTTCTATTTGCACTATTATACTATGATATCAAAATAAAACTCTTTGACATGTATTTCTCATTCAGTGCATGCTATTTGAGCGAGCGAAACCCACGTCCTGAGAAAATGATCTAGCAGCTTACCTCTTCGCTTCTTTCTTTCTTCTTCGTTTTTATTTTTTTTTTCGTTTTCCATTCTTCTCCGTTTTTCATTTTTCATTTTTCGCCGTTTTCATTTTCCGAATCCACCGGGTTCGCCTTTTACTTATCTTCCTCGAGGACGAGTAAGAGGTAAGCTTGGGGGATTTTGATCACTCCTTATTTTACACTTTTTTCTCGCATGTTTGCATGCCATTTGGATCGCCCAAATCATGTTTTTCACGATATATCGACGATATTGCGATGCTTTTCACGATTTGTTGTTTTTGTCGCATTTCAGGTGATTTGGCGCGATTTGGAGTGATCTCGAGATACGCCTACTCCAGAGTGTCACCGACGACCTCCCCAAGGGGTATTTTGCTGTTGGAGAGGAGCGGAAGAAGAACGGACGTCTCAGGAGCGACGAGGAGGCCAAAACAAGCTGTTTGGGCATGTTTTGTGTCCCACTCGGCCGAGTGGAGGAGCCACTCGGCCGACCAGCGAGACACCGCTCGGCCGACCAGATCGGATACGTTTTATACGTGCACTCGGCCGAGCGACGGAGACCACATCGGCCGAGTGACGAGATCCCGTCCGCCCGAGTGGCGCCCAGACGAAGCCATTCAAAATCGCCAACTTACTGTTTTTCGGCTGCCTGAGCTTCAGAAGACCCACTCGGCCGAGTGGATAATCCCGACCGCCCGAGTACCAAGAAGCCATCGGCCGAGTGACGACAACTCACTCGGCCGAGCCGCCCCCGAAGTGAAGACCCCTGAAGATCGAGACTTACTGGAAAATTACAGGGTTTCTCACTCGGCCGAGCGACTTTTGTCACTTTGCGCTGCCTGTAGCGAAAATTGCGGATTTCAGGCCGCGCAGGGGTATTTTGGTCACAGTTTTTGGACGATTTTGGGGGGTATTTAACCCCTGTTTTTACCCTAGTTTGGAGGGAGCTTTTCTCTTAGATTTTTGCAGCTTTTTAGGTTTACTTTTTAATTTTATTCTTGTGATTGGAGAGAGGACTAAAGTTGATTTTTGTTGGATTAATTGAAGAACTCCATTGGTTTGCCTCTCTCTTCTCTAAAAATTCTATTTTTATTGCATATCTCAATATTGTGATGAATTCTATTGCTTATTTCATTGATTATTCTTGTGTTTGTGCTATGAATTGTGAGTAGTCTTCGCGTCTTGGGGCGTGGGGATGAACCATACAAGCCCAATTTCATATTTGTGATGAATTGTTAGAAATTTTGCTAGAATTGTTGTTTAGGGATTAGTTTGGGATCGATTTACTACGGATAGCTAGGAGTTCATACCGATTGGGATTTGCAAGAGATTGGATCCCAATTCGATAGGAAACCCTAGAAATCCGAATTGGGTTGGAATCGAATTTCCGTAGTATCGGTTTGCAAGAGATTGGACCAATACTAGGGTTTCCGGTTGCAATTCCGTGCCGATACCCGTTTGCAAGAGATTGGACGGATAGGAACTATCCCAACCTAGGTCGCAGGTCGAGTTTGCAAGAGATTGGGCTCGGTACGCGATTAAACGATGATGGTGATCCTAATGCTAGCTTCCCTAGGCTAGGGTTTGCAAGAGATTGGACCCAAACCTAGGATAGCTATAGACCGGCAACAGCGCGAGAGCGTGAGCTTGGTTCTACACTCAGCTGCAACTAGTTCATCCAAAATCTTATTCTAGCAATTTTGATACCGACGAACCACATTTACGAAATACGGTGAGTAGCGGGAATTCCCCATTCCCTAGACGTTCTTTATTTGATTTGATATTTCCATATTTTGTCTGACGATTGTAACAAGATCGCCAAAGGCAAATTTCTCTCTTCTTAAATAGCCAGGTTGATTGGAACAAGCACGGTCATTCGTCCTCCCTGTGTTCGATATCCCGCTCGCCGCTATACCGTACGATTGCGGTAAAACTACAACCGTTCTTTGGGTTACATCCCGGAGCGATCAGGCTTCTGATGCTCGGCCGAGTGCACACTTGGAGCGTGTCCGATCTGGCCGGCCGAGCGGGGTCTCGCTGGTCGGCCGAGTGACTCCTTCACTCGGCCGAGTGAGACACTGAAATTGCCCATTCTGAGTGTCTTTACCTCCTCGTCGCTCCTACGACGTTCTTTATTCTTCCGCCCCTCTCCAATCTCAAAATACCCCTCAGGGAAGTCTTCGGTGACACTCCGGAGAAGGTGTATCTCGGAATCACTCCAAATCGCTCCAAATCTCCTGAAATACGACAAAAACAACAAATCGTGAAGAGTATAGCAATATTGTCGATAAATCGTGAAAAACGTGATTTGAGCGATCTAAATGGTATGCAAACATGCAGAAAAAAGGTGTAAAATATGGAGTGATCAGTTCCTCCCCAGCCTCCACCTCCTATCATCACTGATCTTGTTGTCCATCCTGGTGTCTCTGCCACTGAGGGTGTTGCTGCTGCTCCCCCTCCTCCAGAGGATGATCCCATTGTCGCAGAGTCAGCTTCTCCCTCTGCTGCACCTGAGGACACTCACTCATAGATTTTTTTTGGAGAGTTTATGAGTTTTATATGTATGATGGATATATTTTGTAGTGATGATGTCTGAGAGTATCATGATGTATTTTTCTTGAGTCACATGCATGATGTATTTTGATTTTTTTGATGAACATGGTGATGTTCATATGACTTTGTACTCATGTGACCGTTTATATATATGATGTTGCAGTTTCTTAGTCTGTTTCATACATTGTATGATTGCTTATAGTATCTGTGTGAATTTTGAGATATTGTCTCCATATATGATGTATTCTTCATGTGATGTGATTTGAGACAATATGTTCTCTTAGTGTATCTCAAATGTTGATATTGGACTTCCATTCCTCTATTCACATAAGCTTATGATGTGGTTTTATGAGTTTTTAGTTTTACATAACTTTAAACTCTCTGATTGTTGATAGTTTTTATTTAGCACGATTGTTGTGGTTATTTTTCTCCCACCTTTTGGATAATGCCATAGGGGGAGAGAAATAAATATATAGATTCATAATGAATGTGCTAAGTATATACTAATAACACTTGAATCTAAGATTGAAGTTGCCTTAGATTTAGGGGGAGTAAGATACAATGAATAGGGATTTTAAATCCTAGATTTCATGAGTTCTTTTCATTCATGCATATCTTACTCATTTGCTTCAATTGATATGTAGATGCCCAAATATTTATTGACTAACTTGATTGGCATTTATGTAGGGGGAGTAAGTATTTGATAAGCACAATTATTTATCTTTTTGTTTTGTTTGTTTGTCATCATCAAAAAGGTGGGAGAATATTGAGTATTGGACTTCTCCCTACTTGGTGTTAATGATGAGCAAACATAAATACTTGTGAATAATCCCCTATTTTGCAGTTAATCTATTGCCTAAGCTTATTATGAAGATCTACTAGTAATGGATGACACTCAAAGATCATTGAAGGCAAATGAAATGGATTGGATGATTGTAGATGGTGATTGAAGCTCCATGAAGACTTAAAGCTCATGCATTGGATATAAGAGAGAATTTGTCAAATGCAATTTCCTTATTTCTCTTCTAGTATGTAGCTTAGAAGTAGAACATTATTGGAGTACACACATATCTTCATTTCAGTCTTAGGATATCATTAGATCAATCATCCTTAGACTCCAATTCATTTTTATATTGATTGTGCATGTATTGTTTATAACAGTCGACTGGTGAACATTTTACAGTCGCCAGTCTTAAAAATAGTCGACTGTGTTTTGTTCTACAGTTGACTGTTATGCACAAACTTTTACAGTCTAGTTTTGGGCTTCTCTGTTTCAATTCTTACAGGCGACTTATGAATGATTCACAGGCGCCTATCCAAGTGACAGCCGATTGTGTTTTGTTAATCAGTCGTCTATCTTTCTATAGCCCAAAGTCTATTTATCTGATTACTCTGGTCAGTCGACTTATGTTGGATTTACAGTCGACTGTCCAATGGAACAGTCGACTATCAATGCTACAACAGTCGTCTGTCTGTGAGCCAATTTGTTGACTCAACTCTCTGGAAAATCTCAGGGTTTTGACAGTCGTCTGTAGAAGGATTTACGGTCGCTTGTTCTGATTAACAGTCGACTGTCCTCTCTTCATCAGTCGTCTGTCTTGTTATCCCAGATGTTTTCCAGAATTCTTCAACTTACCCTCTTACAACCAGTCGCCTGCAGTATGATTTACAGTCGCATGTTGGTTCAACAGTCGACTGTCTATGCCTCATCACTCGACTGTCCACGTGGTAAGTTACCGTTATGAATTCTTACCTACCCTCTCTGACTGTGCAGTAGTTGACTATCGCGAGCCTAGATTCTATCCGTTGAGTGTTTCCTCACGGATTTCAAAGAGGTTTTGCTGAATTCGTTTGTAGGGCTTTGAGAAACCTATATAAGGAGCCTCTACTGTTCCATTGACAGGTTACTTAGTCACTCACTCATTCATTCAAGCTTTCATTCTAAAGATCAAAGCTCTCAAGCCCTAAAGCCCTAAGAATTCCTATCTTCAATCTCTTGCTCTCCAACCTAGAACCAAAGAGATATCTTCTAGGTAATTGGTGCAGTCAAGAGAAAGGGCTTTCCTCTCTTCCAAGAGAGTCTTTCAACACACAACACTCTTCTCCTTCAAGTTCTACTTCAAGGCATAGGTGATTGTAAGTGTTGCTTTCATATTTCATAACTTTCGTTATTTGAATTTACTCTTGGGTTGTGAGAGTGGTTTGCTCTCCCAAGTTGTGGGAGTCAAGGTCAATCCATTGTATTTCGATTTCACTTGTAGGGTTGCTACAAGTGGGTTTTAAGGGAACCTCAAGTTAGGGTTCTAACTTGAGTATTCGGTTGTTAACCGGGTGGAAGGGACGTAGGATTACCGGGAACAAGTCGGGAAGTGACTTGGGTAATCCGAACCCTTGAAACATCCTTGCGTTTGCATTTGTTTCATTTTGGGTTTATTTCTATTCCGTACAATTTTGTTGGTTAGGAATTTAAGTTGGTGTAACTATCTTTTTAAATTGCTTAAACACTATTCAACCCCCTTCTAGTGTTTTCTCCATAGCCAGGGTCCTTACAATCACGATACATTTTGGTGTCTCTAGGATGGATAGAATAAGGTGAGCTATGAGCTTCTTTCAACAGTTCATCCCGAATGTCACCTGATGGCATACAAATCATGCTCCCAAAACGTAGAGACCCATCCTCATGAATATAGAAATCATTACGAAGTCCGGCCTCTGCCTGCTCCCAAATCTTCTTCAACTTCGCATATCTAGACTGGGCTGCCTTGATCCTTTCAACCAAATCGGATTGAACCTGTAAGTTCATCATTATCACTGACAAACCAGGTAAGACAACTTCAATCTTCATCTGCCGAATATCACCAAGAAGTTCTCTCTGTACCGTCAACATCATCACTGTTGGCATGCGACTAAGAGCATCAAGCACTTTGTTGACTTTTCCAGGGTGATACTGAAGATCCATATCATAATCAGCCATCAACTCGAGCCATCTGCACTGCCTCATATTCAGCTCTTTTTGAGTGAACACATACTTCAAACTCTTATGATCCGTGTATATCTTTACACATTCACCCAAAATAAAATGCCTCCATAACTTCAATGCAAATACCACTGCAGCTAATTCCAAGTCATGCATAGGATAGTTCCTCTCATGCGTCTTCAACAATCTAGAAGCATAAGCTACTACCCTACCATGCTGATGGAGAACACATCCCAATCCTCTGCCTGATGCATCAAAAAAATCGCATATCCACCTGAACGGTCTGGTATCGTCAGGATAGATGCAGTGATCAATCTATGCTTCAATTCATCAAATGCTCGCTGACATTCCTCTGACCAGTTGAAAGCAACATTCTTCTTTGTTAGATGAGTCATCGGTGCAGCGATCCTTGAGAAATCCTTGATGAACTTTCTATAGTACCCAGCCAATCCCAAGAAACTTTTGATCTCTGTGACTGACTTAGGAACTGGCCACTTCTCTACTGCCACAACCTTTTCTGGATATACAGCTTTCCCATCTTCAGACACAATATGTCCCAGAAAAGTAATCTTGTGTAATGCCCTACGTAGCTACTGCACAAGTACTAGAGGGGGGTGAATAGTACTTTAAAATAATTAAGAAGATAATTCCTAATTATCTTGCAAACTCAACCAACAATGCTGAAAATGCGGAAATGTAAATATAGACAACAAAGAAAACAATCGCAAACAGACGATATAACGGGTTCGGATCCACCCAAGTCTTCCCGACTTGTTCCCGGTGATCCTACGTCCCAAACACCCGGATCCCCTCCGGATACTTGAGTTAGAAACTTCTAACTCAAATTTGCACTATGAAATATGGAGAGCCTCTCATCACGCCTTCAACGCTACCAAGGAGAACGACATCGTAAGGAGGTCGCCGTCGTCATCTTCCTGTCACCGCCACGAGCCGTAGTCGAAGCTGTCCGCCGTCGAAACAGATCACAATCCGAGATAGAGCCGCCGCCGCAGATGCCAACAAGAGAAATCCGTAGCTGATGCAGAGTCCGCTGTCGCCGTCGAACGCCACATCCACGCCCCATCTGCTGCTGACGTGCGTACGCTGAAAGGAGGGAGCTGTCGTCGTCAAAGATCTCCGCTGTCGTCTTTGAAGCGAAGCATCGCTGTTGCTGCCAACGGAGAAGTAGAGGAAGCCACCGGTTACGAAGCCATCATCGGAGAAGCCCACTGCACGAAGACAAAGAAGATCGAAGAGCTCACCGCCGTATCGTCATTAAGCTGCCAGAGATCACGACGCTGTTTGAGCCGCTGAGGAGATCTCCAGCTGCACACCGTCAAGAGGAGCAGCGTCGTTCCCTGAAGAAACCGTCGTCGCCGCTGAGTTCGAAGCCACAGCACGACAGAGCTGCTGTGTAGTCGCTGCGTCTTCGCTGCCTGTGCCGAAGACGACGTCACCACCGGAGTTCGCTGCTGCTGCAAGCCTCGTTGCACCGCCACCGACGAGCTCGCCGTTGAAGACAGTTGCTGCTGCCATCCACCCCTCGCCGTTGACGACAAAGTCCGCACGTCGAAGCTGAATAGAGAAGTCGAAGCCCGAAGCAACTGCATGCCCTAACAATCGTGAGGAGCTCCTACCTCTTGTTGCCGTGAGAGAAGCTTGCAGCCTTCGAAGTAGTTGCGGTCGTCGGAGGAGTCAAGAGCCACGGGTCGCCGCCGGAAGCCTCGTTATTGAGAGGAGCAGTCGTTTGAACTCGAAGCATACGTCGTCGGAGAGGAAAGCAGCGGAGCAGAATTATTTGGCTGACGCGGGCTGAGGAACCAACGGACGAGATTAATTCGTGATCACGCATCAACAGCGGAGAGCAACGTTGCATGCGGAGCTGACGTGGCGGGGTATTTTTAAATGAGCTGCTTTGCGCACAGGCCATTATCTAAAAGGAATGAACTGCGTTTCCTTGTGCACCGACCGCTTTATTCTTAAGGAGTTGCTGAGCGCACAGACTGCAGTTTATTGAGGATTGAACTGAAATTGCTTTACGCACAGACCAGTGCATATCTTGACATCCAGGAGTCGGATTAAGACACCGTTTGCGTCAGATTGGAGCTGACGACGTGCTGATTGACAGAGACGCCTACACAGACATAAACTGAGCATTTCTATACTCTTAAACTCTTTAATTTGTGTCTTAGTGTAACGTTCTCTGTGGGGAAACTTTTACCATTTTATGGTGACTATTTTGGGACTTGTCTAGTTGGGACTAGACAAGTGGGACCCAGCTAGTTTGGGACTAGCTGGTAGAAAGCTTTGCTAGGATTGATAGTGAGAGGAAACACTGTGTGTGGGGTACTGAGAGTCTGGCGAGTGTAGAGACGTAGAGGGCGCTCTGAGCGTGCTCTAACTTGTGACTTTGTACCTATTACACTATTCAATCTAGTATTTTCTTTGGCGGCTGGAGTAGGTCGTTGGGAGGACCGAACCAGGGTAAATCTGCTGTGTACTCTGTGTCTGCATTTTAGTTATTCTGGTTGTGCTATAACTGCGTGTGCTTATTCGTGGGTTGCACGAATTATTTTAAAAGCCTATTCACCTCCCCCCCCCCTCTAGGCTAGGATCCAGATCCAACAAGTGGTATCAGAGCCAGTTTAGAAGATCTAGCCTAGTTTGACCATGGACCACATTGATAGTGCTTTTGCTGAGGGTCAGTCTATTTCCCGACCACCTAGATTTAATGGAGGAGATTATGCTTACTGGAAAAATCGTATGAAAATCTATCTTATTTCTATTGATTATAAAGCTTGGCAAATTGTTGAAAAAGGATATAAATCACCTGTTATCAAGATTGAAAATACTGAGATGCCTAAACCTGATGATAAGTGGGATGATAATGATGGGAAGCTTTATTCTTTAAATGCTAAAGCTATGAATGCTCTTATTTGTGCATTAGATAAATCTGAGTTCAATCGTATCTCACATTGTCTAACTGCGCAGAAAATATGGCATACTTTGGAGGTGACGCATGAGGGAACGTCACAGGTGAAGGAGTCTAGACTTGCACTTCTGAGCACGGAATACGAGGGATTTCGCATGCTACCATCAGAGACGATATCAGAAATGTTTGCGAGGTTCACCAACATTGTCTACAAGTCTAGTTCGCTCGGTAAGCCATATTCTAGCCTTGAGCAGGTGAGGAAGATATTAAGAGCTCTGCCAAGCTCTTTCAGGCCTAAAGTCACTGCCATTAAAGAAGCAAAGGATCTATCGCAGATGAGGGTGGAGGACTTGATAGGTAATTTAATGTCCCACGAGCTTGAATTGCAAAACATGGATAAAAGGGAGAAACCTGAGGAAAAAGAGATAGCTACCAAGCCACTTGCTCTGAAAGCTGACGAAAGTGAAGAAGATGATGATGACATAGCGCTAATGGTCAGAAACTTCAGAAAGTATGTCCAGACCAAGCAAGGAAGAACAGAAATGGCACCCAGGTTTAATCGCTCTAACTTTTTTCAGTCTTCTAAGCAAAATTATGATCAGAATACTACTAATAGAATGACTTGTTTTAAATGCAAGAAAAGAGGACATCGAATGAGGGATTGCCCACATGAGACAGCTCAGGTAGCTAAAGAAAAGAGAAAATCCAAGGTGCTTACTTGGGACATGGATAGCGAAGCTGAGAGCGAGGAGGAGGAACACGAAGCCCATTCATGCATGGCATTGATGGGAATACACAATGAGGTAACTTCTGGTAGTAAAACTGAACTCCTTACTCTTTGTAAAGAAATGCAAGATAAAATAGTAGAGCTTGAATCCACTATAGATGATTATCAAAATGAGAACTTTGAAATGCAACAATCTGAATATGAAATGTCTAAAGAGATTGAAAAACTCAAAATTGATATTGTTGCACGTGACTCTACTATTGATATTCTGAAAAAGGAAAAATCCAGTTGTAATGATGAAGCACCTTGTCTCTCTTGCCCTTCCTTGATGAATAATATTAGCATGCTTAAACTTGATTTGATTAAGCTCGAAACTGAAAAAGACTATGTTATTAGAGAGCTTAATGATAAATTCTGCATGTTGGATAATGATTTTAAAAGAAAAATGGTTGAATTTGAAAAGAAGGAAGAGGAAAACAAGAGAGCTTTTATAAGTAAATGCACATTGCTTGTGGAAGAAAATAGATTGTTAAAATCCAAAGTCTCTAATCTTGAATTAGCCATTAAGAAATTCTCTATGGGAAAACAATCGTTGGATACTATTTTAGAGAATCAATTATATGGCAATAATAGAAGAGGACTTGGATTTGGTTCGAAAAACGTTGAAAAGTCAAAATTCAAAAAATTCCACAATGCACCATCTATTGCGAAGAACTTATATGCAAAGTGCTTTACTTGTGATAGTGTAGGCCACACATCATACTATTGTAAATTTAGGAACACAAATATCAAGTTTAAACAAGTGTGGGTTCCTAAAACTATGTTGGCTAACACTAGTGGACCTTGTTGGATTCCAAGGTCACACTTAACACCTTTCATGTAGGTGTGATGGAGTTTTGGCGAGGAGCAATAAATTCAATGTCTCATTCTTTTAGCTCCTTCGTCAAAAAGCGACGAGAAGGTATAATTTTTATCCCTCTTTGTATTTCATTGCATACCTTCATAGATTTTTTTGTTTGCTTGATTTATTTTGGTTTGTGTGCTTGCATGGATGATTTTTAATGTTTTTATTTCTGAAAAAAATTGAAAACAAAATCAAAAATTCAAAAAAAACTGTGCTTATTGAATCCTCTTATGAATCTCTTGAGTGATATTGTATGAATGATCAATTCTATCCCTTGTAGAAGTCAATTCATTATCGTTGTAGCTACATGAACATGATATTATTCTTTTTAGTAGCCATGACATGTCTCATAAGTTTCAAACTTGACTTCTACACCTACATTTGCACTTTCACGATATTTGACTTTTTAGTACTTTTGGAGATTCTTTTGAAGAATAATGGAAAGTGAATGTAGGAATGATTAATTTCTGAAATTTCTAAGGGATATGATGTGTTTAGCCATGAATTAAAATTGAGCACAAAAGAATGAAAAAAAAAAATTTGCTCCGTATGGAAAATGGATACACTTCATGGCTAATACACAACCCATGAGTATCCAACTTGTGCTACATGGGTAATCATTAGCGTTGGTGTATATAACTCGTCAAGCAATGCCATCCCACATTTAAAAGTCCTTTTAGGCCATGTTTTGGGATTCGGTAACTTGAACTCATCTTTGATGAGGTGGGAAAAATCAATCCTAGTGATATTCATGAAAATTGGAAAATGTGGGTTGATTTGGTTGAATATTTGAAATTGAATCTCCTCTTGTACTTTATTGTCTATATCATTTCACTTACACAAAGGTGGAGGAGTCTTGGTATGAAATTCTATGAACTTGACTTGTCTATTATTTGGATTACTCATGCAAATTGCACGCTACATCTAATAATGATCTATTTTTGCATGGGATATTTTTGTGACTTCATTAATCCACTTTTGGTGATTACAAAGGGGGAGAAAGAAAAGATTTTGACAGCTTTGAGCTTTGATGTTGATATTATTAATTGAAGGGGGAGCTCAAGAGAAGGGGGAGCATGCTATTGTATGCAATTGTATTTGTTATTAGTTTGTGCATGCTGTGGCAATTGTATTGGTTATTAGTTTGTGCATGCCATGTTGTAGTGCTTGACTATTCATGCCATGATTTATATTGCATTACACCCTTCAACACACTTCACACACTCATTCTTATTGATCAAATCTTTTATGGGTTTGTCATCACCAAAAGGGGGAGATTGTTGGAAGCAACGATCTAGGATCTTGGTTTGATGATGACAAACGTGTCGGTATATCTAATGTGTGTGCTCAGTGTGTTTCAGGCTCGAAACAATACATCTAGGCTATTTGGCAGAATTACTATTCGTATAGCACATTGGGTGAGATGGATTGTGTGTGCACAGAGAAGTTGGACTTGGTCCAATGAGGGATGAGTTGGAGCCAATTCTTTTCTAATGGAGATTTATTTAAATCAATTAGAAGATCTTATTCTATCTCATAATCCCTCTTTAATTCAAAATCCCAATCAAAATACAAAATCCCTATCTCTTAGGGATTCTCTCCAAAAACCCTAGGCTATCCTATATAAGCACACACCCTATCAATTGCCTAGGTTGCGACAATACAAAAAATAAAAGAGGGGCTATACAAAATCAAAATAGGGTTGCGGCTATCAAAAAAATTAGAGAGGGTGTGTTACAAAAAAAAGGAAACGAGCGACACCAAGCCAAAAATCAATCCCCGCTCCGATAAAACGTCCAATAGCAGCATCGCCGTCATCATCTTCATGTTGCTCATCACCGTCGTTGAAGATCGCTGAAGTCGGATAGCCTCTCATCATGCCTTCAATGCTGCCATCATCGGAGACCGCCGCTACGACCGCCTTTACAACCCCTGCTGCAGTCGGAGTCCACCAAGGAGAACGACATCGTAAGGAGGTCGCCGTCGTCATCTTCCTGTCACCGCCACGAGCCGTAGTCGAAGCTGTCCGCCGTCGAAACAGATCACAATCCGAGATAGAGCCGTCGCCGCAGACGCCAACAAGAGAAATCCGCAGCTGCTGCAGAGTCCGTTGTCGCCATCGAACGACGCATCCACGCCCCATCTGCTGCTAACGTGCGTACGCTGAAAGGAGGGAGCTGTCGTCTTTGAAGCGAAGCATCGCTGTTGCTGCCAACGGAGAAGTAGAGGAAGCCACCGGTTACGAAGCCATCATCGGAGAAGCCCACTGCACGAAGACAGAGAAGATCAAAGAGCTCACCGCCGTATCGTCATTAAGCTGCCGGAGATCACGACGCTGTTTGAGCCGCTGAGGAGATCTCCAGCTGCACACCGTCAAGAGGAGCAGCGTCGTTCCCTGAAGAAACCGTCGTCGCCGCTGAGTTCGAAGCCGCGGCACGACAGAGCTCTGTGTAGTCGCTGCGTTGTCGCTGCCTGTGCCAAAGACGACGTCACCACCTGAGTTCGCTGCTGCTGCAAGCCTCGTTGCACCGCCACCGACGAGCTCTCCGTTGAAGACAGTTGCTGCTGCCATCCACCCCTCGCCGTTGACGACAAAGTCCGCACGTCGAAGCTGAACGGAGAAGTCGAAGCCCAAAGCAACTGCATGCCCTAACAATCGTGAGGAGCTCCTACCTCTTGTTGCCGTGAGAGAAGCTTGCAGCCTTCGAAGTAGTTGCGGTCGTCGGAGGAGTCAAGAGCCACGAGTCGCCGCCGGAAGCCTCGTTATTGAGAGGATCAGACGTTTGAACTCGAAGCATACGTCGCCGGAGAGGAAAGCAGCGGAGCAGAATTATTTGGCTGACGCGGGCTGAGGAACCAGCGGACGAGATTAATTCGTGATCACGCATCAACAGCGGAGAGCAACGTTGCATGCGGAGCTGACGTGGCGGGGTATTTTTAAAGGAGCTGCTTTGCGCACAGGCCATTATCTAAAAGGAATGAACTGCGTTTCCTTGCACATCGACCGCTTTATTCTTAAGGAGTTGCTGAGCGCACATACTGCAGTTTATTGAGGATTGAACTGAAATTGCTTTACGCACAGACCAGTGCATATCTTGACATCCAGGAGTCGGATTGAGACACCGTTTGCGTCAGATTGGAGCTGACGACGTGCTGATTGACAGAAACGCCTACACAGACACAAACTGAGCATTTCTATACTCTTAAACTCTTTAATTTGTGTCTTAGTGTAACGTTCTCTGTGGGGAAACTTTTACCATTTTATGGTGACTATTTTGGGACTTGTCTAGTTGGGACTAGAGAAGTGGGACCCAGCTAGTTTGGGACTAGCTGGTAGAAAGCTTTGCTAGGATTGATAGTGAGAGGAAACACTGTGTGTGGGGTACTGAGAGTCTGGCAAGTGTAGAGACATAGAGGGTGCTCTGAGCGTGCTCTAACTTGTGACTTTGTACCGATTGCACTATTCAATCTAGTATTTGCTTTGGGGGCTGGAGTAGGTCGTTGGGAGGACCGAACCAGGGTAAATCTGCTGTGTACTCTGTGTCTGCATTTTAGTTACTCTGGTTGTGCTATAACTGCGTGTGCTTATTCGTGGGTTGCACGAATTATTTTAAAAGCCTATTCACCACCCCCCCCCCCCCCCCCCTCTAGGCTAGGATCCAGATCCAACAGTCCTTTCTTGTACCCTTTCTTGTACTTCTTTGACTTGTCGAACTTTGGCGTCTTCCATTTCTCCTTGTGTTTGTTTTGAGGACAATCCGCTTTAATTTGTCCTGGCTTGTTGCATTTGAAACACAAAGGAGCAGAGGTGTTAGAAGAAATAAAATTTGATTTGTTCTTAAAATTACCTTTCCAGAAGAACCGGTTGAACTTCTTTGCCATTAGGGCAATGGATTCCAAGTCCAACTCGTCTTCCGAGTCTTCATCATCGGTAGATGTGGATGTAGATGGAGCGGCCTTGAACGCAATAGCCTTTTTCTTTGGCTCGGCTTGCTTCAAGTAGGACTTCATCTTGTCCTGCAACTTTAGCTTGCTATCCTTGCGTACCTCATAAGACATCAAGGTACCCATTAGTTGAATGATGGTATACTTACTCATGTCGTTACCTTCCTCGATGGCGAAGGTACGTTTCTCCCAACAAGAAGGAAGTCCATCAATTATCTTTGAGAATTTCTCCTTTTGGGTGTAGGTTTTCCCAAGAGCCTCCAACTCGTTTATGATGTCGATGAATCGAGCATAGTACTCCTTCATCTTCTCACCCTGTTGCATATGAAATAATTCGTAATCTTTATTCACAACAACGAGTTTAGAGTCTCTTACCCTACTTGTTCCTTCATGCAAGATGAGGAGGGAGTTCCATATTTGATATGCACTCGTACATGTGCATATCTTGTTGAAGTCCTCGGGCTCCAAAGCACATTGTAAGGCGTTCATTGCCTTGGCATTGCTTACCTCCGCGACGACCTCTGCGGTAGTCCACTTCGCAAAATCTTCTTCTTCAGGCTCGACGTACTCCGTCAACGTGGCTCTCCACAATGAAGCACTCCGGAGGAAGGTTTCCGTCCGGCATTTCCAGTACCGGTAGTTGGTACCGTTGAAGAAGGGAGGCCTCATCGAGGAGTGTCCTTCCATCACCGAAGAAGCTCCTTCACGGTTCCTGAAGGTGCTGTAATCTGAAGGTGGACGAATGGACTTGTTGTCTTTGGCAGACATAGCTAGGTACTTTGCTCTGATACCAAATGTAATGCCCTATGTAGCTACTGCACAAGTACTAGAGGGGGGATGAATAGTACTTTAAAATAATTAAGAAGATAATTCCTAATTATCTTGCAAACTCAACCAACAATGCGGAAAATGTGGAAATGTAAATATAGACAACAAAGAAAACAATCGCAAACAAACGATATAACGGGTTCGGATCCACCCAAGTCTACCCGACTTGTTCCCGGTGATCCTACGTCCCAAACACCCGGATCCCCTTCGGATACTTGAGTTAGAAACTTCTAACTCAAATTTGCACTATGAAATACTTGTAGAAAACCTCTACAAAGTCAAATCATACACAAACCGAAATGTGACTCCCACAACCCGGGATCACAAACAAACTCTCACAACCGAGAGTAAAACACTTACAATATGAAAGTAAATGAAATACGAAATTCTTACCACAAAATACATATGCCTTGAGTAAACTTACGAATTAGGGCAAAGATGATTTTGGGGAAGATGAAGGCACCAAACCCTAGCTCCAAGATGTAGATCAGCGATGGAGACCTAGGAGGATGTGGGTGACCTAGAATCAATCTCATGGCTTGAATGGCTCACAATCAATGTGAATCTCTCTTTTGAAGTAAGAGTGGAAGAGAGATTCTTTGGAAATGAATGAGCTTTGAATGAGGATTAAATGCTTCTCTTTGAATCTCTAAAGATAAATAATTATCAGCCTTGAGTGCTATGAATGCAGCACTCCAAGTATATATAGGATAGAGGAAAGAGAGAAGAAATATCGTGGCATTTAATGCTCCAACGGCTCTATTCTGAAGCAGACTAGTCGGTCAAAGAAGGATCACTAACCGACTAGTTCATCAACTAGTCGGTCGGTGAAACAACATGAACCGACTAAGAGGTGAACAGTCAAATAGAGAAGTTCAGACTTAAAGAACTAGTCGGTCCAAGAAAACTTGCCAACCGACTAGTTTCACAACTAGTCGGTCGGTGAGTGAACTTTGACCGACTAACAGAAGAAATAGAATAGTCTGAATACAAGTTGAATTAGTCGGTCTAAGAGCAAATGCTGACCGATTAGTATCAACTAGTCGGTCGACAAATGTACTTAGACCGACTAACGATAAACAGTAACTAAGGCTGTACAGTAGAAGCTCAACTAGTCGGTCCAAGAAGGATTCGTAACTGACTAGTTTCACAACTAGTCAGTCGGTGAACCTTCTTTGACCGACTAACTGTAAACAGTAAGTGAGCTAGAATTGAAGGAGGCAAACTAGTCGGTTCAAGAAGCTTTGCCGACTGACTAGATTGCCATCTAGTCGGTTGGTTCTTCTTCTTGAACCAACTAACATGCACAAGAAGTCGCGAATCGAATCGCGAAGCTTCGGGAAAGTTTGTATGGACTTCTACTAAGATCCTAGCTCTAAGATATGAGCGTTATGAAGATTAAAATGTAAGACCTACTCAAGGCTTAACATTCTACGAAATGAAGCTAGAAGACATAAAATAAACTTGACGAACCGTCTTCAAAAGCTTCAATCGAATCTTCATGACTTCAATAATGGTCCTTGAGCTTCAACGAAGCTTTAGGCACACGTTCACGTGCTTTGAGAAGTCTCGAGACGTCGCTTGGGATGTTCAAATAAATTTGGCGACGATCTCCATAACTGCGCTCACAAAGAGTTAGTTCACGATATTTATGTTTGTTCATCATCCAAAACCAAATCCGAGGAATCAATACTCAACACCTTGGTTAGCCAAAACTGACACTTGCTTTACTTAGCATGTAACTGGTGCTGCCTCAGAGTTTCCTGGATTATCCTCAGATGCTCAGCATGCTCTTCCTCCGACTTCGAGTAAACCAAGATATCATCTATGAAGATGACCACAAACTTATCCAAGTACTCATAGAAGACTTGGTTCATCAATCTCATGAATGTGGCTGGTGCATTAGTAATGCCGAAAGGCATCACTAAGAACTCATAGTGACCATACTGGGTTCTAAATGCAGTCTTCAGAATATCTGATCCTCTGAACTTCACCTGATGATACCCGCTTCTCAAATCCAGCTTCAAATACACACGCGATCCACCCAACTGATCGAAGATGTCATCAATCCTAGGAAGAGGATACTTGTTCTTCACAGTAAACTTATTCAACTCCCGGTAATCTATGCACATCCTCCGAGATCCATCCTTCCTATTCACCAAAAGCACTGGCGTACCCCATGGCAAAACACTTGGCTGAATCAAACCACGCTCTGACAAATCCTTCAACTGATTACGAAGCTCTGCTAACTCGAGAGGAGCCATACAGTATGGAGCCTTCGCAATCGGTTGAGTTCCTGGAATCAGATCAATGGTGAACTCCAATGATCTATCCAGAGGAAGTCCATAGATATCGTCTGGAAAGACATCGGAAAAATCACGGACTACCCTCAGCAATACAGGTTCAGCATCCATCTCCATCATCATCTCTACTGGGTTGGCCTTAAACTTCAATGGTTCAAGGGAACTACTACACCTAAGGAATTCGAATTCTGGATGATCAGGAATCTGAAATACTATCTTCCTGAGTCTACAATCTATTGTGGCATAGAACATCCCTAACCAATCCATCCCAAACACTGCTTCAAAATGAGGCATCTCCATTACTAAGAAATCTGCATACAACCTCCGTCCACAAATCTCTACAGGACACTGTCGGTATCCTGAAGAACTCCAGATCACTCCACTTCCTGTATGGATATTCCGACTAGAAGCAAAGGAATCTATTACTAAAGAATTTCTAGTCACAAATTACTGAGACAAGAAGCAATGGGATGCTCCTAAATCAAATAGTGACAAGGCAGGAAAAGATGCAACTCTAATAACACCTAAAAGAAATAATATAAACTAACATAAGAGTCTAATCATCCTAATCACAATAACAAATATAACACACTATAAAAGGAATAAGAAAGCATTCAATTCTAAAAAGAAATAGGTACCAGTGATCACTCAACCGGCGTCCTCATCCTCAACAGCCGTCATGGTGAAAGCCTGATGCCTCGGTGCCGCTCTCCTGGGGGTCTACTGCTGCTGCTGCAGAGGCCTAGGTGGTCTCCTCTGAGTCACTGTACCAGGCACTGGACGAGTTGGCAGTGGAAGCCTCTGTGGATCCAACGGAAGGGTCCTTTGCTGCTGCATAGGACGGACTGCCACTGGTGCCCCTGAACCCGAAGTCTGCCCCTACCGAGGACACTGCCTACTGATGTGTCCAGACTGACCACAGATAAAACACCGCCCATGCCTAAACATGCAATCTCGCTGCTCATGCCCAGACTCCCATAAAATCCACAAGGCTATCACCGCTGTGTCGCTTGTGGAGCTCCAGGCCTCCGGAAGTGAGTGGTCTGAGTAGGCCTCGGGCAACTCCTTTGCTGACCCACAGGGCGCCTCTCTGATGCTGCTGGACCTCTACCCACACTCTTCAGGTGTGTCTCATGCATCCTGGCCGCCTCCAGTACGGCATTATATGTAAGCAACACCTGGGTCGACATCGCTACTCTGAACTCTGGGTCCAACCCCATCCTGAATCGTCTAGCTCTGGTGGCCTCTGACTACACCAACTCCAGAGCGAACTTGCTCAAAAGTGAAAACTCTGCATCATAGGCATCTATGCTCCATCGTCCCTGAGTCAGGTGCTCAAACCTCAACCGCAGCTCATACTTCTTTGTCTCTGGTAGGAACTGAGCCTCAAACAGCTCCCTAAACTTCTCCCATGGGATCGGCTTGGTCAAATGCAGCTCCTGAGCATCCCACCAATCTCATGCCTGATGAGTCAGCTGCCTCTTTGCGGCATCCACCTATCTATCTCTCGGGTATCCAATAGCCTCCAAATTATCCTCAGAATGCCTAATCCACTCGTCCACCTCCAGCGGACTCTCCTTACCCGAAAAGGACTTCGGGTGCAAAGCTCTAAACTGCCTGATACCCACTGGCTTTGGCAGTACACCCCTAGACGCACAATCCTCATCCTGCTGCATATGCTCCAGGATCCCTATCAGAATCTTCCCTATCAGGGAAGCCACAGATGAAGCAGCATCAGAGCAGGGGTCATGTTCTCGGATGAGCCATTCCCCGGATCCATTCTGCAAGAAGGAATAGTGAAACATTGTTCAGTACCAAAATTGCGAATTATAATGTTGGAGCTTTACTTGTACTATTCTTACGTGTATCACAGTGTGAGCTGACCTGCATGGGCCACCACAAAAACCTGTCACACCCCGCTCTTCCAAGTACAGGAGGCGTAGCTGACGAGGCCATCGTTGTATTCAGACTCAGGCTTCAAGCCCTCTAATCCAAATACCACTAGGCATTTTTTATGGTTTAACATTAAATAAGTAGCAGGCCACTGCAACACACTAGAATAATACACAGAAATGAAAGTACGCCAACAGAAAATAAAACGCAGTACTGAAAGGAAATACAACACAGAACATACATTACATCACATTACACAAGTTCATATAGATACATACATCAGATGTACAAGGGGGATACAAAAGTGGATACAACAACAGTAGAAACCCCCAACCCAAAAGTATAAAAGGTCCACCCGGTACAACGCATCCACTAGTCTAAACTCGGGAAGTCTAACTAAACGAGGTCGCTCGTAGGCTTAACCTCTGCTGAACTGGCACCGGTCTCTGGCTCCGGGACACTCGAAGACTGCTCAGGTCTCACACCTGAAAACCACAGGATGGGACACGTCAACGCATGACCCTGTAGAAACTCCTAACACTATAGTAGAACCCAGTTTTAGAACTGGTCTTCCTACCTAACTAACTAACTACAAGTGTCACATCATCACATGTTTATGCAGAAATTAAGAACAGAACATAAATGCTGAAAGTAAATAACAGGAAGTAGAACAGAAATAAATGTACTGATTAAATTAATTAAAATTAATCGTTGTTCTGTTTGAAAACTAGGGTAAACCGTAGACTGCTAAGGAAGCGGACTTCACCCAGGGTGGTTGAAAAAGTGGTACCACTCCAGCGACACGTGCACTGGAGGGGCCTCTCGTAACTCCATGCCCGGACGGGGCAAGGCACTAAAGCGAGACTCATCTCGGTTTTTCTTTCGGACAAAAGGAGAAACCCATCATTTACCGATATGGTGAGACACGAGCACACCACCGGCCTCTCCAACTCTAGTCAACTCCTCCTTATGGGAGTGACGTAGTGAGTGAGAAATCATACTACGGTCCGCTCTTTAACACCAATAATTTACACGTGTTTCCCCAAACCCCCATCCGGAGTCTCACCCATTTCAAAATGGAACGAGTACTCCTGATGTCATACTCTCATTCTCACTCACAATTTTTCTTTTGATACAACATTTCTTTATTTGACAACATGTCAATTAATGTTCTCAAATACCGCATTCGTTACAACTTACATGAATTACTCATCCTCATCATTATCTCCAAAATGAAACATATCATGAAACATCCACATAATTAATAGCATATTAATGAGAACATGATTACTATAAACAAAATTTACTTGAAACAAAAATACACAATGGTAACTACTAAGCAAAATTAGCACATAAATCTATCTAAACTGTCAGTCCAGAAAGAACGGCTCTGTTACCCTATCTACTGTCAGAATTAGCTTTTAGTCCCTCTCCAAAGTTGTAGATATGGCAGTTTCACATAGCCATGCCAAATTTCAGAAAATAATATGATATGGATGATTTATTGTGATCAGTTTAGTTACAGATGACAATACTCAGAAAATCAGAAACATTGCACCAACTTTATCAGTGCTTTTCTCCCATTTACAAGCAGATCTGGGTGAAATAAAAAATTGTGTATTGTGCATCTTGAAGAGAAGTTGTCCAAAATGTACTAGAACATCTAATTTCTATAAGAATTGTGGCCGAAATCGTGGTTTTAATACAAAGTGTCAAAACTGCCAAAAATTGGACAAGTTGCAGAAAAAGTCATATTTCTCCTACATTTTGAATTGAACATATATCATATGTTATATGATATTGGGGTAGGACTTCGAGATCTACATGAATATATTTTTTCAGATTTTACTTTCATCTACATTGGGATATTCTCAGTTTAACATAGAATAAAAATACTGGAATTTCAGAATAGTTTTGATTGAAACCAGACCAGTATGCATATCTGAATTTTTATAAAATCATACAGTTAAAATTTGGGAAAATGATCTAAATGAAAGTTGTTCATAACAATGAAATACGAAACATATAAAATTTCCAAAGCATTCCCATTAGCCAATTAAGACCAGGACTTAGTCAAAGTTTACGTTATCTGGATAAAATTTTAGCATCAAGAACAAAAGTGTTTCATGAAAATTAATTTAATTTTCCTTGTCCTAAAACTAAATTCTACCTAGGTGAAAGGAATTCCTATCTTACTATTCCTCCAATTATTTCTTGGGCCCTTCGTAGTCCTTGATGAAGAGCTCCTAGCTTCTCCTTTCAATCTCCCAATTGACCTCCAAAGTTGGATTTTTGAGAGCTTTTTGGGATGAGTTATTGGTGTTTATGATTATGAGGAACAATGGAATTTTGGTGATGGAGTGGGAGGAGCAACGAGTGGTGAAGGGAGGAGGAAAGAGGAGCAATGGAATGAAGAGGGGAGAGGGAAAATTTTAGCCTAGCTGAATTTGGGAGAGAGTGTGAGAGATTTTGGGTTTTTTTTTGTTTTTCTCCTTGCCTAAATTTTTGCACCCCTAAAACCCTCTCTACCCTTGATCAAGTCAAGATTTGTGACATGTGTTTTCTCTTTAGCTAAGAAGATGACACATAACTAACATATGTGTATGGTTAAAATTTTCTTGGATTTGTATTTTAAGAAAAATAAAAATACATGATGAAATACCTTATACACTTAAATACAAGGTATTCATCCTAATATTCTTATTTACTAAATTCAAATTATAAGTTAAAATATTTTAAAATAATTTCTACACCAAATAATTAAAAGAAAAATACGGGCATACTCCTAAAATTATACGTACGCATCTACACCAAAAATACGTACAAATACGCGTACATTAAAAATTAGGGCTATTACATCCTCCATTCCCCTCTCTCCACTTCCCTATTTCCCCTCTCCCTCTTTCCCCCAAACCCGGCAGTCCCCTTGATCCGGCGTCTCGTCGGAGCTGTGCCGCGCGCGTCGCCCGAGCACAATTTGTGCTCGGGCCAATCAGCCCATACCACCCCATTCACCCCCTCTTCACCCCATCCACCATCCCTCTCATCCTCCCCATCACCCCCAATTTTGAATCCACAAACCCTAATTCTTTCCATTTTGATCCCCAAACCCTATGAATTTCTTAATTACCTACTAAAATCACTATCTTATCATATTGCATGTACACTTGGAGCTTCTCGAGGAGGAGCTTGGTTTGGACCAGCTTGGGGGATCGTTTTGGGTCCAGACTGTGCACGTGCATGCTTCATTGCTTTCGTAGCGACAATTGGTGTTGGTATACTGTTTCCACACTTTATTTTATTACATATCATCGTCGCTAGCATTTTCACACGATGCCTCCTCGCCTTAAGCCGAGGAAGCCACCTCCGGCCAAGAAGTGGAAGGCCGACAATGGTCCCTCCTCTTCTAGGCAGGCACGACGTCCACATCGTGCACGTTCACCCACACTGAGGAGTACTTGGGCGATTCTTCGTCCTTGTCTGACTCATCCCGATCCCCTTCACACGTACCTCTAGCCATAAAGGCCCCACACACCACCCACACTACCGCTCCATGCATCCATACTACCGCTCCTCTATCCCGTCCAGTTCCTCCTCCACCTACCCTGAGGACGTATGATATCGTCTTCAGGGACGACGTTCACCGCAAGCATTTCATTGCCATGTCCCACCGCACCATCGTCCCCACCCGATTTACTCACGTCCCCACCCTCCAGTGCCTTGGACTACTACAGGGTGTCCACAGGATATACCAGACCAGAGGCTTTGATCACCTACTCGCCACCCACGCCCACACGTACACACGCCTCACCCTTGAGGCGTTGAGCTCCATAACCGTCACCCCAGCGGGTGATGGCATTAGCTTCAAGCTGCTTGACCGCGACATAGTGGTCACTCACGCCATGATCCACGGCCACTTTCGATTCCCTGCCATCCCCGACCGTACCCTTGCCTTCTCCCCAGACTATGAGCCTACCACGTTCGATGCCGAGCAGTTTTGGCATCGCATTACCGGTCTGAGAGGATATCACCCTAGCAGAGCTAAATCCTCTTGTATAGTCCACCCCTATATCCGTTACACCCAGCGCCATCTTGCCACCACACTCTTCTCCAGGCCAGAGGTCGGGACACTCTCCCTACCTGAGCTTTCCCATCTTATGGGGATGACTCAACTTCTGCGCAACCACCCCGACGGTACCCTCCACCCCTTCCTACTCTCTGATGCAGCAAACTGGCTGTGTCACCGCCTCCTCCAGACCGCCCACGCTGCCACCGATATCTGTTGTGGTGGATTTTTCATGATTTTTGTGCAGATTCTCGGCCTTGCACTTCCTGCACGTCTGACGATACCCACCAGGCCTACACGCCTGACGTTGGACGTGCTTACCTGCATGTCCATCATCAGGCTGCATGGTGAGCATCACTAGATCTACCTACTAGGTGCCCACTGAGAGTAGCACCTATACCTGCCCCGCCCCGATCTCACCCGTGTTGAGCCAGTCATGCTTGACTGGCTCATTCCCCGCATTTTTGCGATCCCTCCCATCCGCGAGCTTGAGCCCCCTGGAGCACCAGTCATCGACGACGTCGACGACTGAGTGCTCAGTTCTGATAAGGAGGAGCCTGATTTAGCTACCCTCGTGGTAATCCAGTCAGCCCAGCCAGACCAGCCTGCACATCCACCCCCACCTGGGAGCACTTCTGTCCATGCTTCTATCAGTAGTTCCACCACCACCACCACTACTGTAGAGAACTCGGGGACTGTCCACACCTTTTCCCCCCGAGGTCACTACCTCTATCTCTGTCGTGCCTGGACCTGAGGCACGGTTTTCTCTGCTGCTCCTGATTTTACTTCTTCCATCTCTTCAGAGCCATCCAGTTCTGTCGCTTCCGAGCTCAACTCTTCACATATTTCGGAGACTATTTCTGCCAGCGCACTTCCCGCACCTGTGGACCTCCTCACTTCCCTTCCTACCACTCTAGGGTCTACAGTCACACTGCCTAGCACCACTTCTACACCAGCATCAGCAGTATTCTCTGATAGCGTCATGTTTTCTGTCACCACTTCTGTTGCCACGACGTCTCCCATTTCTGATATTGTTGCTGCTTCTGTCTCTGAAACAGATCTTGGATCCATTCCACTCACTTCTTCTTCTACCGAGATCCTCGCTAGAACACCATCCCCTGACTTTCAGTTCAGACCCTGTGGACCACCTTCACGAGGCCATGCTACAAGGGTGGTTTCAAGCAGTTTACGTCCACCTCCTAGCTCCTGCACCACGGACGCACGTCTCTCTATAGTGGAGACCGAGGTCATCACCCTGAGGCGTGCCTTTGACACCCTCGCGACCTTGCTCTCCTCTTTTCAGTAGTCAGTGGAGCGGGACCTCACCGCCATTCTCGATATCCTTAGACATCAGAGTGCACCTCCTGTTATACTAGCACATACCCCTCCTCCTAGGCTAGACCCTGTTTCTCCTATTGCAGACACATCGCTCACTGCACCCCACTCTCAGGCTTTTGCAGGGCATGTCACTTCTTCCCCTAAGTCGGTTGCACTGTAGTTGGAGACTTCTGTTGTTGACGCACACGTTCTCACACCTGTCGACACTCTAGCTGTTACACCGTGTTCTGAGTCTGTTGTCTCTTCCATTGTCTTACCGGCCGACACACCTGTCGAGCCTACACCTTCTGTGCCTGACGTCCCTATCTCTGGTCCCCAGCAGTCGGACCCATCATCATCCAATCAGTGTGATGTGTTGGACGCAACGATCTAGGACCTTTGGTTTGATGATGACAAACGTGTGCAAACTATTTAACGTGCGTGCTAGTGTGTTTCAGGATTGGCAAAGTGGTACATCCTCAAAGTGATGACTTAGTCAACCGGTGGAGGAATTGCTATCCACACAGCTATTGGACTTGGTCAAAGTGCTATACACAAGGCGATTTGACTTGGTCAATATGGAGGGAGATGGAATCTATTTAGGATTTGGCCAAATCAATTAGATATCTATTTCCAATTTCATATTCATTTTGAATTGCTAACAAATCCCAATTTGATCAAATCAAATCTTATATTTGAGGTGCAAAGTGATAGAACCAAATCTCTAATCTCCTATTCAAAATAGGATTCCCCGTAACCGCATCACCCCATCATCACCCTATAAAAACCCATCCTCTAGGGTTGAAAAGAAGCGTGGCAATCAAATTAAGTTCGGCCAATTTTTCCAAGAGAGAAGTGCGCAAGTTTTTGGGGTTGACAAAGAGCTGCAAAAAAAATATCAAGAAGGGTCGGACAAATAACCTAGCCTATCTGGCGCAACTAAAGAAAACCTAGAGGACAAGCCGCAAAGAGCCAATCCCAAGAGCCCATGCAATTTCTCCTTTAATAATATCAAAGAGCTCATTAATTTTTGAGATCTCCATTGGCAGCCGCACTTCCCAAAGGCCTCTTAATTCTCAGTGCAATGAAGTTTGAAGAGGTAAGATCTTTATTTTATTATTAATAAAAGCTGATACAATTTCTTTCTCTTTGCAGGGGAATCAACAAAGGCCTCTTGCCTAATTCTTTGGGAAAAGCAGCACAAGATCAAAATTTAAGAGAAGAGCCAAGGCCATTTAATTTCCCAATTGCTCTCCAGACAGCCGCATGTTATTGTTTTGTCCAGGCCGAAATTGTTGACAAAGGTTAAACTTGAGAGCTCAAGGTCATAAAGGCATCCACGTTTGCATTGGGGAACAAATTATATTAAATGCTCTTCCTCCAACACAAAGCATGTACATATCCATGAGCTACTGCAGATTATAATGAAGAGGGAGCATTAATCCAGAGCCGAAAATTTTCTTTCAAGATCCACGCCGCACAAAACCTTGGTTGCAAAAGTTGAGAGGACACATCATCTCCTACCTTTGAAAATCTCAAGAGCCAATTAATTTTACACAGGCCGAACTCTTTTGCACCATCACGTGCACAAGGGAACTAAAGAAAATACTTGGTTTGAATATTTTAATAGACTTACCTTTTTGGCTTGCAGGTTGCTATTTTTAGGTGATTAAAAAAATGTTCAAGAGTCCATTCGTTTTGTTTTTTTCTTATAGCCAAGTACTGGACATTTTCTTTAATCATCAAGACATGCACTAATATTTCTTAGTCTTGCATTGTGCCTTTTTTGTGGGTGTTCGGCCGCAAGCATTAAAAGACGAGGCGCCCAACGGTTTATCAGAGAGCCGCACTTTATCTCTCTTTAATTCTCTAAGAGCATCAGGGAGTCAAATTCTTTTATTTGATTGGGTTTTGATTGATAGCCGAAAGTTTCAAGTGTACAGGATCTTATTTTTTTGTTTTGTTTTTGCAGGCCGCAAGACAAAGAGGAGACCAGGCAAAGTTTTCTTTTATTCCAAATCAAACTCCAAGGCTGTCGAATTCTAATAGATGCATCTTGCAAATTCCTAAGAGACGCGCATCATTGTATTTTCTTTGAGAAATAGTGAAGAACTAAGTGCCGCAACTTTCAGTTTTTGGAAAGGCACAAGTCTCATCGAGGGTGGAGCAGACCTATTGAGGAGACATTGAGAGACTACTACTACTTGCCAGACGACATCTGGTCTGTGCTGATTGACGAAGACATCGCCACTACACGAACTGAACCTCCTAAACTCTGTTCTTTATAATTTTGTGTTGTTGTGCTAGATCTTCGTAGGGGAAACTTTACCGTTTTCGGGGACTATATTGGGACTTTTCTAGTTGGGACTAGACAAGTGGGACCCAGCTAGTTTGGGACTAGCTGGTAGAAAGCTTTGCTAGGATTGATAGTGAGAGGAAACACTGGGTGTGGGGTACTGAGAGTCTGGCGAGTGTAGAGGCGTAGAGGGTGCTCTGAGCGTGCTCTAACTTGTGACTTTGTACTTATTGCACTATTCAATCTAGTATTAGCTTTGGGGGCTGGAGTAGGTCGTTGGGACGACCGAACCAGGGTAAATCTGCTGTGTACTCTGTGTCTGTTTTGCATTACTCTGGTTGTGCTTTTAACTGCGTGTGATTTCTCGTGGGTTGCACAAGAATTTTTTTTTTAGCCTATTCACCCCCCCTCTAGGCTAGGATCCAGATCCAACAAGTGGTATCAGAGCCAGTTTAGTAGATCTAGCCTAGTTTGACCATGGACCACATTGATAGTGCTTTTGCTGAGGGTCAGTCTATTTCCCGACCACCTAGATTTAATGGAGTAGACTATGCTTATTGGAAAAATCGTATGAGAATCTACTTGATTTCTATTGATTATAAAGCTTGGCAAATTGTTGAAAAAGGCTATAAATCACCTGTTATTAAAATTGAAAATACTGAAATGCCTAAACCTGATGATAAGTGGGATGATAATGATTGGAAGCTTTATTATCTTAATGCTAAAGCCATGAATGCTCTTATTTGTGCATTAGATAAATCTGAATTCAATCGTATCTCACATTGTCTAACTGCGCAGGAAATATGGCATACTTTGGAGGTGACGCACGAGGGAACGTCACAGGTGAAGGAGTCTAGACTTGCACTTCTGAGCACGGAATACGAGGGATTTCGCATGCTACCATCAGAGACGATATCAGAAATGTTTGCGAGGTTCACCAACATTGTCTACAAGTCTAGTTCGATCGGTAAGCCATATTCTAGCCTTAAGCAGGTGAGGAAGATATTAAGAGCTCTGCCAAGCTCTTTCAGGCCTAAAGTCACTGCCATCCAAGAAGCGAAAGATTTGTCACAGATGAGGGTGGAGGACTTAATAGGTAATTTAATGTCCCATGAGCTTGAATTGCAAAATATTGATGAAAGGGAGAAACCTGAGGAAAAAGAGAAAGCTACCAAGCCACTTGCTCTGAAAGCTGACGAAAGTGAAGATGATGATGATGACATAGCACTAATGGTCAGAAATTTCAGAAAGTTTGTTCAGACCAAGCAAGGAAGAGCAGAAATGGCACCCAGGTTTAATCGCTCTAACTCTTTTCAGTCTTCTAAGCAAAATTATGATCAGAATACTACTAATAGAATGACTTGTTTTAAATGCAAGAAAAGAGGACATCGAATGAGGGATTGCCCACATGAGACAGCTCAGGTAGCTAAAGAAAAGGGAAAATCCAAGGTGCTTACTTGGGACATGGATAGCGAAGCTGAGAGCGAGGAGGAGGAACACGAAGCCCATTCATGCATGGCATTGATGGGAATACACAATGAGGTAACTTGTGGTAGTAAAACTGAACTCCTTACTCTTTGTAAAGAAATGCAAGATAAAATAGTAGAGCTTGAATCCACTATAGATGATTATCAAAATGAGAACTTTGAAATGCAACAATCTGAATATGAAATGTCTAAAGAGATTGAAAAACTCAAAATTGATATTGTTGCACGTGACTCTACTATTGATATTCTGAAAAAGGAAAAATCCAGTTTTAATGATGAAACACCTTGTCTCTCTTGCCCTTCCTTGATGAATAATATTAGCATGCTTAAACTTGATTTGATTAAGCTCGAAACTGAAAAAGACTATGTTATTAGAGAGCTTAATGATAAATTCTGCATGTTGGATAATGATTTTAAAAGAAAAATGGTTGAATTTGAAAAGAAGGAAGAGGAAAACAAGAGAGCTTTTATAAGTAAATGCACATTGCTTGTGGAAGAAAATAGATTGTTAAAATCCAAAGTCTCTAATCTTGAATTAGCCATTAAGAAATTCTCTATGGGAAAACAATCGTTGGATACTATTTTAGAGAATCAATTATATGGCAATAATAGAAGAGGACTTGGATTTGGTTCGAAAAACGTTGAAAAGTCAAAATTCAAAAAATTCCATAATGCACCATATATTGCGAAGAACTTATATGCAAAGTGCTTTACTTGTGATAGTGTAGGCCACACATCATACTATTGTAAATTTAGGAACACAAATACCAAGTTTAAACAAGTGTGGGTTCCTAAAACTATGTTGGCTAACACTAGTGGACCTTGTTGGATTCCAAGGTCACACTTAACACCTTTCATGTAGGTGTGATGGAGTTTTGGCAAAGAGCAATAAACTCAATGTCTCATTCTTTTAGCTCCTTCGTCAAAAAGCGACGAGAAGGTATAATTTTCTATCCCTCTTTGCATGTCATTGCATACCTTCATAGATTTCTTGTGTGTGCTTGATTTATTTTGTTATGTGTGCTTGCATGGATGATTTTTAATGTTTTTATTTCTGAAAAAAAAATTTGAAAAATCAACAATAAAAAATGTGCTTATTGAATCTCCGCTTATGAATCTCTTAAGTGGTATTGTATGAATGATCAATTATATCCCTTGTAGAAGTCAATTCATTATTGTTGTAGCTACATGAACATGATGTTATTCTTTTTAGTAGCCATGCCATGTCTCTATAAGTTTCAAACTTGACTTCTACACCTACATTTGCACTTTCATGATGTTTGACTTTTTAGTGCTTTTGGAGATTCTTTTGAAGAATAATGGAAAGTGAATGTAGGGATGATTAATTTCTGAAATTTCTAAGGGATATGATGTGTTTAGCCATGAATAAAAATTGAGCACAAAAGAATTGCAAATAAAAAAATTATGAAAATTGCTCCGTATGAAAAATGGATACACTTCATGGCTAATACACAACCCACGAGTATCTAACTTGTGCTAAATGGGTAATCATTAGCGTTGGTGTATATAACTCATCAAGCAATGCCGCCCCACATTTAAAAGTCCTTTTAGGCCATGTTTTGGGGATCGGTACCTTGAACTCATCTTTGATGAGGTGGGAAAAATCAATCCTAGTGATATTCATGAAAAATTGGAAAATGCGGATTGATTTGGTTGATTGTTCTAAAACTGAATCTCCCTTAGTACTTTATTGTTTATATCATTACACTTACACAAAGGTGGAGAAGTCTTGTTATGAAATTCCATGAGCTTGAATTGTCTATTCCTTGGAAAACTCATGCAAATTGCACGCTACATTTAATAATGGTTTATTTTTGCATGGAATATTTTTGTGACTTCATTAATCCACTTTTGGTGATTACAAAGGGGGAGAAAGAAAAGAAAGATTTGTCGGTATTATTTGTTGTCAGTATTATTTGGTGAAGGGGGAGCTTGAGAAAAATACTTGAATAAATGTTGAAGGGGGAGCTTGAGAGAAGGGGGAGCATGCTTTTATATTTCCTAATTGTTGTGTTTCCTAATTGTTGTGAAAAGGGGGAGCATGTTTTTATATTTCCTAATTTTTGTGAATGCTTTGTAATGTTTGAATGACTCATCCATACATCATATCGCATTACACCCTTCAACACACTTCACACACCCATACTCATTGCTCAAATCTTTTATGGGTTTGTCATCACCAAAAGGGGGAGATTGTTGGACGCAACGATCTAGGACCTTTGGTTTGATGATGACAAACGTGTGCAAACTATTTAACGTGCGTGCTAGTGTGTTTCAAGAATGGCAAAGTGGTAAATCCTCAAAGTGATGACTTAGTCAACCGGTGGAGGAATTGCTATCCACACAGCTAATGGACTTGGTCAAAGTGCTATACACAAGGCGATTTGACTTGGTCAATATGGAGGGAGATGGAATCTATTTAGGATTTGGCCAAATCAATTAGATATCTATTTCCAATTTCATATTCATTTTGAATTGCTAACAAATCCCAATTTGATCAAATCAAATCTTATATTTGAGGTGCAAAGTGATAGAACCAAATCTCTAATCACCTATTCAAAATAGGATTCCCCGTAACCGCATCACCCCATCATCACCCTATAAAAACCCATCCTCTAGGGTTGAAAAGAAGCGCGGCAATCAAATTAAGTTCGGCCAATTTTTCCAAGAGAGAAGTGCGCAAGTTTTTGGGGTTGACAAAGAGCTGCAAAAAAAATATCAAGAAGGGTCGGACAAATAACCTAGCCTATCTGGTGCAACTAAAGAAAACCTAGAGGACAAGCCGCAAAGAGCCAATCCCAAGAGCCCATGCAATTTCTCCTTTAATAATATCAAAGAGCTCATTAATTTTTGAGATCTCCATTGGCAGCCGCACTTCCCAAAGGCCTCTTAATTCTCAGTGCAATGAAGTTTGAAGAGGTAAGATCTTTATTTTATTATTAATAAAAGCTGATACAATTTCTTTCTCTTTGCAGGGGAATCAACAAAGGCCTCTTGCCTAATTCTTTGGGAAAAGCAGCACAAGATCAAAATTTAAGAGAAGAGCCAAGGCCATTTAATTTCCCAATTGCTCTCCAGACAGCCGCATGTTATTGTTTTGCCCAGGCCGAAATTGTTGACAAAGGTTAAAATTGAGAGCTCAAGGTCATAAAGGCATCCACGTTTGCATTGGGGAACAAATTATATTAAATGCTCTTCCTCCAACACAAAGCATGTACATATCCATGAGCTACTGCAGATTATAATGAAGAGGGAGCATTAATCCAGAGCCGAAAATTTTCTTTCAAGATCCACGCCGCACAAAACCTTGGTTGCAAAATTTGAGAGGACACATCATCTCCTAGCTTTGAAAATCTCAAGAGCCAATTAATTTTACACAGGCCGAACTCTTTTGCACCATCACGTGCACAAGGGAACTAAAGAAAATACTTGGTTTGAATATTTTAATAGACGTACCTTTTTGGCTTGCAGGTTGCTATTTTTAGGTGATTAAAAAAATGTTCAAGAGTCCATTCGTTTTGTTTTTTTCTTATAGCCAAGTACTGGACATTTTCTTTAATCATCAAGACATGCACTAATATTTCTTAGTCTTGCATTGTGCCTTTTTTGTGGGTGTTCGGCCGCAAGCATTAAAAGGCGAGGCGCCCAACGGTTTATCAGAGAGCCGCACTTTATCTCTCTTTAATTCTCTAAGAGCATCAGGGAGCCAAATTCTTTTATTTGATTGGGTTTTGATTGATAGCCCAAAGTTTCAAGTGCACAGGATCTTATTTTTTTTGTTTTGTTTTTGCAGGCCGCAAGACAAAGAGGAGACCAGGCAAAGTTTTCTTTTATTCCAAATCAAACTCCAAGGCTGCAGAATTCTAATAGATGCATCTTGCAAATTCCTAAGAGACGTGCATCATTGTATTTTCTTTGAGAAATAGTGAAGAACTAAGTGTCGCAACTTTCAGTTTTTGGAAAGGCACAAGTCTCATCGAGGGTGGAGCAGAACTATTGAGGAGACATTGAGAGACTACTACTACTTACCAGACGACATCTGGTCTGTGCTGATTGACGAAGACATCGCCACTACACGAACTGAGCCTCCTAAACTCTGTTCTTTATAATTTTGTGTTGTTGTGCTAGATCTTCGTAGGGGAAACTTTACCATTTTCGGGGACTATATTGGGACTTGTCTAGTTGGGACTAGACAAGTGGGACCCAGCTAGTTTGGGACTAGCTGGTAGAAAGCTTTGCTAGGATTGATAGTGAGAGGAAACACTGGGTGTGGGGTACTGAGAGTCTGGCGAGTGTAGAGGCGTAGAGGGTGCTCTGAGCGTGCTCTAACTTGTGACTTTGTACCTATTGCACTATTCAATCTAGTATTAGCTTTGGGGGCTGGAGTAGGTCGTTGGGACGACCGAACCACGGTAAATCTGCTGTGTACTCTGTGTCTGTTTTGCATTACTTTGGTTGTGCTTTTAACTGCGTGCGATTTCTCGTGGGTTGCACGAGAATTTTTTTTATTAGCCTATTCACCCCCCCTCTAGGCTAGGATCCAGATCCAACATGATGCTGCTGCTTGATCTTTACATTATTTTTGCTACTGTCAGCCCTTATTTATTTTTGTGTCCATTTGTCTCTTCGGGGCCCTGTCATTGAATAGCTTGGGGTATGAACTTTTTGCACCACCTGTGTATATTCCATCATTTTGCATTTGCATATATTCCACCTGCATCATGACATCATTTGCATCATATGCCTGCTTGTTCATCTTTTTGCATCTTAGGCAGCATCTGCATTTCTTCTTTTATTTGCATAGTTTCACTTTTATTTTATTATTTTCCTTTTATTTACCACCCGCCCAACCTAGCCTCATTTTGCCTTCTTGCAAGCGTGCTCTCAGCAGTGATGACACTGCTGTATTTAGCTTGGAAGATGATCGATATCGCTTTTATTTTTCATTTTTTCATTTTCTTTCATTATACACCTTTTTATTTTTATTTTCCACCACTTTTTCATCGTTCCATTTTTTTAGCATCATATTTTCCATGTTTGGTATGCTTGCATGCTTGCTTTTATTTCATTTCATTAGCCTTTCTCTTCCCATCCCTGCTAGATATATTCCGAATGATGATATCTCTCTTAGCTTTAGTAGCTATCACGATTCTTATTACTTTTGCCATGCTATTTAGAGTATTTCAGTGTCTTACTATTCATATGCTTGCATATAAATTTTGTTGACGATCTCTTTTTATGAATGCATGAAATGAATTGAAATTGAACGTATGCAATAGTATTTAGTATGCCTAAGTTGGATATGCACCCAGCTTCACGCATTATTAGAATATCTGAAGCATCTGCCTTGATGTCTTATTCACTTCTTATTGCATGCCTGATATTATTATGTGCCTTACCGCATGACTCCATTATTTGTTGAAATGAATGAAAATATCCATGCTTGCTTATGAGTTTAGTTGGAGTATTATCTTATTGAACCATTGTGCACAGCTTATGAGTGAACTGAGTGATTATATCATTTCTTTCTCTACATATCTTATTATTCTCTACATGTCACTTCGGTTCACCCCTTTGCAGCTACTTATACCGCATCTATTCCCAAAAATCCCAAAAGAAAACGTTAGCTTCAAAAAGCCTCTAACAGCCAAAAAGGAGCCTAAAATATATGTATATCCGATTGCTCCTACAAAAGGAAAAAAAAGAGTTCAAAAAAACAAATTAAAAGAAAAGAAAATTATTTCTCCACTTTCATTATTTGGAGCTACACAAAAATACTTGAAAAAAAGCCACAAAAATTCCTTTATTATTCCTTGGATGTGATGCCTCAAGCTAAGCTTAGGGGGATGAATTCATTTGATTATACGAGTGAGTACGCCATTAGAGTGGAATTGTGCACATTTGAGGATATTTGATAATGCTTAGACTTTGCGAAATACATTAGCTATGGAGATGTTTCATGATTTGAGATGAATATATGAATACCATGATCCTTATTCTATTCTCTATTGCATGCTTGGAATGACTTTTATATGCTTCATTTATTTCTATTGATTGAAAAGTGTGTCGCCAACACTGGTATATTGAACTCTATGAATTGCACAATGTGGATATGAATTGATTGCATGATTTTAGAGAATCCATACCCTTCTTCTTAAATTCTTGCAAGTAATATATTTAGCTAAGATATGAAATTCTTATTAGCATGTGATCCATCTTCGAAGTATTGTGATATGTCGCTATGGCTTGAGATCTGACCGAATACTCAAGCACTCCCCTCCATCTTCCATTTTTTTCTATTTTTTATTTTATTTTCATCGCCCGTGAGCCTCGTATTCTTCTTCCTCGAGGATGAGTAAGAGGTAACCTTGGAGATTTTGATGTGTCCATATTTTCCATGTTTTTATCGCATCATTTCATATCATATTCGCCTCCAAACTTCATATTTTCGTATATTATCGCGCTTCTAACGCCATATTCGAGTTTTGTATAGATTTTTAGATTTTCAAGAGTTTTGGAGCAAATTGGATCTATTTTGAGACATGAACACATCCGGCACGTCTGAGACGTCATTGTCAAGGCTCCATAGGAGTTCACCGAGGTATGGAAGAAGATTGAAGGTCATGAGGAGAAGAGAGCGAGAGAAAAGAGCCATGGCTTCAGCCCAGTTCAGTTTCCCAGGTAAATCCGTCGAGTAACATCAGCTACTCGGCTGAGCTGACATGCAGAAATCACACGGAAACGGCCTCAACCTACTCGACCGAGCAGACAGCCAACTCGACCCGAGTTGCATCAAACAGAGTGAGATATTGAGCTTTTCTCCAAGGCACTGTAGCTCGACCAGCAGCAAAGCAACTCGACCGAGCAGTTCACCTACTAGACCCGAGTTGTCATTAAATAGAGCAGCATTTTGGAGGAAGTTCTGATTTACTGTAGCTCGACCAAGTAGAGGGGCTACTCGACCGAGTAGCATGTATAAGCCAAAAGCAGAGCAGCAGTAAGCGGAGCTTGAAGTAGACTCAACCGAGCAGGCATCTCTACTCGGTCGATTAGCGCGATGCGTCCAGCAAGTTGCGGGCCCAAGTGCCCAAATTTTCTGAATTTTTTGTGGGGTCCCTACCCTTGTATATAAGCGCGTTTCGGTAGGGGAGGTGGAGACATCAAGAGTGTTAGCCTATCTTTTAGTTTTAATTAGTATTTATAGATTTAGAGAGTTTTGTGCCGTCACTAATTTTGTGAAGAGAACGCTTGGATTTTATTGTTCTTTTGCACAAGGAAACTCTATTTTCTTAATTCTCTTTGGTTTGTTATTGCTCCATGACGTGTTGGTAACAATTCTCTAAACTTTCTATTGATTTTGATGTTTTCTATTGCCGTGATGAGTTCCTTTGCATCTATTGAATCTTTCTTTGCTATTGCTATGATGAATGAGTAGCTCCATCTAGGGCTAATGGATTAGCCCATGGATCTTAGGATTTAGATGTAAAGTTAGGATTTTTAGGTTGCGTTGGTATAAAAGGGACGTATTTTGGTCGATCTTACAAAGTTTGTAGGAGATCTCGTGCTGAGATCATGCCCACAGTCGGTGGAATCGATTGGCTTAAGGAGTATCCAATAAATTTAATTAGGGAGTTAGTGGATTCAATTAGGGCTCGTGACCATGTTCGGCTCGTGTCTTGATGGGATCCACCGATGAACTATTTTACTAATCGACGGCTATCGTCATTGCGTCAATGAGAGCCACCAAAATACATCGAAACTCTAACCCATGAGAGTGGCATGAGTTGAGATCATTCTGACCATGAGAGTGGCATGAATATTACGATTCTTAATGCACGGATCATATGCGCTTGTCGCGAGCGCGGGGTTAATATGATAGGTTAGATTCATGGCGCTTAGATCCATGAATTCCACATCTTAGATACGACAATCCCGAATAAAGCCAATACAACATAAGAGTCTTAACCTAGCATCGACATCCAAAAATTCTAGTGGTGAGTCCTAAAGCCCTAGTTTTTATTAATTAATCACAGTCCCAAACAAACAATTTATTGAAACTGACTGCTACCTAAATTCCGAGATTTGGAAATAGCCCGAGACAATAACATCACTACCCTCTCTGTGGGATCGATAATTGTAACGGCTGCTTTCCGATCATTCGTATTTTTGCGCGTACTTTCCTCTTTCATACGCGTATTTTTCTTTGCCCTTTCTTCTATCTAGAATACGTGATGTTATATGTCGTTGTGACCGTATGGAAGAGTAGTTATTTGTGGGATTTTTAACGAATGTCATTTCACTGGTCGCTCTTCCACAAATCAGCTTTGAATGATGGGGTGTTTTAGCCTCTAGACTTCAATGCTTAGTTTTTATTTTTATTTTCATTCTTTGTAGGCTTAGCTCGTGACCGGACCCCCTACCCCCAAACCTCTCATCGCTACGATCGTCCCGGTATTTTTGGATAATTTTTTCGATAACCACGGTTACACTTATCCCCTAATCATTTTCATTCCCTAACTAATCCTTAATCATTTTGAATTTCAAATGCTAATCAAATCTTAGGGAAATCTCATACGTATCATGAGATTTTATTCTCCCTCTATTTGGTACCCAAAACTACACCCCCTCCTCTCACATACCCTCTCTCCTAGTCACCTAAGTTCAGTCCTTTTAACACCCAAATAGCAAATACTCTTCTCTTTTAAACAAACCCAAAACCCTCACACTAGGACACGATTATAACCCACTCAGCCGCCATTTCCCTTCATTGTGCATGCTGCCTTCTCCCCGCCGCCGACACCACTAGCCACCCCCCAAGGTCCGGCCACCTCCCCTCACCTCTCTCTCTCTCTCTCTCTCTCTCTCTCTCTCTCTCTCTCTCTCTCCCCCCCCCCCCTCAAAATCCCCTAGAAAACCCACAAAAAAGCCAGGCCACCAGATTTTCCCAGCAGCTGCACCTGTCTTTGCACCGGCGCCGCCTCCCCTCCGACCTCCACCAGAGGTCGTCCCCACTGCCATCCGACTCTACTTGATCCACTCTATCACCTGCAACCTTTCTCCTTTCCTTTCTTTCCCCTCTCTCCTCTCAAAACACCTCTCAAACCCATCAAAACCCAGATTTAGACAGATCTGTCCACCGCCGGAAAACACCCACGCCCACCGCCGTCCGGCCACTGCCGACGACCACCCTACCACCTTCCGACTCCCCTTCAACCCATCTACATACTGCACCCCCCTTTGCCACCTCCTCAAGCTGCGGTATCTTTGTAGCTAACCCAAACGCCCGATATATTCAAATCTGTCCTCTTCTTCACAAAACAGCCGGTTCATCGCCGCCGGCCATTGCTCCGGCCATCCCTCAGGTCGAGAAACCCACCATCGACCTCCTTCAATCCCCGACAGCCCCCTTGTTCCTAGGAGTGAACTCACATCGCTGATCTCGCGTGTGTTCCCCCGACGTTGCCGCCACCGTGTAGATCCGTTGTGCTACC
This sequence comes from Scilla litardierei, assembly GCA_030789695.1. Lineage (NCBI taxonomy): Eukaryota > Viridiplantae > Streptophyta > Magnoliopsida > Asparagales > Asparagaceae > Scilla > Scilla litardierei. The sequence continues at coordinate 47,512,362 of CM061142.1, forward strand.
CACAACTGGAGAGATCTGACGCCTTACTCGCTGTTTGCGCCATCTGCTCGCTGTCTGTGCATGTCTAGCTGCACTACCCATGGCCCAGATGTTACTGATGATTCAGATCTATCGCTGTTCAGACCCGACGTCCGATCTACGTTCAAACGCCGAAAAGGTTAGCCCCCTAATGCGTAGTAAGAACCCACATCGTAGCGAATCTAAAACCTAATCTAAAAGTCATCAACGATAACTAAGTTTACATTTCTGCTCCTTTAAAACGTTGTTCAACCTTAGACATCGACGAACGGACCTGAATATCTGTGCACATAGGATAGTCGTCGATTAGGCGAAACGAATCAAAAATCGTGACTTCGAACTATTAGGGTAGCCTCGTTGAACTTAGAAACATACCATAATAGGATTGATGAAAAACACGATCTGACATCGTCGTTGTCCCGTTTCAGACGGACCCTTGTCGACGTGTCGCTTCGACGAGACGCACCGGACCGACGACGCACTCGCTACCGTAGGCAAGTGTTTCTCACTATTGTACTTTTGACCACGTTTAGGCCATCTTTCCTTAAAATGTAAAAGTACGACTAAAGAGAACCGGACGTGAAATGATAACGTTCGGGACCCCCATTGACAGCTTAAACTTGACGATAAAGTCTAAGCACAAACAACAACAACAACTGACACCCTAAGTTCTATCTGTGTGTGCATGCGTGTGGACCCCTAGAATGAACAACTCCTTACAAATTGTCACGTCATGCAATGTTACAAAAAGCCAACTGGCGTTTCAGATGCTCTCCAAGCGAGAGTGATCTTTGTGTTACAAAAAGCCTACGGGCGTTTCAGATGCTCTCCAAGCGATAGTGATCTCCGTGTTACAAAAAGCCTACGGGCGTTTCAGATGCTCTCCAAGCGAGGGTGAGCTCCGTGTTGCAAAAAGCCTCCGGGCATTTCAGATGCTCTCCAAGCGAGAAAACGGCGGTCCCCACGGCGACACACTAGGATTGATGTAACCCTTCTGCAAAAGCTCATCCAGCTGCCTACGCAACTCCTCCAACTCAGCTGGAGCCATACGATACGGCGCCTTCGAAATAGGCTGCACTCCCGAAATAAGATTGATCGAAAACTCGAGGGCTCAATCGGGCGGCAGTCCAGACATCTCCTCGGGGAAGATGTCGTCGAATTCATGCACCACAGCTGGTCTACTCTGCTCCATCTGCATAACAACGAGCTCCACCGGTCTGGACCGAAATCTGACAGGGCCAAGTGAATTGCTACCCCGACTGAACTCAAACACTGGATGTCATGGGATCTCGAACACCACCTTCTTCCTCCGATAATCGATCGTAGCATAGAAACTCGCTAGCCAATCCATCCCAAGAACGGCGTCATACTTGATGATGTCGTGGACAATAAAATCAGCGTAAAGCTCATGTCCACAGACCACCAAAGGGCAAGAATTGCAACCACGATGCACCGAGATCACGCCATTTCCTGTAACGATGTTCCAACTCCTGAGAAGAGGGGATGTCGTCAAGGAATGCTTCTCCATGAAGCTCCGGGATATAATGCACATCGATGCACCAGAGTCAAAGAGGACTCATGCAGGAAATGTGCAAACCAAAATCACACCTAACAGCCAATCTAACAATCAACCCCTATTCTAACAAACAATCATATGCAATCAACCAAACACAAGCTAACAACCAGAACTAACTAAGAAAGGAAACAACTAGACAGAGGGTTACCTGCGATAACCTCATCTACAGCCTCGCTCTCCACTGCAGTCATCAGGAAAGCCTGCCTCCTCGGCTGAACAGCCTGCTGAAACGACTGCTTCTGTGGAATGAGAGGCACTCCACATCCAGCAGGTACAGATGCTCTCTGCTGCAACGGCTGGGCTACAACTGGTCCCCTCTGTAGCAGTGCTCCATTAGGTCCTCTCCTCATCTGGTTCGCATGCTGACAATCCTTCGCTACATGAGTAGCATCTTCACAGATCAGGCATTGCCCCAGAAATCTCCTGCACTGCTCCTTAATGTGGCCAGTCTTGCCGCAGAAATGGCAAGTCTTCTGAGTAGGCCCTCGTGGCCTCTTGAACTACACTGGCTGATTAGGCTTGAACCCAGGCCTAACCACTCCTCTGACCTACTCTATAGGCCTCTTCCCAGCTCTAGAAGTCTGTCCTCTCTTCTGCCTCGCAATCAGCTCCTATCTCCTAGCAGCTACCAGTAACTTCTGATACGACTCCAGATCTGACGAAGACATCAGGCTCTGCAAGTCTAGGGAAAGGCCCTGCAGAAACCTCTGAGCCTTCTCCTCAGCATCCTCCACCATCTTCGGTGCAAAACGACTCAGCCTGGTGAACTCCTGATGGTACTGGTCCACCGTCAGATTTCCCTGCTTCAGCTCAATGAATCGCTGCAACATCTTGTTGAGTATTGGACTCCCCGGATTTGGTTTTAGATGACAAACAAACATAAATATATCATGAACTAACTCTTTGTGAGCACAGTTATGGAGATCATCGCCAAAGTCATATGAACATCCAAAGCGACGTCTCGAGACTTCTCAAAGCGTGTGATCGTATGCCTAAAACTTCGTTGAAGCTTATGGACCATTATTGAAGTCATGAAGATTCGATTGAAGCTTTTGAAGACGGTTCGTCAAGTTTTATTTATAGTCTTTTAGCTTCGTTCCGTAGAATGTTAAGCCTTGAGCAGGTCTTACGTTTTAATCTTCATAACGCTCATATCTTAGAGCTAGGATCTTAGTAGAAGTCCATACGAACTTTCCCGAAGCTTCACGCTTCGATTCGTGACTTCTTGTGCATGTTAGTTGGTTCAAGAAGAAGAACCAACCGACTAGATGGTGATCTAGTCGGTCAGCAAAGCTTCTTGAACCAACTAGTTTGCCTCCTTCAATTCTAAGCTCTTTACTGTTTACAGTTAGTCGGTCTACGTTGACTCACCGACCGACTAATTGATGAACTAGTCGGTCAGTGATCCTTCTTAGACCGACTAGTTGAGCTTTCCCTGTACATGCCAAGTTACTGTTTATCGTTAGTGGGTCTATGTACATTTGGCGACTGACTAGTTGATGAACTAGTCGGTCAACATTTGTTCTTGGACCGACTAATTCAATTTGTACTCAGACTATTTGTTTTATCTCTTAGTCGGTCTAAGTTCACTCACCGACCGACTAGTTTTGAAACTAGTCGGTTGGCAAGTCTTCTTGGACCGACTAGTTCTTTTAGTCTGAACTTCATCTATTCACTGTTCACCTCTTAGTCGGTTCATGTTGATTCACCGACCGACTAGTTGATGAACTAGTCGGTCAGTGGTCCTTCTTTGACCGACTAGTTTGCTTCAGAATAGAGCCGTTGGAGCATTAAATGCCACGATTTTTGTTCTCTCTTTCCTCTATCCTATATATACTTGGAGTGCTGCATTCATTGCACTCAAGGCTGATATTAAGAGAAGTTTAAAGATCAAAAGAGAAGCATTCAATCTCATTCAAAGCTCATTCATTTCTCATCTTGAATCTCTCCCTCACTCTTATTTCAAAAGAGAGATTCATTGATTGTGAGCCTTCCAAGCCAAGTGCTTGATCCAAGGTCACCAACAACCTCATAGCTCTCCATCACTGATCTACATCTTGGAGCTAAGGTTTGGTGCCTTCCTCTTCCCCAAAATCCGTTTTGTCCTAAATCGTAAGTTTACTCAAGGCATAGGATTTTGTCGGTAAGCAATTTCGTATTTCATTTACTTTCATATTGTAAGTGTTTTACTCTCGGTTGTGAGAGTTTGTTTATGATCCCGGGTTGTGGGAGTCACAATTTCATTTGTGTATGATTTGACTTTGTAGAGGTTTTTTACAAGTATTTCATAGTGCAAATTTGAGTTAGAAGTTTCTAACTCAAGTATCCGGAGGGGATCCGGGTGGTTGGGACGTAGGATCACCGGGAACAAGTCGGGGAGACTTGGGTGGATCCGAACCCGTTATATTGCTTGTTTGCGATTGTCTTCTTTGTTGTCTAATATTTACATTTCCGCATTTCCGCATTGATTGGTAGAGTTTGCAAGATAATTGGGAATTATCTTCTTAATTATTTTAAAGTACTATTCACCCCCCCCCCCCCTCTAGTACTTGTGCAGCAGCTACGTAGGGCATTACATTTGGTATCAGAGCCAAGTCTATAGCTATGTCTGCCAACGACAACAAGACCGTTCATCCACCTTCAGATATAGCACCTTCAGGAACCGTGAAGGAGCGTATTCGGTAATGGAAGGACACTCCTCGACGAGGCCTCCCTTCTTCAACGGTACCAACTACGGGTACTGGAAATACCGGATGGAAACTTTCCTCCGAAGTGCTTCATTATGGAGAGCCACGATGAAGGAGTATGTCGAACCCGCCGAAGAAGATTTCGAGAAGTGGACTACCGCGGAGGTCGCCGCGGAGGTAAGCATTGCCAAGGCAATGAACGCCTTGCAATGTTCTTTGGAGCCCGAGGACTTCAATAAGATATGCACATGTAAGAGTGCATATCAAATATGGAACTCCCTCCTCATCTTGCATGAAGGAACGAGTAGGGTAAGAGACTCTAAACTCGTTGTAGTTAATAAAGATTACGAATTACTTCATATGCTACAGAGTGAAAGATGAAGGAGTACTATGCTCGCTTTGTCGACATCACCAACGAGTTGGAGGCTCTTGGTAAAACCTACACCCAAAAGGAGAAAGTCTCGAAGATCATCGATGGACTTCCTTCTTGTTGGGAGAAAAACACCTTCGCCATCGAGGAAGGTAATGATATGAAAACATATACCGTTGTTCAACTAATGGGTACCTTGATGTCGTATGAGGTACGCAAGGATAGCAAGATGAAGGTGCAAGACTAGATGAAGTCCTACTTGAAGCAAGACGAGCCAAAGAAAAAGGCTATTGCTTTCAAGGCCGCTCCATCAACATCTACATCGACCGATGATGAAGAATCGGAAGAAGAGTTGGATTTCGAATATATTGCCCTCATGGCAAAGAAGTTCAACCGGTTCTTCCGGAAAGGTAACTTCAAAAACAAATCGAAGTTTAGTTCTACTAACGCCTCCTCTCCTTTGTGTTTCAAATGCAACAAGCCAGGACACATGAAAGCGGAGTGTCCTCAAAATAAGCAAAAGGAGAAGTGGAAGGCGCCAAAGTTCGACAAGTCCAAGAAGTACAAGAAAGGGTATAAAAAGGGGCTTGTCGGAACATTCACCGACTCCGAGGATTCCTCAAGCGGAGAGTCGGATGATGAGCAAGTGGAGCAAGCACACATGTGCTTCATGGCTAGAGAGGAGCAAGATAAAGATTCCTCCTCCGATGATAGCGATAATGAAGGCGATGAGGTAACAATGGATGACCTTAGAAATGCTAATGAGCAATTATGGTCTAAATACACTAAATTAGTAAATAGATATACTAAAGTAAAAGATGATTTAGCTAGCATCCAAACCTCGCCTAAACCTATCATCACCAACAACGACACCATTGTTGAAGAGTTGAGAAATGAGATTGTAAATCTCAAGTCCCAACTTGAATATGTTCATATTGATGATTCGGAAGAACACAAGATTGCGGATTTGACTTCTCAAAACTCAACTTTGAGTATTGAGAATGAGAATCTCAAATCTCGTGTTTATGTGCTCACATCGCAAGTATCCACTTTGGATGCTTCAATGCGTTCTCTCACCGAGAAATATGAGTGCACATTTGGCCCAATTAATAAATTCAATAAGGGTAAGGACCATTTGGATAAAATCCTAAGTGACTTACTTCCGGCCAATCACCACATTGGTTTGGGGTATACGATGGGAAGTTCATCCAAATCGGCCACTACCTTTGTTAGGCCAACTTCCGGCGACTCAACGAGTGGGAGCAAACACTCTATTGGTAGTTCATCTACCAATGGTGCTTCCACCTCGTACACACCCTCTTTTGGAAAGAAACCCACTTTGGGTGGACCTCCAAAGAAGGGTCATGCCTACATGTACACAAATACCATGCCACGTAGGAACACACGTCCTACTCCACCGGCTCACACATATGATGATTTTTATGCTACACGTCCACGGGCACGTGCACACCATATGAGACACCCTCATGCGCGTGTTCCTCCACATGCATATGTTCACCCACATCATCGTATGAACCATTCTCATAATGCACCATTTCATCATGTTCCGTATGCCTATCCACGTCATGCATCACGTAGAAATCAACAACGCATGCATGCACCAATAGGATTATGGCTCCCAAAATCTTCACTATTTGGAGCCCAAAGGACACAAGCATGGATGAAAAACAAGTTTACATGAATGCTTGTTTTATGAATGTAGTGCATAGTGATAATTATGTGGGGAAGTCTAAGTCCAATTGGACTTGACTTCCAAAGGTCTAATCTATAGGACCCAATGACCTTGGGTAACATGATACGATATTTTCTATCTTTAGGTACTCAAGAGAAAGAAAAAGGTACGGATCAACAAATCAAAATTTGGCTCCAAGAATAATTGGATACTCGATAGCGGGTGTTCAAAACACATGACGGGTGACGCTCAATTGCTCTCCGGAGTGGTGCCCATTGCAAATGGAAACCGGGTAGTCTTTGGAGGCAACGAGAGCGAAACCATCATAGGTGTTGGAAAAGTGTGTAATCCTTCTAAACCACTTATAAGTGATGTTTACCTTGTTAAAGGATTAAACCACAATCTTATTTCAATAAGCCAACTTTGTGACAAAGGTTACAAAGTTAGCTTTGCGAAAGGAATGTGCCATATTTTAAGAAAAGATAATGATGAATTATTATTTTCCGGCACACGCCATAAGGATATATACATCCTAGATCTTCCAAGATCACATGAACAATGTCTCATTGCCAACACAAGTGAACAACACTTATGACATCGACGTTTTGGTCATGTGCACTTTGGAACACTCTTTAAGCTTTCCAAGTTAAATTCTATTAGAGCTTCCCTAAGCTTGTCTTTCAAAAGAAAAGCTGTTGTGACTCGTGTCAACGAGGCAAGCTTCCAAAATCGTCTTTTAAACCTAAGAAAAGCATTTCTTCTAAGCGGCCTCTAGAGCTATTACATCTAGATTTATTTGGGCCAACTAGAGTTGCTTCATTAGGAAATGCACGATATGGACTTGTCATCGTTGATGACTTTTCTAGATTTACTTGGATATTTTCCTTAAGTAATAAAAATGATGCTTTTGAAAACTTCACAATATGTGTTAAGAAAGTACAAAATCTCATTGGAACCACCATTGTCACTATTCGTAGTGATCATGGAGGGGAATTTGAGAATGAGTCTTTCTCAACTTTTTGTGATGAAGTTGGTATTACACACACCTTTTCATTCCCTCGCGCACCTCCTCAAAATGGTGTTGTTGAGAGAAAGAATAGGACGCTAGTGGAATGTGCTCGCACTATGCTTGATGATAGCCAACTTGGCCATCAATTTTGGGTGGAAGCGGTACATACCGCTTGCTATGTGTTTAATAGGATACTTTTGAGGCCCGGCACTAAACAAAATTTTTATGAATTGTTGTTTGGTAGGTTGCCTCAAGTTAAACATTTTCGTGTTTTCGGTGCAAAATGTTTTATTAAAAACACGTATGGTAGTTTGGACAAATTTGATCCAAGATCCGATGAGGGGATATTTGTTGGATATTCCTCCCGTAGCAAAGCCTACCGGATATACAACAAACGAACCTCAACGATCGAGGAATCACTTCATGTTTCATTTAATGAAGGTTTTGTCCCTACTAGAATTACTAATGATGATGACTCCATTGATGTTTTATGTGATTCAATTGGTAATTCTAATTCTATTGATTCTATTGATACTAACCCGACTAATGAAGTTTTTGAGAATGTTCCTAATGATCAGGGAATTCCCAAACGGCTTCATACCGTTCGTGACCATCCTCATGAGCAAGTCATTGGCAATATCCTTGATAGTGTCAAGACGAGATCGGAAGTCAACTACTTCGCTCATTGTGCCTTTGCCTCCTCGATAGAGCCAAAGAATATTAATGAAGCATGCGAAGATGGTGCTTGGATCCTTACCATGGAAGAGGAACTCATTCAATTCGAGAGGAATGAGGTTTGGGAGCTTGTTCCATTGCCATCGAAGAACCACACCGTCATAGGAACGAAGTGGATTTTCAAGAACAAGACCGACGAGAACCAAATCGTCGTCCGGAACAAAGCTCGGTTAGTAGCTCAAGGCTATCGGCAAGAGGAAGGTATTGATTTCGAAGAATCCTTTGCTCAGGTAGCTAGATTAAAATCTATTAGATTATTGTTATCTTTTGCATGCCACAAGGGTTTTAAATTATTTCAAATGGATGTAAAAAGTGTGTTTTTAAACGGAGATGTTGGTGAGGAAGTTTATGTTTCTCAACCTCCGGGTTTTATAAATGAAAAATTCCCAAACCATGTTTTCAAACTTAAGAAAGCACTTTACGGTTTGAGACAAGCTCCTCGAGCTTGGTATGACCGTTTAAAGAATTTTCTTTTGGATTTAGGTTTTAAAATGAGAGAAGTTGATTCCACATTATTTGTTAAGTATTCGAATAATGATATAATTTTAGTTCAAATTTATGTTGATGATATCATTTTCAGTGCTACTAACTTCACTCTTTGCGAAGAGTTTTCTAATGTGATGAATGATCAATTTGAGATGAGCCATATGGGTGAGCTCAAGTATTTCTTAGGTCTCCAAATTTGCCAAATGAACGATGCAATCTTCATCCACCAAACAAAGTACATGGTGGAGTTGCTAAAGCGATTTGGAATGGAGAATGCCTCCGGGAAGAAGACTCCGATGAGCACGACTACGCATCTTGATAAGGATACGGGCGGTAAAGATGTAGACATTCGTCTATATCGAGGTATGATAGGTAGTTTACTATATCTTACCGTAAGTAGGCCCGATATAATGTTTGCTGTATGTGTATGTGCTCGTTATCAGTCTCAACCTAAGGAATCTCACTTAGTAGCGGTAAAATGTATTTTCTGTTATTTAAGTTACACACTTGATTTTGGATTACTTTATCCAAAGTCTAGCACATATGAGTTAATCTCATATAGTGACGCAGATTATGCGGGATGCAAATCCGACAGGAAAATTACTAGTGGCACTTGCCATTTTATAGGAAATTCTCTTGTCTCTTGGTTTTCCAAGAAGCAGAATTCCGTTTCACTTTCAACCACCGAGGCGGAATATATAGCCGCCGGTGCCGCGTGTGCTCAGGTTCTTTGGATGAGACACACTCTTAAAGACTTTGGTATAAACTGTGATACTTGCCCTATCATGGTAGACAACCAAAGTGCAATATGTCTCTCCAAGAATTCGGTACACCATTACCGTTCTAAACACATAGATGTCCGTCACCATTTCTTAGATGATCATGTTGCTAAAAAGGACATCATATTAGTGTACGTTGAAACCCAGAACCAAATCACCGATATTTTCACGAAACCCCTAAAGGAAGACTCCTTTGAGCGGTTGCGTCGAGAATTGGTGATTATGGGTGAATCCGAGATTTAGGATTCATATTTTATTCAATAATCTTGCATGCTATTAAATTTCGTTATATTTGCACATGCTAGATTTATTTGAATTTTCTGGATTTTTCGTTGAATTTTCGGAATTTTCGCTCGATTTATTCTTGAACATCAAATTTAAGATTTTCGATGTTTAATGGGGTAGTATAATGATTAATGAGAGTATTACGATGTTTCGTCCAAGTGCGATTAGGAGAGAACTCAAAATTTCAAATTCTAAAATTTTTGAACTCCGTTAGTCGATTCATGTTTATTGACCGACCGACTAGATCATCATCTAGTCGGTCAGTGAATGAACTCAGACCGACTAACTCAAGCCCTAAATTTGGCTTCAGTTACTGTTTGCACTTAGTCGGTTCAAGCTCATTGGCCGACCGACTAGATGGTCATCTAGTCGGTCAGCGCTTGAACTCTGACCGACTAAGTGCTCCGGGACAGTTGCGTCTTTTCGACTTCCGATCGACTTAAACTTTATTCTAACCGACTATTCCTCATTTTAGTCGGTGCGAATTCCATCTCTTAGCCAAAAACCCCCTCGTCTTCCCCTCTCCCTCCGCCGTGTGTCGATCTTTTCCGGCCAACTCCGGCCAACTCCAGCCATCTCCACCTTCTCCGGCCGTCGATCTTCCTCCCTAGGTGATTCACCTTCCCTCTCTCTACGTCTAGGGTTAGGGTTTTTGTTTTTAGACCTAGGTTCATATCGATTTCTATTTCTAGGGTTTTGGCCTAGGGTTGTTTTAGGGTATCTACTCCTAGATCGATCTCGTTTGATTGTGTTGTCTCGTCACGCTTATGGCGAAGACAAGAATTCCGGTCCGACCATCGAGTCCCTCACCTATGACCGTAGAGTCACCTCCTAAGGAACCCTCGCAACCCAAATGCCGATCCAAATCCACCCATCCATCGTCGTCGTCGCCTCCTCTTAAGAAGAAGAGGACGTCGATCGCCAAGCCCCGATCACAACCCAAGCCGAGGAAGCAACCTGTCTCTCCAGCTTCGTTCCGTGCACCCGCTCGTCCTTCTGATTCCGACACGGAATACATTCCGAAGACCGAGCATACCGCTTGGGATCCTACTCATCCACTCCGATCTAGCACCCGACAGCCTAAGGGGAAGGCTCCGATGCCAGCTGGCGGTGTCGATATCTCACTATGTCGCGATGACCCTTTGTGTCTCGGGGCGTACAACCGTATCGAACACTGCCCGCTGCTGTTGGAGAACTTCGTTCAGTTCTCCGATTTCCCAGGCCTAGCTGATCTCCTTTCGTCTAGCGGTCTTATCGATTATCTTCGGTATGACCCTAAGGTGAATCCACATCCATACCCCCGTCTGGTCAAGCTATTTTATGCAAACCGTGTCCGGGGTCAGTACAACGAGACCCACTCCATTGAGACGACTGCCTTGGGGACACCGATTGTCCTCACGGCAGAAATCTTAGGGGAGTTGATTGGTTGCTCCTCGTCTGGCCTTCTCCCTTCCGATATCTCCGTCGATGACATTTCTTCCCTTGACCAGGTCATACTTTCTGAGATTTTCCATGTTATCCCTCCTGCCATGATTGGCGTCCCTTCCAAGTCATTTAAGCCGAATGGCTGGGTTCTTAATCTGATCTTGAAGTCGTGCCTCCTTTCGAAGTACGGCTCATCCTCCTTGCCATCCCAGCCTTTCCTTAAGCTCATTTACGCCATCTTCATGGGGAGCGAGATTAACTGGGCTAGGATCATTCTCGATAAGATGGATTCTTTCGAGTGTATCCGAAAGTCCACAAAATCTACTCACATCACATATCCCTGCCTTCTGACACTCGTATTCCGTCACTTTCGTGTCCCTCTTCCTCCTGATGATGAGCGTCCCCTCGGTCCCCCTCTGAATGCGACGGCCATCAAGAAGTCTCTTGCGGCGCTTCGTCACGTTCAGAGGACGACACTGTCTGCTTCAGCCTTTACTTCAGCTGCCCCTACTCCCTCTCCCACTCTTGCTGAGCTCGTACGTTCGTTGAAACGTGTAGAGTCTCGTTGTGCTCGATCTGAGGAGATTCTTGCTCGCATCGCAGCTCACTTGGGGATTGATATCCCTCCGTCAGTCTCTGATGAGGATGAGATCGAGGAGCTTGCTCGTTCTGCTGCTACTCGTGCCCCTGAGGGTACTTCTGGTGCTGTTGCTTCGTCTGCCGGTGATCCCGAGAGCACACCTGTTGCCACCGTTCCTGCAGTGGATACTTCGACTGGTGCTCCCGTGGCCACTCCCGTTGACACCGTGGACACTCCTGCTGATCCAGTGACCACCACTCCTGCTGCAGAGCCTGCTGCTGCAGATCCTCCCGCTACCTCCTGAGCTTCTCTGAGGATTCTCTTAGTGCACATTGGATGATTTATGTAGTGTGAGAGAGTTGGGTAGGATAGTGTGGGTGGTTATGATTTTTGATATTTTTGGATGTATTTTGATGTATCTCATATGATGTTTTGAGATTTTTGTATGTTTTGTGATACTCTGATATCAGCTGTGAGATATGATGTATTTTGTGCTTCGATCGTTGGATCGTTTATGTATGTTGTCGATGTATCATTTTGATGTACTCATGCTTTATATATATATATATATATATATATACATACATCGATGTTGACATTTATTCTCTTGTGCACATTATATTTTTTTATGTCTCTGATGTTTGATTATCTTCGTCACTCGACGATAATAACTTGGTTAAATAGAAATTATTTCTATGAAAACATAGAATTATTTTCCATGCACTAAATTAACCAAGAATATTGATATTGGAGAGTATATTCCATAACTCAATTCGTAAAATTAATTTGAGTTTTGATGATTTTATTTATCGATTTTTGACTTTGGTCTCATTGACACGCTTTGATTTAATTCGTATTTTCCTTTAGTGTCATTTGGACCGTGGTCGTACTCTACGACTCCCGTGCTTTTAGTTTTTAGCCATTGTTGTCGTTGATCTCCCGCTCTTTATGCTTATGCCAAAGGGGGAGAGATATAATAATGACGATGAGCTAAATGATAATTTAAGCATTTATCCAAGAATCTAATTTGATATGTTAGATTCAGGGGGAGTTAAGATATAAAAATGGATTTCAATTCCTAAATTTCAATAATTGATTCACATTTTATATCTTACTCGTCTGCTTGATGCGTATGATTATTATTTAATTTGGAATTAACGTGTCATCAATGCTGGAGGAGTAAGTAAATTACATTTGAATCATTATTTTATATTATTATTTATGTTGGTTTGTCATCACCAAAAAGGGGGAGAATGTTGAGTATTGGACTCCCCGGATTTGGTTTTGGATGATGAACAAACATAAATATATCGTGAACTAACTCTTTGTGAGCGCAGTTATGGAGATCGTCGCCAAAGTCATATGAACATCCAAAGCGACGTCTCGAGACTTCTCAAAGCGCGTGATCGTATGCCTAAAGCTTTGTTCTTATGGACCATTATTGAAGTCATGAAGATTCGATTGAAGCTTTTGAAGACGGTTCGTCAAGTTTTATTTATAGTCTTTTAGCTTCGTTCCGTAGAATGTTAAGCCTTGAGTAGGTCTTACGTTTTAATCTTCATAACGCTCATATCTTAGAGCTAGGATCTTAGTAGAAGTCCATACGAACTTTCCCGAAGCTTCGCGCTTCGATTCGCGACTTCTTGTGCATGTTAGTTGGTTCAAGAAGAAGAACCAACCGACTAGATGGTGATCTAGTCGGTCAGCAAAGCTTCTTGAACCGACTAGTTGCCTCCTTCAATTCTAAGCTCTTTACTGTTTACAATCAGTCGGTCTACGTTGACTCACCGACCGACTAGTTGATGAACTAGTCGGTCAGTGATCCTTCTTAGACCGACTAGTTGAGCTTTCCCTATACATGCCAAGTTACTGTTTATCGTTAGTCGGTCTATGTACATTTGGCGACCGACTAGTTGATGAACTAGTCGGTCAACATTTGTTCTTGGACCGACTAATTCAATTTGTACTCAGACTATTTGTTTTATCTCTTAGTCGGTCTAAGTTCACTCACCGACCGACTAGTTGTGAAACTAGTCGGTTGGCAAGTCTTCTTGGACCGACTAGTTCTTTTAGTCTGAACTTCATCTAATCATTGTTCACCTCTTAGTCGGTTCATGTTGATTCACCGACCGACTAGTTGATGAACTAGTCGGTCAGTGGTCCTTCTTTGACCGACTAGTTTGCTTCAGAATAGAGCCGTTGGAGCATTAAATGCCACGATTTTTGCTCTCTCTTTCCTCTATCCTATATATACTTGGAGTGCTGCATTCATTGCACTCAAGGCTGATATTAAGAGAAGTTTAGAGATCAAAAGAGAAGCATTCAATCTTATTCAATGCTTATTCATTTCTCATCTTGAATCTCTCCCTCACTCTTATTTCAAAAGAGAGATTCATTAATTGTGAGCCTTCCAAGCCAAGTGCTTGATCCAAGGTCACCAACAACCACATAGCTCTACATCGCTGATCTACATCTTGGAGCTAGGGTTTGGTGCCTTCCTCTTCCCCAAAATCTGTTTTGCCCTAAATCGTAAGTTTACTCAAGGCATAGGATTTTGTCGGTAAGCAATTTCGTATTTCATTTACTTTCATATTGTAAGTGTTTTACTCTCGGTTATAAGAGTTTGTTTGTGATCCCGGGTTGTGGGAGTCACAATTTCATTTGTGTATGATTTGACTTTGTAGAGGTTTTCTACAAGTATTTCATAGTGCAAATTTGAGTTAGAAGTTTCTAACTCAAGTATCCGGAGGGGATCCGGGTGGTTGGGACATAGGATCACCGAGAACAAGTCGGGGAGACTTGGGTGGATCCGAACCTGTTATATTGTTTGTTTGCGATTGTCTTCTTTGTTGTCTAATATTTACATTTCCGCATTTCCGCATTGATTGGTATAGTTTGTAAGATAATTAGGAATTATCTTCTTAATTATTTTAAAGTACTATTCACCCCCCTCTAGTACTTGTGCAGTAGCTACGTAGGGCATTACACATCTCCCTCCTGGCAGCCTTCGGAAAGTACTCCTCATCGAATCTGGACTTGAAAGCAGCCCAAGGTATTGGCTTCATCAACAGCTCCTCCTCTTCATCCCACCAGTTGTGGGCATTATCCCTGAGCTGCTTCTTCACCAACTCAACCCATCCAGCCGGGTTGTTCTTTGACATCTTCAGATTATCCTCGGTATTTCTGATCCACTCCTCAGCAGCTAACGATCCTTCAGATCCATCAAAGTAAGTCGGGCCCAGCTTCCGAAACTGCTTCGCTCCCGGCTCGTCGCGAGGGGCAATCTGGGTATTCTGAAGCATACCCTGCTGCACCTGCATCATCTGATGCATCATCTTCATGATCTCAACATTGGTGGGCTCTCTATCTGGCACCTCAACACGACTGGGCCCACCACCAGCTCGGGTCTGTCGTCTTCCAGCCATCTAATGACATAGAAAACGAACAAAAATTAGACTCAAAGCTTATGACTTGGATGTTGTAATTTATTTATTGGACGTCCTATAATTATTATCGTTGTTCCGATAATTCGCAGTTGCAAGAGGACCTGCAGGGCCACCAACAAAACCTGTCACGCCACGCTTCCCAAAAATATGGAGGCGAGGCGTGAGAAGGTCCACTCAGACTTGAAGCTGCGAAGCTGCAAGTCTGATAAGCGTCAATAAACTTCAAATGGCAGGTCCTTGCAAATGTGATACGAAAAAAGAATAATAATAAAGAAAGAGACATAAAATAGCCAATCTCAGAATGTCCAACAATAAGTTCCAACATCACAGAAAAGCCACCAGGCTGAAAAGAAAAAGAGTCTAAGGCCCAAGCATGGCCCACAAAAGTACAACGTATGGAAAGTAAAGGTGCTACGCACCGACAACTAACAACAACCTAAAAAAAGAAGTAACTCAGAACAGTCTCTAAGACTGGTCACCGGTGTCCACAAACTCCTCGTCAAATGTGGGCTCTGGCTCAGCGTCAGCAAACACCACGTCCTCAGCAACGGTCTCTGGCACAGGGTCTAACATGTGACACCCAAAAGAGCAAGGGCACATGTCAGCAAGTCTACAAAGACTTGTGCAAGGAAGCTGAAAGTAAAGCAAGCAACCTAGCAGTTCTAGCATGATGCAATGACATGGTAGTTAAAGTAAGAGTGCAACAGGTAAAGTAAAGTACGACATGCAACTAGCATGGCCTGGCAAGAGTAGCAAACTACTAACAATCACAAGTCACGTTTTCATGTCGTGCACAGAGTTCACGCCTTACAGCTGAAGTGGTTGTACGGGCACACTTCTACGCTGAGTGGTCGCTCAACCCTACCACTCCACGTGTATCGAGCCAGGGCTTGAATTCTCGCTTCTGGATCACGAGCCAGGAAGTGTTTTTCAATATGGCATAGGGGTGCACCTTGCCTCAACAAGCAAGTACAAGTATAGTAGCGTGTGCTACGAATGCAACAATCAGACATGGATGGCATGACATGGCAAGCTGTAATTTAAACGCATACAGTTAAGGAATTTAAACATGGAAGTTACAAATGCATGAACAAAACAAGTTACAAATGCATGAACAAAACAAGTTAAAGGGTTGGATATAGCTTCGTTGTCAAGCTAGATCAAATAAGGTGACGGATCTAGTTTCGTTGTCAAACTAGATCAAATAGGCGTCTAGGCAGCTATAATTTCACTGCCTAGTCTCTTTTACGCTACGGTACAAAAAGTGGCCTAAAACATGGCATAAACAAGCAACGGGCAAGTTTCACTTGCCTGAAAACCGACGTCTGAAAACACCGTCCAAAGTCCACAAGTCACAACCAACCTATGTGCACAAGTCCACCTGCCTACATTCCCATTTTAAATTATCTTAATTAGTGATTCTAAAACATTTAAAAACATCAATTTTAATCTTGATTAACAGGCTGTGGTTGGGGGTCCTAGGGGTGCAGAACGTTACCTCAACACGACGCGAAAGCTACATTGGCGTCGGGTAGCGACGCCAGGGGTTGGAATATAAGAACGCGCTCCTAGTCCAATTTCCAGATCAGATTCCTCGCTCGAATAGTCTGGGCAGCAACCAAATCAACGAACAAAGATTCCAAAGCTAACACGTGCGACGAAGAGCTACGACGTGTCGCAATGTCAAAATAGTCCAACGGCGAAGAAGAAGCACTTGGGTGGGACCCACAGCAGTTCTAGGGGTCAATAGGGGACCCACAACAACTCTGGAGAACTTGGGGGGCCCACGGTGGCAAGCGGTGCGACGGATGCGGGGTTGCGACGAACGTCGCTCGGTGACACCGAGCCGCTGCGAGAGATTCTCTCGGTCAGACCAAGAGATCACAGCGGGGGGTCGGTCGCAGTGCAGCGGAGAGCGTTGCAAGGCTTGGGCGCTCGGTCACAGCGGCCCGGTGTGAGGGAATCTGTCGTTTGGGGCGAGCGGATGCGGGGGCTGCAGCGAGGCGGGTTGCAACAGAGCGGGGGAGCGGGCGATGCGGGGAGCTCTTCAGTCGGTGCGGGCGGGAGCGTCAGTCGGTGCAGGGGTTTCAACGTTGCGGAGCGGAGCGGAGGCGGGGAAATCTCTCGGTCAGACTGAGAGATGTCCTCGGTCGTAGCGGGGAGCGGGCGATGCAATGAAGCAGCGGGCGCTTGGTGCGGTGCGGAGCAGCGGTGCGGGTGGGGCTCTCGGTCAGACCGAGGAAAATAAAGGAAATCCGTCGGTCGGGCACGGGTGGCTGCGAGCTGTGGTTGCGACGATCGTCGCAAGTGTAGATGCAAAAGTTTGGGGGGTTTTTGTGACGGATAGGGTTGATTTCTTGAGGGAAATGGGTTTCCTAAGCCACCTATATATAGTGTAGATGGGTTTGACCAAGTCTAGGGTTTAATTTGAATTAAAATTTCTTTTAAATCAATTTTAAACCCAAAATATCACCCACACTATATCTCTAGCTATAGGGGTGCGGCCAAGGGGCTAGGATTTGGGTGAAAAATGTTTTGAAGAGTTATAATCTAATAGAAATTATATTGGGTCGAAAATACTTTAAAACATAGTATTTACAAATATTTAAAGCTTTGCTAAAAATGTAAAGTAGGTCAAATGGAATCCGAAAATTGTGAAATAAATATTGGGGTGATCGGGACGATGAGAGAAAGAAAACTAAGTAGACGGTTCTCAATTTCGACCTCGGGCGACGAAACTAAAAATAGAAACGTCTCACGTCAAAAGTGAAAATCGCAACGTCTCTTCGAATAAGATCAAATCGTTGGAGAACGACCCGAGAAATGTTGTTCCAAGTGAGTGCCACAATTTAATACTCTCAGGGACGATCACAACGACATATCACACCAAAGTGTTCAAAAACAAACAAAGTCTAAAATAGATACGTGCACGATCAAACCTACGTGCACGTAAAACGTACAGCGAAAACAGACCGTTACATCCTCCCCACCTTAGAAATGATTCTGTCCTCGGAATCAACATCAAGCACTGCTTGGGAAGATGTGCGGGAAGCGCTCTCTCATGTCATCCTCACGCTCACAGGTAGACACCCCAGGGGAACCGTGACGCCACTGCACTCGAACCAAGTCGACGGTCTTATTCCTCAGCTGCTTCTACCGTCGATCCAGAATCTCAACTGGCTACTGATCATAAGACAGATCCGGACGAACCTTGATCTCCGAGAAATCCACAGCATGGGACGGATCACTAACGTATCGACGTAACTGAGATACGTGAAATACGTCGTGAACACCCTCCAGCGACGGCGGCAATGCCAAGCGATAAGCCACAGCTCCAACTCTCTCCAGAACATCAAACAGCCCAATGTACCTCGGACTCAACTTGCCTCTCTTCCCAAATCGAATAACTCTGCGGTTCGGAGAAATCTTCAGAAAGACATGATCTCCAGGCTGAAACTCCAAAGGCCTCCGTTTAGCGTCGGCCCAATGCTTGAAACGGTCCTGTGCGATCCTCAGCTTCTCCCGGATGTTCCTCACAACATCCATGGCCTCCATGATCACCTCTGGTCCTAACAGCTCCCGATCTCCAATGTCATCCCAGCTCAGTGGCGATCGACATTTCTTCCCATATAGCGCGGCGAATGGCACCATGCCAATACTCGTCTGGTAGCTGTTATTGTAGGCAAACTCAACATGATGGAGATGATCCTCCCAAGATCCCTTGAAGTCCAACATGCACACCTTCAGCATGCCTCCAAAATCTGAATCGTCCTCTCGGACTGGCCATCCGTCTGCGGGTGGAACGCCGTGCTGAAACTCAGACTCGTACCCAAGCTCTTCTGCAGACTCTGCCAAAACCGAGACATGAATCTCATGTCTCTGTCCGACACTATACTCACGGGGACTCCGTGAAGTCGTACGATCTTCTGCACGATTCACGTTACATCACTATCTAAACTAGGGAAAGGAAATAAAATCGGAGAGTAAAAGAATTTACCTCCATATATCTCCTCGCTAGCGTCTCAGTAGACTGTCCTACTCGGAAGGGAATAAAGTGCGCGGATTTGGTCAGTCGGTCTACGATCACCCAAATCGTGTCATTTTGCTTCGGACTCCGAGGTAGTCCAGTCACGAAATCCAAAGTGATGTGTTACCACTTCCACTCCGGAATCGGAAGCGGTTGTAGCAACCCTGCCGTACGCTGATGCTCCGCCTTTACCTGCGGGCAAACCAGACACTTGGCCACACTCCGAGCCACAGTTCACTTCATACCATGCCACCAATAGTTTAGGCGATGATCCTTGTACATCTTGGTACCACCAGGATGTACAGAATACAGCGAACTGTGTGCCTCAACCAATAACTCATCTCTGATATCTCCAGCTGGCACACACAACCTGGCTCCATACCTCAACAAGCCATCCTCATGAATCAAGAAGTCAGTCCACAGACCGGCTTCCACCTGCTCCCGAATCTTCGCCAGCTTAGCATCTCCAGCCTGTCCAGCCTTGATCATATCCACGATCTTCGACTGTATCTGCATACTCATCAACGAAGAAGTCTCTCCAGGAAGAATAATCTCAATACCAGACTCACAAAAATTCTGCTGCAATCTCCACTACGAAGTCAACATCATCACCGCTGGAAGTCTGCTCAGCGCATCCGAAACCACATTCACCTTGCCAGGGTGATACTGCAAGTCAATCTCATAATCTGCCATGAGCTCCAACCATCGACGCTGTCGCATGTTGAGCTCCTTCTGAGTAAAAATGTACTTCAAGCTTTTATGATAGGTGAAGATCTTCACCTTCTCACTCAGCAGGAAGTGCCTCCAAATCTTCAGCGTAAACACGACTACAGCCAACTCCAAATCGTGTGTCGAGTAATTCTTCTCATGAGCCTTAAGCTGACGAGAAGCATGCGCAACCACGTGCCCATACTGGTGCAAAACACAACAGAGACCTTTGCCAAAAGCATCGCAAAAGATCTCGAATCCTCCACTCCGATCAGGCACATCAAGAACAGGGGCAGTCGTCAACCTCTCCTTCAGAACATCAAAGGCCTTCTCACAATCATCAGACCAAACAAATGGTACATCCTTCCACGTCAATCTGGTCATCGGATCAGCAATACGGGAGAAGTCCTTAATGAAGCGCCGATAATAACCTGCAAACCCAAGGAAACTCCTGATCTCAGACGCTGACTGTGGAACAGGCCATTCTCTGATAGCCTTAATCTTCTCGGAATCCACCGAAATACCATCGCCTGACACCACATGCCCGAGAAAAGCAACTCTATCCAGCCAAAACTCGCAGTTAGAATACTTAGCATACAAACGATGCTTTCTCAAGATCTCCAACACTGTCCTCAAGTGCGACGCATGCTCTTCCTCTGACCTTGAGTAGATTAAGATGTCGTCAATAAAGATAACGACAAACTTATCCAGAAGGTCGTAGAAGATCAGATTCATCAAGTTCATAAAAACTGTGGGCGCATTGGTTACACCGAAGGGCATAACCACGAACTCGTAGTGACCATACTTCGTCCTGAACGTTGTCTTCTGAATATCTTCCTTCTTCACCTTGAGCTGATGATAACCACTCCTCAGATCTAACTTAGAGAACATCCTCGATCCTCCAAGCTGATCAAAAATGTCATCTATACGAGGCAATGGATATTTATTCTTGATGGTCACAGCATTCAGCTCCCTGTAGTCCACGCACATGCAACGCGAACCATCCTTCTTCTTCACCAGTAGAACCGGCGCTCCCCACGGCGACACACTAGGATTGATGTAACCCTTCTGCAAAAGCTCATCCAGCTGCCTACGCAACTCCTCCAACTCAGCTGGAGCCATACGATACGGCGCCTTCGAAATAGGCTGCGCTCCCGGAATAAGATTGATCGAAAACTCGAGGACTCGATCGGGCGGCAGTCCAGACATCTCCTCGGGGAAGACGTCTTCGAATTCATGCACCACAGCTGGTCTACTCTGCTCCATCTGCATAGCAACGAGCTCCATCGGTCTGGCCCAAAATCTGACAGGGCCAAGTGAACTGCTACCCCAACTGAACTCAAACACTGGATGTCATGGGATCTCAAACACCACCTTCTTCCTTCGACAATCGATCGTAGCATAGAAACTCGCTAGCCAATCCATCCCAAGCACGGCGTCATAGTTGATGATGTCGTGGACAATAAAATCAGCGTAAAGCTCATGTTCACAGACCACCAAAGCGCAAGAATTGCAACCACGATGCACCGAGATCACGCCATTTCCTGTAACGATGTTCCAACTCTTGGGAAGAGGGGATGTCGTCAAGGAATGCTTCTCTACGAAGCTCTGGGATATAATACACATCGATGCACCAGAGTCAAAGAGGACTCGTGCAGGAAATGTGCAAACCAAAATCACACCTAACAGCCAATCTAACAATCAAACCCTATTCTAACAAACAATCATATGCAATCAACCAAACATAAGCTAACAACCAGAACTAACTAAGAAAGGAAACAACTAGACAGAGGGTTACCTGCGATAAACTCATCTACAGCCTCGCTCTCCACTGCAGTCATCAGGAAAGCCTGCCTCCTCGGCTAAACAGCCTGCTGAAACGCCTGCTTCTGTGGAATGAGAGGCGCTCCACGTCCAGCAGGTACATATGCTCTCTGCTGCAATGGATGGGCTGTAACTGGTCCCCTCTGTAGCTGTGCTCCAGCAGGTCCTCTCCTCATCTGGTTCGCATGCTGACAATCCTTCGCTACATGAGTAGCATCTCCACAGATCAGGCATTGCCCCAGAAATCTCCTGCACTGCTCCTTAATGTGTCCAGTCTTGCCGTAGAAATGGAAAGTCTTCTGAGTAGGCCCTCCTGGCCTCTTGAACTGCACTGGCTGATTAGGCTTGAACCCAGGCCTAACCACTCATCTGGCCTGCTCCATAGGCCTCTTTCCAGCTCCAGAAGTCTGTCCTCTCTTCTGCCTCGTAATCAGCTCCTGTCTCCTAGCAGCTACCAGCAACTTCTGATACGACTCCAGATCTGACGAAGACATCAGGCTCTGCAAGTCTAGGGAAAGGCCCTGCACAAACCTCTGAGCCGTCTCCTCAGCATCCTCTACCATCTTTGGTGCGAAACGACTCAGCCTGGTGAACTCCTGATGGTACTGGTCCACCGTCAGATTTCCCTGCTTCAGCTTAATGAATCGCTGCAACATCTCCCTCCTGGCAGCCTTCGGAAAGTACTCCTCATCGAATCTGGACTTGAAAGTAGCCCAAGGTATCAGCTTCGTCAACAGCTCCTCCTCTGCATCCCACCAGTTGCGGGCATTATCCCTGAGCTGCTTCTTCACCAACTCAACCCATCCAGTCGGGTTGTTCTTTGACATCTTCAGATTATCCTCGGTATTTCTGATCCACTCCTCAGCAGCTAACGGTCCTTCAGATCCATCAAAGTAAGTCGGGCCCAGCTCCCGAAACAGCTTCGCTCCCGACTCGTAGCGAAGGGCATTCTGGGTATTCTAAAGCATACCCTGCTGCACCTGCATCATCTGATGCATCATCTTCATGATCTCAGCATTGGTGGGCTCTCTATCCGGAACCTCAACACGATTGGGCCCACCACCAGCTCGGGTCTGTCGTCTTCCAGCCATCTAATGACATAGAAAACGAACAAAAATTAGACTCAAAGCTTATGACTTGGATGTTGTAATTTATTTATTGGATGTCCTATAATTATTATCGTTATTCCGATAATTCGCAGTTGCAAGAGAACCTGCATGGGCCACCAACAAAACCTATCACGCCCCGCTTCCCAAAAATATGGAGGCGAGGCGTGAGAAGGTCCGCTCAGACTTGAAGCTGCGAAGCTGCAAGTCTGATAAGCGTCAATAAACTTCAAATGGCAGGTCCTTGCAAATGCGATACGAAACAAGAATAATAATCAAGAAAGGGACATAAAATAGCCAATCTCAGAATGTCCAACAATAAGTTCCAACATCACAGAAAAGCCACCAAGCTGAAAAGAAAAAGAGTCTAAGGCCCAAGCATGGCCAACAAAAGTACAACATACGGAAAGTAAAGGTGCTACGCACCGACAACTAACAACAACCTAAAAAAAGAAGTAACTCAGAACAGTCTCTAAGACTGGTCACCGGTGTCCACAAACTCCTCGTCAAACGTGGGCTCCGGCTCAGCGTCAGCAAACACCACGTCCTCAGCAACGGTCTCTGGCACAGGGTCTAACATGTGACACCCAAAAGAGCTAGGGGCACATGTCAGCAAGTCTACAAAGACTTGTGCAAGGAAACTGAAAGTAAAGCAAGCAACCTAGCAGTTCTAGCATGATGCAATGATATGGCAGTTAAAGTAAGAGTGCAACAGGTAAAGTAAAGTACGACAGGCAACTAGCATGGCATGGCAAGAGTAGCAAACTACTAACAATCACAAGTCACATTTTCATGTCGTGCACAGAGTTCACGCCTTACAGCTGAAGTGGTTGTACGGGCCCACTTCTACGCTGAGTGGTCGCTCAACCCTACCCCTCCACGTGTATCGATCCAGGGCTTTACCCCCGAACGTGAATGCTCGTTTCTGGATCACGAGCCAGGAAGTGTTTTTCAATATGGCATATGGGTGCACCTAGCCTCAACAAGCAAGTACAAGTATAGTAGCGTGTGCTACAAATGCAACAATCAGACATGGATGGCATGACATGGCAAGCTGTAATTTAAACGCGTATAGTTAAGGAATTTAAACATGGAAGTTACAAATGCATGAACAAAACAAGTTAAAGGGTTGGATCTAGCTTTGTTGTCAAGCTAGACCAAATGAGGTGACGGATCTAGTTTCGTTGTCAAACTAGATCAAATAGGCGTCTAGGCAGCTATCATTTCACTGACTAGTCTCTTTTACGCTACAGTACAAAAAGTGGCCTAAAACATGGCCTAAAAAGCAACGGGCCAGTTTCACTTGCCTGAAAACCGACGTCTGAAAAACACCGTCCAAATTCCACAAGTCACAACCAACCTACGTGCACAAGTCCACCAGCCTACATTCCCATTTTAAATTATCTTAATTAGTGATTCTAAAACATTTAAAAACATCAATTTTAATCTTGATTAACAGGCTGTGGTTGGGGTCCTAGGGGTGCAGAACGTTACCTCAACACGACGCGAAAGCTACACTGGCGTCGGGTAGCGACGCTAGGGGTTGGAATATAAGAACGCGCTCCTAGTCCAATTTCCATATCAGATTCCTCGCTCGAATAGTCTGGGTAGTAACCAGATCAACGAACCAAGATTCCAAAGCTAGCTCATGCGACGAAGAGCTACGACATGTCGCAACGTCAAAATCGTCCAACGGCGAAGAAGAAGCACTTAGGTGGGACCCACAGCAGTTCTAGGGGTCAATGGGGGACCCACAACAACTCTGGAGAACTTGGGGGGCCCACGGTGGCAAGCGGTACGACGGATGCGAGGTTGCGACGAACGTCGCTCGGTCAGACCGAGCCGCTGCGAGAGATTCACTCGGTCAGACCGAGAGATCACAGCGGGGGGTCGGTCGTAGTGCAGCAGAGAGTGTTGCAAGGCTGGGCGCTCGGTCACAGCGGCCCGGTGCGAGGGAATCTGTCGGTCGGGGCGAGCGGATGCGGGGGCTGCAGTGAGGCGGGTTGCAACAGAGAGGGGGAGCGGGCGATGAGGGGGAGCACTTCGGTCGGTGCGGGTGGGAGCGTCGGACGGTGCGGGGGTTGCAACGTTGCAGTTGCAATGTTGCGGAGCGGAGCGGAGGCGGGGAAATCTCTCGGTCAGACCGAGAGATGTCCTCGGTCGTAGCGGGGAGCGGGCGATGCAATGAAGCGACGGGCGATTGGTGCGGTGCAGAGTAGCGGTGCGGGCGGGGCTCTCGGTCAGACCGAGGAAAATCAAGGAAATTCATCGGTCGGGCACGGGCGGCTGCGAGCTGCGGTTGCGACGATCGTCGCAAGTGTAGATGCGAAAGTTTGGGGGGTTTTTGTGACGGATAGGGTTGATTTCTTGAGGGAAATGGGTTTCCTAAGCCACCTATATATAGTGTAGATGGGTTTTACCAAGTCTAGGGTTTAATTTGAATTAAAATTGCTTTTTAATCAATTTTAAACCCAAAATATCACCCACACTATATCTCTAGCTATATGGGTGCGGCCAAGGGGCTAGGATTTGGGTCAAAAATGTTTTGAAGAGTTATAATCTAATAGAAATTATATTGGGTCGAAAATACTTTAAAACTTAGTATTTAAAAATATTTAAAGCTTTGCTAAAAATGTAAAGTAGGTCAAATGGAATCCGAAAATTGTGAAATAAATATTGGGATGATCGGGACGACGAGAGAAAGAAACTAAGTAGACGGTTCTCAATTTCGACGTCGGGCGACGAAACTAAAAATAGAAATGTCTCACGTCAAAAGTGAAAATCGCAACGTCTCTTCGAATAAGATCCAATCGTGGGAGAACAACCCGAGAAATGTCATTCCAAGTTAGTGCCACAATTTAATACTCTCAGAGACGATCACAACGACATATCACACCAAAGTGTTCAAAAACAAACAAAGTCTAAAATAAATACGTGCACGATCAAACCTACGTGCACGTAAAACGTACAGCGAAAACAGACCGTTACAATTTTTAACCTCCAATTTATCTTGTACGAGTTTAATTTAGGTCTTCCTTATCAATAGGATGGCAGGAGGATGCAATACCCGAGCCGGATCTTCAGCTGACGGGACCATGGATGGCCAAGGTGACAAGTTTCGCAAATTTCTGGACGTTATGAGAGAGATGTTGGATGTTCAATATCGATTGGTTGAACGGGTACATCGAGCTGCCCATGCTGCACAGCCTGCTCCGGTTGCACCACCACTGTCGTCGCGAGGGAAACGACCAGTGGAACAGTTCAAACCAGCAACTAGGCCTGCAGTGGGACCTGTTCAGTCGGTGCCTTTCAAGAGGCTAGGAGCACCTGCACAGAATCAGGCCAACTCATTATTGTGGCAAGCCAGGGCATCAGCAGAACACTTGCAGGAAGAAGCTGAGTTTGTGTCTGGCATGTGGAGCTGCCACACACGCCGTTATAGATTGCCCGATGTATCGCCATACTGAGGGCGGAGCACCAGCTCCACTGCAGAGTAGAGCGCCTGCCCAGAGAGGAGCTATTGTTTGTGGAGCTTATACCATGACGGCTGTGGATGGCGTCATTGCAGGTAATTCCATAGACTTAGTTTTTCATATTATAGTTTAGCTTAATTTTTTGGCTGCATGTGATTGTATCAAAATCTTTTTGTTTTCTTTTAAGTAAAATCTTTAAAGTTTTGAAACTAGCCCACAAAGATCACAACCCCTCATCCTCCCTCATCCAATCCCACAACTCCACACGTTCTTTTCCCGCATGTTTTTAAAATATGTCTTTGGCCTTAAACATTCTTTTCTTTTCTTTCCCTCTTCGGAGTGTTATTTTCATTGTGGTTATATTATCAGAACTGGTTATTATTGCTGTAAGATTATGGTTGCGGGTTGGCATAGTGTGAGGCGAGATATGAAGTAGCGGTGATTAGTTGATTTTGAACACCAGGATATTAGATTAGATTTCTTTGGATGAAAAGAAGGAGGTGTCCAAGACTTATTAGTGATACCAATGTGTAACAGACACAATGGTAATTCTAGATGAATGAAATTATACACAGGGAGATGAGAACTTATCATATCTGAAACATAGACGAGTGGTAGATAGGAGTAGCTATGAAGATATAGTATGATTTAGAGTGATCATGAATTGAGCAGAGCATTTAAAGCATCAAGACTTGATTATTAAGTTGGGATGAGAAGACATTGGAAATAACATGACATGTTGGGATGAATGGATAGTTATGATTATAGATCTAATATGATTAGGAGATTAGATAATAGGGGTAAGGATAGATGTGGCTTGATGGTTCATTGATTATGGAGAATAGATATATGAGTCAATATGATGGAGGATATATTGGGGACGAGATGATTGTTGATTTGTACACGGTAATGTGGATCTATAGTCAGGTGCTAGGATATGATTCTAGTTGTAGCGTATTCAGTGGAGAGACGAGTTATGATGAATTGTTGAGGAACAATGATTAAAAGTTATAGGATTAGCGATTATGATGTGGTATATGGGAGTTGTAGGCATAGGTGCTTATAGATATTATTATTAGTATAAGTGATTTCGAGGGCGGAATCATTTTTAAGGTGGGTAGAATGTAACGGCCGCTTTCAGACAGTTCGTATTTTTGTGGTACTTTCCTCTTTCGTACGCGTATTTTCCTTTGCCGTTTCTTCTGTCTGAAATACGTGATGTTATATGTCGTTGTGACCGTATGGAAGAGTAGTTATTTCTGAGATTTTTAATGAACATCATTTCACGGGTCGTTCTCCCACAAATCAGCTTTGAATGAAGGGGTGTTTTATCCTCTAGACTTCAATGCTTAGTTTTTATTTTCGGAACCTCTCGTCGCTACGATCGTCCCGATATTTTCAGATAATTTTCCCGATAACCACGGTTAGACTTATCCCCTAATCATTTTCATTCCCTAATTAATCCTTAATCATTTTGAATTTCAAATGCTAATCAAATCTTAGGGAAATCTCATACGTATCATGAGATTTTATTCTCTCTCTATTTGGTATCCAAAACTACACCCCCTCCTCTCACATACCCTCTCTCCTAGTCACCTAAGTTCACTCCTTTTAACACCCAAATAGCAAATACTCTTCTCTTTTAAACAAACCCAAAACCCTCACACTAGGTCACGATTGTAACCCACTCAGCTGCCATTTCCCTTCATTGCGCCTGCTACATTCTCGCCGCCGGCCACCCCCAAGGTCCGGCCACCTCCCCTCTTCTCTCTCTCTTCTCTCTCTCTCTCTCTCTCTCTCTCTCTCTCTCTCTCTCTCTCTCTCTCTCTCTCTCTCTCTCTCTCTCTCTCTCTCTCTCTCTCTCTCCCCCCTCAAAATCCCATAGAAACCCCACAAAAAAGAGCTAGGCCGCCAGATTTTCCCAGCAGCTGCACCTATCTTTGCGCCGGTGTCGCCGCCCCTCCGGTCACCACCGGCAGCCTTCCCCACTGCCATCCGACTCCCCTTGATCCACTCTATCACCTGCAACCTTTCTCCTTTCCCCTCTTTCCCCTCTCTCCTCTCAAAACACCTCTCAAACCCATCAAAACCCATATTTGGACAGATCTGTCCACCGCCGGAAAACGCCCACGCCCGTCGTCATCCGGCCACCGCCGGTGACCACCCTACCACCTTCCGACTCCCCTTCGAGCCATCTACCTACTGCACCCCCCTTTGCTACCTCCTCAAGCTACTGTATCTTCGTAGCGAACCCAAACACCCGATATATTCATATCTGTCCTCTTCTCCGCAAAACAGTTGGTTCATCGCCACCGGCCATTGCTCCAGCTATCCCTCATGCCGAGCAACCCCCTCATCGACCTCCTTCAATCCCTGACAGACCCCCTTTCTTCTAGGAGTGCACACACGTCGCCGATCTCGTGTGTTTTCCCCGATGTTGCCGCCACCATGTAGCTCCGTTGCGCTACCCGCAACCGGAGAGATCTGACGCCTTACTCGTTGTTCTCGCCATCAGCTCACTGTCCGTACGTGTCTCGCTACGCTACCCACGGTCGAGACATTAATGACGATGCAGATCTATCACCGTTCAGACCCGACGTCCGATCTACATTCAAACGCCGAAAAAGTTAGCCCCCTAATGCGTAGTAAGAACCCACATCGTAGCGAATCTAAAACCTAATCTAAAAGTCATCAACGATAACTAAGTTTACATTTCTGCTCCTTTAAAATGTTGTTCAACCTTAGACATCGATGAACAGACTTGAATATCTGTGCACATAGGATAGTCGTCGATTAGGCGAAACGAATCAAAAATCGTGACTTCGAACTATTAGGGTAGCCCCATTGAACTTAGAAACTTACCATAATATGATTGATGAAAAATGCAATCTGACATCGCCGTTGTACCATTTCAGACGGACCCTCATCGACTTGTCGCTTCGACGAGACGCTCCAGACCGACGACGCACTGGCTACCGCAGGAAAGTGTTTCTCACTTGCGTACTTTCGGCCACGTTTAGGCCATCTTTCCTTAAACTGTAAAAGTACGACTAAATATAACTGTACGTGAAATAATAGCGTCCGGGACCCCCTTGACAGCTTAGACTTGACGACGAAGTCTAAGCACAAACAACAACAACAACTGATACCCTAAGTTCTATCTGTGTGTGCGTGTGTGTGGACCCCCTAGAATTAACAACTCCTTACAAATTGTCATGTCATGCAATGTTACAAAAAGCCTACGGGCTTTTCAGATGCTCTCCAAGCGAGAGTGATCTATGTGTTACAAAAAGCCTACGGGCGTTTCAGATGCTTTACAAGCAAGAGTGATCTCCGTGTTACAAAAGGCCTACGGGCGTTACAGATGCTCTCCAAGCAAGAGTGATCTGTTTGTTGTCTTTTCCTAAGCACTCGGGTTTGGGGTCGGGTTGAGTGGTCACATGGAGAGAGGGTCTGGCCGCCCTTAAACCATAAGTCGTGAACCCTTCGTGACACACACGGTACTTCTTGTCTTGTCCTGTCATGTCTAGTTTAGTCCCGTAGCCAGTGGCACACGCTGCAGCTACTGCATGTTCCGTTTACTTTCCTGCACCGCTTTACTTCTTGAATAGTATAAATGCCATATCATCGCAACTGCATGTAATTCAACCAGTAAAACGTTGTTTAGTAAATTGTTTCACACTTGCAGTAGAGTCTAACCTTTCCTTGTAGACTTTACCTGACGTATAACTCATTTTCTCTTGGGTGTTATACGTCGGGTACCGAGTCAGAATACGTGGACAAGCCAGAGCTACCTGAGGACGTGGAGCCGGAGAACGTTGACCCGGAGTACTTTCCTGACGAGGACCAGTCCTAGAGGTACTACCATGTTGCTGATCCTCAGAAGTTTTTATCGCTTTCTAGTTCGGGTGCGTAGTACCGTTTACTTTTCTGCCTAGGTTGGGTGCTTGCACCATTAGTTTACCTTCTGATGTTGTACCTATGCTGGGCTTTACTTTCCTTTTTAGACTCTTATACTTCTGGATATCTTGATGGAATAAAATGAATGCAAATTTCCTTTCGAGTACTTTATTATTATTGTTACGAATTTTATAAATGCAAGAACTTGTAAATCTTTAAATAGTATCCCTACATACGCTTATTGGGTCTGAGTCTAACAGCTCCGGCCCATGTGGACCTTAGTCACGTCTCGTTTCCGTCGTTTTGGGAAGCGGGGCATGACAATAATCTTTTATACTATTACTTGACACCATACGCTTGCGTAAAATGCCGGGAATTCGCATTTGGGATACATCTAGCCCTTGGCATTTGTGCCATTGCTAGGTGGCTTCTAGGTGTAAGTTTCAGGAGCATCAGTCGTTCAGTGACGAAGGGATTGCCCTTCGACTTATGGCTGACGAAGTTTTGGGAGAGGCGTTCAGTAGCAAAGGGGTGGCCCTTCGACTTACAGCTGACGACCTTTAGGAGACTCGTTCAGTAGCAAAGGGGTAGCCCTTCGACTTACACATGACGATGTTTTAGGAGAGTCCTTTAGTGGCGAAGGGGTAGCCCTTCGAATTACATCTGATGACCTTTAGAGGAGTCGTTCAGTGGCAAAGGGGTGGCCCTTCGACTTACAGCTGACGACATTTTGGGAGAGTCGTTCATTAGCGATGGGGTTGCCCTTCGACTTACAGTTGACGACCTTTAGGAGAGTCGTTCAGTAGCGAAGGGGTGGCCCTTCGACTTACATCTGATGAAGTTTTAGTAGAGTCGTTCAGTGGCGAAGGGGTGGTTCTTCGACTTATAGCTGACGACCTTTAGAGGAGTCGTTCAATGGCGAAGGGGTAGCCCTTCGAATTACAGCTGACGATGCTTTAGGAGAGTCATTCAGTGGCAAAGTGGTGGCCCTTCGACTTTCAGCTGATGACCTTTAGAGCAGTCGTTCAGTGGCGAAGGGGTGGCCCTTCGACTTACAGCTGATGACCTTTAAGGGAGTCGTTCAGTAGCGAAGGGGTGGCCCTTTGACTTACAGCTGACAATGTTTTAGGAGAGTCGTTCAGTGGCGAAGGGGTGGCCCCTTTGTCTTATGGCTGACGACCTTTGGGAGAGTCTTCAGTGACGAAGGGGTGGCCCTTCGACTTACAGCTGATGACCTTTAGGAGAGTCATTCAGTAGCGAAAGGGTGGCCCTTCGACTTACAGCTGACGATGTTTTGTGTGTTTGTGAGAGAGTCATTCAGCGGCGAAGGGGTGCCCCCTTCGGCTTACGGCTGACGACCTTTAGGAGAGTCGTTCACTAGCGAAGGGGTGGCCCCTTCGACTTACGGCTGACGACACCTTGTAAGGGTCGCTTAGTGGCGAAGGCGTGGCCCCTTCGACTTACGGCTGACGACACCGTAGGAGGGCCGTTCAGTGGCGAATGGATGACCCCTTCGACTTACGGCTGACTACACCTTAGGAGGGCCGTTCAGTGGCAAAGGGGTGGCCCTTCGACTTATGGCTGATGACCTTTAGGAGAGTCGTTCAGTGGTGAAGGGGTGACCCCTTCGGCTTACGGCTGATGACCTTTATATAAGAGTCGTCTAGTGGCAAATGGATGGCCTTTCGACTTACGGCTGACGACCTTTAGGAGAGTTGTTTAGTGGCGAAGGGGTGGCCCCTTCGACTTACGACTGATGATCTTTAGGAGTTACTTGCACGGATTTCATTAACTTGAATTTAGTTTATCCAGGCTTCCCAAGGATCGAAACCTTTAGAGGGGAGTTTTGACGAGATAGTTTTTGTAGAATTCATGAAGGTTTGTTTGATGAAAGAGATATGATTTATTAAAAAGAGTGACAAAAAAGGCGTATATGTGTTTCCGAACTTTGTCGGAGCTGTTGTTATCCAACTCCTGTTGATTTGACCCCCGAGCTTAGATGGCTTGTTAATCGATCACTTTGGTGACAGGTGACCCCGTTATCTAGTCCTTCTTCTTCGAGGATCCCTCCTTGCTAGGTTGATCGTTAGCCGGGTTTTAGGGGTGTCCTCGCTTGACTAATGCATCAATCTCTTTTTTGAGAGTCCAACAGTCGTTAGTATCGTGCACATAGTCATTGTGGTACTTGCAGAATTTAAGGTCGTCCCTCTTCTCATATTTTCCCTTCTTTGTTGTCTCTTGGATCAGCTCCTCTCGTGGGGCGTAAGCGAGAACCTCCATCTTTGGAGCACACAGCTTAGCATATTAGGGCTATCCTTGCTTCAAGGGCCCCTCTTTCTGGATCTCTTGTCTCGAGTCTCCTGGCGAGGGGTTCTCGGAATTGGTTTCTCTCGCCTTGAGTCTCCACGACGGGCGGGGATACCTTTCGTACTAGCTCCGGTGGGTTCCTCCGCCTCTTTGGAGATGGTGAACCGATCCGTTCTGTTGAGCATTTCTGCGACGGTGTTAGGGGGAACTGGTGGAGGGCCCTTTGCGGTTGTTTGTTCCGGACCGCTTGAGTGAGCTCCTCTATGACAGTCACATCTGGCATCACTTCAACATTGAGCCTCTTGTTGCTGAATCTCTGTACGAAGGCTCGAATCGACTCATTCTCATTCAATTTGAGCGAGAAGAGGTGGGAGGACTTCTTCTTCTACGGACGTCGGCCCACGAAAAACTGTTTGTAGAACATTTCTGCCAATTCATCGAATGACCCGATGCAGCTGTGGGTTAACCCTTCGTACAACCCTTCTGCCCTCTTGAATAGGGTAGTGTGTAAGGCTCTACAAAGGTTTGGCTCATCGGCCCCGTGAAGCAGCATTACATTCAGATACTTATGAATGTGCGACCATGAGTCACCTCTGCCATTATAATCTGGTAGGGCAGGGAGTTTGAACTTAGGAAGAGGAGGAGCGGATCTTATATTCTCCCTCAGCATTGTCCTCCAAATCGTGGATCAGACGAGTAGAGATCCTCCCTCTTCGGATTGCACGTAATTGGCTCCTGAAGATCAGTTTGGGATCTCTTCTCTCCTTTCGAATCCATCTGCAGTGTTAAGAGGGTTATATCCTAGGGAGCCCCGTACATTACCTGATTCAGGCTGTTGTTGGTTGCTTCCCGGTAATTGGAGGGGATGTGTTCCCCCTGAAGAACGAAGGCCCGATTGTCAACCCCCATTCTGCCGTGTCGGTGAGATGGGGGGTTGCGTTGTGTGGACTGATCTCTCGTTGATCTGCTCTCGGATCTCCTTGATCTCAGATGAAGGCCGTGCCTTTGGTTGGTGTCAAGGCCTGGTTTGGAGGCGGCAACGGCTCATTTAAGAACAATGGATTCCCTATGTTTTGGTGTATCAAGGTCGCCAAAACATCGAGACTCCTGTCGACTTGATCGGTGAACTGGGTGAATTCCTTCCGGGTCACCTCAGGCTCCTTCGTAGCCCTTGCTGGTCGTTGAGATGGTGATATGGAGTCCGCTACGTCCTCCACCAAGACGATGTTCATTTTCTGCTTCTCCTTCGGACATTCGATCGATCCGACGTTGTTAGGTCTAGTTGTCATAGCTTTTTAATTGCTTTGGAATGTCAAGCTGATTAACATTTTCCATAGACGGCGCTAAACTGTTAAGGCCAAAAATGACCGATACAGTTTTCAGGCTGACATAGGTCCCTCAGGCTGAGTTGGAGGCTCGTCAGCAGGTGAAATGTGACCCGAGGTTGGGAGAACCTAGGTCGAGTGATGAATGTAGATGATGATGCGGTGCTCGATCGACCTTCGGGCAGCTGATGCGTCGATCGTTCGAGGCTGGAAAGCTTGGTAACGACCTTCAACGTTGAATGGTGACTCGTCGATCTGCACCACAGGGACATGTTATGGGGGTCGGATCTGGGTTCCGAACCAAATCCCCTCCGATGCTTAAGTTAGTTTGGGATTTTAAGGATGAGATGGAGCTAGGAGCAGCTGAGATCGACCCACGGAGGTTCGCCTCAGATCTGACATCGCTAGCTCTATACTGTAAGAAATATCAGCTGGGAAAGTAGAGTTCTATGTCTTAGATCTCGTACCTTGCAGATGGGACCCTTCCTCTTATTTATAGGCATTCCGGTCCTTTAGGTAACGTTGGGGAGATAACGGACACCCATAACGAGGCCATGATCTTTTCCCTTTAATAGGAGTAAATGGGATACACGTTCCCGTGAATTACAAGCCCGCCATTAATCCCATGTTCAAGTGAGGTGAATGCAACGGTCGACTGGCCAATGGGCTTTGACTGAGTCACTATCGGACGTTTCCTGTGGGCCTCGTGGGCCCTAGTCATCTGTCGGTCGAGTTATCTCGAATGCCGGCTCAATGATTCAATAGAAACGAAACAAAATACAATCTACTATTGCCTTGATTAAATGTACTTACTAGACATGAAGTGTAGAGGCAATGGAGATTGGTGTCCAATTGCTAGATGAAGCTTGGTGCACTATTGGACTTCCTTTAGAGCTTTGGAGATCAATGCAACATGAACGAAGCTCTAAGGAAAGAGAGAGAAGATGAGAATGAAAATTTTTATCTTGTGTTTTTGGCTCACAAAATGATCTTCAATTGTGTGTGTGTTGGTGCCAAAAACTGCTTCACAAAGGGGTATAAATAAGCTCTCTCGGGCAGAAAAACCAAGAAAACAACCATATGAAAAAGTTGTCAACGTCTATAGACGGCTAGTTTTCTAAGTGGATAGGTGCCTGATGAAGGGTGACCAGACCCTTGGTTCACTGTTTAGGAGTCTAGCAAAACTGCATCAGACGTCTGACAGAATCTGTCCAGAAAAACACTCTATCACCAAAACAGTCATTACTTTCACAACTGGACTCCGATTGAAGCAATTAAAGATGCCTTGGAAAGCGAACAAAATGTGCAATCTGATGGGCTTGGAATGGATGAGAAATTCGAACTAAAAAACTAGTAGAGATTTGAATGCAGATAGACTGCAGAAAGATAGTTTTCTGAAAACAGAATGTTAGTGTAACATAGTCCACTTATCAGGCATCAGGAGTTCATTGACCAGAGCTCTGATGCACTGTTTAGGCACCTGGTCATAGAGCTTCAGAAGCCTAGACTTTCTAGGCTTTTAGGCCATCACAGAATCAGATATGTCAGGCATCTGGTGGGTGTATACCAGGCGTCTGGTGATAGGCTGAAAGCATAAGATAGATTGTACTGGCCATTCAACCTATTAGGATGGATTCTAGGAAGTTTCTATGGGTCACTAAGATGGAAATAAACATGTAGATATGTGTGTGTGTGTGTGTGTGTGTGTGTGTCCATCTAATGAAGGCATACAAATGTTCTAATAAGAAAGGGCAAAATGCATAAAGAAATCATAAAGATTTACAATGTTATTTATGATTCTTCATGGCTTCATTAATCCAATACTCTATGCATTGAGTCCATCATCACATCACCACTTATTTTGTCTCCCATTATATGTAATCCTTATTATATAACTGAGACTAAAACAAATTGAAACATTAGTAATCACATAACGTATTGATAATCATCAAAACTATATTGGGCTTAAAGGCCAATATCCAACAATCTCTCCTTTTTTATGATGACACACATTATGTAAAAATAGGCACTAAAACATACTAGTGCTCCCCCTACTTATATGCATATCAAAAGTAAGGCAACAATACATAACAAAATGCATATAATAGGCATTATGTAAAAAACATGCTCAAACACCAATTGTAGCTCAAACACCAATTGTAATACCATGGAGATAAACATTATTTTTACTGGGCATGCATCATGATAATTAGGTCTTGATTAGCTCACTCATACGAGCAATTGCTCTTGGTGCTGTGAAAACAAACAAAGATGAATGTAGTGATACATACATTGATTCAAGGTAATTTAGCTCCTTATGAAAGTAGTTGAAATAATCTGAGTCATGATTTGTATGGAACAAAGCAACTCTTAACAACTTCAATATGTTAACTAAAGTAGGGAGTTAATTAACACTTAAAATATTTAGTGCTAGAGCAAGGCTCTGCATCCCAATGGGGGCATAGAGCAAAGATTCTTGTAAGCAACATGCATCATTTTCATAAAATGGCATCACTGCTCTTTTGTTGTCTTCATTATGGGGGTCAGTGTCATAATAATTGTTTAATTTACCTAATTTTGTTGACAATACAAATGTTGGGGACCCACTTCATACTTACGTATTCAATCTATTGGGTGACATAAATAGAACCCTGCCTGAGTTTTACTAGCAAAATACAAACATATCATATAATTTTCTAGTTCGTATATTTAATATATAGTGCGAGCCCAGCCAGCAGGCAAGATTCAATGATTTGATCCCTTTGAGACAGGGTAGATGAAACGTCACGTGCCCCCCAACTCCATTATTCCTGGAAAATTCTGGTCATATATGTGTCAAGCTTAGCAAGCTTCAGTTACAATGTCTGCCCTCAACGTGGCTGGCAAACAAAGTGTAATCATATGGTGAGAATAATAGAAACATAAGCCGCATGTTCACCATCCACCGTCCAAAACGTCATTTTTCTATAATTTATATGTTGAAAAGATTGGAATCGTTTCATTTTGTTCATCATATTTTAAAACTACAAATCACCCGATATAATATCGGGTGTACTCGAGGAGATTTGCACTCTCATCTGCATGTACTAAAGAGTTTTATTCATGCAAAACCGTTAAATTTATGACTGTATGATGAAACATGCAAAACCCCTTGGGTTCACCCGATGTTTCGTTTTTTTGGGTTTAGAATATGAAGATCAAAATGAACCATGTTGATCGTCCGAAAAAAATATAAGAAGATGGACTTTTAGAGACAGAACACATATGTCACCTGTTTCTCATTATTCTTGTTAAGTTTTGAAGTTCCATTTGTGTATAAGCTGTAGAGCTAAACATCCTAACAAATGACTCAAAAAGTACTTTGTCCCCCTCGATATTATTTTGTAAACACTTAACCCTCTCAACTTTGCTTTTGAGTACTCAAAACCCCTTCAATTTTAATGGCATGTTTCTTTTGTTGAGAATGGGATTGTGGAAAGTTGAGGGGTTGTAGAATCTTGATGTGAGGAAAGTTTGGTTTTGTGTTCTTTTGGTTAGAAAGTTTGTTCGAAAGTTGGTTTGAAAATTTTATGTGTGGCCCACAAAACTTTCTTGTGTTTCTTTGGGTTTGAAAGTTTTATGCGAATGTTTCATGTGGGGCCCAAGTGTTTGAAATAATAAATTATTTGCAATTATTGTAATTTAATTAATTTAAATTATTTTTAAGTTAAATGAAAATTTTAAATTTTATATTATTAAATTGAAATTATAAATATGAGTAGAAATTATAAATTATAAAATAATATTTTTAAAACTAACCTAATTAATTAAAACTAACCTATTTAATTAATACTAAATTAAGTTACCGGTTTAATTATTAAATTGTTGTGAATGGATATTGATGAGTTGGTTAGGATCACGGCTTATCTTATAAATAAGACCGTATCTATTGTATCTTATCTTTGTACGCGCCTCCTATTGTTATAAATAAAGAGCTGGGGGTTTACTCCCCCAGATGATGATTCATAACATGTTATCAGCACAAGCCTCTAAATACAAATTCCACACAAATACCGATCGTGGCGAAAGCGAAGGAAAGGCGGGAGATCCACGTGCGCAGCGTCATCTACCTCAACCAGGCGTCGTCATCCACCATAGGCTTTGGTCAACCGCCACTAGATCTGGAGTACGGGTCTAGATGTATTTCTCGCTAAAAATCTCATTTTTATCATGCGCATGATCGTTCTCTCCATATATCTCGCAAGATCGGAGTGGAAATAGGGCTAATCACCTATATTTGACGATTTTTTCGTCGTAAAATCATGTTTTAACAAGTTTTTAATCTGAAATAAAATAATGATAATTGTTGACCCCCCTACGGCATCGCCGACGGCCTTTGCCGCCGGTCGCCGTTGTCTTTCACCGCCCCAAAGGCGAGTCCCCCCCCCCCCCACGGCTGTCAGGCCGTCGCCCCCCTGCTTGAAGGGAGAGAGGGGGCACCGCCCCGGCCCCCCTGAAAGGCAGGGCTGCCGTCCCTGACCCCTCGCTCACGGCATGGGGGTACTGCATGTAACCCCCTGTTCCGCCCCCGCCCCACCGGCGACGACCGCCGTTGTTCCCCCCACCTGAATAGTGGGGGCCGCTGCCAAACGCCCCCTCCTCACGCCTTGCCGTGTGGGGAGGGAGGCCGATCGCCCCCTATTTCCCCCCTGCTTCGCTGGACTGGTGCTGGAGGGGGCGGTGGCGGCAAACCTTAGCCACTGCCTCTCCCGCTCCTCTCTCTGTCTCGCAGGACAAACGTGCCGCAGGCCAGTAAACAAAACACAAAAAAGATTTTTGAATGTGGGCCTGAAGCCCACATTACATCTGCGGGTTTTAGCCTGCACAAATCACAAAAAAATAAAAATAAAATATTCGGCACGGGCTGAAGCCCACAGCTGCCCTGCGGGCTTCAGGCCCGCAGGCCAATTTTCTGAAAAAAACAGAACAAATATATTAAACAGAAAAAAATAGGATTAAAAAGGGTTATGGGGCCTAAAAATTATAGAAAAATCATGGTAAAATAAGGGACTGAAATCTGACTTTAAGGGAACATTTGGGGATTTTTGGGGGTTAATTGGGAGAATAAAAAGGAAAACTTCTTCCTTTTTCATAAAGAACATGTAAAATTTTTGGGCTCTTTTCAAATCTTTTTGAATAATCCCATCTTGCACAACCTTTTTGCATCATATGATACCTTTAAGGATCATATTAATATGCTCTGTGTCACTATTAAATGGCTTATTCTGTGGATAAACTTATACTCTGTTATGCAATATTAACTTAATAATTAGGAAGATCATGCGATCGCTCTGCCGTTAGTCACCTAACCTAACGGTGTATGACGTTGCCTAGTTGTCCAAGAATTATTAAGTATTTAAATTGTTTATCCCTCTGTGAATACAATGCATGTGATACCTGTGATGAAAATTTCTGCTGAAAATGTCTCATGAAAATGTTTGATGAGCACAAATTTTTGCATGGATGACTAATTGTGGTTTTGGATCGACTGTTTAAATCCCACATTTTATTTTTCCTGCACTTTTCTTTTCCGTTTTGAGAGAAATTATAGTGAGAAAATTATGTAATGTCCAAGACTGACGACTACTTTCCATGGCGACGAAGGCCACACTTGAAGCTGAAGATTTTATATGGGACCCACGAGGTTTCCAAAGTTGTAATTTCGTTTTACCTTTCATTTATGTAATATGGACTGTAATGGGACTTTGGACTATTTTATTTATGTGGGACTGGCCGATCCACGCAATTAGCTCTTCATTTAAAAATTGCCTCCCCATGAAATTATTTATTGTATAAATTATTAATTCATTCAAATTTGTGCTCTGTTAGATAAAATGGCTAAAATCGAAAGTGTCGATTTCGAAGTGCTGGATGCATCAGGAAGAAATTATCTGACCTGGCAGCTCGATGTGAAATTTCACCTGCGGGCTAAGTCCATCATTTCTGTTGTGCCCAATGATGTAAATGCAAACGATATAGAAAAGACACAAGCCATTATCTATATTCGTCGTCATGCGGACAAGACCCTAGAGGCTGAATACCTTACGGTCGAAGATCCACTTGAGCTGTGGAGTGCCCTTGAGGATAGATATAAACATCAAAAAGATGTTATACTACCAAGGGCATGATATGAGTGGGAGAACCTAAGACTGCAGGACTTTAAGTCTATAGCTGAGTACAACTCAGCTCTTTTTAGCATCACCTCACGCCTGAAATTGTGTGGTGAAAAGTCTTAGAAGACCGCATGCTGGAAAAGACGTACACGTCTTTCAATGAGAAAGATGCAATACTAATGCATCAATACCGTGAACGTAAATTCACCCAATATTCTGAGCTGCTGTCATGTTTACTCATGGCTGAACAAAACAGGGAGCTTCGCCACGCCACCCACAACATGTGCCCCCTGGCATTGCCCCACAAAAGCTCATAATGCATCTTCTTTTTCCAAAAAGAAGAGAGACAATGAACGAAAAGAAAAACAACAGAAAGGGGGGACATGACAAAAAGGACAGAGGCCAAGTCCAACAACAAAGAAATGAAGGGAGGCGGAAGTTCACTTAGCACAGAAATGAAAACAATGGAAATGATGCACCCCCACCCAAGAGGGAATTGAAAGACTAGTGACATAGCTGTGGCATGAAAAGCCACTGGTCTAGAGTGTGCCGAACTCTGCAGCATCTCCAGGAACTGTATAAAGAAAACAAGAAAAAGAAAGCTGAAACAAACCTGGAGATTACAAATGCTCCAGTCAAGTTCACAGCTAACGACTTCGAAAGTAATGACCTGCTAGATTACCCATGTATCTTGGTATTTTTTTAGAACAATTTATGTTATGAGAGCAATTTGAATTAATGAATTTGTTTTAAATGAAATTTGTTTTCTGAAATGTAAATGTGCTGATTCATCTTTCAATAGATGAACTGCTCTCGTAACTGCTTAGTAGACAATAAATAAATACATACGATCCTTCAATACAAAGCCCAATATCAGGGCCATATTGAAGGTTCTGGGAATGCAACACTGTTGCTCCTAAATGACACAGAAATAGAAATAAAGGATGCACTATTCTCTTTGAATTCCAATAGAAGCTTTCTAAGTTTCAAGGATATTTATTTAAACGGATTCCATTTAGAAACAACAAATGTAAATGAAAAAGAATTAATGTATGTAACGTCTCAAGAAAAAGGAGTAAAATCCATACTTGAACGTTTTGAGAGCCTTTCAAGCCTATACCATACAAAGATTCGGAAAGAGGAAGCGAATTTAATGGAGCACTCGAAGTGCCCGACATCAGCCAAGTTTTTTACTTTGGCATGATAGACTTGGCCACCATGGATCAGTGATGATGTACTGCATCTTATCTCAATCCCATGTGCATGACTTGAAGAACCATAAGATTCTACGGTAGGAAGAATTCCCTCGTATCCCTTGCTATAAGAGAAAACAAATTACAAGTCTCTACTAAAGGTTGACAAAGAATCTCCATGCTTCCTCAAAAGAAAATAAGGAGATAGTTGTGGACAAATCCACCACCCTAGTGGGCTATGTTGGATATGGATGACGTTTGTACACCCTTGTAGGGGATGTACGAGGGAATACGGACCTCGAACGTCGCGTACACGAAGTCGTGTGCAAAGGGAATCTGTTCCCTTGCGGAGAGGATCTCTAGATTAGTGGGAAAGTCGCATTATATGTGCATAAGTGCATGCGACATATGGCTAATAAAGGGGGAATATCTTAAGCTTATGTTGTACCATGCATATGGTACAACTTAAGCTTATAATGTGCCATGTATGATGGTACACTTTAGTTAAATTGTTCCAAAGGAACAATTACTCCTAAAATAACTACCTTGGGGGCTATAAATAAGACCCAAGGCTTAGCCATTTTCATTACACTTTTGCATGGTATTCTTGCCTTGCATTTCATTCTAGCGAAGCTCTGCCGAAATCCTTCCTCTCTCTTTATCCAAGTTCTTAATCTAAAAGTAGAGATTTAGATTGTGGATTTAGTAGCCTTACTCCGTTCGTGAGAAGACTCGATCCGTCGTGGCGAATCCGAAGGTGAAGTTCCGAGACTACCGTGCCGCATACGCAAGCGTAAGTCTCAACTTCATTTATCGATCCTAACGCTGTTTTGACAGCTTCCTACATTAGTATCAGAGCCATACGGGTTCGCCCCGGTCAAACCACCACCCCGTCGAAACTATGAACGAGTCGTTGTCTTTTTCACGAATGGGTATCCTACCATTATGGATATGGTAGGAACGCTTCGTGACGGAGAGAACGCAGCGGTTGTTCTTTTCACGTTAGGGTCTCCTACCATTACGGATATGGCAGGAACTCTCCGTGACAGGAAGAACCGACCGTTCATATCGTCAAACTCGCTCTCTTCATGGATGCTGAGTCTCCATTCTTAGGGAATGGGTGCTCTCTTCATGTGGAGCGCGTAGTTTACGAATTTTTGAAGTGGGTTAATTTTTTGGCACACGGCCATTGGAGGATAACTACTTCCTCGACGAACGGGTGTTTCACCGGAGAAGAAGATGGTAGTTATTCCCATCGGGGAAGATGAATTTTGGTGCATGAAATCTATAGCCAAATGGGCAATGGAGGCAATGCACTCTCCCTCCCCATGCGGAGGGGGTTGGCTACGGCCAATGACGACGAACACCACCACGGCCACCCCCTCCGGTGGGGGTGTGCGGCCAACCCCGTGAATGGGGGAGGCCGGCCATGACCAATGGGTCATGGCCGGCCAAGGCCAAAATGGCCATGGCCGGGCCATGGCCGACCTCTGGCCGGCCTCTGGCCGAGGCCAGGCCAGGCCAGGGGGCCTGGCCGGCCTCTGGCTGAGGCCAGGCCAGGCCAGGGGGCCTGGCCGGCCTCTGGCCGAGGCCAGGCCAGGCCAGAGTGGCCGAGGCCAGGCCAGGCCAGAGTGGCCTGGCCGGCCTCAGGCCGAGGCCAGGCCTGCCTCTGGCCTAGGCTAGGCCAGTGGCCTGGCCGGCCCTGGCAGTGGCCAGGGCTGCCGCAGGCCGCCCCTGGCCGGCCAGGTCAGAGGCCCTTGGCCGGCCCTTGGCCAGCCTTGGCCAGGGCAGGGGCCCTGGCCGGGAGTGATGTAGACCAATTTTTGGTCGACCAATTTGGGTGTTTTGGTCGACCAATCTGGCAAAAGGTCTTGGTCGATCACGAACTTGCCGACTAGCCCATACGGGGTGTCAAAAGGCCTTGGTCAAACGCGAATGTGCCGACTAGCCCATACGGGGCTAACGACAGTCGTCTGCTCTTATTTTATAAAGTTTTTTTTGGGCTCTACTCCTTGAAGATTAGCCATAGTGCTCTACTTCATGCGAGATTAGCCATGTCATTGTGCTCTACTCTACGGAGATTAGCCAATGTACTTATGACGTTGTGCTCTACTCTACAGAGATTAGCCAATGTATTTCAAATTTTTTGAAAAAGGTGTTTTCAAATAGGTTATGTCCCGTCCTTAATCTGGATAGCGCAATTTAGAATTCCAAGTCCTACCACGATCCGGCCATGGTTATCTAACCCATGGGTGTGTAGAACAGGTCTCGTGGCTTGGCAATTGTTGCGCTAAAATTCTTTGCGCAAACTCTCACCTATTCCATTTTGAAAGATATGTTTTTCAAAAGTATTTTTCCGCTGCTGGTACCATACGGGTATCATTTCTGATTTCTTTTTACATGAGATAAGTAAGAGGGATACTTTGAAAGTTACTTCTAGATGGTAGTTGGGAACGTAGTGAACTTCTCGATTCTAGAGTAACATTTCAGCGCATCCAAGGAACTTATCAAGTGTTTAAAGAATCGAAACTTTATGCATAGAATTTTGATCGTGTTTTTCATTTTCTTTGCAGTTTTTTGATTCGAATATGTCTACCGCTTCTAAGAACATTGTCGCCGAGCTTAACAAAGGTGAGAAGCTCAACGGCGACAATTATAAACTTTGGTCAATAAAAATCCAATATGTTTTGGAGGAGCAAGATGTGCTTGAAACACTCCAAAACGTAATGGAAGAACCTGAGTTGGGCAATACGGCCCAACACAAGAGGGACCGAGAAGCTTATGAGACTTGGACTCGAAAGAACAAAATAGCACGTATTACGTTATTGTCCGCAATGGACAATGACATAATGCGTCTATTTCGGGAATTCGACCTAGCCAAAGACATATGGTCTGGGCTAGAAATAAAGTTTGGTGGAACTTCGGTCACCAAACTCCGCTCCTTAAATATTCAATTTGATTCGTACAAAATGCGGCGAGATCAATCTATGAAAAAGCATCTCCGCCACATGGCGAATCTCATAGCTGAATTGAAGGATGCGGGTCTTACGCTGTCTGACGAACAGCAGATCCAAGCAGTCATTCGTTCACTCCCAGATAGCTGGGATAACATGAAAATGCACCTCACTCATAATGAGTGCATTAAAACTTTAAGCGATGTATCCAAACACCTCGAACTCGAGGAAGAGCGGATTCAAGCCGCAAAACCTAGTGCCGAAGTGCACATGGCCGCTAGTTCCTCACATGGAGGAAAGAAGCGGAAGAATAAACGCTTAAGGTTTCTGAACGAATGAAAGCAAGAACCGGAAACCTCAAAGAAGACTAAGAACAAAAAGTGGCAAAAGAAAGTGCACTCAAAGAAGAAAAACTTGAAGAAGATCAAGTGCTTTAAGTGCAACAAGTACGGTCACTTCGCCCGTACGTGTACGGATGGAAGTGATAAGGTAACTTGTAGGGCTAGTTACATATGTGTTTCTAGTTCCATGTTTCTTGCTGAATCTAACTATTTTTGGTTGATTGATTCAGGGGCCACAGACCACGTAGCGAAGGACATAAGGTTCTTCGTAGAGTATCGAAGGATAACTCAAGGAACAAAGTGGATATACGTCGGCAACAACACTCGTGTTGAAGTCAAGGGCGTCAGAACATGCAAGCTAGTTCTCGACAACGGCCGGACTCTATTATTGCACGACGTCCTCTTTGCTCCAGATATTCGAAGGAATATCGTATCCGTGGTCATGTTAATGTCTT
This sequence comes from Scilla litardierei, assembly GCA_030789695.1. Taxonomy (NCBI): domain Eukaryota; kingdom Viridiplantae; phylum Streptophyta; class Magnoliopsida; order Asparagales; family Asparagaceae; genus Scilla; species Scilla litardierei. Next base: position 47,557,216 of record CM061142.1, read on the forward strand.
TAGGTTATGAATGGAGGTTCTATGAACAAAATGTTGACCTTGTTTGTAATAGTTCTTTAGTTGGGTCGGGTAATGTTTGTAATGGATTGATTGTTTTAAACACTATGTATGATGATTCTTCTTCTATTAATGAAAGTTTCCATTTGACAAATGCTTCTAATTCTGAATCTGAGATCATTTGTTGGCATGCAAGACTTGGTCACATTGGACCAACTAGAATGGATAGACTTGCCAAAAGTGGCTTGCTATCTAATGTTTCAAAAGTTGAAATGTCAACTTGCGAACATTGTCTTGTAGGGAAAACTTGTCGCAAGCCGTTTGGAACTGGCACAAGGGCCGAAGTTCCATTACAGCTTATCCATTCGGACATTTGCGGTCCAATGAATGTTAAGACAAGACGCGGGAAGTCCTATTTCATCACCTTCATTGATGACTTCACCCGTTTCGGTCAGATTTATTTGATTTCCCACAAACATGAAGCTTTATCTTGCTTCAAAAACTATATGAGTTTAGTGGAAAATCAACTAGATCGCAAGATAAAGGTCTTGCAAACCGATCGGGGTGGAGAATATCAATCAACGAGTTTTAAGGAACTCTGTGATGAAAAAGGCATAGTTCATCAAATAACTATGCCTTATACTCCACAACAAAACGGTGTTGCGGAAAGAAGAAATAGGACATTGATGGAAATGGTCCGATCAATGATGTCTCAGGCAAATTTGCCCATCACCTTTTGGGGTGATGCATTATTGACGGCAGCATTCATCTTAAACCGTGTACCCTCGAAGTCGGTAAGTTCTACTCCTTATGAGTTGTGGAACAATAGAACTCCAGACTTAAGCATTCTAAAACCTTGGGATTGTGCCTCTTACGCACATTTATCCTCTCACAAATATGGCAAACTTGGGCCACGTGGGAGGAAGTGTATCTTCATCCGATACGCTGAAAACTCCAAAGGATATGTTTTCGTCGGTCAAGAGGACAATGTGGGTCTAATAGAATTCGAATCGAGGAATGTTGTCTTCTTGGAAAACGAGTTTTCAAGACAGGGTGAGATAAGTCAAGACTTATCCTTGTTTGAGACTTGGGATCAAGAAGGATCGGAACGTTCGAGTGGGAGAATTCTTGGTGAAGAGGAAAATGACCCTCATACTTCACCTATGGATGATACGAACGATACCAATCCTATTCCGAGTGGGAGTGATGTTATTCCAAGTGGGAGTGATTTCATTCCAAGTGGGAGTGATCAAACTCAAGCAAGACGTAGTAAGCGAACGAGGCTAACACCTCTGAGATTTGAGGATGAATTTCCTCAAACATTCATGACATTACTACAAGATGATGACGAACCTGCAAATTTCAAACAGGCCGTCATATGTCCTGCTAAAGATAAATGGATAGCGGCGATGGAAGAAGAACTTCAATCCATGAAAACAAACCAAGTCTGGGACTTGGTTGATTTACCTAAGGGACGTAGAGCCATTGGGAACAAGTGGGTTCTCAAAATCAAGCATAAGGCTGATGGCTCCATCGAGAAATATAAAGCTCGCCTTGTTGCGAAAGGTTTCACGCAACAGGAAGGAATAGACTACGAAGAGACTTTCTCTCCTGTCGTGCGTTTTACCTCCATTCGCTTAATTCTGGCAATGGTGGCTTGTTTGGACCTCGAGTTACATCAGATGGATGTAAATACTGCTTTTCTTAACGGAGAACTAGATGAGGATATCTACATGGAACAACCAAACGGGTTCGTACAAGAAGAAAACAAACATAAGGTTTGTAAACTTCGTAAATCCATATATGGTCTTAAACAATCCTCAAGGCAGTGGTATATGCGCTTTCAAGAAGTCGTTTTGTCGTATGGTTTCTCCATGCTCGACGAAGACAACTGCGTATACATTAAGAGGATTAAGAACAAGTATGTAATTATGTCTCTTTATGTAGATGACATACTTATAGCCGGAAATGATAAGCGTCTTATCATGGATATCAAAGCTTGGCTTTCATCCGTCTTTGAAATGAAAGACATGGGTGAAGCTGCATATATCCTTGGGGTTAAGATCTCAAGGAATCGTTCCAAGAAACTTCTTTCTCTCTCTCAAGAGACATATATAAAGAAATTTTTAGATCGGTTTAATATGCAGGACTGCAAGCCAATTGATACTCCAATAAGCAAAGGCGAGGGTCTATGTTTGGAAATGTGTCCCAAAGATCCAAAAGAAAAGAAAGCTATGGAAAAGGTTCCATACTCCAGTGCTGTCGGGAGTCTGATGTACGCCATGATGTGTACCAGACCGGACATTTGATATGCTGTTGGTATGGTAAGCCGTTACCAATCCAACCCAGGACAGGCACACTGGAAAGCAGTGAAGAGGATATTAAGGTACCTCAAAGGGACTGCGGACTATGCGTTGTGCTATCAAGGCAATACCTTGAAACTCGAAGGCTATACCGATGCTAATTGGGCAGGTGATCTCGACAAGCGAAGATCTACCTCAGGCTTTGTTTTCTTGCTCGGGAATGGTGCAATATCCTGGAGCAGCAAGAAGTAAACCTGCATCGCCCTATCAACCATGGAAGCCGAATTTGTAGCATTCAGCATGGCGGTCCAAGAAGCTGTTTGGCTTAGGAAATTCTTAGACATGCTGACAAATGCCACTGACTCAAGCACTGTTCCTATATACAGTGATAGTCAAGCTTCGATTGCCTATGTCAAAGATCCTAAATTTCATTGTAAGACCAAACACATTGATATTCGATTTAAGTTTGCGAAGGACTATAACAAACGGAAGGAAGTAGACATAGGATACATATCCACGCATAAGATGATAGCGGATCCCCTTACTAAGGCGATCCCCAGAGATGTGTTCTTCAAACACTTATCATCTATGGGAATGCGTAGGTGCTGAGCTGTATCATGTAATATTTCCCATGTCTATAGAAGATCAAAGTTTAATAAAAAGAAGAAGTTTTTTTTATATATTGCATACAAGTTTCTTACAAATGATTTTATACATTTGTGTTTAAGTCTCAGCTATTTTATTGTGTGTATGTCGGACAGATTTAGGTTGGCTCTCTCACATGAGCAACCGCCTTATCTTATCAGATGGATAAGATAGAGATGAGACTAGTTTAAAGTCAAAATCATTAGACAAATGATTTAGAGTCGTGACTTAAACAAGATAGTCGAATGAAAGATCTGCATCATATGGATGCTTACAAAAGATCTGAGATCTGTATCACAAGGATATTTAAAAGAGATCTCATAGGATTTTTTAAATCCTATCTGTCTTATGCAGGATGAGAGTCCGGGAATATTTCATGGGTAGTAAGGGGACTCAAAAGATAGGCACTGTGGTGTCTGATCTTTCATCCGTACAACATCATTAAGACATACTCTCCCTGGGAAAGGAGTGATGTTGTAATACGTGTTCATACCACGTATGCATTACGACCACTGATTTAGTAGTAATAGTGTTTGCTATTATGTGAGACTCAAAGGCCATATGGGTCTTAACTCTTACCCTCAAGGACTCCAATTGGTTCCTTTAGATTTGACGAGATGATCGCTATCTTAGCGTGTTGCTAATGGGCTATGATAATTCGGCTCGGCGGGGCACGTTAGAAAAGCGAATCAAGTCAAGATCAGAAGGTTCGCAAGAAGAGGAAGATTGATTTCATATTCGCATTTGGACTTTAATGATTCAAAGCTAGCCAGCCAATTGTGATCCAGATGGGATTCAATTGTTGAATATAAAGTATAAGAAATGTGAAGAAATAATCTAGGGTAAAGCATGCGTTGAACTACTTAACTTTGCACCTTCGAGGTCGTTGTGTATCTCTAACAAGTGCACAACAACAGACTCTATGCGCATGACGGTCGCACGGTCTATTTCTCAGTATGATAGATGAAAGAACTAAGAGAAAGACGTTCTCTTATAATCCCCTCAAGTGTGAGTGGGAGATGTTGGATATGGATGACGTTTGTACACCCTTGTAGGGGATGTACGAGGGAATACGGACCTCGAACGTCGCGTACACGAAGTCGTATGCAAAGGGAATCTGTTCCCTTGCGGAGAGGATCTCTAGATTAGTGGGAAAGTCGCATTATATGTGCATAAGTGCATGCGACATATGGCTAATAAAGGGGGAATATCTTAAGCTTATGTTGTACCATGCATATGGTACAACTTAAGCTTATAATGTGCCATGTATGATGGTACACTTTAGTTAAATTGTTCCAAAGGAACAATTACTCCTAAAATAACTACCTTGGGGGCTATAAATAAGACCCAAGGCTTAGCCATTTCATTACACTTTTGCATGGTATTCTTGCCTTGCATTTCATTCTAGCGAAGCTCTGCCGAAATCCTTCCTCTCTCTTTATCCAAGTTCTTAATCTAAAAGTAGAGATTTAGATTGTGGATTTAGTAGCCTTACTCCGTTCGTGAGAAGACTCGATCCGTCGTGGCGAATCCGAAGGCGAAGTTCTGAGACTACCGTGCCGTATACGCAAGCGTAAGTCTCAACTTCATTTATCGATCCTAATGCTGTTTTGACAGGTTCCTACATGCTATAATCGGTACTTCATGGTACTGATGAATGCATCCTCAAAATATTCGTATGTGTGTCTAATATCGACCCGCAATCTAGCTTTTTCAAAGCTACTGGCGCAAATAATAAAGTTGCGGATGCATTTTTCAGACAACCAAATAAAGAAAATATGTCTGGCTAATGCTGTGGAATTTGCCTCCCGGTCATTTCAAGAGTATTGCCAAGAAACGGGAATAGATAATGAACATTCAGTGTCGCATGTTCATACCCAAAAACGGGTTAGCGAGTCACTGATAAGAGACTCCAATTGATTACATGTCCATTGTTAATTAAATCCCAGTTGCCGGTGGATGCATGGAGACATGCAATTTTGCATGCTGCATCGTTAATGAAAATAACACACTCTGGAGGGCAAAGTCTCTCTCTCCAATGCAACTTGCATATGGAATTCCACCGAACACTCCTCAATTGAGAATCTTCGGTTGCGCACGTTTAAATCCCTATTGCACCACCACAGAAGACAAAAATGGGTCCTCAACGTCGTCTAAGTATCTATGTAGGATTTGACTCACCCTCAATATAAGATACCTAGAACCCCAAACGGGGGATGCATTTAAGAAACATCTTGAAGACTGTGATTTTGATGAGACGAGTTTCCACAAAATGGGCTCAGAAACTGGAAAATCTGGCGCGAAGCAAATTATTACGTGGGATACAAAAAAGTTTGACCCACTATGATCCAGTAACAAAACAATGTAAGAAGATGAGATCCTAAAGATCCTCCACATACAGAACTCTGTTCACCAGTTACCGGACTCATTTACTGACAACTAGAAGATTGTCAGATCACACACCCATATTGCCTCCAGATAGGATTGACATCCATGAGAATGGATGCAATCCACCAGTAGCAAAAATGGATGTTTTTCAACGGAAAAGAGGCAGACCACTGGCTCCAAGGACAGAAATCCAAGAAAGAAAAACAAAAGAAAGAAAGAAAAACTCCTGGAGACCTTGAGACAATACTACCACCGGACAATGAGCTCATGTCCATGCCCTTACCCCTTCCCAGAATCCACTGCAGAGGAAATGCCGGAAAAAATTGAAATGAAAGTAAATGTTGTACGTACTGGGGTGGTGTTGGACAGATAGAACATAATTGTCGACAATATATTCACGTATCATATTGCCATATACATCGCAAAAGCGATGATATTTATAGAATATCGTTCCATACTCCGTTGCTAAAATGCAAATGTAGAGATTTGCCAAATATGGAACGCGGCAATAAAAGATGATCTGGACTCAATTATGAAACGTGAAATGTTCGGACTTGAAGTCCAGACACCAAAAGGTGTCAAACCTGTGGGTAAAATAAGTATTGCACACAAAATAAAAAAATAAAAAATCGTATGCTATAAGGTACAACCTATATCTCAAGGATATTTTTGCTGAAACTAGGGAATGAACAAATTAAAATGAGCATGACTCATAAATGATACATCAGATTCCCTAAGTTATCAAATGCGAATACCTTACGATTTGGCAAAGGAAATTTTGGAAATGCTGCTATTGGATGTTGTGACAGCATACCTTTATGGATATCTTCGTAAAGATAAATTCCATATTTCCTTAAATGCCTGAATAGACTTCGGGACGACTATTCTATTGAAGAAGAATAATAAGAATAATAAATAATGTACAACCAAGAGAACCACTTGATAAAGCAATGATTCCTATTAAGGGTTGTCTTTCCACCTGAGCAAAGGACATGATTTGAGATCATAGTTGCAAATAACTCAAATCTCATCGGATCTCCTGAAGAGAAAACCGAAATATCCATTCACACCTGATTATTAAACATGAAATGAAAGACCTAGGTAAAAATAAATTAAGTCATGGCTCACAGATTTATAGAATCTTGTTACATTAAAATTAATACGCCCAGAGTGTGTTGAAGAAATTACAAGGACCATTGTCATCCAACGACACCTATGGTAGTACACTCTATGGATGTACAAAAAGACCCCTTCCGTTTGCTGTAAGAGGGGGAAGATATAATTGGTCCTGAAGTCCCTTATCTAAGTGCAATCAAGCACTCCTGGCTAACTGCACGCGTTCCGATATAGCAGTTGTAGTAAACTCACTAGCCAGAGATAGTTAGGCACATGAAAAGGGCAGTTAGACCGGAGTTAAGCATCTTCTGTGCTTCTTCCAAGGGTCAAAATATTTTTGCTTACATTATAAAGTATCATCGTCCATGTTTATGCAAATGCAGGTTACAGGTCAGATCGCCATACTGAGAAATCACAGACTAGGTACCCACAGTTGGATGGCCATCTACTGTAAATCTGCAAAGAAAATTATGAAGGCAACATAATCATATCATTCCGAGATCCTCACCATTCTAGAAACACACCAATGGTGTATTTGAGGGTGCCTGGTGGTACATCACATCCCAGTGACAACTGGGATAGAGGCTAGTATTGTGGAGCTGACTACATAGTCTGATGACCAGCTCACCCCACTTTGAGGAGACCACATCAGAGGCGACGAAAATAAGCACCCCTCTCCAGACTTTTTGGATCCAGCAGCTGCTTAATGGTGGTGATATTTTTAATCTGTGTATATTTTCAGAATGTTGTAAATATGAATGATGAGATGCGCCTGAGAGATCTGAAAGCCTGAGCGCTTGTACAGATCAGGGAGAGTTAGAGAGTGTTTGTTTGCTTAACTATGGTTTTTCCCACAGGGTTTTACATAGCCAAAAATTTTAACGAGTCAAACCTCATCAACTCATGATCCTGAAGTATCCACCCCATGTGAGACTCCTACCACACTCTGAATCATGAAGTATTTATGAGCTGAGTCTACACCTATGGCTGGATAAGGGGGAGTGTTGTGAATGGATATTGAGGGGTTGGTTAGGATCACGACTTATCTTATAGATAAGACTGTATCTATTGTATCTTATCTCTGTATGCTCCTCCTATTGCTATAAATAAAGAGCTGGGGGTTCCTCCCCCAGATGATGATTCATAACATAAATAGCATAATTAACGCATTCTATGAGGAGTAAACAGTGCCCAAGACAAAAACGTGACAAAAACTGTCCACTCTTCATCGAATGAGACAAAAACGGGACGCGAACACTGTTCATTTCTCGCTAATAGGACATAAACCTAACGGGATTACTATAGCAAGCGAAAAAATCAAAATAAAAAAACAAAACGCACGCTCAAATTGGCGGGGAGAGAAATGAACAGTAAAAAAGTGAGAATCTCGAGCGTAATCCACAGGTTTTCCGGTGAAAACGCTCAAGAGAATTTCGCTGCCAACACGGATCCACGTTGGAGCCACCGAGGAAACTTTCTGCCCTAACTTTCTCATCGAAAGAAATAGCCCGATGGAAAAGGTGATTTGAGAATGGAACATAGTGGGTGAATAGTGTAATGAACAGTAGTTTTGGGCCACTTTCTAACCAACTTTAAAAAAAAGACCTAAATAGAACATTAATGTAAATGAGTGAAGAGCTCTATAAATGATGTCAAATGGGTAAAATGCTCCTCGGGCAGAAAGTTAAGGCAATTTTAAGCATTTACCTTGAATTTTTTGGCATCCCGATCTAAGATAGGCTTAAAACTTTATTACTTCAGAGCAATGTATAATTCTTACTCAACCACAATGAAAAGTGATACAATTAATATAATGGTAAATTTACTAATAAATGGTATCAGTTACATCCTTGGGCCGGCCCTCAAGGAAGAGAGAGATTTCCTCATTGAGATTATAAAGCCCGCATGAGGGACATCCTGACCCGAAAAGCCCACAGAAAATGTTATTCGCTAGCCTGGTCAAAGCCCACACTTAATTTGCCCGTTGAGCTTTTGTATCTCAAGGAGATGGTTGATTATAGGCTCATTAATGACGGGATGAGTGGACAACGGCTATGCATATCGTTTAGAGATGATCGTGTCACCATAGTGGGTGACCGTTATTCGCCAACGGCACTGAGGGGACGCCTCTGCTTTTAAATTGAAGGAAGACGAACAGTACAAGTGCAATTTTCAAACATACTGATTACTAGTTACTCTGACGATCTTAATCTTAACTTTCCCATCTGATAATTCTTCCTCCAAAAGTTCGGTGTGACTGGATCGAGACGATCTCCCTTTGGTCGATCTTGATAGCCCCGAGTTCACTTAAGTCGGTACTAACTTAAGCATCAGAAGGGACTTGGGTCTAAATCCATATCTGACCCCCTTAATGAGTGTAACGGCCTGTTTTCCTAGTCGTAGTTGACCGTTGTGTGCGTGTGCTTTTACCTTGTCGATTCAGTTATTTTCATCCGAGTGGTTCTTCGTCCGCACGTCGACGCGAGCGCATCCTCTTCAGTTTTTTTCCATGGCGTAAATTTTTAAATCGTTACTTAATTAAAAGTTAATTTATAATTAATTTATTATTTTAACTAAGTTATTTTTACTAAATTACTTTTCACTAAATTACTTTTCCTATATTACTTTTACCATCTACTTACCCTAACTAACCCTACCCAATTTAAATCTCACCAGTATGTTGGTGAGATCCGACATGAGCTTTTAAGCCCTCTACTACACAACCACCCGATTCATATTGTCTCCCCCTCCTCTTCTTGCCCTTAAAACAAATCTACAGAGACCATCCTCTACCACCAAAACAACAGCAGCATCATCACACACCTCTCCTTCAACCAGCCACCAACTCCACCATCATCACCCTCTCCAGCCACCATCCCATCCACCATACGACCAAACCACCCAACATCTCCACCTCCATAAATCAGCCATCCACCCATTACAATCCAAAATCAAAATCAGCCACAAAACAATCACAAATCAACATCAACCAGTGATCAAGCAAAACAATTCCCCAATAATCAACCCCTCGATCGCCCGCCTTCGAGGACCCGCAGCTGTCGCCCTCGAGAGCCTCGCCGTCCCCCGAGCCCAAATCACGCTGCCGCCGCCGTCGATCGCTCTGCCCCGAGCCCCCGATCGCCCGAAGCCGTCGTGGAATCGTCGCCCCGTGCCAGGACCACCATCGCCACGAGCCCGTGTGCCGCCCTAGATCCCGCCACCACCCTCCTCCGATCGTTGCCTGGCACACCGGGAAGCCACGCGCCGCCGCTGCCTTCGAGAACTGCCGTCCGCCTGAGCCGCCGCCGTGTCCCAAATCCCGCCGCTACCGCCTCGGATCGCCCCATCCGCCGCCCGAAGCCGCCGCCGCCCGATCCCTTAATGCGCCACCGCCCCAGCTCCGGGTCCGCGCCGTCCTAAGCCACCGCCCCTGAGCCCAGCGCCCCTGCGCACACGAAAAAAAAGAGAAATCGTGAAGAACAGAGAAGAGGGGAAACGAACAGAGAGAGAGGGTGAGATGTTATTTTTAATAAGTTAATATTAATTAAGTTAAAGTTATATATAAATAAGTTTAGTTAAATTATTCTTTTAATATAGTAAGGTTAGATTATATGACTTATTAGGTAGTTAAGTTAATGTGTTAAGTTATATCCTATATTAATAAGGTGTCAGTCAAGTTTATAGGAGACTATTAGTTGTTTTAAGTCAAAAGTTAAATAGTCCATGATATTAATGAAGTAAAACCTATATATTAGTGGTTAGTTACATGTATTGGTTAATTTCATTAGTGTTATTAAAAGAACAACCATGTTAGCTTCAGTAAAATATTGGTTCAAATAATTAGTTGCTGAAAAATCATTAGGTTAGTATTACCATGATATATGTTAGGTTCATAATAACTGTTAGAACCTGTAAATAGTCCGTAATATTAGTTAGTGTAATTTATCTTACTGGTTGATAACCATTAAACTGATATCACAATTTAATTGACGCAGATATAACGTACCGCACGTCACCACCACCGGGACCCCCACACCCGTGTCAAGGCAAGTATTTATTGTAATTAAACTTGGGACAACTACTTAAATTAGTGTAACATACCATTTTAACATACTCTTAACGCACACGTTGCATTTATTTAGTAGATGAACGTTTTATCAATGTTTATCCATTTTAAGAGTAACTTTCTTCACTTGTTATTAAATTGAACCCAAACGGAACAGAGGGTGTGTCACGACCCTCGGAAACATGTGTAGAATGAATTGCAAACCTGGTCTTTAGAACTTAGCATCAAACCTGGTTTCAATATGTTTGACAAATTCTAGTAGCCGGAAATTATGTTTCACTTTACTTATTGCTCTTTTTACTTAACGGGACTGCTATTGCTTTTCGCATGTTAACAAGATAAAAAAATTTGGAAATGACGAGTATGTTACTACACATATGTGATAACCGTCGAATACAGACGGTGTTAAACCATCCACTACAGATGGGGTGAAACTCAATCAGTAAATAACCATAGACAAAAAGTCGAGTTGGCTACTCACGTCAGGTCATGTGTGACTAGTCTGGCTCGTGTTCCAGTAGGGTCACATATGACTAGTCTGGCTCGTGTTCCAGTATATGGCGGTACACTTGGGTGGGGTTGGTTCATGTAGTAGAGCCGTGATTGTTGCTTGAACACCTTACGGCCACTTCCAAAACCACACTAACGGAGGTAAGCAGTTTGACCATATTCCAGGTTGGAATGGCAAGAAGCGTTACGGTAAACCCCCGATGATAGGGTGTATCAAGAACAATACCTACTCAGACATGGACTTATCATGTGCACAAATAATCAAATACTCAACGTACAACTGTTTTACTTTACTTTTAACTGCAAAACTCATGCATGCTTGCACTTTACTTTCTGCCCTTATTATTCATAACTGTGTACTAACGCTTTTTGTCCCTTATAGTTATTCCATGGTTTCATTACTTTAAATATCTTGCCGAGCTTATCGCTGGCATATATTTCAATGTTTTATGAAATATATGTTAGGTTCAGAGACAGAGTACCATGAGGACCCTACTTTTGAGGATCTCACTTTAGAGGTGGACCCCGCTGACCAGAGCTACGAAGACATTGAGATCCTCCCCGCGGAAGGCTAAAGCATGACATTTATATTTCAGTTTATTATTTGTATTATTATTTTCAGGTGTGTTTGCTTTCAGCAGATTGTACGGCCATGCTAGGCCTTAATTGTTTGTGTGTTTACTTTGGACGCTGGTATGTAATGAAATAAATATTTGTGATGTTTCTGAGAAATTCGCGTGCAGGGACCTGCCTTCGCTAAAATTACGCTTAGTGTGCTTAAGTCAAAGAAGAGAGGAAAAAAATAAGTACCTCTTCTTTGCTTTAAGCACATGCGGACCCCGCTCGCGTTCTCGCCCCCAAGTATAATGGGAAGCGGGGCGTGACAGGTTTTAGTGGTGGCCAATGGTCCTCTTGCACTCTGCAAGACACTTCAGGAATAGTATAAATATTATTACTAACCAGATCGTTTGGGTAAACTAGTACACAAATATTTACTTTGTTTGATTGCAGCATGGCGGATCAACCCAACACTCGTAATGGAAATGGTGACACCTACAACGAGATCGTGGGACTCGTAAGAGAAATGATGGAACTCCAAACTCGATTACTCTCTGCGCTCAGTCGTTTCGCTCCTCATCTGGTCGGGGATCCTGAAGACCAAGCGTTCCAGTCCAGTCAAGGTTTAATCTACAACGCCCAAGCACCAAGGACATCTACCGATCTAGCACCCGATGAGGAAATACTGGGAGTAGCCCGTAACTACGAGGGTGTAGATAAACTTCGAGAGACAGCCCAAGTTGCAGGGAGTAAGCATCCTGGGGAACCAACAAGAGACGCTCTTGGAACAATATAAACTGCCCAGTTTAAAAGGTCCACACCTCCAGTCAACAACCGATATCAGATGAAGTGCCACCATTGTAACCGACAGGGGCATGTCAAGAAGAACTGTCGGGTGCTGCTGAGACAAAATCTGTTATGTAGAGCATTAGCGCATATTGCCAAAGACTGCACTCGCCGCACCAAAAAGCCAACAACTACTTAGCATGGACCACCTCTGGCCCCACCACAGAAGGCTTCTTGCACAGGCGAGGCAGAACCAGCCGAGACGTCAGATTTTCACCGTGATAACTACGGAGACCGAGACGGATGAGCAAGTGATTTCCGGTATTACTTCAACCCTTCTTTTATAATGCTTATATTATATGCATGTGTTACTTGTTTATCTTTTGCTAGATATTTCCTATGTACTAGGTGTTGTATTGATAGTCTCCCATCCAGCCCTAACCCTTTTCGATTCGGGAGCCACTCACTGCTTCATATCCCGAGGCTCTCTACCAAATCGCTTGAGCATCACTACTGCGAGTGGAGTAGTGAGGACTTCTACTCACTGTCGATTTTGCCCCATAGTGATTTGCGGACACGAGTTGTTCGCAGACTTTATGATAGTTGACATGTCAAACTTCGATGCGATATTCGACATGGATTGGTTAGAAATTTCTATTCTATTGTCGATTGTCACGACGAGAAAGTAGTGTTTGAAATCCCAGATCATCCTGTGTTTGAATTTATGAGCAAAGACCGTTCACTTGATACTATCAAGTTTCGGGCCAAGCCGAACGAGCTAATTATTGAATCGATGCAAGTTGAGCCCGAGAGACTTAGAGTCGTTCGAGTTCCTCAGTGGTAGTCGGTCGGAAGAACCAGTGAAGTATCGAGCCAGACCCAACGTGCAGACTGCTACGTCATGTTTATCCTCCTTGAACTCGTATTTCCTTCTCCCCCCCCCCCCCACTTTCGTCTTTTCCATGTGATTGAATTCTTTCCCACCTACCACCTTCTCCTCATTATTTCCTTTTTGTCTTCATTCTCCTCCTCGAGCCCCGTTTCCGCCTAACCTAGCCTACCCTAACCTATCCTATCATGACTTTCAGCACCCCCTTTAAACCCTCACCCCTTTTTCCTCTTTTTTAAACCCCCCTCTCCTTCCTCACCAAGACATCCCACGGTTCCCCCTCTCGCCCAAAGCTCCACCCCATCCCGGAGGCCCCCGCCACGTCTCGCAGTCGCAGCCGTCGCACCTCGCCGCCTTGGATCAACAGCCGCCGATGGCCCATCAACGACTCTGGGGATTGTTGGGCTTAGCGACAGCCCTCGCCGCCGCCCTCGCTATTGCCATGTGGTCGGGATATTGGGAACCCGCCGCTCTTGGCATTATTTGGAGATCCTTTTTCTGATTATTTCCCCTTGAGCTGCTCCGCTTCGATTCCATCTTAGGGCCGCTCCTTCGTGTTTGTTAGTTCGTGAGTTTTTGGTCGTTGAATTGCTTAGGACTGATGGTGACAACCGTAGATGTCGACCAATGGTATTGGCAAGCAGTATCATTGGGGATGAGTATTGGCTTGCTTTTGGCCTTAGGTGTTGAAGTTGGATGTCGGTCATGTGATCGGATTTGGGAGACGGCTAGGATGATGGTCTCTTATTGGATGTTATGGAGATTGCTGGGAAAAGTGGTAGCGATGATCTTGACCCTTGAGAATTGGCCGTATATCTGCCTTTTTGTGTCGATCTGGATATTGGCTTGTAATTTGGTAGCATGGCAGATGAGATCCTTTGTGTTCGGCTGGTTAAGTTGTAACAGCGCGGATGCTTTTGGGTTAGTCCTCGCGTTGTTGTATGTTATGGCGATGATTTACATGATTGAGACCATGTAAGTCATCATTAGCCTAAGTTGAAATTTTAAACTTTATGATCTTCATGTTATGTTATTTGATTAAAGCTTGCTACTGGCTTATCACCTCAGGTTCCAAGTTCGAACAGATGTCATCATCATAATAGCTCTCATTTTCATGTAGTGCCATTATCTCGTATTTTGGCTACTTGATAAATTCGGGATAACTATGATGACGATACTAGGTTTCGAAACTAGTTACGGAAACTGCGGTGATATCAATAGTATGTATTTATGTGTTCATCTTTTGCTTTCTTGATGCCGTGATATCACATTATATTTCATGTTATTAACAACTTGTTTTACTATATTGCGGTCGTTCGTCAAGCCTTCCGGTCGATCGTTTAAATTGCTTAGGCAATTATCGATCCTCTTAATTCCGAGGACGGAATTATTCTAAGGAGGGTAGGATGTAACAGCCTGTTTTCCTAGTCGTAGTTGACCGTTGTGCGTGTGTGCTTTTACCTTATCGATTCAGTTATTTTCGTCCGAGTGGCTCTTCATATGCATGTCGACGCGAGCGCATTGTCTTCATTTTTTTCCGTAGCGTAAATTTTTAAATCGTTACTTAATTAAAAGTTAATTTATAATTAATTTATTATTTTAACTAAGTTATTTTTACTAAATTATTTTTCACTAAATTACTTTTCCTATATTACTTTTAACATCTACTTACCCTAACTAACCCTACCCAATTTAAATCTCACCAGTATGTTGGTGAGATCTGACATGCGCTTTTAAGCCCTCTACTACACAACCACCCTATTCATATCGTCTCCCCTCCTCTTCTTGTCCTTAAAACAAATCTACAGAGACCATCCTCTACCACCAAAACAACAGCAGCATCATCACACACCTCTCCTTCAACTAGCCACCAACTCCACCATCATCACCCTCTCTAGCCACCATCCCCTCCACCATACGACCAAAGCACCCAACATCTCCACCTCCACAAATCAGCCATCCACCCATTTCAATCCAAAATCAAAATCAGCCACAAAACAATCACAAATCAACATCAACCAGCGATCAAGCAAAACAAATCCCCAATAATCAACCCCTCGATCGCCCACCTTCGAGGAGCCGCAGCTGCCGCCCTCGAGAGCCTCGCTGTCCCCCGAGCCCAAATCAGGCTGTCGCCACCGTCGATTGCCCTGCCCCGAGCCCCCGATTGCCCGAAGCCGCCATGGAATCTCCGCCCCGTGCCAGGACTGTCGTCGCTGCGAGCCCGTGTGCCGCCCCAGATCCCACCGACACCCTCCTCCGATCGTCGTCTCGCACACCGGGAAGCCACGCGTCGCCGCTGCCTTCGAGAACTACCGTCCGCCTGAGCCGCCGCAGTGTCCCAAATCCCGTCGCCACCGCCTCGGATCGCCCCATCCGCTGCCCGAAGCTGTCGCCGCCCGATCCCTTAACGCGCCGCCGCCCCAGCCCTGGGTCCACGCCGTCCGAAGCCGCCGCCCCCGAGCCCAGCGCCCCTGCGCACATGAAAAAAAAAGAGAAATCGTGAAGAAAAGAGAAGAGGGGAAACGAACAGAGAGAGAGAGGGTGAGATGTTATTTATAATAAGTTAATATTAATTAAGTTAAAGTTATATATAAATAAGTTTAGTTAAATTATTCTTTTAATATAGTAAGGTTAGATTATATGACTTACTAGGTAGTTAAGTTAATGCGTTAAGTTATATCCTATATTAATAAGGTGTCAGTCAAGTTTATAGGTGACTATTAGTTGTTTTAAGTCAAAAGTTAAATAGTCCATGATATTAATGAAGTAAAACTTATATATTAGTGGTTAGTTACATGTATTGGTTAATTTCATTAGTGTTATTAAAAGAACAACCGTGTTAGCTTCAGTAAAATATTGGTTCAAATAATTAGTTGCTGAAAAATCATTAGGTTAGTATTACCATGATATATGTTAGGTTCATAATAACTGTTAGAACCTGTAAATAGTCTGTAATATTAGTTAGTGTAATTTATCTTACTGGTTGATAACCATTAAACTGATATCACAATTTAATTGACGCAGATATAACGTACCGCACGTCACCACCACCGGGACCCCCACACCCGCGTCAAGGCAAGTATTTATTGTAATTAAACTTGGGACAACTACTTAAATTAGTGTAACATACCATTTTAACATACTCTTAATGCACACGTTGCATTTATTTAGTAGATGAACGTTTTATCAATGTTTATCCATTTTAAGAGTAACTTTCTTTACTTGTTATTAAATTGAACCCAAACGGAACAGAGGGTGTGTCACGACCCTCGGAAACATGTGTAGAATGAATTGCAAAACTAGTCTTTAAAACTTAGCATCAAACCTGGTTTCAATATGTTTGACAAATTCTAGTAGCCGGACATTATGTTTCACTTTACGTATTGCTCTTTTTACTTAACGGGACTGCTATTGCTTTTCGCATGTTAACAAGATAAACAAATTTGGAAAAGACGAGTATGTTACTACACATATGTGATAACCGTTGATTACAGACGGGGTGAAACCATCGACTACAGATGGGGTGAAACTCAATCAGTAAATAACCATACACAAAAAGCCGAGTTGGCTACTCCCGTCAGGTCATGTGTGACTAGTCTGGCTCGTATTCCAGTAGGGTCACATATGACTAGTCTGGCTCGTGTTCCAGTATATGGCGGTACACTTGGGTGGGGTTGGTTCATGTAGTAGAGTCCGTGATTGTTTCTTGAACACCTTACGGCCACCTCCAAAACCACACTAACGGAGGTAAGCAGCTTGTCCATATTCCAGGTTGGAATGGCAAGAAGCGTCACGGTAAACCCCCGATGATAGGGTGTATCAAGAACAATAACTACTCAGACATGGACTTATCATGTGCACAAATAATCAAATACTCAACATACAGCTGTTTTACTTTACTTTTAACTGCAAAACTCATGCATGCTTGCACTTTACTTTCTACACTTATTATTCATAACTGTGTACTAACGCTTTTTATCCCTTATAGTTGTTCCATGGTTTCATTACTTTAAATATCTTGCCGAGCTTATTGCTGACATATATTTCAATGTTTTATGAAATATATGTTAGGTTCAGAGACAGTGTACCGTGAGGACCCTACTTTTGAGGATCTCACTTTAGATGTGGACCCCGCTGACCAGAGCTACGAAGACATTGAGATCCTCCCTGCGGAAGGCTAAAGCGGGACATTTATATTTCAGTTTATTATTTGTATTATTATTTTCAGGTGTGTTTGCTTTCAGCAGATTGTACGGCCATGCTAGGCCTTAATTGTTTGTGTGTTTACTTTGGACGTTGGTATGTAATGTAATAAATAATTGTGCTGTTTCTGAAAATTCGTGTGCAGGGACCTGCCTTCGCTAAAATTATGCTTAGTGTGCTTAAGTCAAAGAAGAGAGGAAAAAAATAAGTACCTCTTCTTTGCTTTAAGCGCATGCGGACCCGCTCGCGTTCTCACCCCCAAGTATACTTGGAAGCAGGGCGTGACAATGAGTATCTGTGGTGCAGGTTGTTCGAGCTTCAACCCATCTAGTAGGTCGAAAGGTCATGATCTACAACCTAGAAGAAGGTCGAACTCCAGCCCAGCGGCTCAAAGCTCAGCAGTCTACGACCCGGGTTCCACTAACTGCAGGGCCCACTCAATAGCTGACGAGGTTTCACCTCATCAGAGGCGTCCAAGTCAACCCACTTTACTGTTGAACGGAACCCATCCGTTAACAGTTGGCGCCGTCTTGAAAACGAACAGTCAACATCTCGAAGCAACAATAATGTCGACTGGGCCCACCAATAATGGTCCAATCCTTGACACGAATGAAGATGCTTCGAACATTGAAGATGATGATGGATCTTCATAAGAAGGAGGACCAATCACATAACTAGTAACACAAGCGCAGTTCGAAAAATTTACCTAACCTTGCGCAATTGACTGACGCAATCAAGCAAATCACTCAGCAACCATTTCATGTGCCTATGGCATAGCCTCCCCCCAACCCGACACCTACCCATGCGAGTGCGCGGTCTACACCAAGAAGCCAGAAGGTTGGGGAGCAAAATCCTAAGCGGCAGGCCAACCCACTGCTCAATACCTCTCCTACGTCTTGACGACGAGCTGAAGTCGGCAACAACGATGGAGGTCACTACAACCAATGGGAGGGCAACAATAATTGTTCATTTGGGCAGCCATTAGGTCGGGGGCCTTCAAACAACGGGCGAGCTACTTACAGTGGCCTGAAACAGGCGAGGGGTCATTACACCCAAGATCCCAGCCGTAGTCCTACGAGACCAGCGACTGGACAGAAGCAAAAAAGTCATCAGGGGCGTCCTCTTCCTTAGAATTCTCCTAATCGCCTAAGAGGAACCTCATTCAATTCTTCCAATGCATCTACGTGTTGACGAACTCACCGTCGTGAGAAAGAACAACCTCCAATTGTCCTAGCTTCTGGCAGAAGGACTCCATTGAAGAAAAACATTGCATCTATCCCCCGACTGCCAAAGTTCAAGATACCACCTTTGAAGCTGTACTATGGTATGAGCGATCCATGGGAGCACATTTGCAGATACCAAAGCGTGATGAAATACATGGAGCCGACGAGCCATACATATGATGCGCCTTCCATAGCACTCTGACCAAAGCGGCGGATGAATGGTACAATGGACCACCCGATTGTAGCAATGCGTCTTTTTGATGACTTATCTCAGATATTTTGCAGGCAGTTCATGGCAGTAAGATGTCAGATACAGTAGTTAACCCACCTGTTCACTTTGGAGCAAGTGGAGAAAGAGACAATGTGAGATTTTGTCAAACACGTCAACAATGAAAGACTACTTGTTGAAGGTGCCATGGACAATACGATCATCACAGCTCTCTCTTAGCAAATTCACTGTGAAGATTTGCTGAAGTCTCTGCATCAACTGCCATTGACTAATCTCGAACTACTGTTCAGTCGGGCGGATCGATTCATGACCTCGAAGGAGGTACTCACCGCTAAAAATAAGAGCTCTTCCAAGCACCAAGGAGAGACAAGGAAAGAAGCTCGACCACATGACAGCCTAAGACAAGAACCCCAAGACGAGCGATGAAGGGACAAGAGCCACAAAAGCAAGGAGCGTTTGACCAGTGAGGCCTTTACCAAGCTGAACGTATCCAAAGATGAAGTCATGGCTTACGCTAAATGTGAGGGACTTGTCAATGAACCTACTCCCAAGCAGAAGAACATGTATGAGAAAATAGATGATCTCAAATTCTACAGATATCACAATAATAATGACCATGACCCAGATGACTGATGGACCTTAAAAAGTAAAATCGAAGCTCTCGTCAAACGAGGCCACCTAAAGAAATTCATTGACGACAACCATGCAAAAGAGGAGACCCCGTAACAGAAATAAAAAGGAAAGAGACCTATGTCTGAGTTACCTGTCACCAAGATTGTCGACTAAAGGACTGCAATAGTATATGTTCAGATGGTGCCGGGCGTCGCTAATCCCACATGAAATAAAAACATATGTACGAGTTTATTTTAGTCATTTTTATCTAGAATGAATAAAATTTCTTTTCATCGAAATATTTTCTTGATTGAATGACATGGGTGGCTATTGTGCCTTATGAGGATCGTTATGATTTCGTCGAAATGCACTTTTGTTCGTGTCGATAGAGCCCCCAGGGAACATTTAGCCGAA
Source organism: Scilla litardierei (assembly GCA_030789695.1). NCBI lineage: Eukaryota > Viridiplantae > Streptophyta > Magnoliopsida > Asparagales > Asparagaceae > Scilla > Scilla litardierei. Next base: position 47,577,158 of record CM061142.1, read on the forward strand.
CAAAGCTTCCCCGCGTTAACCAAGCCATCTGAAAGGATCATGAATCCTCGTCGTCGAACGTAATCCGAAGGGCCATGCCCCTCACCACCGAACGACCCTCGTCGTTAGACGTAAGACGAGTGGCCACCCCATCGCCACCGAATGACCCTCCTCGTCGGACATAAGTTGAGGGGCCATGCCCCTTGCCACCGAATGACGAGCACCGAACGACCCTTTTCGTCAGACATAAGCCAAGGGGCAATGCCACTTGCCACCGAAAGACCCTCGTCGTTAGACGTAAGATAAGGGGTGTTAGGCGTATTTTATATGCATATTTCCGCCCCTTCACCCCCGTATTTTCCACGTTTATTTTATATCATTCTCCTTATTTCACTTGTTTTACCCACTTTTATCTGTTTGATGCTTCGGGGATGTCTTCTTGTATTTTAGGGAATTCATGTATAAATCAATACAAATTGGTTAATATAGGAAGTGTGGGAGAGAATATGGTGATGAACGACGAAGATCGGAGGCCAAAGTGAGAAGAAAAGGGCAAAAGTACAAGCAACACAGCCGTGCGTGCAAACACACGGCTGTGTCATTATATCAGCTAGAGGGAAAGAGTGCAGCACCAGCAGCATAGATGTTCTACACGGACGTACCTAAATTAAAATAGAAATATGTCTGTAGACATGGTTGTTTAGCACAGCCGTGTCCCTGGAGCTTCCTGGAGAAATTTGAAACATAAAGATCGATTGACACATCCATGTTGATTAGCGACATGGACGTGCTCGAGGCGACAACCGCAACTTAGCCCTAGTTTATTGGCGATAACACGACCGTGTCGATTAGCATCACGATCGTGCACCCCTAATTTTCTGTTGTTTCGCTGGGATGTTATAAATAGATGTGAGAGCGATTGAGGGAGCATATCTTATCTTGCGTTCTTCTAGGGTTTTCTCTCCCCCCCCCCCCCCCTTTGGGGGATGTTTCTTTATGGTTATTTAAGACCCCATTTGTGTAGTTAAAGATTTCTACTCTCTTTTTATTGCATTGTTCTTGGTTTTCTTTCGTCCCTATTTGAGATGTTTTTCTCCATGCTTTACTTGCTGTTTATTACTATGCTTGTTGAGTATATTTTGCACCTATGGCGAAGTTGAACCATAGTGTTAATTGTTCATGCGGTTTGATCGTCCCAAATATCATTCTATTAGATTATTGCTAGGGCATAGCTTGGATGTGAGCTTAATTCAACTCACCCCATTATTGAGCTGCACAATCTTAACCACCGACGAACCATCGGGGTTCTGATTTGATGCCTTTAATGGAGGATTGATTATCTAGTGCTAGGCACCGACGAACTATCGGGCACACTCATTAGAACCACATATATCATAGTGACCAATGAACCATCGTGGCTCCGATATGGATCCAAGCTTTGCACCTCATTTTCTCTAGAACGTTTAGACGGGAAGAGAATGTGCATTGAGATTAAATCTCATAGACGGCTTTACTCTCTTAGAACCAGAAGTTAGACCAACCCTATGATTAATCTGCAGTAGTGGTAATGCTTAGCCCTGGCACTTTTCATTTCTTTTTATATTTCTTGGACAATTTCCCTCATCTCTATCATCAATTGTGAAGCAAATTAGATCAATTAGTCGGTACTCAAACCACTACCTTCCTGTGTTCGACACCCACTGCATACGACACCATACGCTTATGATATTATAACTTTCCCATCAATTTTTTTGTGCCGTTGCCGGGAGGCAATCGGCTTGATATCGGCTTAATTGTGTATTTATTAGACTACGTATATAAAAAACTTGTAAATATAAATAAAAAGAAGATTTTTACTCCCCACCTGTTGCTACTCAATTGCTTTACTAATGATCTATCTCTTGTTCTTCTATTTTATAGCAAGGTGAATTTGGAGTTACAATGTGGATGCCAAATGGGCCGTATTCAATTGATATTTATAGCTCGGTAAACCATGATGCTCATATGGGAGCACAAGACTACTTTCCACTGGTTGTAGGGAGTTGCGGGATTTGCGGCCTTTAGGGACTGGCCACCGATGTTTGCACATTCTATGCCTATTCCCATGACCTAAAACCCTACACACACAACCACTACCCCGACCGCTCCCATCAATATCCTCCACTATACATGCCTCCACCACATCCAGAAGAGCAAAGACTTAAAACTGTATTTGCAAACCTTTTTGCAAACCAAGTCTTTCCTACCACACCTCCCCCACTATTTCGGTCGACACCCGTCCTAACCCAATAGCCCAACAAGTTATTACAATGATATGCGCAACTTGAGCAGAGTTTATGGGGTGAGATCCAAGAGAACACGCCAAAGGAGGGGGAGCATATGGAAGGACCATTCAACCCGATGCATACGTCAACCACCCTTCCATGGGTTGGCAGAGGAGAACCTTCATCTATGTTGGAGGATATTCATTGGCCTAACGCATCGCCAGCCACTTGCATGACGGGAGGTAATCAATTTGAGCAAAAAATTAATTTTCTGATATAGTTGCCTCCTTACATGCATGTAATGCCATCTATTCATACCATTCCGACGATGTCACCTAGAGCAACGCCCCCGCAAAGAATGGGAAAATGGATGTGGCATTAGCAGAGATTGATGGGTTACTGACTCAGTTCTGATCAGAATTCCTTGAGTTTTGCATGGGTGAGAGCAGGAAACCTGAAATAGAAAAACACAAGCCAACCTTTTCTTTTTATGAGGTCCCTCAGTTTGAGCCATGCACGAGCGTCGATGAGACTGTGACGCACATACACGCTTTCGAGGAGTACATGTGTTCGGCCACAGTCATGATGATTGATTTCAGCAGGCTTGACCCATGTCCACTTCCTCCATTAGCGCCGCAGCCACTCCTCATCCCACCAGAGCCTGCGCATCAACACCCGATCAATCAGGGAGACCTCTTGAACCCTGAAAACTCTTTATCTGAATCTCATATTTTATTTTATTCATTTCTAGATTCAGACATCTTTGACGCAACGTGTCTCCCGCGGGACATAAGTACATATGCACAGGAGGCACGCTTGGTTGCGCCAGTACCTGACCATCCTAAAAATGAGAAGGATGAGGATTTGGTCGTACCATACCCTGAGAGTAGCAAAATTCCCCTAGGGAGTATTCGTCAATTTGATTTAGAGTTTTCTACACCTTTTGACGATTATCTCCGGATTAATTTCATTAGGTGTAATAAATTTTCTCATCGGACTGACGCAACTTGGCTTTTGCAGGTAGTAGGTGGGTACCTTTAAAATATGCTAGGAGCTGTGTTGCTGTGGTCCGGTGAAATTCGTGGAGTAAAGAAGCTGGCTGAGCCACGAAAATAGTAGGAGGAACAGCTACCTGCATCGTTGGAGATCCTTGATCCACCTTTTGGATCAGGTGCATCCTAACCAAGTTGTGTAAATATTTTATATGCTTTTTAATTTAGTACCATAATAATCTTTTCTCCTCTCGATGGTAAGCGGAGTGTATTAGGATTTAAGGTTAGAAATAAATCCTTCTATTGTCTCACATTTATCATTTGTACCCATAGACCTCAATGTTAAACCCGATCTTGTTAGTACTTCCCCTACCGCATTTGAGCCCTTGTATTCACATCCCTATTTTACTTAAGACTATGCTTCATGATAGATTGGGAGAGACTCTCCTATGCACTCCGTCACTTTCTATGAGCCTAATGCTGTCACATAGCATCCCCATTTCACCACACCTTTTGCCCCCCTCCCCCCCACATTTCTATCCACATATCTCATATTCCTCTCGCATTGAGGACAATGCTTGATTTTAGCTTGGGAGATATGTTTCACTCCTAGCTTTGAGGGATCCACACTTTTTCATTCATTTTTCACTACTTACACCATTCGTTAACTTTATGCCACTTTCCTTTCCATTTCAAAATTACACGGAACAACAAATTGGCATAAAAATATTTAGCGGCACGACCGCCTTTGACACGGAACAACAAATTCGACACAGACGCCTTCAACGCGGAACAACAAATTCGACACAGGCACCTTTGGCATGGAACAACAAATTAACATTAAAAATTTTGTGTATTTCAGGGAATTCATGAATAAATCAATACAATTTGGTGAATAGAGGAAGCGTGGGAGAGACGATGGCGATGAACGACAAATATCGAAGGCCAAACCGAGAAGAAAAGTGCAAAAGTATAGGCAACATGGCCATGCGTGCAAACGCACGGCCGTGTCATCATATCAGACAGAGGGAAAGAGTGCAGCATCAAGAGCATGGATGTGTTATATAGCCATGCCTAAATTAACAGAACGATGTCTACAGACACGGTTGTTTAGCATGGCCATGTGCCTGGACCTGCCTGGAGAAATCTGAAGCTTGAAGATCGATTGATATGGCCGTGCTGATTAGCGATACGGCTGTGCTCTAGGCGGCAGCTGGTACTTAGCCCTAGTTTCTTGGCGACAACACAGTCGTGTCGATTAGCGGTACAGCCATGTGCCCCTAATTTTATGCTATTTTGTTGGGATGTTATAAATAAATGTGAGAGCGATTGAGGGAGCATATCTTATCATGCGTTTTTCTAGGGGTTTCCCCCATGTTGGGGGCTATTTCTCCATGGTTCTCTAAGACTCCCGTTATGTAATTAAAGATTTATACTCTCTTTTTATTGCATTGTTCTTGGTTTTATGTCTTGCCTGTTTGTGATGTTTTTCTCCATGCTTTACCTGATGTTTATTACTATACTTGTTGATTATATTTTTGCACCTAGGGCGAAGTTGAACCTTAGTATGAATTGTTCATGCGTGTTGATCGCCTCAAATATCATTCTATTAGATTATTGCTAAGGCATAGTTTGGATGTGAGATTAATTCAACTCACCACATTATTGATCTACACAATCTTAACCACTATGAACCATTAGGGTTCTGATTTATTGCATTTAGTGGAGGGTTGACTATCTAGTATTAGGCGCCGACGAACCATCGGGCACACCCATTAGAACTACCTATATCGTAGTGACCGACAAACCATCAGGGCTCTGATATGGATCCAAGCTTTGCCCCTCATTTTATCTATCATGGTTAGACGGGGAGAGAATGTGCATTGATATTAAATCTCATAGACGGCTTTACTCTATTAGAACGAGAAGTTAGATCAACCCTATGATTAATCTGCATTAGTGGTGACACTTAGCCCTGGCACTTTTCCTTTATTTTTATATTTCTAGAAATATTTCCCTCATCTCTATAATCAATTGCGAAGCTATTTAGATACACAATTAGTCGATACTCAAACCATTGCCTCCCTGTGTTCGACAGCAGCTGCATACGACATTGTAAGCTTGTGGTATTATAACTTCCACATCTAGGGGCCACCCGCTCGCTATCGAGCGACCCTCATTGTCAGACGTAATTTGAAGGGCCATGCCTCTCTCCACCGAACGACCCTCGTCGTCCAGCATAAGTCGAAGTTCTACGACCTTTGCCACTGAACGTACCTCGTTGTAAGACATAAGCCGAGGGGCCATGCCCCTCGCCACCAAACGACCCTCGTCGTTAGACGTAAGCTGAGGGGCCATGCCCCTCTCCACTGAATGACCATTGTCGTCAGACGTAAGCTAAGTGGCCACCCCCTGGCCACCAAACAATACTCCTCTTCAGACATAAGTCGAGGATCCATGCCCCTCGCCACCGAATGACCCTCGTCGTCGGACTTAAGTCACGGAGCCATGCCTCTCGCCACCAAACGACCCTTGTCGTCGGGCGTAAGTCAAAGGTCTACGACCTTCACCATCGAATGATCCTCGTCACCGGGCGTAAGTCAAAGGTCTATGACCTTCACCACCGAACGACCCTCTTCGTCGGACGTAAGTCAAAGGCCTATGACTTTTGCCACCAAACTGTGTATCCTTGGACGTAAGTCGAAGGACCATTCGCCTTATCGTTGAGAGAAATGTTGTTCAACAGCTCATCCACTACTCTTGAATGTAAGGGTCTGACATGTTGAAAGGGGCCAACCACCGACATAATGCTCGTGCTCCTTGAACGCGAAAGTATTTCCCAATGATAAGCATAGACACAAGACTTCATCAAAAAGAAGCAAGTTACAAGTCTTCATTAAAAAGATGCAAGTTCTCATCAAAAATTTAAAATATTTGATGGCTTTTTAAAAAAAATGTTTTGATCCAAGCAAGGGGCTTAAGATGCTGCAAAATCTTGGGCAGATGATCGGGAAGCACATCTTCTCCCGTTCTCTCAACCAAGATAGTGTTAGCTTGATCCCCTGAAGGTTTCACATTAGAAGCCTCATCCGTCAAAGTGACGGCCTCCTTAATCAAGTTGGATGCTCCCATGATTGAAGCATGGCCAACCTCGTCTGCTGGACTCCCCGGTTAGTTGTTATCTAATGGCACGTGTATCTGATCGATGTCAACTGCTAAAGCAGGAAACATCTGCTTTACCTCATGCTGGCATCGTTCGAAGCCAACCCTGTAAAGCTGTCCAGATCACAAAGGTTGTCCTTGTATTCTTGAACAGCTCCCTAAGCGATCTCCTTTGGGTCAAGTCCATGTAAGTTGACAGATAACTGAGCTTAATTATCATTTTCTGTGATCTCTCTCCTCATCCTTTCTTCCAGCAGATGTGCTTCGACTCGTTCCCTTAGAGCAATTTTTTTGTTGCCGATCTTTGGCATCCATTTTAAGAGCGGCCTCTCTCGTACGAGCTTCAACCAGCTCTCGTTCAACCCCTCTTAACTGTGACTTAAGCATGGTCTTACAAAGTTTCCATCACTGCAACTCTTTGCTTCCTCAATTGCCTTTTTGGTAGATTCCATCAACCTAGTTTTATGGGCAAGGTTGGCCTCATAGTTGTATACCGCCAACAAATGTCGACATAACTCTGTAATGGTTAAAACAGCCTACAGGCAAACAAGGAAATTAATTATGATACCTAACTTCAGGTCAGATGTTAAGGAGATTAATTTTACCAGAAGACCTCGTTGGACGGCAAAGGTGGTTAGCCTATCGTAATCGATCCTTTCCAATACAGCCCTATCTTGGGGAAGGGATGAGTTTTGAATAAGTTGGGAGGTGGTTCCACAATTCAGGAGGGCCGATTCTCCCTTCTCCACGGGGAAAGTGGGTCGATAGAGCTCTTCTTCAGAGCATTATATCGAAGCCTGGTGCGACCTATCCTCCAAAAAAATCGACCTAAACTCCATAGGAATATCATCTGCCAACTGCTCTTGAGGAAGTAGACCACCCAGTGGCCATGAATCCTCATGAAGGAGCGGTTCTTGAGATGGAGACAAGCCCTCCGAAGGTTTCTTCGGAGATGGGGCCCGAGGTTGTTCAGAGACCATAGTCAAAATAAGGGAAGTGTTTGTTTTGGATGAGTCCGAGTTCGCAACAACTAGCTTTCTCATTTGTTTCTTGTTCTTGGTATCGTTTTTCTGGACCTCGATCGTGGGATGTTTCATTCTCTGTTTTAACGGCTGGCTTGATGGAGGGATTTCTTGAATCACCAGGGGTAAACCCTCAGTAGCCTCGGTCGGTTCATCCTCTAAAACAGTCACATGAGGAGGAGGCAAATTTACTTCAACCTCTCTGAGGGAAGCTTCGAGCGACCCTGGTACATCTGGTTCGACTTGATATTCTTGTCCGACCATGCCTGCAAAGAAAAACGAAATCTCAAGGAGAAGAAGATCTAGCTAAAAGCAGATAAAGTATTCGACCATTTGACTATATGGTTTTAAGCAGCATCTCATCAGACAAAAGCTTCTTCGTCGATCTACTTTCTTCTGGCAACTTCAACAAAAGATCAACATCATTTCCTCCTCTTTGGAAAGGAATTTTTCTTCATTCATGGCATGCTCCAGATTCCCCTACTAAGGAAGGAAACTTGCTTCGCTGGGGAATACCATGAACACAAATTGTTCCTTCCATTTCGGATTGATCTGAGAATATCTTTGAAAAATTTTCTATCTCGTCGGGCGGTGATCACAAACCAACCTGGGGACAAGGAAGGAAACAATCTGAAGAAGTAGTTGAATAATCTCATGGATGGTTCAACGTCGTTCAATATACACAATACGATAAAGCTGGCCAGAATGCACATAGAGTTTGGCACTAGCTGACAAAGTGGAACCCATAATGTGTTTAACACACATAGCATGAAGGGCTGCATAGGAAATCGAAGCCCATGACGAAAGGATTTAACGTACACCCCTATTTCACAATCACCTTGGGAACACAACATATCCTCCACCCGTGGAAATCGAATCTGATAGTTATGCCTTACATACTTCTTTTGGGAATCGGTTATTTGAACAGATGTTCCTTGAGAAGCTTGATTGGAGACTACATAAGGAACGACGACGTTCCCCTTGCTTATTTGAGGAAGATAGGTCGATGCCCCTACAGAGATGCGAGGCATTTAAGAAGAAGCCACGGCTGAAATATTCGAAGATGAAGCTCTGTTACGGAAGCCCTAAAATGCCAAAATTCCACTCTTCCATTTTCCTTATTAAGGCAAAGGGAAATCTCGCAATGATCTAGAATGGCCCTTTTTGTCGAGGGACACGTGTTAATGATCCATACGCATCTGTATCCTGACCTTCGAACTGACACAACAGCCAAATTAAAGGAGTAGAGGGTTTTGGCGCTTAAACTCAAATACTCCCTCCTCGGTTAACATGCACAATTAATGAGATATCGCATTACTTGACCTCAACCGACGAATTATTTGAATGTTTTGTTACATCATCGGGCCGGCCTTCGAGGAAGAGAGAGATTTCCTCATTGAGATTATAAAGCCCGCATGAGGGACGCCCTGGCCCACAAAGCCCAAGAAGATGTTAGTCGCTAGCATGGTCAAAGCAAAGCCCACACTTAATTTGCCCGTTGAGCTTCTGTAGCTCAAGGAGATGGTTGATTATGGGCTCATTAATGGCGGGATGAGTAGACATCATTTATGCCTATCTTTTAGGGATGATGGTGCTGCCATAATGGGTGGCCGTGCTGCCATAATGGGTTATGCCTATCTTATATGGATAATCGTGCTGCCATAATGGGTTATGCCTCTCTGTTATTCACCAATGGTACTGAGAGGCCGCTTCTGCTTATAAATAGAAGGAAGACAAACAGTATAAGGGCACATTCCAGAGATACTGATTAATAGGTGCTCTGACAATCCTATTCTTTACTTTCCACTCTGATATTTCTTCCTCCAAAATCTCAGTGTGACTGGATCGAGATGATTTCTCTTTGGTCGATCTTCACAGCCCCAAGTTCCCTTAAGTCGATACTAACTTAATCATCGGAGGGGATTTGGGTCAAAACCCAAATTCGACCCCCCAACGAGGATCTGTGGTGCAGGTCGTTCGAGCTTCGACCCATCCAGTAGGTCGAAAGGTCATGATCTACGACCCAGAGGAAGGTCGAACTCCAGCCTGGCAGCTCAAAGCTCAGTAATCTACAACCTAGGTTCCACTGACTGTGTATCCCACTCAATAGCTGATGAGGTTATACGTCATCAGAGGCATCCAAGTCCGCCCATTTTACTGTTGGCCAGAACCCATCCGTCAACAGTATCAATACAGAAATTTAAGGTCGTCTTCTAGGATGCGGTGGCTTGATCGAGAGAGAAAAATAAAATGAGCTGGGATTTTGTTTTTTTTTAAAAAATATTAAATTTAAAAAAGTTCTCAAATTCAAAATTCGAGTTATGACATGTCCTTTTATGTACGACTACATGAAACTTCAATGCTAGCAATGCTTTGCCCTTCTCATGTAAAAGACTAATCATTACGCCTAACCTTGGAACCATCAATGTATGTCCTTCTAAGTTTAAGGACTAGCTACTGTACCTACTTTGGAAGTTAGCAACGCTCTCTATCCTTCTTAGTTGAAGGTCTAACTTCAGTGCATAACTCTAAAGCTAGCGATGCACCATTTTTACAGGTTGAATGCCTATTCGATACAGCTAATTCCAAAGCTAGCAACGAAACATTCTTCTAAGTCAAAAGACAAGCATTGTGACAACATGTACATTGTGACTAAATCATAACCCTACACTTCTAAAGTTGTTATAACCAGCATGTTGGAAGTATTGATGATAAAAATAAGACAGACTGACCACCTACTAACAAAATACACTCCCAAGCACATTGGGCTGCCAATGACAAATTTACAAGTGTGGGACTCTTTCTCCATCTTAAACCAACAATCTGCATAAAGGCAGAGAACATTCATGACTTCCAACAATCATGGAACAATCATTATATCAATTTGCATATTAAGTGCTTTATAAAATGCTGCAACAAAATCAAACACTTGTAAAAAGCACCTCCCCCCGCAACAACTAGGCTCTAATTTGATTTTGAACAACATGCATGCAAAGTATTTGATGAAATGCCACAATGAAATCCATAAAATGAATAATTTATGTAGTTAGCTTAGTTCATATTCCAACCATCAGTTATACATACGTGCACTTCTGATGCCCTGGGTACCCCCTATAATACCAATCACCCAACATAGTGGCGTTCCCCCTTTCCATCATCTTCAAAATGTCATCTTGCTATTCAAAAAAAGTGATTCATTCTCCACTCGAAAACTAATACCTCGTCTTGGGTGAAAGGGGACACGATGAACCATTACAGCATGCTAACTTGACTTAAAAAAGCTTGGAGATTGGGCATTCTAGATTAGAAAGGAGATGGATTCGACAAATATCACTCCTAGTTTAGGATTCTAGTCATATTCAACAAAAGTCAACAAAGACTAGTGAGAGGAAGGGACTGTCATATACCTAAATTTACCCAGGGAGAATAAGGATTTAATGTAGAAAAGCTACCACCTGATCCAATGGCAAGACACAAAAAAGGTGAAGTACAAGCTCCACATGGGATTGTACCTGTGGGACCCCACTTTTTTATGTCTTGCACCTGATCCATTGGATGAGGTGCCACCTGTTCTACATTA